>OX438531.1:16879824-18108609 GCA_949316355.1 Bruchidius siliquastri | reverse complement strand
CCTTCAACTAAATATTTGTTACTGTACAAATATAACATTAAAACTTTGTGTTTTGTCAGGATATCTGCGTGTGTCACAACTGATTTATTGACACTTTCCTAATAAAGAGTTCGAACGCGACCGCTATATGGAATTGTGAAATCTCTTATAAATGGACTTCAGATGTAAGAGCGGGAGTGGAGGATATATATATATATATATATATATAAAAATGTAGCAAAGTAGCTGGGAAGCGGCAAAAAAACAGCGAAGTGTACTCTTAGAACTCTATTTCCTAGCTTTCGAGGTCTTTTGGCCCCTTCTTCAGGGCTACAAGACAAAGAAAATTCGTTTCAAACAACATGATTATATAAGAAAATAGAAAGTTATTTACAAAAAGTCACATGAGAATGTTGCTGAAAGTTGTTACAGTAAGAGGCAAGGAGCGTATAGACTCATCAAATAGTGAATGAAAATTTAAGAAACAAACATGATAAAACACTTTGGTACTAACAAAACAATACATTATAATAATCTTAATTATCAACACAGTTGAACAGTTTGTGATGTAAAATGTAATTTAATGAAAACAAGATAAAGGTTTTAATACATTTTACTACGCATGACCATATTTTTGACAGCTATGACACTGCCGAATGAGTCTGTAGTCTTTTCAACTTCTACTCTGATTGTCATATCTATCAGCTAACATTTGTTGAACAGCTGGATGGACTTTTCAGCCTTAGACAGTATCACTACCCTACCATCAAATACATATGTGAAACGCTAAAACGTTTCATTCGAATGATGTTCCGAAAAATCTGCGTGAACATCTGAGACTATCGCGTGAATTTCCTTTCGGAAACAAGATGCAGCGTGTGGTGGGACACGTTCTCCTCTCACAACAAGTGAAAAATCTTCATACTCATTGCCGGTTTTCGTTAAACTTCTAATTCTCGCATCAAATGCAACTGCGCCTTCGATTTTAAACTGAACTGGTAGTTGAAACACCGCCGTGTGGCCGCATCTCGCAAATCAACGGACGCCTTGTCGAAATCATTCTCACAGTCACCGTGGGATAGTTGAATCAATTTAGCTGCCCAAAAGCTTCTTAGAGGACAAACAAGCTGTTTTGTTGAAGGAGAATTAGACGGTTTTTTGAGATTGTTAATTTTAGTTTGTCATATGGAAGAGTTGGGAAGTATTCTTTGTTGTCAGTTTCGTCTCTTCCTTGATTTGTCCTTGATGAATCCATCACTCAGTCTTGCATTGTCGGTCAAGATTGGGTGGTCATCAGTCAAATTTTTGAGTTGTATTTTCGGATTTTGATTTGTTTGAATTCTTATTATTAGTTGAATGTGCAGAAAACAGAGGGGGGAACAGGCAACGCAGTACAAGACATGCATAGACGCCCCAGCACTGCAGGCACTTCTCGAGCCGATCATCCTTAGGTGAGGCGTATGTTTATGGAAAGTTGTATGAAGTATTTTTTTAGATTGAATATACTTCAATAACACTACTTCGGTCCTCCATTGTCTTGAGAATTTGGGGTGAACCTAAAGACAAACAAACGTGAGGGCACAAATAATAATGTAGGGCCCCAATTTGTTTGGTACCTACATTTGATTTCGTATTGTTGGTTAATTTAGTGTATATATAGAAATACTATTTCCTGATATATTTAAATTTATTTTCATTTGGTTTTCTCAAATTACTTTATACTTCGTAGTTTTTACTTTTTGTTGATTCCAAGAAACTTTTGAAACAACCTCACGATCTTTACATAGAAATCCTGTTTCTAGAACTAATCTTAGTTTACCATTGGTAATAATAATAATCCAGTCTCACAGCCTCGTATCGGCACATTAATCTCATTGATCTTTATACTCTCCGCGTCTTTGTATCATGATGTCAGTTTGGTTTCATCCATTTTCATTTTCGCAAATGAACACTAGAATTTGACCAAGGTTTCTCGACGCTTTACCTTTGACATCACAAAACGTAGCTCGTGCTAATAAACAAGGCCGTTACACTTACACGTATTAATCCATATCATAAGAACTACTGAATAGATTTTGACAAGATCTTCACAGTTCCCTAAAATTAATTAAATATAAGCAAACAATTATGGTCATAAATCAATTACCAGTTTTAGACAATCTGCGTAGACATACATACAAACATACATAGGTACACCAAAAAATTTTATGTATATTTGGAAGCTCTAACTGATTATTGTCATAACATTAATTTCTCAAAAATTAGCACAAATAAAATAATGAGACAAATTTTCCAAGGATAGTTCTCTATTGTACTGCGCAATAAAACAATGTTTTCCGAAATTGTAAAATAAACTATAAAACATGGAAAAGTTTGAGTACCACGTGTCATAAAAATGGAGCATTTTCAGACCCATGTTCATATGAACATTTTTCCATACTTTTAGATGTTGAATCTGCCTTCAAATTTTCCACACAATATTCTGTAATATCCAGTATATGCCTTCGTACGTAATTTTTATGTACTCAAAAATTACAAATGGAAATAGTGGCTCATGGTAACTTATTTATTAACATCCTTTCATTGTATGATATAATTCTACTAAAGTAACATCCACGTATGTTTATTCATGGGCATAAAGTAAAAGAAAAAAATCTACGTAATTGTATAATAATATTATTTTAGACGTATTGTGCAATTTCATAAAAGTGTTGAGGTCTTATATAATACGTGCATTTATGATAACTCCGGTACACATATATCAAGGAAGTAGCATTACATATATGTATACTTTTGCATTTGCGGTAATCAAACAGATATGCCCTATTTAATTTAGTAGTAATTGACCGAAAATTACATTGCATAATGAGTCATCGTCTTGCGGAGTCCAGCATATCATACCAGTACAGTGGTGTTGTTACACTTGCTGGTATATAAACTGCCTTGTTTTGGGGATTACACGTCCTTTTACAATTCATTGAATGAGAGCAAATCCTAATTAATGGACAGTTAATCAATCTGTTCGAAAATAATCAAAATCAGTCAAACAATTTATCGGACATTCCATTATTTGCTCATAATAATTATTTCTTTTATATATAACTTCTCACAAAGGCAGAAAGCCTATCGCGCTCCAGAAGCACTGCGAGAGGATAAATGTCTATTTACATTGACTTTGAAATGCTGTAAATTGTAACAATATGGGAACAAACTCCCCGGTAGCCACATTCCACAATGCCGAGGTTCTCCAAAAGAACGACTTTTGAAAGAGGCTCGTTCGAAGTGTTGGAAGTTCGACCCGGTGAGCATGTGCCCGCTGTGCCGGTCTAAGTGTTTGCTGCATTCACAACTCTTGGTGTTATTATGCGAGACAGCTCGGTCGAACATTTACCATGATAGTATCTGTAAAATTGAGACAAATCTGCCATCTCCGATGTTCCAGACTGTGGAGGTCCCTCGTAAGGTCCAGCGCATACACTAGGCGTATTGCTTGCTATTTGATTCTATCCAGAATCTTTGGGTAATGCTTTGAGGCGCATCCTCACACATGCCAGAGTAGTCCAGCGATGGTCTGATCTGAGCCTTGTAGAGGTGCAGTAGCTGATCTGGTAAATACAACCTTCTAGAATGGAAGAAAACGCCCAGCTTCTGGGACGCCGACTTTACCCCAGATTATTGCTGGCCTCCCGACAATTCCCAGAATATTGATGGCCTCAAGTACTGGGCCCTCCATCTCTATGGTTGGTAGACCAGCATGAGACTTTTTTGGTCAGAGTTGTGGTCTGAGTCTCACGTGCGTTAAACTTGACTTCATTTGCAGATCTCCATTCGACAATCCTTTTGATTTCCTCATTGATCTGAGAAACATGTTGTTCTCGTCGACGTGAGATCTCTCTGGATGGCAGTGATTTGCATGGTTCCATGCAGGAAGCAAGAGTGCTGTCATCTGCGAAGCTGTAAATTCCAATTTGGATTTGGATGTCATATCCAAGAGCTCGTTGATGTGCAGCAAGAATTGTAACACCAGCGTTGATGAATCGGAAGCACATCCATCCACTACTTCATATAAGGATCGCTCCCAGAAGAAACTATCCAACCACTGGCATAGACCCGGTGACAACCCTTAGGCAGAAAGCTTGATCAGAAGTCTCTCATGCCACACCCCAATGGAAGCCTTCGATTTATTGAGCTCGACGGCTCGAGACTCTCAATAGCTCTACCCCACATGTGCGTGCCGTAGGCTACTAGATCTATCGTGTATCTCCGCTTAAGGAAGCCATATTGACGATCATCGATGATATTTTTGTCCAGGTACTTTGGAAGCTACACATTAATGACGGTCTCCATAATCTTGGCCTGCAGTTGCTCGGCAAGTTTTTTCATTCTTAGGAACGGGTTGCACGCCTTGCCTCGGTGGTAGGATAACCTAAAGAGTTTGCAGAGGGAAATTGTAAGCTCCGCTGGCCAACGCCTTAGGAAGATTGCTTGTATTTCATGATGGGTCATGAAGTGACTCCTTGAAAGTTTATTGTTGAATTAGCAGCAAAAACCTGCCCCAAGATACCTGTTTTTTCTTTGGAGGCGGAAGAAATGGACTCAACATCTCTCGTTAGTGGTGGTATTGACGAATAACAGAAGTTCTAACACAACAGCATTGGCTTCCCACCTACCATGTGGCACCCACACCGGGTTGTAGACAGAACCTGAGGGCTTAAGTCTCAGGTACTGCATTGGCTCTACAGATCGGTGATCAGAGCCAGGATTCAGTACCGGTGCTTGGTATGGTGTGAGATTTTCAGGCGGAGATATTTGCCATCCTAATGGTGGCCTACTCAGCACAAGGACAACAGTGCACGGAGCATAACATCTGTATATGCTCCGATAGTCAGGCAGCATCGTTAATAAAACTGAAAGGTCAAAAATAATTCTTAATATAGGAATTAAATTATTTAAAAGAAAATTAGTGTCATTATGATAAAGGTCTGAGCTGTTTCGTACTACATTTTTACATTAACTCTGCATTATGAAATGCAATGAGCTAGTAAGAAATTATAACAACTGATTTCGAGCACCCCACGCTTGACATTGACATTAATTGTCTCGTGAATGATCTTATGCTTATGTTAAGATTTATTTTTATTTTTTAGTTCGAACCACTATAAAAGCGTGTTTTTTAGTCTTTTAAACCATCATTTATTCATTGATGATTCTACCCTCGTACCTTGATATTTGGAGCCGCAATTACGTGGCTGCTGGAATTAGACTTGTTCTTCAATGGATCTGAATTAACGGGTCTGAAGGGAATTCTTTCCATTTACGGGGCATCGGAATAGTCCCGTATCGTTATATTTCAAGAAGTGTCTCTCTATAGATATCAGTCAAACTATAAAAGTGTGTTGAGAAGAAATCTTAAATATCATTAGTATCATCACTTCCAAACGTTTTGCTTTATAAAAATAAATAATGGGATAAACTTATTCACCTTTTGTATTGATGAGTGTAAAAAAATTAAAATTGATCTCACGTTATGGAGTGGGTGAAAATAAAGTTCGAAGATTCTGTTACAAACATACATACATTCACGTGAGGCTGATAAAAAGCGTGTTAAAAATTTGATGGCGATCTATGTAAGCAGATATTTTTTCTGTTAAATAATATTTACATGAGGATGAATATGCGTCCGATGTACTCACCATCAATCCGGGTGTTCCTCAAAGATCTATAATTTCTCCAGCGTTCTTCTTGCTGTACGTCAACGATTTTTCAAAAATAACATTTCATCCAATCTACAGCTTCGCTGATGATATCACCCTTATTTCCTGCATGGAACCAGACACACCAGTACTCTCCCGAGATAACTTATTTCGACGAGGTCAGCATGCTATTCAGATCAATGAGGCTGTTCAGGGAATTGTAGATTGGAAATATACAAACGGAGTTCAGTTTAACGCGCAGAAGACTCAGACAACAATCCTGACAAAGAAGTCGCATCCTGGTTTGCCAGAGATGGAGGGACATCCAATAATTGAGTCATCTTCCCTCCCTTCCCTTCTGGGAATTAACATCAACAATAACATGTCATGGCACCATCATGTTGCTGGTCTCTCTAAGTCGGCATCCTAGAAGCTGTGTGGATATGTGCCCCAAAGCACTCCCTGCAGCTTCTTGACACAATCAAGAAGCAAGCATTACTTCTAGTAGATGTTCCTAGCCTCAAAAGCGACCATCATATTCTGGAACATCGAAGAAGTATGGCTGATCTGTACCTATTCTATAGATATTATCATGGCAGGTGTGTAACCGAGCTGTCTCGTATAATATCTCCAAGAGTCGCCCGTACAGCAAATACTAGAGGAGCTCATCGGGAGTATCCCCACCAGGTCAAGCCTGTTCCAGTAGCCTTCCTTTTGGAGAACCTCGGCCTTGTAGAATGAGCTACCGGGGACTTTGTTCCCCGATGGTTACAATCTACAGCGTTTTGAGGTCAATGCGAATACACTTATCCCCGCGCAGTGCTTATGGAGTGTGAGAGGCTACCTACGTTTGCGTATGGTTATTTATATAAGAAAAAATAGATTTGTAAGTCTATGACTAGTTGGGCTGAGGCATCTAATGTACTCATTCCCCTTCTAAACCTATATGGTGTTCTAGGTAATACTTTTTTCGACTCTAAGTAAAACTCTAATCGGGCTTTGATCATTCACTCAAATGTCTTGGGTACACAAGACATAAACGAGATAGGTCGGTAGGACGAAGATATTGCTGGACCCCTTGCTTGTTTTTGAAGGATCAGAATAACTACTTTCTTTAGGTCCTCAATATCCTCCTGATTTATCTGCCATCTATTAAATATTTCTAGCAACAAAAGCTTCGCCATAAAAGGTAAGCAATATAAAATCTTATAAGTAAAGCCATTTATATCTGGTGATGTATTCTTAGATTTTTGCCAAGTTTAGTTCGTCAATTTAAAAGAAATTTGGCGACACATCCGTGATGAACTGACAAATCACTTGTGTCGATCGGCTTTTCTATAGCAATGGCATACTGAGTAAATGAGCGTGTCGTTTATTTAATCTCTGTTCTCATGCCTGCCAATTGAATTTTAGATTTTCCAAATTCTCGAGACGGATGTACTTTTATTAAGTTTACTATATACCCTACCAGCTACGACGTTGTTTTTTTTCTAATTTGGAGCTTAACCTTTGCGGCTGCATTCTGATACTTTACAGATTTTTATAGACATTTTTGCTTCTCAATAAGGTCCAGATACTGATTATCAAACCACACACAGGTTAAGCTGAAGCTGGATTGAAAGGTTTTATAACTGTTGTTAGCCACTTCAGCTATTGCCTGAAATAATAAATTAACGTCAGCTTGAGATGGTAAATATACAAAGTTTATGCTTGCGAGTGATATATCGATGCAATGCTAAAAACTACTCCAGTTAACATATTCCATTTTGTCGATAGCACAATTTTTTTTAAATTCAAAATCGTGTGCTCAACCGAATCGGATAATGGTCTGAGATCAAACTATCATCAGCAACCACCGAGCTCACTTTATCCACGAAGAGGGTGACACCATTATTAGGTCATGAACAGATTTTTTTGTCCAGGACGTGAAATTCGTTTGGGAGATCCATCATTCACCCAAACAATCTCATCTGAATTTTCTTTACATTGTTTACTGGTGTGGTCATATCGTAAGCACTTGAAACGGACGACTGGATAGAAATAAGGTTCAACAGAAAAGTTGACCATTTCTATTTTTCACGCTTGCGGGTATTTGATTTTCTTCAAACGCTAGTACAACGACTTCTCTATCTACATAAGTGGCTTTATTGTTATTGAGATCAAGTACTTTTCGTTGCCCTCACCATTTTGATTACTCCATCTTATGATTAAAAAATTATGGAATATAAGCTGTTAGTTCTTGAATAAAGCTTCATGGTTAATCAAGGAATTAGCTCTCTCATATGGTGTGAATATGACTTTAACTATGTTCATTCCTACTGCCTTTATAGCCCCTATATTATTCTTAAATGAGTCTATGCACTGCAAAAGTTCTAGCCTGATGGGAAATAGACGTCCAACATTTCTTTATTTATGTTCTAGGAATACCAATTATGATCCGATATTACTAACTGACTATTTATTGATGTAGATGGTAGACGCTCTTACTTGGTGAAACTCTTTCATCAGTGACGTGTCACTGAAAGAGAAAGATCTTTATTTGTGAAAATGTGTGTAAATTAAACGACTTTTTTTATCTGCATGAGTATTTATTGTTTAGATGATATATCTGCTGTTCTATATTTTCTTTTGTGACCCTCAAGAGTCTGAGAACTAAAAGGAAGCTGCCGATTTTCTGTAAATAGGTTGATTGAAACTAGATGGCCTGCCAAATTTTATGCTGTGAACGTTTTGCTTGCAAACTACAGAGCCATCAAACATAATTTTCTTCAGTTAAGCAATGATATAGACGGAATATCAGTAGTTAAAAATGAAGCCAAGCAAACACAAGCAAAATGTCTGAAACTGTGGAACTGTGTCTGAATGACACATTCGGAGCATAATACTAATGTTATCTCTTTGGGCCTTTGTTTAAGAAATAAGAAATAAGTTTGACGAGCTTGAATTAGAAGCGAAAAGGCTCTTTTGCAGAGGCGAGGATATACCAAACATGTCCTATTAAGCTGACTTTCCAAGAACAATAAGAAAGATATCAATAAATGTTTTATGCGAGACATATAAAAAAGATGTCGATGGGGCCAAAGAGATCTTACATAATGAAGTTACTCATTTTCTAGAATTATTCAAAAATTTAAATAAAAATACTATTTATGAAAAACTTTTGGTCATCCAAAATGTAAAAACGACTGAAAACTTAATCGAGATCAAATTTAATTCAAGAAAACCTAGACGCATTGTCAGTATTAGGTATATAATAGAAAATGATGAACTGTAGAAACTCAATTGTGGGAATATTATATCACAGCTTGCTAATAACGCATCAAGAAAAAAGTCTTCTAATTTTTGTGTTGTGTATTTTATAAATTTTTATGTATTTTTCTTCTGGTTCTTTTGGTTATAAAAATCTATTGTTTGGTTTTTATAATAAATATTAATACTATTATAAATGTATTAGATGGTTGAGGCGTATGCCGCCTGAGTCACTACCCATTATAATTTATTCTAGGGTGGAATTTTTGTAGTTATCCAAAAGAATATAAACCAAGCGGGAAATTTGCCAAGAATTAAAAGGTAGAACTAATCTGTATCGTCGCTGATAAGACACTTTTCTTCACCTCAAACTTGAAACTTAACGAATTATTGACATTAATTATCAAGATATAAGATTATCAAGATGTTGTAAGAAGGCAATTTGTAAATGCTTAACCTGTAAAGATCGCTTGATATTCACACAAGGCATTACTGGATAGGTGGTTATTTGAATAATTTGGAACTTATACAAACGACACTAAGAATTAAGTGACTCTATGAGGGAGAAAATTGCTGCATTTCAACCAAAAATATTGAATAATGCTGAGTACAATTTGGAGGAATGAGTGGTGATCGTGAATCAGCAAAATGAGCAATATATCGAACATTTGCGTTGACCACTCTTGGTCAGAAGAAATTATGTGAGCAGCAACAATTTTTTCACATCCTGTTGTTAACAGTAATTGTTTAAAATACTTGAGCTACAATTATATCCTCTATCATAACCTTTTGTAATGGCAAATTTATGCTTACTGGTTTTATCAAAGGAGATGGTGGCGTCTCCAAGATAAAATCTCAAAATAATAAACGATAACAAATACAAATATATTTTAGTACCCTATAAACAAAAGTTGATCATCTCAAAGAAATGTTAATTACTCAATTTTTAGAACAATGGTAACAATCATATGACTATTGAACATTTCTATACGATCTTGCAGGGGGGGGGAGGCAAATCTAGTATATTTTCCTAAATTTCTTTAACCAAACAAAAAACTAAATAGATACCTCAACAACCCTTTTTTGTCAGTTGAAGACATCAATTAACCTAACAAATACATTTCCTGCAATACGCCGCTGATACTTGCTCTACTAGTTGATAATTCAACAGCCTTAGTACTTAGAACTAGTATAAAGGATATAATACATCTTTTACTTCAGTCGATACTATATTTCCAAATAATTTAACTCCGGAATATTTTGTTTATTGTATTTTCTACTGACTGCTAATTAAAAACACATAGGAACGAATGAATAAATTTACGTATCTTGCTCTCTCAGGTTCGTTTCTTACTTTTTACTAGCTGATAATTAAATCCGCATACGATTGATTATTCGCTTTAACACCATTTTGCTGTCTCGGCCGCCTTCATCACAATACAAAATATTAAAACCTAATTTTGAAATTATAATAACGTTGAAAATTTTGACCACAGTTTTTCTTCAAACATTATCTTAATATGAAGTACTACGAAAAGTTAGAACACAGGTGATGATGCATTTCTATTTGCATAGTTCCAAAGCAACAGATATTGTGCATTGATACATCACAAACACTATGCTACGCCAAATGGAAGGTCTTGTATTGTTGCTTTGGGATCACACTGCTTTATGAGTCGATATAGATCATGAAATATTTTGCATTTATGATCAGGCAATGCATTATTTCTCTAATTTGCTCCGCTGAGACATTCCAAACGTTAGTAAAACTATTTAGTCAATCGCATGTAATACGAGATCTATGCTCCAGCAGCAAATAGTATTTATATAATATTTTACGTATAAGGCATCTATCCTTGCTACTTAAAAATTGAGGTGACATTTCACTCAAGTCTCACTGCAATTATTCCAACAAATGTCCTCATTTGACCCTCTTATTCTTAAATATTTCTTCCATTGACTTGCGCGGATACAAGGTAAAAATAACGTTATCGTTATGATGTAAACATAATATGGCTTTTTGAACGTACATTCATATCTAAAAAATTGTGTGGTTTGTAAACTGAATTAATAACGTAATTATTACACGATAACAGCCAGGTAATTTTCATACAAATTATGAATTGTTGTTCATACATGTATTCAGGTAGATATTAGTACAAGTTATTGATTTTTAATGGAAGTCGGCAGACATTTCGCTAAGATCTATTTCTGCGCTACCGATTCAATGTTGGGATCAATGATTGGTGATGGATGATGAATGAGTACTACTCGTTAATAGTCGAACTTTAACCAACGCCAACAAAAAAAACACCTTGTAAAATTATTAAGTCGTTTTCAGCTTACATTAGTATATTCTTTCAGGTTTGAATCCACCCTCAAAATGCTCTCATATAAAAATTAAATTTTCGGTTTACCATGCTTATTTTTGCTAGTATCGATATAATATGTTCTGTGAACTTTATTACTTTTTTTATGTTCGTAGATCTAAATCCATCTATCTTCTTACTTCAAATAGCTATACCAGTGATGGTGGAAATCTAATTCTAGAAGTAACCTAAAATTTTGATACTTATTTTGGCTGTTCCAGGAAAACTGAGTATTTTTATGATCGAGGTCTTTTTTTCGATACCATTCACGCCATCGTCAGCTGTTTTTACTGGAAGTCTGTGTGTACAAATAAAAAATGGTAGTCAACTATATGTATAGACATTATTATAAATGAACGAGGAAGAATAATAATAACAATGATTTTCCTGTATTACACAAAAAATTTAAGCAAAATCCGCAAATACAAATGGAGAAAGCGAAAGCATGCATCACCTCCTTGGCGCATCCTCATTGGCTAAGTCGAAGCTAGTGGTTTGCCTATTGGCCGATACACAAGAACAACAATTCAGTATAAGACAGTGAGTACCGCATCTCGGCGCAAGTCGCGCGACTGGTTTGACCGCGAACAGTTGTTTCCAAGCTCTGGCTCTTGCTGTATCAGTGTTTGGATATATTTCACTTTCAAAGGTAAGTGTATAGAATGGCTACAGTTGTATTGTTTTTTCCTCAAACTACAACGCTTTGATAGAAATGACTGTTAGTGTTGGATTATTCTTAATTAGTGATATCAAATCATACTAGTTATGGACCAACTAAGAAAGAATAGTTTGTTTTATTAGGTTACGTTCAGATTATATAAACCTTAAATTCCATTTTGAGATTTTTGATCTGCTGGTTCCTCAAATAATTTCTTTGTAGCAGCCGTGAAATACCGCATCAGTTTTGATTGCCTGAAACAATTTTCAATTGCTTTTATAGCTTTCCCAGTAAATCGTGTATGAAAATCCTTTCTGGAGTCTTGATAACGTGAATTTGGTTATCATATAAGAATACCTAACATATTGTGCAGATTTACCGAAATGAAGAACCTACCGTATGATTACAGTATTTTCAATAAGAAACAGCTCAATTTTTGTGTTCAAAGTTGATAATCAATGAAATTGCTCTATGATATTATTTGGCATCAATACAGGTCGAACACAGAGTCTGCATTTTCAAATCAATTGATATGTTTGAAAACAGTTCATTACCAAGAAACATGTTTAAAGTGATATTTTCAAATTATTATTTTGATACTTTGGAAAAAATGAGTGTAAAGCTTTTATTTTTTTGTCACTTGTCACTTTTTACTATTTAAATCTCACCACTCATTGCCACCTAATATATTTAGGATATGACGTATTCTTATGTTTTAATTTAGTTTTTCATAGTAGGATTACTTTAAGCAAATACTTTTAAGTTGCTCTGTGCAAGATTGCTCAGATTAGGCTCGCAGTGGTCACTGATGTTCTTCGTAAAACTTTCTTACATCGTATTTGTGGTTCTGTATAACCATTATATGCAATTTTTGTTAATGGTACTGCAAGGCTCTGTTAAACTCATTCCACAACGTTAAGCAGTTCTTCTAGATTTTTAACCTCACAAATAAGTCAATAAGATAAGATCTAAGAATCTAATGCTGCTAAAAATGTTTTTGCAACATTCAACAAATATCGCAATCTCATACAATCTGAACAGATTGGATTGATTATTTTTGATGTTGCTACTTAATTTGCTTAATTGATCTAATGAATTCAGTAATTTTTGTCAAGAGGTGCAAGCACTTGAATTCTTTTGCTCACCTCCTATGCAAACAAAATTTCCGGAAACTAAGTTTATATATTGTAGTATGAATAGTTCACGCCTGAACTTTCGTATATAGTAATATTTCCAACGGAATTTCCAAATATTGACAAAATATTGTGAAATGTTACTGCGCAGATGTGTACACAGTTGTTTGGTAATTGCAGAGCACATCAGAGTAAAGAATGGTATGTTTACTATTATAGCTGTAAAGGTGCTAATGTCAAGTGCACACTTCCTATCTAAAAGTAATGTGTACTCATTAATGGTTATTTCATACTCTCCCTAGTTGCATGGTGTTACCGTGACATGCAAATTCTATTTTTGAAGATGTATTATAGAATACTTATTATTGAATAAATTGTTAGTATTGCTTCACATCGAAAACATTCAAATATTCAAAGGTGTCACAGCTAATTTGAAGTAAAATTTTATTTTGCTTCAATCAGAATACTAGTTATATTAAACACGATGGTCAAAGAATCATATCTGATTATTCTTTTACACTTCAGAAAGTTCTATTCACCAGAACAACCACTGCTTCTCTATAAGTCTGAGATAAAACCATCCATCCACACAAGTGTGCTCACTGGAGCTCTGTCTGAAGCTTCTGGATACAATCCAAAAGAGATCAATAGTCTGGTAGATCTGTCTGACCTTACAAAGAACCTCAACAGTCTGGAGTGTCCAAGAAAGGTGTTGATCTGTCCCTATCCTATAGATACTACAGCAATGGTTCATCTCAAGAAAGAAGAGGCATTTATGTTGATAATCTTCATTTATTATATTGTCATTGTGATAAAATAAGAGATAGCAGCAACTGTTACATTAAAACAACATATCAAGGACAACAACATGGAGAGAAGAGAAGGAGAAAACAAAAATGTGATAGTAAAAAGGGACATCTAGCATATCTGACTTAATACGTATCCAGATATGCGTTTCACTTATCAGGTTTATATTATCCAATGTCCAATAGTTCTTACATCTGTATGTAAGGTTTTATGTCAGATGGCGATTAGAACATATCAACCGTCGATTGGCAAGACGAGTACATCCATTTGTGATCTGTGATATACGGCCCCTCTAGTGTCAAATATATGTTCTGGTGAAAATGGAGTTTTTATTAGTATTTTAATCTTGTGACCAACTCTTATAGAGTCAATTTTATAGTAATACCAATAGAACGAGTTCAGGAAACTGATATATAAAATAATATTATTAGTATGATATACTTATTTCGCTCATAATAAAATACTCGTAAATAACTGCATTATAATAATGCATTATGTGCGGTGATCCAAAGAATAAATATCGATATATACAATCGGATGCAATTAGTGGCCTTATAGAATGGAAATACTATGTAAGAGTGCTATTTTTCAATTCCTTCACCTACAAAATAATCTTAGCAGAAATAACTGCGAAAATAACCTTAAAATTTCACAACGTCCATCAATGTGCGATTACTCATTGCGTGCAATGTGCTGTTGGTTATATAACGTGTTCGCAGTTTGGAAACAGAGGAACTTTCATTGACCTACTTCAGTCGTTGGAAGTGAATCGTGATCATATTAATTTTTTTCTTTGTAGTTGTGTAAGTTGTTATAGAATTTATATACTTACTGGAATATTCAGTTTAACCAAAGTAGAAAGCACTTCCGTTTGTTTGTACATTACTATCACCAAATTTTATTATATTCAACAAAGGTTTTAGAGGAAACAAGAATGCATAATCAGAAAGTACTTTGTATTATAGATCAATTAGAGTATGGAACGAATATACAGATTTCATAATATTTAATGGTAATTTTTCAGTGGTTAATATTTTTGAGATTCCTCGGATATAATTATTTGATCATATTGCCGATGATATTTCAGAAATATGGATACGTTTATCTGAAAATCTGATTTATTACAACATTCTATAATTCTATACACGTCATTAATTTTTTTAGCTTAGCAATATTCTGATATCCTATTCTTATATTATCTACTTTCCTGTGTTTCATATACAGTGTTACTCAATACATATTATTTCGTTTCTTGAATCGAAAAATAATATTTTATCTACGGACCCTTGGAACTATAGCACTTATAGAGAAATGTGATAGCGGCTTAGTAGGTGTACCAGATGGTATGTTTTTTTATTCGAGGAACATGAAAACAAAAATTGGAGAACGTTCCTATATTATTTTTGCAATTTACTACTCCTCCGCCAATGGAACGATTGTCAAAAATTAACCAATATTAGCTACTCCGATTATATCTCTTCCCAAACAGTTCATGAGTCTAGTAGTGACTACGGCGCACGTCTATATAAGTAGATGTAACTTACAAAACTTTAGAACTGTAGCTAAAACCAGAGTCGTAGCTAAGCTGGGCAAATAGGTCTCTCGTCCCCGGCGCAGTGCGCATGGGGTGCAAAATCATGGGCTGATGGGCGGAAAATGTCAGTAGTGATGTTTTTTTTGTTCTGCAAGATTTTTAACCATCAGGTTTTGAGAGTGGGGTTATGTCACATATCTAGCTAAGATTTTTGCGAAAACTACCGTCTCTGTGCCGTTTACTGAGAACCAACCCTCGTATCTGTTTATAACTAGCAAATGAGAAGCGGGATACAAATCAGTAGTAAAACACAAATATACGGTCCACTGCATTCTCCCGTCACCGTATGAACCGTACCATAACAAAATTACTTTCTCTCTTCACAGACCCACTTCTGAGTCAGTATTGAATGTATGACCTTGTCCCTGGCTATTATAAAACCTATTAAGTAATAGCCAATGAAATTTCGGATATGTTAGGAAACTAGCCTCTAAGGTATATGTTAATTAAAATTTTGAAGGTCCATTGAATATTATGAGAGTCTTGCTGGCTTTATATTGTCGTCGGAACGCATTAGTTTAATGTATTTGACACGTATTAGCCACACAGTTTTATAATTAGATACTGGTGGAGTTCAGGTTTGAGTTTGAAAAATTGTTTGAACCTCAACTGTTGAATGCTGCTATGAATTGTGATTGATTTTAATAATGACTCAGCACTTCAAAAAATGCAGACAAGTGGATTAACCTAGTACCTTCCAGGCTTTCATACTTTATTTCCATAAATGCGAGGTAATATAATGAGATCTTAATAGTTCGAATCGGATAATACATATTTCTATCATATTATATAATTCAAATGGACACAAGATGGACTCTAAAAAAGGAGAGTTGACCTTTGATATAATTATACAATGTTTCGTGAATAGTGTTGATTAAGTTTTTAAGAATACAGCTATTTTTGTTGATATTTTGATGTGTCCCTCCTCTCTTCCCTTGAAAAATCTTTCTCCGGAATGAGCAATACCTCAATAATTTTGAATAATTTTTCATATGAAACTCTTCAATAATTCAGATAAAAGATCATATGGTAAACATACTATTTTTCATCTGATTTTCAAAAGCCTAAGTAATTTTATATATTATAAAGGACAATATTGCATACGCGCGACCAATCATAGGCGATACTCTAGTTTATAGAATCGTACAATGACAGCTCGAATAATAAATTGTTCATCGTGCGATGGCTCATGATGGATGGATGTGAGGAACCGCTTTAAGGACTGCAGAAAATATTACATCGAATGAGCTAGGAGATCGATATTGTGTAACAGAAAGGCTAATTTGGCAGAACACCTAGACAGATTTAAGCAATTTAGAAGTAGTTCATGATGTGAGTTTTTAGGAGTTGCAAGCATCCGAAAACTTAGAGATTGAGGAGGAGATATATATGTAATAAATAATAACTAGCATCCCATCACGTAAAACAGCTTCTTAAAGATGACGTGTTTTACTAGCGTATTCTCCCTCCAGGTAAAAACGATAAACTACCTGATTGATTGTAGATAATAAATTAAGTATAATAATTTTCTTTTAATCTTGCTCTGAAGATGCTGTCATAGTTAGCGAAACACATTTCAAGTATCAAAAGTTGATTTGGCAAGTGGTAAAGCTGTTTACGTGTTTCTTGTATAATTAATGTTTACTGTCCATTGAAACAACGTACATAGTTTATAACTTTTTATGTTGTTCATGGATCTATGAAGAAAAATATAAATATCTATTACTGATGGAGATGACAGTTTTTTATGTGTTGCTTTTATTGCTTCATTGCATTTAATTACAAATGTATGAACAGAAATAGTTGTGCGAGGTATTTATTTATATTATTAATGTTCATAAATTTACGACCCTCGTACATCGATTTAGGCACAAAGTAATTTTATATGCTCACGGTGTAGCGACACATGAACGAAACCTATCTCAGAAATTGAGTTTTTGTTTTGTCTTACGAAATGCATCTGCCGATCCACATATCAACATTTTGCTATATTTTTTTCACTTTCGGCTATGATAAATACTATCAACGTTGCATCATTAAAATCTTTCATTATGCCATCAATGAAGGATTGACATTAAATGAAAAAATATGCTAAATGAAAACTAATTACCAAGTATATTATTTGTCTCCATTCTATTAAAAACTAATAAGAAATAAAAAATGTGCGAGTGACATTAATTTATTGTCAATATATTGTCATTAAGTCGGTCCCATACAAAAAGTGAGCCATAACATGCGTATACTAATAGCATGATACATTTTTTACATAGAGATAATTATAAATTAGACAAATAGTAGGAATTTGTTGTAGTACAGACTTCTTATTCAATATGCTCGAAGAGCTTCTTCCAATTTTAATCTTAGCATATATTTACTGCTTCGTTGGTTGCTTCGGAAATCATACCTTACTAGTAACAGGTTATGGGTTTCATCAGAAAGACTAACAGAATGTTGTGCTTCAAGTTTATCTCAAAATGGATTTTATTTTTAAAAGTTCAGAGAAAACTTTTCAATTTGATTTGATACACAGGGTGTCTTGAAATTCGAAGCATAGCTAAAAGGATGAGATGAAAGAGGTCATTCTCAATGAAACTACATAGCAAGATATTGCTGTTGTTCTCTTATCTTCATGGTGGTCTGACACTAGGAATATAACAAAACTTTAAGATATATTTGTTTATAAAACATTAAAATCGAAATAATTGTTTCTGTTGACAGATCTGATTCCGTGAATTTTATTTTGGGTAAAACTCAAAAACGGCAGTAACCACAAAGGGCACATATTTGAATTAATTATATTAAACCTTTATGAATCAATTTTCATTGGAAGAACTCTCAAAACTATTGCAAAATAACTATTTTTTTAAATTTAAGCATTTTCAAAACACGTTACAATAATATAGTAGATATAACTATACTTTTAGCTTGACAGACATTTTTTCATTGTTCAGCTTTAGCGCTCCTCTTTTCTCCCTTAGACGTATTTCATGTGATATCCTAAACCTATTATTCCAATGTTTCGATTATGACATTTATCAGTCTTATTCCTTATATCTTTCAGAGTTATCTTCAGGTTGATTTGACTTTATTATACAGGTAAGTGAATATTTGGTTGGTTTATTAGTTAGGTCTGAGATTTGCTGCCACCTCTGATGTCTATATTCCTCGACCTCAAATTAGAATAAGTATGCATTATTCTGAATAAGTATCAGCTCCATCAACTTAAATTATTCTGATACTTCTCGAATCTTCTCATCTTCGGCCATCTTTTGTGATGTTTCCAACAATACCTTGCGTCCTACAGCCTCTTTGAATGCCTCCTCCGAATTTTATTCCTGTGTTAGTGATAAGGCACTCAATCTATCAGAAAAACAGTTAGAGCCTTATTGTTTTGCCTTTAGTCATCTTTGTTGGGCAGCGCTTGGCAGCATACGCATTTGTTGGGGTGTTAGGGATACACTTGACCATTCCCTTGAAGCCAGTACTTTGAATTGGTGTGGTAAAACTTGTCTGGTAGATCAATACTTCCTCCAAATCACTTTCTCTTGCGTATTCTACAAATTCATTATACAGTTTTGTCGGAATTTGACTGGGTTTTTCAGTCTTATCGACGAATAGATCAGTTTCTCTATTGTAAAGATACAAGAAATCATTCAGTTGCTTAGCTACAATTGCGGTTTTGTCCTTGATGCTCATTTTTGAGCTCGGCGTTTTCACATTGAAAGGAGTTCGCAGATAGTTAGACGCTTTTTGGAGAAACTTGAGGACCACCTCCACGTGGTCTCCTTGATCCGGGCTTTGAGCGATTCGCCTCAAGATTCTCATCAAGTAATGACTGAAGGTTTTTCTAGCTTCGCTCTGAGATATCCGCTTACCAGCTTTTAACATATCTAAAATCTTCTTTTTCATCTCGATTACATGAGACTCCTTAGTCATTTTGCAAGGTATTATGAACTGCTTGTGTCCTTGCCTCAGCATCCTCTCGTATCTATCTTGTCTACCTTCCATCTGGGTAGTAGTATTCGGCCTGAAACTAGAAATTGTTTTTAATAAATAGAATCCATACTTATTGTCAACAAAATAAAAAGCTACAGATCAAAACTAAAAAAGTTCGATATTATTTAGGTATTACCAAATAAGCACAGGTTTTTCAATCTTACAAACTTTGAACCACATCACCTTTTGTTATTAAAACTTACTTAAAATATGTGGTGGTAGTTTGAGTCTGTGCTTCTAATTAGGTTTTCGATCATAAGAAACGTTTCTAATTTTTTCATTTGTCGACTACTATTCCGCAGCTATTAAAACAATAAAATTAAAAACATTTTTTAGTCTTACCATAGTAGGGAATCTGAATGAAAAGTTCCGAGTAAAAAATTACCTAGACCTAGCGGAATGGGAGCATGGTTTTTGGTGATATACATGTTATGAAAGATCAAGAAAACACAAAATCTCGAAACCGAAAATGCCAACTCCATACAGTTTCACTATTTTAATATACCAATGGGTGCAAGCCTCATTACATTATCGCGCATTTGTGTACGTGTTATATAATTATGAACAAAATTTGGACACAGACGCTGAGAGAAATTTACTTAGTACCAGCAAAGTGCCGATCTAAATGGAGCAAGGCCTGGCTGATAATATTTATATTTCATAATTCAACAGTTTTAGATACCCATATTTATATTTTTGCATGTCCGCATCTAGATATTTGAGAAAATTTGAATCTCAGTTCATAACTTTCTATGTTAAATCTGTCTGTCATTTTGAGTTGAAGAAGGTGTCTAGAATGACCTCGATCTCAAGAAACGGTGACTCTATCACTGTGACAGCGAACCTAAATTTTGTTGTTCCTCCAGAGTACAAGCTCTTACAACCAATCAAATCACATTCTCAATACTTAGCAAAAATGTTGGCAACAGAAGATTTGAGGGTGACTTAACTGGCATGTAGGACAATACACAATCACAACACAGTTGTACCACTAGCCAGTCTATTTTTTCAAACCCGACACGTGTTCTTCAGGAAGAAGGGTTTTAATCATTCCCATAAAGATGCAAACATAGTTAGAGAAACACGTGTCTGGCTTAAAAATAAAATGATTTGGCGAGCGTAAAAACTGTGTATTGTTTGTAGTCACTGCAACAAATAATCCAGAATTACATATTATGAAGTTATGAGATTTATCATATAGAACCATCCGACCTCTGTCCAATCAATTGCAGATATAGGTTTTATTGCACATAATTATATGTATACTAACTTATTCTGATCCATGTGAGGATACACTGGTCGAAGTGGTGGAGACTTGAGCTTTTTTTCACATGCATAATCTTCTGGGAACAGATATCGGAACAGCAACATATTATAGTTGTGTGTTGTATTATTAATGTAATTGCTGCTGCTGGCCCCAGAAGTCGGAATACCCGTCTGAGGGTCCAAGTACTGTGAATACTTGGCCCAACTGTCCACAGCAGGAAATATTCTGGAAAAACGGATAAAGGTCAATTACAAGTTAAAAAGTAGAAAAATATACCAACATACATTTTGTATATAAGTTTTGGATCTAGCGATTAATTGGACCCTATACATAATACTCGAGCATTATGAAAAATGACAAATTGGCCAAATTGAATAGGCAGTGCTATAGTAACTATTGGAGTATTTTAACTACCCGGGTTCTATGCGTAATGTCTATCATTTATTGGACAAAAAACGAAAAGTTGACTTATTACCATTATTTTTGTTTCCGACATTGAATCAAAGTTAAAAACGCAAATAACAAAATTTATTCGTTTTATAGATTCTCTCACCTATTATTAAAATGAACTAAACTTTCAATAATTTGATTAACCAGACTCATAATCTGTACCTATTAGGAAGTGTTTCAATATTCAGAATCCACTAGTGCTTAGCAGTTAAAACTTAATCAAATCCAAAATACAAGGCAAATAACAGGAGACTTGTGCTTTCCCCTACGCACCTCATCCAATTTCACATATCTATATGAAATAGGTTGTAAGACAATCACGTAGCAATATCCGTAATGACCAGACAGTGTGGTAAATAGTGAAGTTTAGATAATAATTAATCACTTGGTTGTCATTATTCATAATGCCCGCATTAATCACTTGGTCCGTAACATATACAAATCATATGAGACAAGTTAGTATATAAGATACACAAGAGTAAGTTAGTTTAGTAGTAGTATGAATTTCAACTTTGTTTGTTGGCAATGTTTCAAAAAGGTACTCATTCAAAGGATCCTATGACAGCTGTAACTGAAATAACGATAGATACCGTGAGAAGATTTAAGTGAAACATGACGTCCATTCTATTTGAGCAGTTTGCTAAGTTTCACATATTTGATATATATTTTTTACAAATGCTACCCATGTAGATTGTAGATGCTACTCTTTCATCATCAAGATAGAACTATGCTATTGAGACAGATGTTCCAGAAATAATAGCCAATGTTTAGTGAAGTCTTTCGCTTTAATCTTAAATGAATGTCGGACAGTCAAAATTGACAGTTTACAAAGGCTGCCGAGGCTACTTAACTAGCTAATTAAGATTAATATAAAGGGAAACTAACTCCAATCCTGCATTCTATTGATCCTGTCTAGTTGCTATTTTTACTCATGACACCTTATGTATAAATTGCACAATTTCACTTTAGCCCCATATAGCCTAAAAAACCTGGTAAATAGCTTCCATGGTAATTTATGAATTGACGCTACACGCAAACAAAGAAATGGAACATATAGAAAAAATATAGCCTTTAATTCTTTTGTTCTAGATTTTAAACTATTTAATTACCTATTTTTTTATATATTATATACTAATGCAGTTGGAGGGGAACAGACCGACAACGGAAATGAGTGGTATTGATTTTCCTCATATTCAAACACTCTTACAAAAAATCACATTACCTAAAATTAGAACTCAAAAGCAATGAGCCCACAGCATAGTCCTTTCCAACATTCATCAACTTTGATGTACTAGCTATAGGGTCAAAATGCGTAAAGTCAAGTAGATCAACTCAGTATCGAAAAAAACAGGAACTGTGAATAAGTTTGGCTACTTTAAATTTAAAGGAGGTTGAAAAAATGAAGGCTTTTTACATTTCTTAAACATTTTAATGAAATTGACCACGCTCTATTATATTAGAGAACTCAAACGGTATACAGGAACAAAGCTTAGGACAAGTAGCAGTTTTAGTTTTTATCACCGTATAGCATAGTAGTCACCAAATGGTGACAAAAATGCCATTGGACAGTGAAGAACTAACGAATATTGATTAAATGTATTTCCGTGACATAGATGTCATGCAACTTATAAAGGCGAAGTGAATAATTTATTTCATTATTACACCTCCTTCGCTCATCACCCTCCTTTTCTGGAATGTATTGGACGTTTCTGTCAAAACAATCTATATCATCTAAATTTAAGACAGCTTATCTACCTGATGAAACCGCCTCTCCGCTTGAACTGGCTGGTCGTCATCTTCACGATCCTAGCATCCTCGCCAGTCAACTGAGGCAATGACGGGATGGCTAATTGCATCCCGCTGGTGCATTTTTGGCTACCTCCAGGTGTGTGGATGTTTTGAAAACCCTCCGCGGAATGTACACGCCGGCAGTTTGAGAACTTCATTTTCAAACTTTCGTTGGTATTCGTGCTTAGTCGGCTCGGTATTGGCTTCAGCATTGGATTCACAGCAGGAATACCTTATAAGAAACAAATTCATAAAATAGTCCTTGAACCCTCTCGCGCCGCGCCATGAATATATTTTCTCATGAACCAGTCGCCGAGATCTTTCATATATTATGTTATTTAAGCGAAGTTGGTCTATTTTTTAATAGACTGAATAATCAATCGTGGGGCATGTTTTTTTACTCCAATCCTTGATTTAACGACAATTCTCCCAGTCCAAAAAATCAGCTGTTGATCACGTCATATCCCCCATACATGGCAAATTATGACGTCACCTAAGATTTGATTTTTCTTAGAGTCGTCTAATAAAAATATATAAAATAAATTAGGAATCTAGTCCGACTAATTTTGGACAAAGAAGAGTTGTACCAGTTGTCAGCTGGCCAAAAGTCAGTCAAGGGGCAGTCATAAAAAGCCTCTCTCGCCATTTAAAATTAAATTTTTCCGATTTGACGCGCAGAATATAAAAAGTTTAAACTGTTAGTGAAGATCTGATTCATGATCGTATTTTATTAGGCGATATGTTATTTGAAGGTATTTCGGTCATTGATAAAAACAAACATGTTTTCGCACGACGTTTCGGTTTATGAACTTTGAAGCATCTTCAGGTTCTTTTGTAATCCTATAATATTTCAGTAATTAAAATAAAACAGAGCAAACAAACTTAAATTGGACACACTCGGAAAAATTTGAAACTCGTCAGCTGGAAGGATAGTGAGCAATAATAACGTGACAAAAGATAGAGAAAATAGTCTAATACAAACATCTACAAAAACAACAGACAAATATATGGTAAAAACGCATACAAGCACAAGCAAAGGATTTATTCAAAAATATTACCGATCAGAGAGAGCAAATCAGCAAGCATGGCTGATTTCAGTCGAACATCTAAAGGACTGTCGCAGTTGAGAGACGGAGATAGATTGACCTCTAGAAGCCAGGGTTTCAAAGTGTTGTCTATCAATATATCAAAACCATAAAGCTCAAAACAAACACTGCTATGCGGAACAAACATTCTGCAAGCAGCGACGATGGCATTTGCTGAGGCCAGGATAGCTTTGATTACTAGGTCTTCAATTTGAGACATCAACATCGTTGTGTCCTTGCCCTCACTCTTCAGATGCCTTAGAAGTGCGCTTAGAGTCCATTTGTGGCCAACGTTCTCAGCTGATGGGTCATCGGATTTGACATAATCGCTGTGGTACTTATTGATGCTATAGTTGCATAGGTGCATGCAGGGGTTCCACAGCTGTTTGTGACTTGCGTCATATTTTACTGTGGCAAACCTCACCAAACCTTCTTCATAGATGTACACCTAAAGCCATAAATTGATAATTTCATTTTTTATGCAACGATATAATTCCAGATAAAATTATTTAATTTAAATAAAAGGTTAAACAATATAAAACTCGTTATTAGTGAAACATTTTAATGGCATATTTGAATCATCGTCAGGCGGTCTATTTGTGAGCCATGTTTCAAAATTACACAATTTTACCAGAATGGTGGAAAAGCTTCACCAAGAAGAGCACCTACAATCTGAATGATTAGAGAATTTTCATAAAAATTTGTAATAATAGGCTCGTTCAGTGAAACTTCGATATCCAGATTTATTCACATTCTTATGAAGTATTACTTGCATATAAAATATCAAAAATCAGTATAAATGAATTAAAAAATTTCATGCTTCAAAAATCGTCTAATTTGAAACCAGGCGGTTATTTTTGATAGTAAAATAATTTACATGATAATAAATACATAATATTGGGTCCCCGTTCAATGAAATGTTTGAGCTATGACACTGAATCCTCTGCCACAGCAACTACAAACTCTACACAAAGTTACTACTCAACAAACCATTTTTTTAATACCCAACACGTGTTCCGCTAACCAAGTTAGCCTCTTTAGAGGAAGTCTAAGACAGTTTCAATCTTCCCCTGAAGATGCCAACGTAGGTAGCAAAACACGTATCGTTTATAAAGAGAATGGTTTGGCGAATGTTAGAAGTGTGTAGTGTTATTGAAGTTCTTGTGATTTAAAGGGACTTAAAGTGTTCATCTGGATAAATACTTCCTGGAAGTTCCATTTACAATTTGTGGTTTTTAAATTGTTCCATTTGCTTTTCGTAAAGATAAACTAAATGTTTTCAACTATATTTTCTCGGAATCCTATATAATGTACAGTAAAAAGGTCTCAAATACCAAGATTTTTCAGAAGTGAAAATATAACTTCACTCCTTATATAAATATAATATTAATTCAAAAACATCTAAACGTCAATCAGCTCATGATATTTCGAATATCAATGGGGTGTTGTTACATGGTTCATCATCTCATGCTCTCATTTCATATTTGTTATATAAATATTACTTCAATATAAGATTACTCTACTATACTAACCAGCAATGGATCAAAACTTGTGACTACTACATAGAGCCGAAGATCGCATTTATGTCCTGCGACCAGTAAAGGGTTCGAGATGTACTTAGCAACGACTACTGGCTCTTCTAAAGGCACTTGTGCTGGAGTTTCAACAATGAAAATTCCCCGACCTCTGCTGCTTGCTACAGGCTTAACTATCCAAGGCCCTCTAGATCTGTGATGCGCTGTGCACAAGTCCCTATACTCTATTGGCATCACAAAGGTTTGCGGTATGAAGTCGAAGTTCTTGAAACCTTTGAGCTGCTGCATTCGTTCGATGTTTTTGTATAAACGGTCCTTCCTTGTTAGCTCATAAGATCGAGGAAAATGGTTGACACGTTGATGAGGAGCTAGTGATCTTAGTGTACCTGAAATATCAAAAAAGTGCAGTGGTCCATAGCTTCTAGAGTTCAGTGAGATTTCACATGAAGATTTATTTGGTAGACCTTGCTTTGTTATTTCGACTCGCTGTACCTTCAGGACTACTGTGATCACTCGATACCATTCAAATCTGTAAATTTTCAACATGGCACTTGTATAGAAACATAATCCGTTAGGCTTAATTTGTTGGTCGTTAAATGTGTGTTACCGTAATATAATATATTACTACCACTAGTTACCGCTGCCGCTAGTCTAAAATATAGTGAGTCTGTTCGTTATGAACGTTATTGAAAGTGAATCGGAGAGAAGATAATCCAAATGAACAACCAAAAAGACAATAATACTTTCCAGAATCAGATAATGAAAAACCTGTCAGCGATGGGCAACAGGCGATGATACAAATGGCAAAAAATATCTAGGAGAGCACAAATTTGAAAAAGTATTTAACTTCGTTTTTGTATGTTTATAACACCTCATTCTAGAGCGTGGTAAAACAAAAATTTACAAACGTCAGTGCTATCCAGGCTTCTAAATAGAATCTGGTTATTATTTCATGGATTTCAGGTTCCCTATTGGGTGCAATTTCCCCGCTTTTCTGTTCCAAGCAGAATATAAAGACTTACATAGTTTTTTCCACGAAACATAAAGTACCATATATCTATAATGGTTCATTTTATACCCAATGTTCATATAAGAAACTACTCGTCATTTTCAGTAAAGAATCACAATTCTTTCAAATTTTAAATATCGGTTATAGCGCTCCTACGTCAAAAGACATAATGGTACGAGCGTCTCATTCATCACTAAACGATCAGATAAAAGGATCAGCTATGCTTGCACAAATCAAATAACGAATGGATTTACTCTATCATCTCATACACCAAATACATCATAAGCAAATCAATATCGAACAACCTATATCTGGAAATTGAATCAATAAGTATCGTGGTCCTCTACCATCTTGTGTATATGACTAAGACGTATATTCTCATAACTGTTTAAAATGTAATTTTCTCCAAAACATGGTGATTATTTTGCAACATACCTGGTTTCGGATGAGAACCTGTCCACAGTAGATTAAAATCACTAGAGTTTGGAGCTACTTCACATATCCCATGACAATCTAAAAGTTTTGAGAGCAGCTTTGTCTCAGCCTGGAGTACCTTGTAGGTGATATGAAGCTTGAAGGCAGGCTTTTCTCGAATGAGATATTCGTTACTATCAGCCAAAGCAGAACTTCGGAATAGCAAGACAGCATTCTTTGAACCCAATGGCGCTGATAATAATGACGCACTAGTCAGCTCATCTACAGTTTCGATTGAAGTTGACTCTTCTTTCTCATTAGAATCGAAAATAGCATCAAGAGAATTCTTGGCGGCAGTTTTGATTATAGGTTTCTCGTACAGTAAGTGATTTAGAGCATCCCAAGAGCATATGCTCATTTTTGATCCTTGTTTTTCTTCAGTTGCATCTTCCTTTTTGCTATGTGGGGATACCACGGCTGCGCTATCTCCAATTGCATCCATTGTATCGTTTTTCAAACGTTCTTTTCAATTAATAAATGAGCGATGTAATATGATGTATCACTGAGAATTTTGAATATTTTCATAAATACTAGTTACTGCTTCAACATGTTACAGAATAAATGATTTTGGTGGAATTGACATTTGGATTTGACATCTTTTTTTTGATAGATAGTTTCAGGTTAAGATGAATGCTGCTGACAAACGTGAATCCAGATATAATAGTAGAGGAAACATTCGTTTAGTTTGTCATTAAATACTATAATTCCGATTTAGTAATCATGCCCGCCTTCAACTGCTGGCGCAATAGACTCCTCACAGGCTCTGATAGGCTCACAACAATAAAATTCATAGAAGTGCTTCCAATGTTACATATTGAGTAGAGCGGATTAAATGACTAAAAAAAGTTACGGAGTATGTTGCAGAATTGAGAGGATTTTCATTAAACTCCGTACAATCTCTTTGGCAAAAATAAGTGAATATAACTGCCCCAGCCAAGAAAAAGGTAAAAGGATCTTATCGCGTCATGATGTGAACTAATTTCGATTAGACTTCAGTTTCAAAATCTAAGATAATGTTTTATGATGTCTGCCACATTATTCATTCACGTCTGCATTCTGTTTGTACATCCATTCATCTGTCGGTCTGCCTGTTGGCGCTATTATCACAGCTTGATCTCAGTAATCGCAGCACCGATTTAGCTCAAATTTAGAGGACACTATGTGGGCAGGTTGCAGGCTTTTGTTGCTTTTATGAAATCGGTCCAGTGGTAGCGGAGTAGAAAGCATATATTCATTATTGAAATCTCTGTTATTGAGGATATTTCATATTACTATTACCATCGAAGCAGCCGGTGAACCAACAATTTGTTGTAGATTTTACTAGAGATTTGTTCTTAAATAATTAAATTAGTCTTGAATTTTGTAACGATAACTAAACTATAACTTAAATTTCTTTCTTTTATGACTTATTAAGAAACATGGTGAATGAATAGTAACCGCTAAACTATATTTGATAGCATAAGGCGTTCTTGTCCACCATTAGAACCTGTTCACGTACTATAATTAGTAATTAAACAACCGAGATGTTTGTGTCGCTTGGCTAAGAGGAAGCGATATTATGTATAAAATGAACTATGTGTAAAAATTAAACGTTGACGTGCTATTTCGTTTAGTCAATAGTCATCACTTTTCACCTTCGCATGAAAGACGATGAAAATAATCAATAAGTCATTAATATATAATGGAAATAATGCAGATCCAATAAGAGAGAGAATGTTTAAGGTCACACGAGCATTAATTATTTAATATACCATAATTTCTCTGACGTCAAAATCTCGATAAGTATACATGGGTTCTTGCGTCTGTTGTATTTCGAAAAATTCATCTATTTCTATAAATAATACTTATAACTCATTACGAATGCGTTCCCATGTATTGGATGTCAAACTGTTTGAATAAGAGATGACAAGATTCCACCATTCATAATCATTGAAGCAATCACAGTATACTCTACCAATTAAACATGTTTAGCTCTTATTTTTCCATGAAAAGTAGGTTTTCCTCTCCAATTTAAGTCTTAGGAATTTCGTAGCGCTATACCAGGTGATGAACAAATGAGGAGAAAACGAAATTTAGACGGCCACTGTTTTGTGCGTAACAAGCATCAAGTCTCGATATATCCTTGAAAGAAGTGCCATCGTATAGCATCTGTGTAAATGAATAACACCTACATGAAATCAACACAACATCTGCTCACTGCGACCAAGAAGAAATAAATCTTTACACACATGTAATAACACTGTCAAGCCTCAGAACACTGCAGGTGGCTAAACTGACATATCTGAGGTTCTATATAACGTAGATAGATGCGAATGTGGGGTGCCTGGGTAGCCTGAGCACCGGCGACCCTAAAAATCGGACAGTGTGTTTTTTTGCATTCATTGATAAGCATAGGCGTTGTAGCCTACTGGATTTGGAGAGGAGGAGGCAAGGCCAAAGATTTTGATACACATATTTTATTGAAAGCTTGAAACAAAATACAAGGATGGATGAACAGTTCAGTCTTTAATCTTTAACGGCAAATTATGGAGTGAGGAAAATCCAGAAAAATATTTGGCCGCACCACGGTAACTTATTGATCTGAGGCGTCTATAAGGAAAGTTCTTGCTGGTACCATTGGTCTATCGAAACTGCGCACGATGTGAAGAATACTCCACCGCGACCAGAAACTTCTGGCCATTAGGCGAGAAAATCTTCGTTGTGCGATATGCCGTCGTTTCACCATGTGGAAAATAGTATGGGCAATTCAGATTATTTCGCAACCATCACCATAAGGGACACCCACAGTCAGACTAATAAGAGGACTATATAAGTAGTTCAGCAGATGCACACACAAATCGTTCAACTGACACATAGTCCAATGGAGAGACTAACAGTATGAGTTACATGGATTCCTAACTACCCGATTTATGATTTAGTTTTTAAGATTTACATAATGATTGAAAAAAATATGAGTGACTTTGTAATAATGATAAATTCTCACTTTCAAATATTTGTTTATTGTATGTAAGATTGTATATTTTTTTCAATGCAAATGGGATAATACCTGTTGTTTACATGAACGGTATCGAAAGAATAAGTTATCATTAATTCCATAATTACAGCGATCGATCAATAGAGAACTATTACGACGGTTACACTTCCTGCAAGTTGATGTAATATGTCATATTTGCCAATTTGTAATGCCTTGTATCGCTTAGTGCAGTAGGGTTTTAGTATTCAATAATAATATTCTTTGGAGATTAGTTAGTCCACTAGAAATGTCATGTGAGATTTAGAAGTTATTCCTCACAGACAGAAATCACTGATTCTGACTTTTATTTGTAAAATATTTGTGTTCGAATACACATTTTTTTATATGAATTATATTATTTCTTTATAACTAGCAGATTATCATATAACGTCTAAGCCACTGCCTCGAAAGCTCGAGAAAGGTCAAACGTAATCAATAATACTACAAATTTTCCAGCATATAATTCATTATTGATGTGCTGAATATCTCCAACTACTCCTGTTTCACTGGATCGATGTGCCCTGAAACTATGTTGTAATGGAAACAAGAGTGATTTCTTTTACCAGTTTTATACTCAACGAAATTCCAAATGGTTTTTGATTTATTGGCAGTTTTTATTAATGAGTCCAAGTAACTCTTTTATTTTTTTATATGTGCATTTCTTTCGTTTTTTAAGGATCTATATGAATGCTAGTGATCATGGTCATATAATACCCTCTGAAGTCAATGCACGTTTTTCAATTATTTGATTTTTATTTTTATGGAATTTGGAAATGTTAATCTGTTTTATACTTTATTTGAGACTATTTATGTTTTCTTTCTTAAAGCTTCATTAAAGCACCACAGACAAACTTGAAAAAATTACTAGAATACTCATCAATGCTAAAGCTATCACAAGTTTTACATTTCTTTTATTGCAGCACTATAAATATTACGATTTATCAACTGATATAATGCACATAAGAAGATCGTGTTTTTAACACACAGTTTCACAAAATATAAAACTGGTTTTCTTTCCGTGACGCGTTTCGATTTATATTTAAACAGTAGTAACTGACCAGACTGATCTTTTCATTGACACACTACTATAACTTTCCATTTATTTGTTGAATTACTCTTGAAATATGTATTATGAAAAATGGTTAACGTTTTGTTGGAGTTTCCATTAACATTATGCAAATGCAGTGGTCAAAAAATATTTCCCCCAAGACAGACAAAAGAAAGAAAACATAATTTAATAGAAAAATTGCTAGACAGGATAAATAGTATGTTAGATTTGAGAGCTCTAGTTTTGTATCCATGATGATTGTATCCATGACGGTTAACCTTTGTTAACAATCAAATCTGACAGTTCGACGATGACTCAAAAATATAAATCGAAACGCGTTACTGGAAGAAAAGGAGTTTAATTTGTGGAAGTGTGTGTTGAGTGTAGTAACGGAAAGGTGGACAAGAAATCTTCATAATAATCGTATAACCACGAAAGTGAGGAAACAGCAAATAAGCGATAAAATTCAAACTGGTGAGGCAAAAAGCTATAATATTATCTGGAACTCCAGAGTCTCTATGAAGGAATACAATAATTGTCAGTAATTGTTTCAAACAAAGGACATATGGAGGGAGGGTGGATGTGGTAAACAATTTATTTTATTGAAAAGAAAAGAATCCTTAGTAGGGAGATTCACCAAGTACATGGAGGTATTCTAGAAAACTTAGTTCTTGTATGCATAATATAAATATTTTTCAGAAGATATGGCTGGAAAGAATTATAAGCTGGAATTGTATATTATTATTGTAATCATTGGTGAATACTTTTTCGCAAATTAGTAAGTATGAATAGATTACGCTCAATTGTTTTATATCCATTTTTTTATTCATACAGTGACGACGTAATCTAACTGTGTAATTATTTCATGAAAAATGCTGGTTTTGGACTACCCGTTTGTATATACGTCTGCTATAACAGTCATTGCTTCGAATCACCAATTGACTGTAGGACCTGGTGTGTTACATATATAAGTGGATTTGATTGCGTTATTGTGAGTGGTTATAACTAATCTACGTAGAAATAATGGAGGATTCCTTTTCTGGCTCCTATACTATGTATTACCTCTAGGATTTTTTTATTTTGTAACTTAATTCCATATCAGCTGCGGACGTATTTTAGAAAATTATAAATGCAGACATATAATTTTTGTAAACATACAATATTAGATAAAGTAGGATCAATTTATATCAGTATATGATCGATTCCTACAAGATTTGCAGTCAATAATTTTTGATACTGTTTCAATTATTAATTTAATTCATTTAATTCATTTTAAATCTCATTTGAATATTGGACCTGTTATTCATCAAGTAGTATGAGTAGTCATCAATTATGAATGAGTTTCGCAATGGAAGAGACAGGTGCATTTCTGGAAAAAAATCTGATCTGTATATAATTATGCTATAAAATGTGACAAGTTAGGTTTAGTGAAGGCTTTTTTCAAAAATTTACAAATTAAAAATGTTTATTGTGTTGCTATTTTTAAATGTTCATACAGAAAACAGGTGATAAATGTCATACGTACGTTGAAGAATCGAAGAACAACTCAAGATAGATTGCAGAGAACGGGCTACTAGGGAATAGAAAAGAGACTTGACTTCATCTAATTACACGTACAGATTGATGAACAGAACCACTCGAATCTTGTTCGTTAAAGCTTGCCCACGGTTGATAGTCAATATTGCTATTAACAATTTTATTCACGTTTCCACGGTAATTTCACTGAAATGCAACAAGTTACTTTTTATTTCAATAAGCCCTAAGACTTTCCTATTTTCAGCCATTTCATACCTATAAGGGACCACTGTCTGAGATGAGACCTCTATCTACATGTTACTAATCACATCTAACCTATCTGTTATGAATATTTCATCATCGTTAGCCTCATACCCTTCAATACTCTAAGACAAAATATGAAAAAACACAGTTTTTGGTAAAAAAATTGGTGACCTTTTAGGAAGTATAGTTCCTCAATCAGAATAAGCAGTGGCCTTCCAAAAGAGGTGATGATTTGCATCATCTATTTTCTGATTCGATAGAAAATATCTCGATAACTTGCATACATATATATACAAACACATACTTAACAGTCAAAATTGAGAGCTTCAAATTTCTCTAATTTTCCCTGAATTGATTAGAAAGGGAGACATGCAGTTCGAACACTATTCAAAACGTTTCAACTCTCCAGAAACAAAGCATACGGATAGATAAAACGACGGAAATTCATTTTCAGCGACATATTACACCATAGTTTTTGGTAACATAAAAGAAATCTTTATAATTTTCTGTATTTTTTCCAAGAAATTTGTTGCAACCATTTCGAACATATTCCAGGCGTTTTTTCCCCACCCGGAATCTGGAATCGAATTCCTTTAAGAAATCCCTATTTAATTTTAGCTTGACTGATTCTAGGGATTTTTTAAATAACTAAGACGGCCTTTTTTGTTTATAATAATTTTCCAATTTGTAGAAATTTGCTCACTACTATCTAATGATCCTAGTTGCAAATAATACTATGTTCCGCATCTTCTATTTCATTGGAAAGGATTACTGCGTAATTGAAGTTATTTATAGCAAGCATTGTACTTATAGGTAATTATTAGTTTGTTACAGGAAGATGACTCTTGTCCAGCCTAGTCCCGAACTTCAAACATTCATCAGAAAAGAGCTGAATGAAGATGTTAGTACAAGAGACAATGATTTGCACTACATTAAAGAATGGCTACAGAAACAACCGCACTTACCAGATACATGGGGTAAGTTTAACAGAAATACCCGATCTGATCTAAATAAACAACTACCATAAAGCATGAGACATTCCACATCATAGAGATATATTAACTCTATATAAGTATTTCTACGTCCTCTGTCATCATGAGATAAATCTTTCATCTTTCTTGGCTTGACAAATCCAATTGCTTTAACTACAAGAAAAGCATTTGACAACATTACTAAAAACGTTACGATGTGACGTAGTTTCTGCTTTTTCATTTCACAACAAACACATCAGGATGTCCCCGTCTTGCTTGAACTGGCGTTATTGTACATGTTTCATGGACATGCTGTATCTCAGCAATATAGTAGGATGCAGTGGAAAGAGCCAGTCTCCCAAATAACACTGGGAATGCTCCAGGGAGCTCTTCTCCCTGAAATGCTGGCGAACATTAGAGGGATGCGCAAAACTAACGCGTCATCCAGTACAAGCATCCCGACATCTGATTATTACTGGCCTCACGGCTTACATTCCATCGCTAGAATGGTCCCCATAACAAATGCATATATCAAATAACTAATGCCCAATTGAACTGTCATAATAAAAAAATCCGGAGTGTAAATACCTAAATTTCTTTTGATGTACCAAGATCAGTTTTATGCTAATTTAAGTGACATGTTAGAGATCTCTTTTTGGAAAAAAATAACTATCCACCAGTTCACAAAATAGGAAACACAGAACATGTTCCTAAAACTGGTTCCGTTGTATATTCCTAACAACTCTACCAGCGATTCTTGTAAACTCGGCCGTACAGCAGAGATGCTTTGGTTGTACTACATGCTGTTTGTCTTTAGAGACCGTGAGAGGAGTATTTATGATGCATGATTGATATGATTTGCACATAATTTGTATTATTGATCACGAGTTTTTTTGCATGAAAAAGTGGTAATAAAATAAAAGGAGGTGCAAAAATATAGTAAAAACAATCTTCAAGACAAACTCTGCAACGATAGTTTATTGCATTTATTGTTAAGATTCCAATTACTACAGCGAAATCACTGAGAAGTTTTCCAACTTTGAGGCGGATTAAATCATTGTCATCAATATTAACCTCAAACCAGGGAATACTCAATGATCTCACAATCTTATCTATAGAAGCGATGGAACAATTAATCTCTTATAGAACCTATGATCAAATTAATTCGGTTTTCCAGTATACTTCAATTCACACATTACTCAGTTTGTGTTGGTACGTTTCAGATGAACAAAGACTGATGACGTTCCTCAGAGGCTGCAAGTTCTCGCTGGAGAAGACAAAAAGGAAATTAGATATGTACTTCACCATGCGAACAGCTTGCCCAGAATTTTTTGCCAATCGTGATATAACCAGACCAGAATTCAAACCAATCATAGAAATAGGGTGAGTTTTAGAAAATATATGAAATGAAAATATTCATGGTATATGGGAATAGTTGATACAGTTTGGCCTGAATTTGCACTGGCGTTGACCAAACTACTTCTGGAAGGTTCTAGTGATGCCTCACCGCACATCAGGACTTTCTGAGGCGCTGTGTACCAAGGAACATTCTTCTTAAAGGCTGACCAGATCCTGTTGCATTTATTTGGTAACACCAAACGTCGCCTTTGCACTGCCACTGTAGATTCCCATGAACTCGTGAAAGGAAACTTCGCTATCCGTTGCTCGTGCATGTCTGATGTGCTAGTCTTCGTAGTCTCCTTGATAAAGCGTTAGTATGAAATTGACAGCTTCAGGCTTTCGTTAGGAAACTTGCAGATTCGTTATTCCGTTCGTTCTAGCTTGGTCGACATTCCTCGTTTTCTCTGCGTATTGTAGGGCCGCATGAAATCACCTTCTTTGTATTCAACTCGTATTTTGATTTCATTTTGTCTCTCACTAGCTGATTCTGGGAACATGCCAATTCATGGCTGTCGTCCATTTCTGCTTTAGCTCAATGAAGTAATATTCTCCAGCTACATCTTCCCCAAGTATACAGCTAAATAGGTCAACCGATATGCTATTGTACCTTAGTTCCTCGGATGGTTGGAGACAACTTTCGTCAGGTACTTGCTAGTGGTTCTATTCATGCGTTCCAATTTTCTTTCCAACTATGGATGTAAAGCTCACTTTGGAAGTTTCTCTCTTGATCAGAGTGAAGATATGGCGGTACCCCAAAAAGACAGATGAGTTCATTCAACAGAACCTCGGCAACAATTTCAGTTTCCTGATTTTGAGTCGCTTTTGTTTTCCACGATTTTAGCGGTAATTTCTAGTTCACTCGTATTTAATATCAATCGGGCCTGAACCATCCAGGTTACCCATTTATCAAAACAAAATGCCACATTATGATATAAGCAAATGAGTAGACTGCAAGGAACGCATTTTTTCTCCGCTTCTATAGCTATTTATCTAACAAATCTAGCTTTCCTTAAACAATAACGACGTTGCATGCTGTTCAATCAAATTAAATAATAATTGTATACTAGTTTTTCAATCTTCATGAGTCTAATTTTGGTTGTATAAAAATTAATCAATTTATATGCGATTGTGAAACTTAGATTTGGGTCTAGTCTAAAAATTATATTCTGATGTAATAAGTATGTCTAGGTTATTTTAAATTCACAGATGTGTTTGGATCTGTCTTATTCATCCAGTAACCAGTTTAGGCATTTGTTATTGAAATTCAAACGTATGAATACTTCACTTAGTACAAAATTATGGTAATTTCTACGGCTTTTATTTCATATTCAATAATAGCTATCAGTTAAGTGGAATTTCCATTTTAGTGATTATAGACAATAAAATTCTGTTTTTTTAGCGATATTAGAATATGCTCTTCCACAATATTGCTTCTTAATTATAGACTTATTGATAAATTCTCTGAAGTTACCCGATATCCTAGTAAGAGATGTGTACATAGGACTTTTCCTCAGTTCTAACTCTCAAATCCTAAAATGTAGTAAACAAGGATGCATATGCTGTCGATAGAAATATTTACCATCAACATTGTTATCAATCTCATTGCTGTACATCAAGAAATAACATCTAACTCAATTCAAAGCACTCTAATATGCTGCATGAATCTATGATGACCAGTAACATCACTAGATACTGTATACCGACGGTAGCACAAAATTTGGCTAGCTTCCATTTTGTGTAAAGAGTTCATTTAGATCTTTGAAACGTAACTTGTAACTCGAAAATAGGAAAACAAATCTGATTCAATGAGGAGAGTGATGTGATGTGAGCCTTTTTCGATTCTTTTCACCGTCAACGACATGAAATGTTAGTCTGTATAACTCTGTCTGAATTTATTCACGGTTTCGATGAAATTATTTCTCTGGGAGACGAATATTATGTTCATTGATAGTGCTCATATGGTTAGATAGAAAAAATCCAGCTTGCTATATTTTGCAGAAGTGTCATAAAGATCAGTTTGCAGAGCAGAACTTTGATAATTATCTTACCTTTAAAGCCACAAAGTCCTATAAACTGTATCTTATGGTTGAGAATTACCGTACATGCAGTCAAGTTTATCAAAATCAGATATAAATTAACTTATTTATTAATCAATAACTTTTGTAATATGCCGCATTAATATAATTATGCAGTTTATAACATAAAGTAAGATCAATATAGATGTTCTCCAATTTACGTTGCATGCCCGATTTTAGCACATCTATTATATAAAAAAAATAATATGAATGTTGACTATTTCCAGCACCATCCCGCCCCTACCAGGTCTTACTCCAGATGGAAAACGAGTGATAGTTCTCCGAGGCAAAGACAAAGACATTGAGACTCCTAATATCGCCGACATCATGAAGGTGATTTTGATGATAGGAGATATTCGTTTGGCTGCCGAAGAAACAGGAGTTGCCGGTGACGTTTACATATTAGACGCCAGCGTGGCCACTACCAATCATTTCACCAAAATCACGCCTGCTATGGTCAAGAAGTTTTTAGTCTGTGTACAGGTAAACATGCACGTTTATCCAAGGACTAGAGAAATGCAACAAAGCATATCGTCATATACACCTTATTGAAGCTGATTAATGTATATTTTCATCCTCTGATATGCAGTTGAAGAAAGTGTTATTGATACCAGCAAAGGTACCAATAACAAGGGCTTAATAATGAGGGAAACTGTAGACATATTATATAATTTATCCAATTTAATAAATCAGATTTGTATCACGATCAATTTAAAAGGCTGAGTCACTGAATTTAATAGTACTATAATCGTACCTCTGAAGTCAAAATTCAAGGAAATATTATCTAAGAAATATCTAAATCTAAAAGCAAATTGCAATTATCGATCAAGAATTTCAGAAAACCCTATCTACTGAAATTGACAGCTAAGTTTACACAAGGTGATAAAAATGTCATATAGGAAAAAAATATTGAAAGAATATATTTTGAATGTAAATGTAAATGTAAACCATATGATGACGATGAAGAGAAAAATGATGCTCGGCATATTCTTTCCAACCACCCTTACAAACTTTATTTTTTCCTGAAATGATTGATGCCTTTATAATTCAATCAAGTCTGAACTACGTCATTAAGGTACTTCGAATTACATTACATACAACTATATCGTGTAAATTCATCAGTATACATATAACTCCAGTGTCTGGAACAATTCACAGCTTTTTCATTGCATGTTCATAGGACCTGAAGGGTACAGTAATCCTGTAACGAATGTCATGTCTTAAGGTGCTTCATTGTTTGCATGCTCCATATCCCCACTTCAGAAGATTGTGCGTACAGCTCCCCATTTGATTCCGAAGTAGTTTGAAGGTTTACCATGTATACCAAGGTTCAATTCTGCCGAGAGTTTTTATTTTGGATTCCATGGGTATCATTTTTTACTAACCTTTGTTATGATTTTGCTTTCTTAGCTAAAGACAGAAAGGTTGTGTAATTAACACACAGTTTCAGAAATTAACTTTTTTCAGTGACGCGTTTCGTTTCATATTTAAATTATCGTCAGACGATGGAAGAGGCTCTATCGAGGCGTCGTAAGCTCGACATGGTGAGAATATTACCGTATTCCCGTTGGGTTCCTCTAGTGTTTGCTCTACTGGCGTGGTTGATAACAGTGATACCAAGTGGTAACCTTTGACATCCTCACGTACTTTCCATGGACGGCTATTACTTCAGTTTTCAGCCACATGAGTTGTACATTTCTAAAAACCAGTTCAGGATAAGTGGGACCAGGTTATCAGGAATTCGTTCAGGATACCAGCCAAGCCTGAGGCCGTCCCAGTTTAGCGACTGAAGTGTTATTTTCAGTTCCATAGCTGTAAAATAGGCCAAATTAGTTTGTCTAGGTTGTTGTGCCACCCTGGAAATGGAGTTTTAAATTTAATTTTTGATCCAGCTCAACATTCAGGAGTAGCTGCTGAGCAATTTTGTTGGCAATGACGTTAATCAGGTCCCCTAGATCCTTGGAAGACGTTTTTTTGCCTGATATATTTTTGATAATACTCCAGGCTTTTCTGCTACTGTGCCTCATATCCAGGCGTTTCACATGTCTCTTGTCTCTTCCAACTTATGTAGTCTATCAGCTTATGTACTAAGTACTAGTATTTCTGATGCAATGATAGGATAATGGGCAATATTAATTTTTCAGGAAGCATATCCAGTGAAGCTGAAAGAAGTCCATGTAGTGAATGTTTCTCCATTGGTAGATACCATTGTTGGATGGGTGAAACCCTTCCTGAAAGAAAAAATTAAAAACCGTATCCACATGCATTCGGATTTCGAGTCCCTCTACAAGTTTGTACCAAAAGAAGTATTACCAGAAGAATATGGTGGTAGTGCTGGAAAATTACAGGACTTCCACGGTAAGTTTGGTTAATTTCTACCTTCATGATTATTCTGTAGACCGGTAAACTCAAGCTTAATGTTCCACATATATTGCGTGAACTGTATCAGTCCCCCATATCACAACTTCAGGAATTTCCTTATTTTGGTTATTATACCAAAACTACATTTATCGAATTTTCGTACACAATGAAAATGCAAGTTAAATATGAAAAATCTCATGTCAAATTAATTTTATCGTGTATAAACGAGTCAAACCCAATATTTATTTCATAACTTTCAGATGCATGGATGGAGAAGCTAAGAGAGTACACTCCTTGGTTCAAAGAACAAGAGAGCATCAAAGCAGACGAGTCCAAACGTCCTGGAAAACCAACTAACTACGATGACCTTTTCGGCTTGGATGGCAGTTTCAGGCAACTGAAGATAGATTAGAGCAAATACTCAACTCTTAGGCAAATGTTTCTATAAACTTCTCTATATCTGTGATGCCTACAAGATTCAGTTTCAATCAACTATTTATTACCAAGAGTTTATAAATCGTCCCATTACGGATCTGCCTTATACTAATACTAGCCAATCTTTATTCTGTAATGTAATGCCAAGGAACTTCGCAAAATTTATTTGGTTTCAAATGAACCTGATTGATAAATAATCTACGTATATCAGTGACTACCACACTTTTAAAGCTATGTGGTTTTACGTATTTCAATTGTGCAGGTATAGCTATATTTGAGCGTATAACTATTATTTATATTATATTTATATGTTCACAATTGAATCTGTAAGACTACTGAACAGAATTATAGATTTGAACAAACGTAGAATCAAGTCTAATGATAGTAGGTATTTAATATTTTTTTAGAATGTCACTACCCTCATACAGGTCAAGTACATTGTGCGAAGTCTGCAGGGTCCCCATATTTGTTTGACGATTATATTAGCTAAATTACGTAATAAGTAAAAACAAAATAAAGTATGAATAATAACACAATATTTAGATTCCTGAATGAAATATACTCCTGGTATCTGACAAACGAGATGCACATTTTGATAAACTTATTTAATAGTTAATCTGTTCTTTTAATCATTGTCCAAGTTATCTGGACGCTTGGATTGCAACATCACCTCCAAATGTCCTTATAAATAAACAATATATTAATGGTTTTTGCGCTAACATGGAAACGCTTATGAAAATCAGGTTGCATAGAAATAGGCGTGACAGATCAGCCAATGCAATAATTCTTTACGAGCAATCTCACCTTAATACTTCATTAACTCGATACCATTAAACTATATCACACGTAAATTGATACATCACATTACCATTAGAACACGTGCGGTCGCTGTACCTCGTTTTTAACACTATAAGATTCAATGTGGAACTGTCAAAACATTATGGGTAACCCCAGGTATGGGTAAAACTAGTTATTCAAAGCAATGATACGTAGCTGGAAACATTTTTTATATATTACTGTCGAACTCAGCTATAAGATTGATTGTTATTGTTTTGGAAATGGTGAAAAAAGTCATAAAAGCGGATAGCTGCAAGTAGACGATGATTATATTTATTTTCAGATATTTTAAATTTGAGAAAAAAATTTAAGCAAATGTTATAGAACTGTAGCTGAGATATTTTTTCTTTCTGGAAGGTTTGGAAATAAATAATATCTTTCTTCAATGGGGGTTAAATTTATCGAAAATTTTTTTAGCTCAACGATCTTTTGTGAAAAAAGTCATACAATTTTATTGCTAAGTTTTTAAACAATGAAGGTTTAAAAATTGACTTGAAAAATTTTTCGAAGGAAAATTTCAATACCGGGTTCCAACTTATGAAGTCATATATAATCTTACCAATATTTGTCATAGATAATAAAGTATGCATTTGGAAAAAAGTTTTCGCTATAAGACATTTTTTTGTATAAATGTGAATCAAATTTCACGAAAATCTTTCGAAGATCGGAATGCTTGAATTGTAACCCTTTATTACCCAAAAATGTTAAAACAAACAAACAAGCCTCGAAGTTTTCAAAAATTGTCAATCCTTAAAAATCCCACTTCCGCCTACTGCTTTCAAGATAAGCTTAAAGAAAAAACTTTGATAATCATCTCAGCACTTGTGCATGTCACTAACTATGCGCCTTTTCTGTAACTGATACACTATTCACCATTTCGTATTTTTTAACTTATGTTTGTCAAAATCCATTCTTAACTGACTCACCTTCATAGCAACTATCTCCAGAAATATATGATCTTACTCAGAAACAATATAGCCATCCAGAACAAATGCACTCGGAGAATTTATGATTATCAACTATATTAGAATCATAGTTCATAGCATGAATAAATGTATTCAGTTGCTATTTTTGGGAAATGTAGGACATTTGGTCATAATTTTGGATAATTTATGTGTATCCTCCGAATAATTTAACTATTTTTTTATCCATTAGAACACATTACAGCTACCGTTGATAGGTATTTAAATTCCCAAGTATGCTACTATGCTTTTCAGATGCTTTACTGCGAGTAAAGAACTTCCTCATTTAGTTGTATTTAGTAATAGTACATTTACCAGTATCGCACCTGTTTTATAGATATTGCTCAATCGATCAACAATTGATAAATATTACCAATAATATTAATATTTTGCTACGGGTGGTTTGTATTTTGTGTGGATCTAGGCATGTAAATAAAATTTAAATATAGTACATTTCTAAGTGCTTTTTTAGTTTTATCCTATTTTCTATAATACGGAAACAAAACTAGATTTTATCCTACAGCCGGAGTTACGACAACATGAAAATTGTCAAATATAATATTTAAGTGAGATCATTCCTGTTAAGTTGGAATAAATATAGTGCATAAATATTTACAATGCACAGTGATGGCGATTCCAGATTTTTTTTCTTGTCTCGAAAAATTCACAGACAAAAAAGGAAAATAGGGATATTTTTTAATTCCACTAAAATTGGAACTCCTGGGAAGCAACTTTTTAGACATCTGTTGAATTTATTCGTCCTCCTTCCTGCTACCGCTAATATTCATATACTTCTACGATCGACCTATTTCCCCTGGGTTATAGAGGGGCCAAAAATAACCGGACGAATTACAGAAGGACAGACATAAACGGACAGGACAGACAAATGAAACATCACGAAATACTCTGGAATTCGGAATTTTTCGCGATTTCAATACTTCCTCGCCAATTGGCGTGGAAACAGATTGTCCAAAAAATATTTGGAGGAGGGGGAATTGAATAAAAGATCGGGTCTTAGAACTTTTTATACACTTGAGTGAATGACATTTTGAAAATTGTAGATATTTCAAAAATTCCATAATATTTAGAATTATTGGAATTACCAAAAAAAAGTATTTTTCAATATTTACAGCAGCTTTAAAATTTCTAATCCATATATCAGCTGCTAAGAAATACGTGTAAATCTATGACGCGTTTTGTTCTAATTGTTTATTCCAGAAACTGAACTGAGTAAATTAACGGGTCTAAAATACACTGTTTTTCAACATGTTAAATATTAGGTACCTCCATCATTATTCGCGATCCTCATCCTTTCATAATGCAATAACAAATAAGCTACCACTCAAAAAATGCCATGAACGTTCATCAGTTTTACGTCCACAAATACTATGAAAATTACATTAAACGATATATCGTAAGTTCGTAGTAGGTAGAGATACATATTTTCGATAATCAGTTTTTTGAAGGCAAAGTGATCATAAAAAATAAAAAAATATATATATCATACCTTCAAAACCATACCCTTTATCTTCACCCCACCTGGGGTGAACATAAAAATGGAAAATTCACCTTAACTAAATACTGTAAGTTTTAACTCGAAATAGCGCCCTCAAAAAACAAACGCGTACTTCTTTTGGATGGTGACCAGTTCCTGCGCAACCCAAAATCTATCCTAATCGAATCAAAGGTAAGGAACTGAAAGTCTTTAAGCAATATAAATAACCGTATAGGTTTGAGACTAGAAATAGTTGCTGAAGATTTTTTGATGTGAATGTGTTTTTTATTATAACCACATAAAGTACTCCTAGAGTTACTGTGATGTCATCATTACAAAAAACCTGTTTAGTTGTAGTTTCAGTGTAATAATGACATACGAAAAAATTGCAGAAGAGAAATTGTCATCAAACTCAAGTCAGCAAGTAATGCCAGTATACCATATAAAGTTATAGTGAAGCAAAAATTATTATATCATACTTTATAGCATCAATAATTTCTAGATGTTAGTTACATAAATGTACTTTTCCGTCTTTTGCCTCTCGCACGCACAATTACAATAGTAAAGGGTTTTAAAAAAGTTATAGGAATCTCTTACATTATATACCGGGTGGTCCATTTAACTTGAGAAAGCCGTATAGCGCGAAAACGGTGAGTTTTTTCATGTAAACGTTCAGATGAACGTTTTTGGGTGCAATGGGGTAGAGTTAATTAGTTAATTAGAATTAGAGTTGGTTAAACCCTTATTTTCAACATTGACAGCGTTTCAAAGTTTTTTCAAGGTCAATTATGCTTTTTCAATAGGAATATATATTTTTTATTGCAGAATCTTGATCTATGAGAAAAAACAAATAGCTTTTGTTCACATTTTTTTTTCCAATTGCAACTCAAGTGGATAAAAAATAAAACATTTTTTGTTCTTCGAAACGTTTCTATACTGCAACGGTGGACAATGAGACGTATTTTCTCAGTAGCCAAGAAATTGAATAGAAATAAATAGAATGTTTATCTTTTGTTTGTTGTTCTCAGATTAACCTGGTTTTACAAACCATGGCGTAGTGAGTCGCCATATTATGCACTACGGGACTGTGTGGAAAATCCGCGATGGTGATGATGGAAGTGGAACATTAGCGCCCTCCGTTCATGAATGTATGGTGCGGAATTATTGATGAGTGGTTGATCAGTCCATATTTTATTGAAGGAACATTGGATGGGCAAATTATGCCAGAATTGTCCGGGAAGTGCTGGATCTGGAATACCCCAATCAATGGATGGAATGAGGTGTTCCCGTTATGTGGCCTGCTATGTCATCAGATTTAACCCCTCTCGATTTCCTTCTATTGGGCTATCTAAAAGGACTTATTTATTTGAGAAGCTCCCAATACATTGAAAAATATGATTTAACGCATAAGATATGCTTGTAGAGGAATCAATCTCTAAACTCTCCTTGGATCTCATGAAAACTTTACGGAATAGAGTGATAACTGTATTGAAGTGGACGGCCGACATTTTGATCATTTGTTGTTATTTATGCTATCGTGAGAAAAAAAAGATTTCTGATAAACCATGATATTATTGAAAAATTTATAAAAAGAATAGATATTGTATTTTTTATCTACTTGAGTTTCAATCGGATTTTAAATCTGTGAACAAAAGACATTTGTTTTTTCTCGTAGAGTAAGATTCTGCAATAAAATGTTCCCATTAAAAATCATGGTTAACCTTGAAAAAACCTTGAAAATGCTGTCAATGCTGAAAAAAGTCATCATTTACTTCCCCCATTGCATTCAAAAACTTTCATCCGAATGTTTTCATCAAAAACCTCACCATTTTCGCGCTATACGGCTGTCTCAAGTTAAATGGACTACCCGGTAATATATATCCGTGACACAGAGACGTCGGTTATTGGAAATCAATAAAAGTACAAAACGAATACGAAACGAACCACTCTTATATATTTCATAGAATTCGAACAGGTAATCTAGTAATCCAATGTTCCCTTAATGAGGCTATTTGATTTTACTGCCAAGTTATAAAAGTTAATAACATGTATGTCTTATTACAGCAAATATAAATGAATGTATTAAATTCTTTATACTGTCGGAATAAGATATTCTTTCACTTCAATGCCCGAGCTTTGCAAACAAAATTCACACAGAAACAGTAACATTTCCTATATTTTGCTATTTATATAGTCTGACCAGGATTGTAGACATTTTTTCGAAAATGGTTTTACAAAGCTACAATGGCAAGCATATCTCTACACTAACTATTAGATTCATTAATAAATGAAAAACAAACTTGCTTTCATATTACGTATCTAACAAAATATTCCAACATTATTTACATGGACATTTTCAATTCATATACCTACATACAATGTGTCGAAACATTTTGATATCTCAAGTTTGTGAGGAGATGAATAATAAACTAATAACATTAAAGGCCTCGTTTAGATTTCATAGGTTTTTGAATTAAGTTTATAAATACATTAATCTGTGATTTGATAATGGTTGTAGTCCTTGTGGAGTGAAGTGCGCTTTTATGTCTATCAGCAAGACTAGCGTTCTTCCATATATCTTCTTCTTTCGGTGCCTATCCGGTCCGAATGTTGGCGATCATTCTGGCTGTCGTGATCTTATTCACGGCTGCTCTAAAAAGCCCAGTGGTCGTCAGAGAGAACCATGTTCTCAGATTTTTCAGCCAAGAGAGCTACTTGGGATTTTCCCTTGCAGTATTTGCTGTAGTAGACCATATCTTTTTTCGTTACGTTCCATATATATATATATATATATATATATATATATATATATATAAATAAAAAAAAATATATATATATATATATATTTTTTTTTTTATTTACAACACAAAAATTCGTATCACCCATTTGTCAGTCTGTTGGTAGCTCAGGATGCGGCTTCCCAGTCACTGCGTAATCTCAGTAACTGGTGCATCGAGTTTGATGATGAAAACGAATTGCTGTGGGACCGTAGTAGGTAATACTACTTTGCTTTTTTGAAATCGGTGCATTGATTGGTGGCGTCGTAATTAGCAGAAACCTACTCATTTGTACATGGTGGAATTCCGATAAGATTAATAATCAAGAAACTTAGTGTAGGAATTATACATTTTCCTTTTTAGAAAAATGTTTGTCGTTTGCGCCTTTGAACGTTTGTATATTTCATTCAATAGTTATATGTGATTCCAGGAAATCACCATAAGGAATTGTGATAATTCAATTTCGTATCAGTTATATCTGAATTTGCGATACAAATTTGGACTTCCTACGACCGAACTTCTCTGAAGTTTGAGCTCTACAGTACCAAACGCAACAAATTACTACTACCAAATTGTAAATACTTCTCTTGCTCGAACGCAGACTCACAAAAGATGTACAAAAGCGAATACATTTTTTATCTGTTAAGCGAGGATCAAGACATCTTAGCATCACTTAAAACACATTTTGAGCAACTCCCGACCTCTGAACCCGTCCACCAAACCTTCCCTACCCTCTAACACTTGCACACTTCTTGAATACTCTGTAAAAAGCATTTTAATTTCTATTATTATCATATCCATTCGTATAGTCTATAAATATTCCAATAATTAAATGCTGCGTAGCATGATGATTCTTGGTGGGTGGGTTTCATAAAGGATGATGAAAAATTTTGAAATCTTCAATTATCAGGTCTGTAAATATGAAATCGGAATTCCCGTATTGATGGCTCTAGCTGCCAAGTTTATTTAATTTGAATTTGCATAGCAGTCTCGTTTTTTTGTTTTGACATCTGTCAGAGTATTCCAATACATAAAGAGGCAAATTTCGTACAACAACAAATTATTTCATTTCGTGAAAGATGTCGGATTTTGTACCAAGTAATTACGATATGCGGACAGCATTGGTTTTCTGCTATCATTTGAAGAAAACTGCTGCAGAATGACAACGCCCGCTTGTCAAAGCTTACGGTTATCATGCTCTTGGTAAATCACAGTGGTCTAAAGAATTTTAAAGTTGGTGATTTTGATTTGTCGAACGAAGAACGTGGAAAACCACTCAAAAAATTTTATGATGACGATTTGCAGGCTTTGCAGGTGTCACGCAAACGCAACAACTCGCAGAGCAATTGAATGTGACCCCAAAAGCCGTTGCCATACGTATGAAGGCGATGGGACAAGTACAGAAGGTGGGAAAATGGATCCCCCATGATCTCAATGAAAGACAGCAGGAAAATCGAAAAACCACTTGTTTAATAAACATATACCACTTAAGACGATAAAAATTACCAAGAAAAGAGTGCCTTGGGTTAATGACGAAATAAAGCACTTAATGAAAGAAAGGGATAAGGCTGGAGCGAAACTCAGAAAAAAGCATTCTGAAAAGAACTGGGCTGACTACAAAAGGTTAAAAAATCAGACTAACTATAAAACTCAGCAAGCGAAAAAGTTATACTTTGAAAATTTGTCGGGTACAAAGAATGGTAAGGAACTATGGAAAGCGTTGAAAACTTTAAATATAAACAGTAAATCACATGACAATTTATCTTCTTTTGATAATCCTGATATAATCAATGACTATTTCATAGATAGCATTCCAAAAAACAAAAATGACTACTGTGATTTCTATGAACTCAACAAAATATGTCAGAATGAGTTTCGTTTTAACCTTGTTTCTGAGTTCGAAGTTTTTGGTACCCTTCTAACAATTAAAAATACGGCGCCTGGTTCTGATGGTCTTGGTATATCTTTAGTAAAATTATGTTGTCCGTATATACTGCCATTCATTGTGAATATTATAAATGACATTATCGTCACCTCGAAATTTCCTGCAGCATGGAAACACGCTCGCATCACTCCTGTTCCCAAAGTTGGCAAGCCCAGCGAATTGTCTGATCTTAGACCCATCAGTATTCTATGCGGCTTATCGAAACTAACAGAAAAAATACTAGCTAAACAGTTAATACACTTCCTAGATAGCAACAAAATTTTACCTCCCACTCAATCGGGATTTCGTAGTGGTTATAGTTGTACGACTGCTTTGCTGAAAATCACTGATGATATTATTCATGATTTAGATAATGACAGGTGCAGCGTTTTAGTGATGTTGGATTTCAGTAGAGCATTTGACACTATTAACCATAAAACTTTATTAGCAATTCTTAAGTCTTGTGGCCTTTGCACTGAACCTTTATCACTTTTGTTATCCTACTTAGAAAATCGTACACAGACAGTTAAACTTGGATCTTATCTATCTCAACCACAAAAAATAATATCAGGTGTACCACAAGGTTCAGTACTTGGACCATTACTCTTTACTGTATATACAAGTCAATTCACAAAATTCGTTCAAGATTGCTCTGTGCATATGTATGCAGATGATACGCAAATCTATCATTCGTTTCCTGTATCTGATCTGGAAGCAGCTAATAAAAAAGTGAATGATGATTTGAATCGTATAGCTGAATTTTCAAAGAAACATTCTCTTTTTCTCAATTCAAAAAAGTCAGTTGCCTTAGTATTTGCCAAGAAAACTGTTCGAACTTTCGTGAATTCAAATATTAAGGTAAATATTGGTGGCGAGTCTATAAAACTTGTCGATGAATGCAAGAATTTAGGACTGATTATAGATCACAATTTAAGATTTAGAGAGTATGTGTCAAAAAATATACAAAGAGCTTATGCTTCGATGAAGCTGCTTTATCCGCATAAGGCGTACTTGTCAATTGATACAAAAAAATCATTGTGTGAAACTCTGGTGCTATCACAGTTCAATTTTTGCTCTGCTGTTTATATACCGTGTTTAGATAGTGAAAGCTTAAATAGGATTCAGCGTGTACAGAATTCCTGTATAAGATTTATATATGGAATCCGGAAGTTTGATCGGGTGTCACACAAATTAAAAGAATTAAATTGGTTGAATATGGAAGACAGGTTTGACGTCCACGCTTTATGCCTATTCCATAAAATAATTGTACATAAACATCCTCCTTATTTGTATAGTAAAATATTATTTAGAACAGATATACACAGTGTTGATACTAGAAATAAATCGTCTATCACTGCTCCACCACATAAAACTACACTATTTGAGAGAAGTTTTACGTTCAATGTCTATAGGCTATATAATTCCATACCTTCTCATTGTAAATGTTATAGTGCTCATAGATTCAAAACATATGTTCGTGATCAATATTTTTCTAAAAACTAAACAGCAGTATAATAGCTGTTGACTGGACTCAAAAGGTGACCCCCATGCATGTTTTGTTGTGCTTCTTATTTAAGAATAGTTTTAGTTTACTTTTTTTATGGTACGAATGATAACACATACAAGGGTTGAGTGGAAGAACACTTTGCGTGAACTCCCCCTTGGGGTTTTCTCTTTGCTAGTATTTATTTTGACTGAATGTGAGGATTCTATTATTTTTCTTTTCCACCAGCAGTGTACTAACAAAGGGAAAATAAAGAAAGTATTATTATTATTATTATTATTATTATTAAATTCTTCTCACCAGATACAAGAGAAAATCATTTCTCCATAGAATTGTACTGACGATAAAAAGTGGATATATTTCGAGAATCCAAAGCTTCGAAAGTCATGGGACAATCCAGGCGAACCAGCAAGATTGTCTGCAAAGCCAAATCGCTTTGGAAAAAAAACAATATTTCATGTTTGGTGGGACCAGAAGGGCGTTATCTATCTAACAATACCAACAGCAATTGATCGCGTTGAACCAAGCTCTGCGTGAAAAACGGCCTGAATATCAAAAACACAATTGAATCATTTAGCTGGGATATCCTACCGCCTGCTGCTCACTCACCAGACTTGGCTCCTTCAGATTACCACCTGTTTGCGTCGATGAGGTAGGTACGCACTGGCCGAGCAGCACTTCACTTCGTTCGAAAATCTCGCGGAATTGCTTGATAGTTGGTTTGTCTCAAAAGGACAAGAATTCTTATGGCGTGGCATTTACGCGCTACCAGAGAGGTGGGAAAATTTTTTCGAAAATGAGGGACAATATTTTGAATAACATATTTTTTCAATATTTAAACAGTGTAAGTGTAAAAAAAAAAAAGATTCCTGTTTCATATTTACAGACCTGATAGTCAGAAAAACTGCTTAAATTTATCAAAAACTGCTTATGAATTTGAGTTGTATAGGTCTATCGTTGAGTATGGTAAAAACTCATTATTCAGTAGTATTCTGTGATTGGTCTTGCTAAACTCCTCTTTATATCAAAATTGTAAAAACTTTAGTACCGTGGGTCATACAACTTTTACGCAAATATAAGGATTTCTTGTATTCTTCTTTGAATGATTCCTTCTGAGATTTTTCTGTTTTTTTTTCTCTTAGACATCTGGATCATCTTCCTTAAGTGTTTAATGTGATGGGTAATATTTCAACTTATTAATTGATAATAAATTAATTTAAGGTCATTATCAATTGTCAGTGTATTACATTTAAAATATGTGTAAAAATACTATAACTTTTTTCCTCAGTGCATCATAACCTCAAAATTATTTGTTACTATTTCATCCCAAATATAATAACACATGCACATAATGCTACAAAGTTTAGCAAGCAGTTGCCTAAATGCACAAATATCCTAAATAAAAAATACACACATGAACATGAACACAACCATAACCGACATAAAACCGGAACTTAAAAGGCTCTGATAAATTATATGTATATTGGGTTGCCTAATACGTGTAGAGACGCGCGAGAATAAAGATGTAGATCCGTAAGGACTAATATTTATAAGATGCCAAAAGATGAGGCGCTCCCCTGACAATCCTGATATGATACTTTCAACTCTTACATAGGGCCGATCCTATCAACGGCGGTTTAGTTTAAACCAACTATGTGATCTTATTTTGGGAAAAGAAACAAACAGTGCACTACTCAAAATAAAGAGCCGATATCTGCCTATATTTGTCTCAGATTGGTACAAAATGACATAATTTCGTAGAAGAGAGCTTAACTGCATATCAAATTAGAAATTAGAAATATTCATATTATCAACTGTCATAATCATTTTACCGTCCGTAGTCTGTCAGTTTTTTAGGCAGAAACCCTGCTACGTCCAGTTGGGCTGCGAGGGGAATATTCACATTGATCATTTGACTTTTAGGCTGGTTCGAGACGTGAAAAGCTCGACCTGGTGAGGATGTGTCCGTTAGGCCCCTCTTGCATTTGTTGAACTGACGACTCTTAATGTTATTATGCGGGACAGCTCGTTGAAATATTTGCTATGATAGTATCTACAAAATAAGGACAAATCAGCCACCCCCTTTGCTGCTCTAGACTGATAAGGTCCTTTTCGAGGTGAGATGCATCCACCACACTAAATGCTCATTTCTGGATTATTTTCAGAAGCTTACGGGAGTGGAGTTTTTTTTTTAAATGTGCAACGTTAATCTTGTTCGAACGCCAGTAGTAGGAATTTTAGAAAATGTTGCACACCAGAAGATGTTACCTCATGTATAACAGTCGCATATCCACTTTCACAAAGATATCTAGAATGCTAGACCGGATATAATAAAAAAATCTCAAGAGAAACTTTACCACCCTGTATATCACAAGTTATGACTTTTAGAACATATCTTTATATGAAATTTGTTCCTAAAATGGTCTCAATAATCACCCCCTTAAATATTAGCATGTCATTTAGATCTGTCCATGACATTGCCTACCTATCAGCGTTTAGAACAAAAAATGTCACAATGTCAATGCTATTTTCAAATTTTCTTGTACAAAACTTATATGGATAAAATGATTCGGAGTAACGATATAACTCAATCAAATAATATTTTATCCGTACTTCTCATGCTGCTGTCGATTTATATATGGGGTACCCATAATAAACAAAGAGCTGCATTTCAGCCGTTCATCCAAAACCAATCGTGAACGCCGTCGTTTCGTCCTCCTTAGATGAACAAATGAAAGTCGATGGAGTAGCTGTCTGGAAAACTCATAGTTCCATACACAACATAGATAGCATGTGCCCTTTATCGATGTTACGTACAGTAGCCATACTATATTATACTAAAATATTTTTTCCGTTATAAAATGAGATTGCTTAGAATTCTATGAAGTTACCTCATTACATTTATTTTTTATCTTCCAAGTAGTACATGTTATAGCCTTTGTCTTTTAATGCAAAAAAACTGTAAAGGTGGGATTTGAGTGGTGTGATAAAGATTGTACTTGACGTTTGTAAGGTAATGCCGGGAATTATCTCGCTATACAGAAGCATCGAGATCATTTAGGCCACAACTAGAGTATATACAGAACCGAGGGCTGCCAGTACGCAGTACATTTTTATTCGCCCCTGTCTCTCCGTAAATCAAAATTACTATCACAGAAGTTTATGGGCATATTATATATAATTGTGTATTAGGTGCATTACGCAACTTCGAACCAGTACAGGTATTCTCTAACCATATCATATATAACTTTCATTTTCTCTTGCAAGAAGCATCATACCTCGCAAAGGTATAGCACACTCCTAATATAGACCATATATATGACTCCGGCTACTTGGAATATTCTAAGTAGCCGAGATTAGTATTCACTAAACCGAGTTGTAATTCTATTCATTGATCCAAAACCTGTCTTGGTCGATGCCATTTTGTCTTCTTAACACTTGCCGGTAAATGAATAAATGAGGTCCTATATGCAGTAAGCCGTAAAATCGCCCTCAACCGAATCCTGTCTATAGGTTACGTTCAGGTCTTTTTAAGTTTTTCTTCTACAATACGAATGAACGGTTACTGTTCAATTTGACACAGCCCTGTCTGGATAACAATTCAGTGTGCAGTCCTATTGTCATGGAATCGACATCTTACTATAACACATATTAACACACTATAGGGACAATTACATTTAAACTTGTCCTATTTTCTTCTAGTTTTCAAAAAAATGGATTGATCGAATATTTTTATAGTTTCATTTCATATGACAATTGGCGAGGAAGCATTGCAATCACAAAAACATTCAAATTCGAGATATTCTATTTTCTTAAAGTTTCATGATATATACGTCACAAAAAAACCATATGAATCTATCTGTCGGTCTGTCTGCCTATCTGTACTTCATCATATCCGTCGGTCTGTCTGCCTATCTGTACTTCGGTCGGTAATCCTTGGCAACTCTATATCTCGTAAAGTACTTTTTGGATTTTGATGAAACTTTGACAGTAGGTTCCTGGTATGACAAGGACGGAAAAGCTCTACAGTTTTCGAAAATCGGGATAGTTGCAGTAGAGTAATCGTCGAAAATCTTTAAAAAAATCTCCATTTTTGGACGTGTCTGAGGCTCCCAATAATTTTATAAGAATATGTTATAGGGAGGGTGGGTCACAAGTTGCGATTGGAGGGTGCGGCTGGTAAAAAGAGGATCTCAAAAAATTAGGTGTTGGTAGGAGATATTCTATCATCTATATATTTTTCCGGTGAAAAGTCAGCAATACCTCAACTGACTAGCGGGCAAGCGTCGTCCTTGATTGTATTTATTGGGTGATTATAAGTAGAGTCATTGTTGTGTACAGTAAGAAGAATGAAATTGAATTCGATAGGAGGATCCGCTTTTCATGCGTCCGATATTTGAATTCTAGGTCATTCACTTTCATTTCATGCTGTAATTCTAAGCATGAGATAATCGCAAACGGAAATCGTGACTTTGCCTCAAGGAAGATGCATACAATAAACAGCTATTCATAGCATAGTAATTCTTAAGATCTAGTAATGGAAGTCTATAAAAAAATTAACATTTCATAATTTTTAACTATCGGATTGAATTATAGCTAAACGGGACCTTCAAAAAATGTTGCTCTGTAACTCAAATCCTGTATGGCTTTGTGTATCCACATCTCGGTTGTATTAATAATAATGAGCAGCATTTGGATTGGTTCTTGTAAAATCAAAAATAGACGACATCTTTGACTTCCTTGACAATAGTAATTATAACGCAGGCTTCGGATAAACAAATGAAATCACACAGTAATGCCTGTTTGGTGAACTCATAGTTCTATATTCAAGCTGCATAATAGATAGGTAATCAAAAATATTTGCCCCATCTATCGTCCCAAAAGTTAGTAACTGAGTTCGACAAGATGCAACTAACTTCATGACGGTATAGTGAAGTGAAGGTCCTCATTGCAGAAATTGTTTATGACTCCTGGCAGATGAAATGCTAATAAGCAAAAAAGTTTATCAACATAGTTTCATTCGTTAGTCGTAGATGACGTCGCATCGTTTCGTCTTCATCGAGACTTGTCACTAAGATGTAGGTTTCCGGTGAACAAATGGTATCACAGTAGTACTTATTTGGCAAACAAATAGTAAACTGATATTTAAAAATTATTGTATCTTCTATTGATCCAAAGCTCAGTCACTAAGTCTTAGAAAATGCAACCCACCTTATGACGCGAAATGCTAGTCTTTAATGCTGATATTATTTATGACTCCTAGAAAGCTAAAAACAAAACAGAGTATAAACAGATTATTGCTCATATATCATCGTGGTTTAACCGAAATCCTTGTTGCTGTTCTATGCCAGCGTATAATTAATGTTTTATGCAGCTATCCATTGTGGACCGCATATTATTATGCGACATCCAATAAAGATTTTAAAGTAATATTAGGAATTTGGAAAATAATATTGCAACATACAGTAGTTGAACTAAGAGATAAATATATGAATTTTGACTAAACAACAAAAGAATGTACATAAAACAAAGATAAAGAACGCCTATCTCTGAAGAGCATAATAATATCGGAGTTTTCCTGTACACCTTGGCCGTTTTAGAAGCTTGAAAGAATGGAACGTAGTTCAAGAGTAACTAGACTCACCTTTCGACAAAATCTGGTGCAAGCGCAGAGTGTGAGTGGGACTGCGGGTATCGCTATACCGGGCCCCGAACGATAGAAGGCCCACAGAAGTGGCCCCAAGGGCATACGTTTATCACTCTTCCAGATCCCAATGATGATCGCTCTGTATCAACATGAAGTAGATACGGTGGTCCAGTTAATAATATTGCTGATTGCTATCATTCAATCTTACAAAAAGTTGTGTACTCCATCGAGTAAAAAACAATTTCAGGATGACGTATGAAAATGTGTGCCATATCATTGAAGCCATGTCTAGTCATATTGATATTTGAATCATATAAACGATTGTGTAAGTTGGTCAAAGCACATTCAGCACGTTTCATCCTATTCAAATCCTTCGCAAGATTCGTAATGGAGTTTTCTGGTCCTGTGTCAGGAGCTCTCGTACGTGATATGAAGCTTCACCTTTGAAGCATGAAGACCTATGAAGATCGTCTCAAATTATTCGAATTGCTACCATATATATATATATATAATATATATATATATATATATATATATATATATATATATATATATATATATATATATATATATATATATATATATATAGAAGACTTCAAGGCGATTTCATAGTTACAACATTTCCCTCAGCACCTGCCGAGATGAACATCGTTTTGAAACAGGAGGAGAAGCAGTTCAAGTACCAAGAGCTCCTCAGCCAGATCCGTAGCTTCATTTTAACAATTTTAGTATTTCAATTTGTTACGAACATTCTCAATGCATCGATATTGTATTATGTTCGTAAATTGACTGCTTTGAACGCACTTAAAGGTGAATCATAAAAAATGATAGATTGCTTTAAGATTATCGTCATCAATTGTCATGTATTTTCAATTCCTCGGTAGCTTTGAGAAAAAATGACAGCAAAGAATGATACCATAGCAATGTATGAAACAACTTGGTGTTGAGCACACCTAGATATGCATTTCGAGAAACTGATTTTGTGGAGCGAATTCATCATTTTCTTACAACTGGAAATAATGTACTATAACATTTCAAATACAATCAAATAGGATGATCCTTTGGAGTTTTTAGAAGAACTATATCTCAAAAATCGGCCAAACAAGTTCTAGCCATTCTAAGAAAATATTGAGTTACAGCTCCTTTGTGGAATTATAAGTCTGATATTTGAATTGAATGATACTGTGACTCTGTAGTACTTGAGATATTTCAATATTCTTGCTTTTTCCCTACCTTGAAGCAAGCTCTACACACATAGGAAGAAATTCTCAATTCAAGATTTGCGATATTCTTGTGAAGGTATACATCAGGTCTCACTCTAAGACAATTTGCTTGATGAGAAAATTTTAATTAATTTGAACCAAAAAAAGTATATTTTCGGATCAACTACTCATTCTAAAGAAAAATACAATTTTCTTCACAACCAAGATTTCAATGCATTTCTAAGAAGTATGCCAATTTTTTTTTGTAAGATTATCAAACGCGCCGTTTACTTCGATCAAGAATACGAACATCTTGCGATTCGTTCCAAGTTAATTCGTTTACTTATTTCGCATCGCCATCATCATCAAAGTAATTTCAGCAGTACGCATGTGCCTGTTTCCGCGAGTGTTATTTTTCATTGGATTTAATTTTTACCAACACCCTCTTAGCTGTTAAAAAGTTGGGATTGTGACTGTTGTGAGGATCTCATACAAGTGTACAGGTGTTGATGTGTGTAAAATGAGCTTTGCAAATAGGCTCTATTACCATTACGAATGGTGGACGTATATCTTCTGGCAGTTTTTATACTTGTTTGATTTTTTTCAAGGTTAAGAAATCAACAGTGGCATCTCATCAAAATTACCGATGTTTATAATAATGATAAATTATATAATTTGCGCCAACATTATGGAATACTTCAGTTACCACTATAGTATTCTCATGGGTTAGATTTTCTCTGTTTTGTGACAAGATTATGATATGCTCAGTTTGAGATTCTCACTTCCAAGACTTTCCCAGGTTTGACTCAAAAAAATACTTAAATTAACTCTATATGATCAAAAATACAGTATTCTTGGTATCATTTTATTTTTATGTGTGTATGACCGTGATCAAACATAAAGCAAAAGTTAGGGATCCTCAGCTTCCTGAAATGTTGAGTGCTACCTTAAAACCGTTAGTGATGAAAATCTATATGTCTAAAGTTTGATTTCGGACTTCCATTGTCTATAAAATTTTTGAGTATCATGACGTTTCGATTGATATGCTATCTTCAATCAAAACGTCGTGATACTCAAAAATTTTATAGACAATGGAAGTCCGAAATCAAACTTTTGAAAAATCCACCTTGTCTACAAGTTTCAAACAACAGTCTATATGTCTATTTGTGAAGCATATGATTAGTGTGGTAATCAAACCAACATTATTGATCAACAGATGAAGTGACCTGATAAGTCAAACAAACGACAATTCGCATTTAACATTTCTATTACAATAACAAAACGCAACGAACAGCTTTATATGACTACGTGCCTCTGGCTAGCCATACTGACCGCCTTTCTCACAATAGTAAAAAACGAGTTCACACTTCATAAGATAAACTACGTTTTGTAGTTACTGGTATGTTAAAGGTTAAAATATGCAATCGATTTTACAATAACACATGCAATGAACATATATATTCAGGTATACAGCTGGTTGTAACTTCTATAATACATGCCAAGTAGATAGGCTATTCATGTTTGAATTCTGTGGACAATGTGGATGTTTCAGTATCACTACTTCGGACTTTCTTTGTCTTGAGAATTTTTATTTTGCGTTTCACAGCATTTCCATTAATGATCAATCGTTTTTAGGTGAAAGTTGAATTGAAACCTTATCAATCAAAACGTTGTAAACTGAAAAATGATCTCAAGACAATAGAACTCAGAAGCAGTCTTAGTGGTTTGACTATTTAACTATTTCACATGTGATATATGTTACGAATAGGCAAATACTTGATATTTATTTCCATTTTTATACATCTAAATTACACAACATTGAAATTGAAATTTTAATTCAACTTAATTGAATCGAGACAGATACAAAGATAATGAAATAGAGAACAATATAGTCTCTAGAACGTTTCCACTTTTGTCGGAGTCAGTTTGTCATCTAGTTTTATAGTAAATGACAAATTGACCAAGAAAAAAGTGCAAACGTTCTACAGACTAATAGCAGCATATACCAATCAGGAACCAGATAAATTCCAATAAGGTGCCCGAACAGTATTCAACGGTAACTGTCAAGTTTGAAAAGTTTTTATATTCATAAGAAGAAAAACAATGGATTTAGATCCAGACTGCTTGCTCGACTGCTTGCCGCACACCACGATATTAAGTCAGTGGATAAAATGAGTCAAATTTGCGAAATCGAGGCATTGACAACACAAAGACTGATCATAGTAATAAATACCAAGGGGAAGTAGATCTAGAGAGAAGCTGACAAAAAACTCTACATTCTAATTCGAATAATCTGAATCAGGCACAGCTGGCAATATAAAAAACGTCCTCTTTGAAATTCATCAATCTGAAATCTTATTTCTGGCATATATGTGTCCACGATGATGTTAGTGGAGCACCTTTTCGGAAGATCCAAAGCTGCTCGCTTTTTCTTTGGGCGTGGAGAAGGACCCATCCTCTCTCGTCAATGGTGGTATGGACGAATAATATAAGTTTTGGAGTTGCGTCTGCCAAAGTGAGGAATGTAGATTTCCATACGTGATGTTAGCACGTCTATTACTCCTTGGCCACAGACTGATGGGTCTCCGGACATCATTTCAAGGTAAAGGCAGGTAATAGTTCCTTGTATCATCCCACTTTGCTGATTTGTAATGCTAGACTCTACGTGCTCTAATATATAGTTGGTTTCGTGACGACATTCTACAGGGTTGAAATGATATTGGTGTTGGATGTTCCTAGTGCAGCAGATATATTCATTGAATAGAGACAGGTCCAACAAGCTATCATCATGGTGGTCGGGGACTCTTGTGCTTCGCTAGATATCACCCCGCCATTAGTTTAGTCAGCAACTTTGTTCCCGTAGAAAAAAATCACACTATTTCCTAAGATTGCATAAAATACCTATCTTCGAAGAAATGAAATTTCAAAAGATTTTAAAATAATATAAGTTTAAGCTCCAAAGTCGTCTTATATAAACCTTGTACAACTATGTTTCAAAAGATGCAGTATTCCAAAGAGCACTAGAACAAAATTTGAAATTTTCTTAATCCCTTAGAATCCATCAGTAGTAATAATTTCCTTTTAAACTGCCATAACTCCTAGAAGTCCCTCGTATAGCATCAAAACACGCACATATAAGCTTATGGCAGCAACGTTCCTTTAAATACATATTTCCCATAGTTTCTAATTTATCTTCTTTCTTCGTAGTATCATAATATGATAATCGTACGCGATATACCTTATTATGACAATACAATTCATTTCACACAGAAAAAAAGCAATTAAGCAAAAGTACTCACGAAAGCGGAAAACGTAGATATTTGAAGAGGCAAACAATTAAAATGATAAAGACGTTTTTTTGTCTGACTATATTATATTCGGATGTTATCCGGAAACTCCATTTGGGGTGAAGTAAAATATTGAGGTTGTTCAATAATTAAAATAATAATAATAATAATAATAATAATAATAATAATAATAATAATAATAATAATAATAATAATAATAATAATAATAATAATAATAATAATAATAATAATAATAATAATAATAATAATAATAATAATAATAATAATAATAATAATAATAATAATAATAATAATAATAATAATAATAATAATAATAATAATAATAATAATAATAATAACGCAGAACAACATACCTACTCACGGAAGAAAAAAAGGATGTAGAAAACAAAGGTTATAAAGAACACAATCTTTTATCTGCATAAACACAACTGGTTGACAGAGTTTCACAGTTGCCACAGGCATTTAGCCAGTGTTTTTAATTCTTGGCTGAATCAGACGAGGCCAAGTTCGTCTTGGTTTGTCGAGAGCCGAACAGTGCTTCTCCCGAAGACCGAATATTTGTCTGATCCTAAGATGAGCAGCAAGAGTCAAAGGAAGCCGTAGCTGGCTGTAACGGAAACCTGTTGATCGACCACTGTGTTACACAGAACTCCTTACAGTATAAGCGAAACCGTTCTATGGCCTGGATTGAGTATTGTAAGGCATTCAACACAACGTCTCATGGACCCATTGTGCGTGTGTCTTACGGTAGACGATCAAATAATGAGATGCATAAAACAACTGAATCCGCTCTGGAAGACTAGGCTTAGCATTACATCTGGTGGAAGCAGTGTTCGGACAGAGCTGGTATCATTCAGGAGAGGAGTTTTCGAGGAAGATATCTTGAGTCCTCTGCTCTTCTGCATGTTACTTTTATCACTGTCCATAATGCTGAGAAATATGAGAGAATACAGCTGTGGCACACCCAATTACTGGAGACACATGGCCACCCATCTGTTTTATATGTATGACCTCAAACTTTATGCCTCCCGACAACACGAATTACATCAATCTCTAAGGGTTCTGCAGGAGTACAGTCATGCTATTGTCATGCAGTTGGAGATAGACAAATGTTCAACGGTTCATTTCAAGATATGACGTTTCGGTGGTAGAGAAGAGGACGAGCAACTCGTGGATGGGAGCATTTTGCGTCATCTACATGCAGGCGAGACATATACCTAACTCGGGGTGGCGCAGCGCCATATCCAGGTATAAGTGTCTCTACGCCACAAGTATTGTCATCCATTTCGGCAGATCTTCTCATCAGAACTATCCGGAAAGAACAAAGTCGCTGCCACAAATATGCCTGCGGTCTTACTGTTGTTATACACCTTTGGTGCCATCCACTGGACTGTGGATGAGCTGCGACAACTTGAAACTAAGATCAAAAAAAGGATGAGAAGCTTTCATACCTCAGTCCCGCGTATACACCTTCCAAGACAACTGGAAGGGCATGGACTGTTGAGTTTGGGGCGTCTGCATAGCAGAGTGCTGCTAGGCACAACCTGCGAAGTGGTGAGGAGCACCGATCCCCTCATCCACTTTGTCCGTGAGTACGGATGCGGGTAGAGGAGCCTCTATCACACTAGACTTCAAGCGGGAGAAACAGCAGTTTATTACAAAGCTAGCTCCTGCCCAACTTAAAACCCACATCAAAACTACTGAAGCCAATTTCCTTCTGAGGCTTCACAAAGACAAGCCCATGCATGGAATCTTCTACAAACATCCAGATGAGGATGGCTCGTTAAAGCAGTTGACCTTCTTTCTTATGGTCTAGTGGGTTGAAGCCAGAGAATCTTATGCATCTCCTGTCAGCGTATAGAGTCTATCTGCACAACACAGCTGCTAAATTATCATTTGAGGTACTACTACTGAATAGATGAGACACCCGTGCTCTACGCTCCAGGGAATATTGAGTCCGTGCTGGAGAACGAGATATGCAGGATTTACTGGAACTATTCGTTCCCACGCCCGATCTCGTGCAAGCTAATAAGCCCGATATGGTCCTCCTCAACCATCAGCAAAATAAGATGTACGTTATTGAAGGAGGAGAGGTAACGGACTAGGGTCCCCTCATTCAGCTTCGCAGGCTTCGGCCGACCACACTGTTGGTCTGCTAGATATGGTCATTGGATCCATATGTGGGATGAGAAATATGTTACTCTCTGCTCCAAAGTCTATACCGGCTTGCCGTGCATCGGTAAACTTCTTGGCCGGAAAGATGCAAAAAGATGTTATTCTCGGTTCTCTCCGTTTACTTAGGGCGCACGATTTGCGGAATCAGTGATGGCTTACCTCACTGTGTGGGGAGAAGTGTTGGAAAACGGAAGAGCAGCATGTATTTGAGCCCAGACAGCACATTATTTACTACTCGTAATAATAATAACTATTATACCTACCCTTATTAGTGCGAATTTTAGCATGTTATTCCTCAACTCAGCACCAAGAAAGAAAAATAACATATAATTCTGTGCATAGAACATAGAGTTTCATAAATTATTGTCGACTCTAGGGTATTGAATCATTTCAATATAGACTATATATACACACTCATAGTTGAAATAAAAATACTGAATAAATTGAAATTAAAATATTATATATTAATTTTCAAAATATTGACCGGCGCGGCGTGAAAGGACAATTCAAATTAAATCGATTGTTCTTAAATTGTTTTCCTCCTTTTTTAGTTTTCTAAACTAAAATGCATTCAGCAGTATGCAGTCATGAATTCTTCGTATTAATTTCCTATAGTGAAACCGTTATGAAAGAATGATGTTTTGTGTAGAAGCATTCTTCAATATATCTATGAAATGATATTTCTTAGATGTATATGTACCAAGGAGATATTAATGTTATTTTAAGCGGTAGTATTAGATGAGGAGAAGTTTATGAACATAACATAGCAGGTGAAGATATTTTAATCATTTAACTAACATAATTTTTGGAATTGTCACGTGAGTCTATCAGGTTTTTCCAAGTTGTTGGTTAATATACAACAAGCATTTCGTTTTTTTGGTAAATGCTTGGTCTATATCGAATCTAAAAATGATCTGGTGGTCTTATATATTATGTGATACTGGATCTTTTCGCGCAGCAATCACAGATACTACACAGTTTTACGAGTCGCCAAACCACATTATTTAAACCTGACACGTTTTTCGCTAACTATGTTAATATCTTCGAGTGAAGAATAATGCTAAAATATTACAGCTCGTTGTGGCCTTATATGGCTATCGTATCAACGTTTCAACATTTGTTACCTTCAGGAAGACACGTCAAGCAGACATGTCATCTTTAAGAAGCTAATGAAACAACAGGCGGTTAGGGGTAAAACCCTTGTCGTTATTAATTACATCTGCTATATCTAAGCTTTCGTAAGCGTATCGTTTACAACAGTACGAACTTATTTTAAATTGCTTAAATATTTCTCATGTTCACTATTCTATTCTGTTGTATCTTAAATGCGATAAGTGCTCCTTAAATATAATTCTAATAGGTCTCCTAGTTTCTCCAATATAAGATTCATTACAGTCACGACAATTCATTTCGTATACCCCACACCGATCAACTTTGTGAACTTTGTCCTTTGGGTTTCCTGATAAATCTCTAAAGTTTTGGACCACACTGGTACATAGTTGAGACTCTTTAAGACCCTGTCAAGATATCTCTTATATTTATGATCATTTATACTGTGATTAAAATTATGTTTGTTCATGCAAAGCTTTGCGGGAGTAACTATTTTATTCATCATGTCATAGTCGTAATTACTAAAAATGAGAAATTCCCTCATTATTCTATTTTGGTATTGGTGCACTGAGAAATAATGAGGATACGTTAATATATGCTAGTACCTCATTCTCCCTGAGTTTTTCATCTTTGATTTTGTCTATGAATTCAGAGGAGTTCGTAACTGAACTGCATTCAAAAAGTAATTTTAACTTTTCAAATTCTTTAAAAAAACATTAATGTTATACGTCGGAAACCCTGTACCTGACATTATTGGACCCATTTTTTGATTTATGAATCTTGGGAAGACAGTACAATTTTGATATTTTTTTATTTAAAATCTGACACGTTCTTCTGAGCGGCAGAATAACCAAGTTTTCACGGCTAATCAATTTTGTTTTTTCTTGGATAAACATTTTTGATATATGATTTCTTTCAATTTTACTAAAACACCATTTCGAGTTTCTTCGTTCGATTGAAATCTTTGTTACCCTTTATCCGCTTCTGAGTAAAAGTATTCCTTCCTTTTTAAACTTTTCATAATTTTTCCTATATTTGTTTGGTCAGAAAGACACTTCAGTTAGACACGTCATCTTCAAGAAGCTATTTCACACATCTGACTGTTAGCTTTCGTAAGCGTCCAGCTTGTTATATTGCTATTTAGCCTCAATACAATTGGCCCATTGGTATCAAAAGAGAACTCCCCATCATACTTTTTTTTTCTTCCTATTCAAGTTTCATTCAAAAATCATATTTCGTGTTATTTTCGGCAAAATATACAAATTTCACGGTTACACAAATTGTGTCAACAAGTCTGAAAGCCTCTCACTAATGAGTGATGACTCAATTTCATTCCTTTAGGATTATTAGTATTACCAGCAAGAATTTCAGTATACAGAAATCCGGTTAGTTTTAACAGAACTTTGTAGTGCTATACATAATACGCTTGAAATAAATAATGAATAATCAGACAAGACACAAGCCAATAGACAAATTCGAGTTTAGAAAGTCGTCAAATACACTTTTCGATTCCGGTTAGAAGCTCCAGCCAACTAAGCTATGCAAGCACTCCCTTCACTCGACGTTAAATGTACTCCCCTGCAAGCAATTTTTTTCTGGATTTCAAACTGCGCGCATCGTCCTAATTTAAGGTACAGTGCTAGTGTTTGAATGAGCAAAGATCTTTGAATGCAGGTGCTGACAACATAACTCGCATCGAAACTCATTCAAAACGCGTCATAAGCTTTGTTTTCGAAAATTTGTGTTCAAATTCCAAAATTTCGATTCGACTCAATTCAGGGATTCTGTACTACTGCGGTAATTTCTGCTACTACTAATATAATATAATATAAACGGCCAGGAAGAAACAATATCCTTTCACAATTTTCCGAAAAGTTCCATTAAACCACGAAACCCATATTCTAAATATTTCCTTCGTCATGTCGTAATCAGTGCGGAAGCACATCTGTGGAGTCAAATCGTGACAGTACCACTACTGGAAGTACCATCGGTATATCGACGTCGCGTCGATAGGTCGAAAAAGTACCCGGCTAGTACTGGTGAAGAGTGAGTCTTGGTAGTGCACCGGTGCGCGCGTGGTACTTTCGATTTTTTATTCCGAATATTTCATTGCGTGTGACTCCTAAGGTAAGGCATTTATCAAGTTTAAAAGCTTTTACCTCAATATTTAATATTATTCAATTATCTTTACATGAATTCAATATTTTTCGATTATCTTTACGTGAATTCTTTTGAAGATAATGCATCGGGAGAAGGCCGCAATCATTTTTTCATAATTTTTCACATCACATATTTGTTTAAAATACGCTGCGAATGTCGATTCACATTGACGTTAAAATACTGTAACCTTCATCTATCGGGAATCAAACTCCCGGGCAGTCCACTTCAAAACGCTGAGGTTCTCCAAAAGAACGACTCTTGGAAGAAGTTCCTTCGAGGTCGATCTGGTAACGATGCACCCGTTGGACCCCTCTAGTGTTAATTGTACTGATGTCTCTTGATATTATCATGGGACACAGGTTGGTCTACAATGTAGTTCTTAACTACTCTTTTCTGTAATTTTTAAATGGAATATTATACCTCGGTATGGGAACATAGCTTCTGGCATTTTTGAGCTAACGCTTAGTATGAATGAAAGTTTATGGTGAAACAAATAGTGAAAATCTGCCCAGTTACGGAGTTATGTGGATAAAGAGGCGATGGATACATATTTCCTCAGTGTTGGTATAGAAATATAAAGGAAGGTTTGTCTAACAGTCTTGGATTCATTTCATATTGATCTGGACGAGTTAGTACGTCTCTTTGTTGTAATGTTTTGGTTGTGCTCCTCTTGACTGTTATCAACAATTTGTTTGCAATATCTTCTGACATCGATAAATTACTATGATTTTATGTGTTTTTAGTTAGTCGTTCATTTCCTGTATCGTTGGTGTTTCGATGTCACCACATCTCTGCAACTCCGGTGAAACCTTGGTTTATTTATGGAGTAGCATTTGTTCACATAATGAATGTAGGCTTCTATATAAATGATATGAACACCTTTGTTGCTTTCTGGCCACAGGCTGACGGGTGTTCTTGATTGAAAAAGACGTCATTTCATGAAAGATCCTGGTAATAAGCACTAAGATCTCTCCTATTTGCTGGTATAAAGTGTCAAAATCAGCACGCCTAGTAAGTATTCGGTCTACTGACGGCAATATGTAGAGGATTGAAATGGTATTTTGATTAAATGTACTTAATGGAGAGGATATCTCCACAAGATAGATGGCGACATTTATTGTGAGTTACAGCTACAGAATGCTAACGAAGTTTCCATGATGTTCACGGATATCTGTGGTTCATTGACTATTTGTTAGAAGGCATAGTTGATAGCGAAGATATTTTAACTAGTACATATTGTGAACATTAAAGTCGCCCATATATTCTATTTTTGACTGAAGATGGTTAAGATAATCTATTTGATAGGTATCTACATGCGGCTCAAATATTCTCGAAAAGTTGTTTGTAACTTTTGCTATCTGCGTTCTGAGAGTACAGCAAATGAATTTGGATGAATTGTAGAAAGACATCTTGACCCAAAAATACTTCAATACTTCAGATAGAAGCCTTTCCTCTCGATGACAAGAGAGTCCTGCTCTAGCATGCAGGCAAACGTCAAATCTTCGTCTGAATCTGTTGCTTAAGTCATATCTGAGAAATTAATTTTCCATCGCTGATAGCAGACTTGGATCTCTGTTAGTGTCACAATTTGTGGCCTTCTGGCCTGCTGGTACACATGGACAAAGTCTGTGTCAAAGAAAGACCACTTGGCGGCGACAATACTCAAATTTCGGGATGATTACATCAGATGGTGACTGACTGCACCTCTCTCTTACTGTTCTACACTGGCGACAGAAGGGCTTCCTAACACAATGAACAGGTTAGTTAGGAGATGTCGAAATAGGAAAACTGTTCATATTATTAATATATTTCTAACGTTTCTTGGTGTCCATATTATGAAAATCATTGTCACTTTACTGGCACTAAAGGTGATATCACGTTTAGTTATGAGTTTGAAAAAGTGCTAAACTATATACGAACTACATCAGGATTTAATAAAATTCTTTTAAGGTAGCTCAGAAATTCGGGTAAATGACAATTTTCTCTTATTCTTGAGGTTCGCAATTTTAAAAATGATCTTATATGGAGAGTATAAAGTGGGGGGAGCTTTTTAATTTGAATACGGGCTAACATCAATACGTTGAGAGTAAAAAATTTACATGGTTTTACTATTGCTTCTATCTTTATGTAGCTACTTGACCTAATGGTGGAATATTAGAATACAACAAGCTAATTGTAGATGATTAATGATTATATAACTGAAATATATGTATCGTAGGTATATGGAAGAAAAGGTGGTCGGAACTATTGGAACCTATAATTAAAAAAAAAAACATGAAGACTAATGTTATGGTTATGCCAGATACGCTACGTTATGCAATGAAAAAATTATTGCTGTAAATTTCAAAGTCACTCATTTGTGAACGATATAAAGGATAACGTGACATTTGAATTATTCAACTAAGTTATGATTGATGCTGATTCTGTCTGTAAACATATGGATTTTATAGGCCAGTATTGCGATATTCGACTATGAATATTGAGATTCGATTATCTATTTGCGTCTTGCACGAAGGATACTGAGTTGTCTCAATAATAGTTAGTTGCAGGCTATGCATTGGAACTAGAAACGTTTCAATTTTCGGGAATTATATATCCGTACTGTTTACAATAACAAGTTCTAATAACTAAAATAATGTATAACGACCTGGAATTATAGTTTTCAATACGGTTATTTCTAGTAGGTATCTGAAAATTCACCTTCTAGAACAATAGCAGGGAAGTACATGACATAAGTCTTCGATTTCACCATAATACATTTTTGAAATGCTTCACAATAACAGTGTGGTACATAACAGTCATACCTACTACTGGTATGTCCTATTTAGTCAGTCAGTGTGTCATTCTGCCAGTCTGATCCTTCTGGAACCAAGCCGGAAATAATTCAGGGAAAAGAAGAAAAAAGAACGAAGGAAGATAGACGAACAGCAAGGAAAAAAGAGCAACTGATTTTAATGATCTAAACATAACTTTTATGGGCTAAAGTATACTTTTAGATTACCTAGATTTCCACGATTTAACTGGATTTTGCTTATTTACATACCGCACTTGTTGTTTCCGATTAGCTCAACCTAATGTTCTACTATCTACGTCTACACCAAAGTATTAGCCCAAAGTAATGGCTATAGTTAAAAAAATCGTAGAGATTTATTCAATGAAAGACTGCGAGAAATCAGTTAGAAGCATATATCAACGTAATACACGTGACGTAACCAATCAGAATACTTATTTTAGATGCATTTGCAATATAGTATCCGACATAATAAAGGGTATGTTTGATAATCAAACTCAGATAGAAAATAGATCAGCGTCTTCCTTAATATTGAATTCAGTCAATACAAAAGAAAAAGAGCCTGAATGTGTGAGTTAGGCTACAGAATCCCGTGTGCTGATATGTATATACTGGCCCAACAACTAGAACATTTACAACCAGACACAGTAAATATGTAAGGGACTTCAAAAATAAACCTCCAGAGAGATCAAATATTCCCAAATAGTGGCTAGGTACGAACCATAAAGTATTCAACGGCAATGGTCTATGCGTACTCCATAATTATGATGGAATACATAATTTTAATTTCATGGAAACCAAAAACTGTCCCTGACTATACCGCAGCAAATGAATAGACTGATATTTCGAACACAATTTTTATCGATACCCTACTGTCGGCTTACATATATTTTTAATTATATCTCTCTAAGTGAGCTAGCTCTTGAAATATCACAAGCCATCCACTATTTCAAATGAATGAAATAGTTTGAAGAATAGAATATCCTAAGGCATGAAATATCTTGAGAAATAAAGTTTTCTATGGGTTTTATTTATCCCTCGTGCAAATGCAGTCGCCATAATACTATGTCCTCCCTAAGACTTAGAAATGATGATTCCATTGTTAGAAGAGCTAGACAGGATACATTAAATGTTACGTTTGAGAACTTAAATTTTATATTCTTGATGAGTCAGTTCGCCAGCCAGTTGAAAAGTTGGCGTCACACAATTATGGAACGTTGTTTATAACTTTTACAATTTCTCCTCAATGATGAAAAAGTTTCATCAAATAGGAGTATCAAGAGCTATAAATTAAGTGTCAAGCAACTTTATAGATCATTAGTTCCAGCATATGCTCCAATAATTGACTGAAGGCTGAAATCAAATACCATAGGCCAAAAAAATTATTCCATATACGCACGTCCTTGTTATACTTATCCTTGTATGTCTAAGATACTATTAAATCATATTTAACTCACATCTAGACCTTCTTAGTATTTTAGTAATAGAGTATAGGTGGTTTCCATGATTCATTATTGATTTACGATCGTAAATTCATAGAGCCCAAAATGCTGCTTATGTAACTGATCAATAATTTTGATAAAAAATCGGATGATTTCTGTGAAATTCTTTATTGACATTGTAAGGTTGAAATGCGATTCGGGTGATTAGCTACAAAGACATCTAAAGGTCAAGTTATTATGAACATTATAGTAACGGAAACAAAATAGGTGAAATAGTGAAAGCACGGATGGCAGAAGTTGATTTTCTCTGTTTTTGAGTGTTATCCTTTTTGTCGAACAAGGAAATAAGCCGTTGGCAAAGAGTGACTATCTAAAAAAATCTTCCGTATTCATTACTAATTTCCCATAAATTTACTAGAAATATTTTATTGTCACCCGCACAGATAGTATTTTATGATGAACCGTAATAGAAATAGATATAAATGGATAATGCTTTCCATAGGTGATCATCTCACCCGTAACACGAAACATTTTCTACTTTTGGTAAATGTAGCTTTTAAATTATATTACCAGAAACTTCATATGCATCAAATAATTATATTAGTATGAGAATGTTGATCGAAAAAGTGAAATGTTGATTGTAATTACTCTGGATTTTCAAATCCAGTATAGATGATTTTTGACGAAAAACTGTTTTTGTTCTTAAAATTAGTAGGTATATCACTGAGTATCCCATATATTATTTATTTAAAATAACTGTACGATCTTCCCAGTCTTCTTCCTTTATTTTTCCAATTCATGACATGGTCATTGAACAATTTTTCTCCCCATGCTCATAGACGAAGTTTAAATTTTTCAGGCGTTGGTGAAAGATCCTGTATCATAAATAAACTTGAGTCCACGCTAAACCTCTGTACTTGTTGAACTTCTTGAATAATTCACGTATCTGAGTTCACATATGCCATGATTTATTTTCAATAGATGTGCTATGTATTTCATAAGCAGTGGTATGTATGAGCTTATTGAATATTTTGATAGGATCTTTTATGTTCGCCCGCTTGAAGTAAACTTTAGAAATTACAAATTTAGGAAAATTTTGAACTGTTCGAAAATTGTATAAGATTTTTTTAGAAGATTTTGTTTATCAGTATTTGTATGCTTTTATTGATTCTAAAAAATCAACAGTTTCATAACTTTTGAACCAAATCTTTATTTCCTAACTGGTACAATTGCGTGAAAAGTATAGTGCAAACACATTTGACGAAATCTCTGTATCTATGAGCAGGTCTAGGTGCGTTCCATTGTTTCCATTCCCCTCCCAGACTTAAGCCTTGATCTTTCTACTACATACACTTATTAGAAATTGCGCCAAATGTATAACAACAATAGTGTTTGTAGCAATTTGAGGTTCTCTGAGATAAAACCAATTCCATATCAATAACTTTTAACTAAGATACACCAATTTCTCAACCAGATTTAACCAAAACCAATGTATAAAAGGTTTATCATCATTAGGGACGTGCTTAGCACCCAGTTACTGAAAATAGTCCCTGTTGTCCTTTTTTTAATATATTAAAATATTCTGATAATTTCACGATACATTAGCTTCAGCAGCTGTTTATTTTTAAATCTAACGGAATAGACTACTCGTAGATTGGAATACGCATCGACATTCATGTCCAATCTAGCGGAAAACAATTGTAGCTCCTAGTAATTGTGTAGAATCATTCATTCATTGGCAGATCAAAATAATAAAAGTTGATTATTTCCGGCGTGAAAATTAAATACTTCACCTTTCAATTCTGACAAATAATAAAATAACCCTGTACGTTTACCTCCCAAGCGTCCAAAATACATCATTACATGTTTTTAAAGCTTATAACAATTCACGTGTCATAGTGAAAAAATTACAATCTCAAAAACTTTGAAGGTTGCCAGGTTTCATTTGGCATTGGAAATGACCAATGTGGACATAACGCATTCAAAAAACGTATAATCCCAACTTCGATCACAATATTTGCATCGCTTATATGCCATTTTGACACCCTTGGAAACAGAACATTGACATTTATTACATATATATTGATACTATTTCTCATCTAATAACTCAAGGGAAGGAATGGTCTCCTTCAGTATATCCAAATATACTTTTACTTACCTCTAAAATCTATAGGTACTTTTAATGAAAAGTGTAATAAAAGTTCTCATTTCGGGGTGGGTACTACTCAATTTGTTATTTTTGCTCGGTACCTAATTCTTCGCCACATTATTCAGTGTGAAATAATATACTGTACAGTGATTTAGTTTTTCTCTCAAGACATTTTCATTATTGCAATTGCATGACCCTCGTAAGCTCCATGATTTCACTGGGGTGCTCGAGCTTCACCTGAACTGAGACCTGTGGAGGTAAACCGACGGAGGATCATTCTTCGACTCTTGGGTTGTCACCTCCTCATTTCTCTGATCTATACAGCTTCGTTGAAGTAGCTTTACATTTTCACCTAAATAGTACACCTCTCCGGCCCACCTGAACATCTTTGAGCGGTTTGAGGTAGTCCTGTCATACCTGACATACCTAGTTAACCGTCTATGACTGGCTGGCTGGTCAATAAAATTTGATCGCCTGTCAGTTTAACCGAAAAGCTACAACTGATGTTTCTGTTCATCTATATACAGTTCAGATTATTTAAAGATAAACGGCTTAGCTGAGCTTCTATTACTGCACTAAGCATTACCTACATTCTTATAGAGGTCTATCTACCAGTCCTCCTGCTATTGCAGCCTGGACTGCACAATGTATTTTGAGACGATTGACCCTCAGTCCTTGCGTTGATTTTTCACAGTCAAAGGGACGGTATTGCACAATAGACACAATCTAACTCAAAACATCAAGATATGGACAAGGGATTAAGGATATGTTTCCCAACTCATGCACCTTAAATCGTATTACCAAGCATTCAACATCCAGATTTGCATTTAGTAAAGGTGCTTCTGGACGGGCAACATTACTACAACAATATTTAGCTCTAATAGTAAAAACTTTCCCGCATTCATGACAACATTTTAAACGTGCTTTCAAATAGACAACATTTTTACTACAATATAGGCAACTATATCTCTGCCACCATAACAACATTTTAACGCAGTATATGACTCGGCAATATACTCGTATATCTAAGCAATATTGCTTTCAACAGTATGGCCAATCGTTCAGTTTCATAGACAAGCCACAAAATCAGGCAACAATGGCTGACGAAATAATTCGTGTCGCAGTGGCTTATATTGTTTGGAATGCAAAATTGAAGAAAAAAAAGAGAACGCTGTGAATTTGTCCTTACTTAAGTCTCAAAATAACTCTTGATGATAAATGATTTAAAAACACTTCAAAGATGTCATAGTGTGACTTTGAATTTCTTTTACACCCAATGAGCTTAAAATAAAAAGTAACGATATGAACATGAAAAAGCAATACCTGTTACCACAAGATTGGCGATAACTCTACGGTTTTTAGCGACTGGAGAATCTGACGTCCTGTTCAGAGTTTTAGATGCTTCTATTTCTATTATTGTTCGAGATTGATCCCGACGCAGATCAATACAAAGCGTTTTTGCTTCCAACACATAACGATGTATTATAATTGCTAAAATTTCCGAATTACGAGTAATACGCTTTTTTGACGTTCACTCGTTAGCGTGCATACCATCATGTAATCTTGGTAACCGCTGCACCAATTTTTATAAAATTTTGGAAGCGATATGTTGTTTGGTCTAGGTAGCGGTATTACTGCAATGTAATTTAAAATCGGATATTATAAAAAACAAACAATTATCAGAGCTTCTATATACATAAGTTTTTATATATCTCGAGTTTCCGATTGATTTTGAACCTACTCTCAAAAATGTGTACTCGTAACCCGTAACTCGTAACTCATAACTCGTAGCTGGTATCTCGTAACTCGTGATTCGTAACTCGTAGCTCGTAACTCGTAGAAATCTGTTATACATTTAACTCAATTTTCATACAGTAATATAAATTGCTATAAGCGACACCATTTTAGCTGTGTACCTAATCAATATTTTTTTCATTCTAGCCTATCATAGGAAACCAAAAATTAACTGCTTCCCATATTAACACAAAAATTCGTAATATATTTATTGTCTATGTCAGGCTATCTATCTCCCACATGTTAAACGGTTTACCTTCCTTGCTTATTTCCATATTCATCATGATTATTAAGGCTTTCTATGTAATATTTTCTTGAATTCAAATTGTTTTCCGAGATAATCATTTCATAACTACGCCCAAGGGCTGAGACGTACAGTGTTTTCGAAAATTTCACAGATTTTATATTTTCTTGACGTTTCATAACATATAAATCCAGCCATGTCACTTTTTTCCTGTCTTGTGAGGTAGCATTAGGATTTTGGTCAAATTTTTGGCAATGTAATGAACTACTATGACAAGTACAGAAAAGCTTTGCAGTTTTTTTTCCAATTGGTTCTGTAGTGAAGGAGTTATCAGCAAAAAAAATAAGTTTATTCTAGATTTTCATCGGATTGTAGAGCTTTCAATTCACACGAAGTTAGTTTTGAAGATATCAGAAATTATTGGATTTTGTAAACTTTCAAAACTTTATAAACTAAAAGATTCAATGCGTTTCAATATTTTTAAAATTCAATTCCAACTATATACAGTTTCAAAATTCAAGTGAAATATTTAATTCCAAACGGATATTGCGTAGGAAGGTACAGTATCACCATTCCTGATACAATATTTTGCCTCGCGTAAACCTGAATAATGGCGACAATCAGGTCTGTAGCCCAGATGGATCCATCGCCTCCGCCTTCAAAGAAAACGCATATAGTTTTTCATGTTAATTCAGCAATAAATTTTCAAGGAGGTACTTGACCTACTACCAGCATGGCTAATTAATTCCAGAAATAAGGTTACAGCTTCGGGATATAAAATGCATTCTTGAAAAGTTGAGCACTAGAAAATCTACTGGTCCTGACCAAATACCAGCAATCTTTCTGAAACGTTGAGCCTCAGAGCTCACACCAGTCCTTTGCAAACTCTTCAGGTTATCTGCAGCAACTATAGACCCTTTAATCTGCTCTGCATCATGTCCAAGGTTATGGAAACTCTAATTAACGTGCAGACTCTGCAATACCTGTACAAAAACAATATCATCAATGATCTTCAACATGACATACCTCCACGGGAGTTATTCTGAACTATGCGACTGTAGATCAGAGCAATTTAGCTTCAAGGAGAGCCTCGCGTCGTCGTGCTCGATATATCGGAGGCTTTCAGTAAGGTGCGGTCTATGCCAGTAGTTGGATAGGGAAAGATCCATATATGTGACAGTGGATGGGTTGTGCTTCTGATTTATTTACCATCAATGATAGTATTCCACAGCGGTGAGTCCTATCTCCAACGCGCTTCTTGTGGTACATCAACGACATCTAATCCAATGTATAGCTTCGCAGATGACACCATCTGTGTTTCCTACATGGAACGAGAGATCTCACACCGACGGGTTGTGCCGGGGAGTTTATTCTGTGATAGTTACAATTTATTGCCATAAAATTAATACCTAAATGCCTTTTAAGGTCATTGTGAAAAGCTATTTATACTTTCGCAGCGCTTCTGGAGCGCAACAGGCTTTCTGCCTTTGCGAGAGGTAACTCATAAAAAAGTAAGGCAGGTATGTTGATGCTGCACTTTCCACGTTATGATATCAGCACGTATAAATTTAAAATTGAATATTTGGATTGAATTTTGGAATTGCTGATATTTTGAAATAAAATTTAGGAATATTGATTTGAAAAACTTGAAATATTTCATAATTTGAAAGTTTTCTAAAATATTGGGGTTTTTAGAAATTGTCATAGTCATACTTCAGAAGCTCAATTCAGTGCATCAACTGTTCTAAGATCCGACCAAAATACTTGATTAACTGATACCGCTACACGCGGAACACGTGGTCAACTCAATTTATGCCTCTTATTAAGCGGCTAAATGGCAGTTTCATGGTTATGTAGTACTTCAGGGCCGTATTATCCAATAGGCTAAGTAGTCTATAGCCTCGAGGATCAAGACTTAAACTCGGAAAATAGTAACGTTGGGTCAACGGTATCCGATACATAAACTCCAAAAATTATAGAGACACTGAATAATTTTTTGCCAAGGATTTGTTGTTTTCAAAAAAAAGTCATGGGGCAACGAGTTATCAACAATTTATTTTCAAAATGACACGTCCAATTATTAGTATAATCACTCGTATATATTAGGTGTATTTATCAAGATTATCAATTTCTGAGTGGGGATTTAGCTTCCATAGCCCCCGCACTGCATACGCTTCTTTGCGTGAGACCTGGCATCACTGGAAACTTTGGTATTTAGGAATTTGGTTTCTAGAACCTGTGGTTATGTTATATTTTTTAGTCAATTCCAAAAAACTTTTTGCTTTGTCAGAATATCTTAACGCGCGTATCTTATTCAGTGGTTAAGATTGGAATACAAAAAAGTGGAATACCGAAAAAACTTGCTTGATTCAATTATTTTAATCTACTTAGATATCTGTAGTAATCTCAGGTAACATGATTTTTGTTCTGCAAATTCAAATGTGTCTCTTCAATTTAAAATTCTGGACCCTACATTCACAAGTTTTGTATGTCAAGTACGTTTTCATGTGACATCCCACACTATAAATGATAATCTCAATAAGTCTCTTAATCAGCAACTGTTGTGAGTGATTTTGGGATTAAGGACCAGGAGTAGGTGTGACTGAGACATAGAAAGTTCTTTATACAATAAACGCTTGCTGTTATCTCTTTGGTATCTAGGTAATGGTTTAACATTGCTTTCATATAAAAATTATGTGGACAAACATTATGATGGGCGACAAATCCAATACAGATTGTTTTTATGAGTCTTGCGACGTTCAGACGCTATATGTCCAAGTTCAAACTCAAAGCACAAAGTGTTTCTAAAGTTTCTATTGAATTCTTACAATTAGACCTAATTTCCTCATCCTCCCAGTATTGTACATATTCATTGCTACTATGGATTAAACCTTATCTCATAATTATTTATCACATCCTATTCATAAATATAATCCTGTATTATCGCACTGCCACAGAAACATTATCAGAAAAATTACTTATCTACAGGCTATACAAAACTAATAAAAAATCATTCATAATTTTAGCTAGAATTACATAACTCAACATACACTCTAACATAACTGATTTTTTTCTATTTATCATGACATTAATAAAAAAAATAAGAAAACGAACAACCAAACAAGAAATGCAATATGAGCAATGTATTTGTTGATACGCTTCACGCAAGTAACCGCTACCGGATAGAGACCTACATTCCTAGTTTTTCTGCACATATAATAATAGTAATAAATAAGCTATAAAACAGCACATTATCAATAAAAATTCTATGGAATTCGAACGCACAAATTATCTTTAAAGAAAGTGTACAAAAATAATACTTTGTTATTTGCTGTATACAGTGCTTAGTTTAGACAAACCCATTCTCTCTAAGATGATCCACTAACTCTTGCATCTTACTCAGGTACTCCTTAGTAATGTGCGCCTCTCCTCCAAATTGCTCTAGTATCGCATCTTCAGATTTCGTCATGTCTAGAGCTTCCTCTTCAGCAGCAAGTTTCACCTTCCATATTGTCATAGCAGAACAGAATCCATATCTGTTGATTACAGGTTAAAAGTCCATTAGATGTCTCATGTGTGGAATAGAAATATTCAGGTAACTTGGGATACAAATATTCCTCTCATTGACTGCATAAATGCCATGTATAAAATCATGATTTTGGAAAAAGAGCTAGTTTAATATACACTTGATTGGCTGTTAAAATGCTAATTATTATTATTATTTATATAACATATATTCCCAGGTACCGACAAAAAAAAGCTGGAAATAAGCTTGGTAGACGTTAGACATGACTTTAATTGGTGGGTTTTGCAATCAACTCAATCACAGAGTAAGGTAAGAAAACTCTTTCTTCGAATTATCAAGCTTTCGGAAAATGTGTTTCCTTCATCAGGACAGTTTCAAGGCGAGGTTGAAAATAGAATATACCGCATCTTTAGGAATAGCACTGAAAGAATTTAGTGCAACAATTGTTGAAATTACTGGAAATTATCAATTAAAAAATACAGTCGTCTCATGCATTAAAATTGCCAAATCTTCTGTTTTTTCTCATCTTTTTGGCAACATGCAGAACAGATGAATGACTACTGGAAAACAACAATTAAAACAGTGACTCAATCAGTCAGTCAGTCAGTCAATTCTGGGTATGCCTTTTTATAGGTCATCGCAGATTGGCATTAGCTTTGATCAGTTTAAAAATGTGCGACAGAAAACTAACTATGTAGTCACGTGTAGTAACATATCCTGGAATCTCACTAGTTCATGTGAACTGACTGCGCTGTGAAATGGTAAAATTAACTTCCTGTATTTATCAGCTGACTTGGAAGTTTTTCGCATACAATTGGGGCCACCAGTTTTTAAAATGAATGATAATACCTAATAGTAGTAAGTGAAAATGACAACACCGTTCGGGAGGACATATGCGATCAGCCCTTCTCATCACCCTTTTAATACTTCGGAAATCAAGTTCTACGAAAGAAAATGGTGGTTGAGTGAAGAACGGTCATGCATCGCACCTATACGTATACTTTTCATCTTTTCGTTATAAATATTGTTGCTTCAGATTCAAACGTATCCAAAAACTTGGAATAGTTACGAGAGCCTTACCTTGCCAAATTTCTTGCCGATTTTCTAACTATTATCTCACTCCAGAACTAGTTGAACGGTAATGACTATCTTCAGCTTGCTGATATCTAATCAAATGACAATACCTAATGCGTGAATTCTTATACGGAAAAGATTATGACATAGGCACGCAAAAGAAGAAACTAAAATAGTTGCCGATACTTGTTATGATTCCTCCAGACCAAAAGCTATGGCCAACTGGAAAATCACAGGCACACGTGTCGTTGGCGTCTGGCATTCGGAAGGATTCAATTACCGTCCTCACCACAATCCAACGCGGAATAATGTACGCCACTCGCGACGCTTGCCGCTGGAAGTGATTCGGTATACAGCCCACACCACTTTTCGTTAGTGGATAATTATGCTACAATGCGGATTTTAACAAATATGGCATTTTGAGTAGTGGACTCTATTATTTACAAAAAGACGTTTTTAGATGACGAAGGTATTTGAAAATAAGCATCTTTGCAGCGGCAGAGCGATCGAGAGAATATCGCGGCTTTCTTAAAACCTGACCAGCAATCGAAAGCAAAGCTCACTGAATGCCTAAAATAACGAGTAGAATTCATACCTTGATCTAAAAGGGCCATTAGATAGAACGCAAAAAAAACTTTTATTTCTGATACAAAAAGTATGCGTGGGAATTAAACATTGAAGTCTTGGAAAACATTTTTATAACAAACCACTTCCTACCTCAACCCAATAATAAACTGTGAGAGCTGTGAAAATACTACTCCTGTATGAATTGCAATTCCAGTTTTGCACAATTTATTTAGACGAACGCCTGTGCTGGAATTGAAAATATAACATTGATTTCCCAGAATTTATCTCTGAAAATGAAACCTGTATCACAAACACAAAAGTGTGTTCCTCAGTAAGGTCTGTCACACAATGGTAAACGTTGAAGAATTCAATTCTGGAGGAGTTAGACAGGTATTTTATCCTAGCAGTTACAATATCTACAACTACATACTTGACAGATACCTGGATTTAGTAACAAACAAGCCTTATATTACGGGCTACAAAACAAAAAATATAAAACCTCTACTATCTATGTAATACTCTGCAGAAAAGAATCTGGGTTTGTATTATAAATACAGGAAATTGTTTTGTGTTGCTTTTGTTATCGATTTCTTAGATATCAACATATTCCACAGACAAAGATGAAACGAATATCATATAATCTCAAATAATCATATTCACTCTTAATCAATCTAAGCTATATAATTTCAGCTGGCCACCAATATTGTGGCATATTACCTACAATACTTTTTCCACTCTGCTTTTAAGGTTGACATGGGGTAGATCTCATCAGGATTGAGCCCAAATTGCTTCAAACTTTTCGATAGTCCGCTATGATATATGCTCAGAAAGTAATCTAGTTGTGTAAGTAGCTCTTTTGATGCACCAGAGTAGAAACAGTAGGACAGGTCGAATACCGGAGTACCCACTCTGCACAGTTGGAAGTCTATAAGTCGGATATCTTCCACCTTAAGTGACTCCTGTAACACAATAATGATTTACTTATTAAATGATCACATCACAAAAGCCTTATTCAGGTTATTACATTCTTAGGGGCAAAAGGATGGAAATGAAATTAGCACAAGAACTAGCTTGAATATCTAGAATTTTTTGAGCTCCTTAAGCATATTATCATTGTGTTTGTTCAAGTAGTATATTACATTGAGCTTACATATTAATAGGTTACGTTATTAACAATTAGCAAAAGGCTTGAGTGCAAGAAAGATAGCTTTCATAAGCGTAGTCGAAATGAGCGAGGAAGTAGAAGAGCAGTCATAATGCATAACTAGACAATTCACTGGTAAGACTGGACCGCATATGTACAGTTTCCTAATTCAAATTTGAAATTCTGTGAACTTAGTGCAAACGTCCCTATTTGTTCATTTGTAAACTTTACTTCGGACAGTATTTTTCAATGCGTTTAGCTGCCCGAATTTTGAATTTGAAAATCAAATCAAGAAACCATGGATTTGCGACCAGCCTAACGAAGAAATGGCAATGTAATGAAAAAATATAAATGTGTCTATCTGTTACGCCAAATATATTGAAGGCACTTTTAGTGAGTGTAAGTGCGAATGAATAACTACTATGGTCGCTATCAGCTATTGATGAATTTGGTATGCTACCAAAGCTTCCAAAATTCTTGTGATTCATATTGGATTTAGTAGTCCAAAAAAATGATGATGTCTGATTGGTAATTGAATGACTCCTTAGTTTTTACTGCTTGAACCATCAGTGACAAAATTTTATATTTTCATGCAAGGTTAGTTGACAAAATTATCCTCATATCTCATGTATACATGGCCAATTTCATTCAAAATAATTTAAAGATTTAAACAGTTATAATTGCAAAAATGAAATAATTCGAGATTAGGGTAATTCCCTCACATATTTACCTTGAGAAAGTGATTAAATAAAAAATATAACATAAAGTACTGTCACAGGATTGTGAAATGCGCTGTACTAGATTATTTTCATTTTCTTCTGTGCTTCATCGTAAGAGAATTACATGTACAGTTTCAGTCACATTTTTCAACAGTGTGATTTATGCAATTAATATAACCCTTCTACGACTAACTGTTCAAAAAATTATTATCATATTGAATCGATAATTTGACAAAGATGCAGGGTCTAATTATAAAATGCTGTACTTGAAAAAATAAAAAATATTACAAATATTGGAAAACAAATCCTGTTTCTATATTATTCATTCATTTTTATACGTTGTCGGAAAATCCCATAATTTCTAACATTCTAAAAACATGTTTCAACTGGATCAAAAGGGCTCAAGTCCAACCAAAATTTTCAAGAAACTTTATCTTATTCAATTAAGATACAGTATAATGCAGTAGTAGTTCCGAAAGCAAGTGACATAAATTATCCCCCTTTTATTTATTTGGAAACTTCCGCATCACAAGCACTGATTAATTCTTACTACCACCGCCGTAATTCAGCCTAGACATTGAATAATTAAATTGATTTAATCTACGCATAACATTCGAAATGCAACGAATATGTGTGTATTATGTTAGATATATCGTGAAGTTGAAGAACTTTTGGAGGCAAATGTGTGAACCCTCGTTTATGTCTAACAGCTACGGAAAATTATTGGGGTGTACGGTTTACAGATAGAACGTGAGACCAAAAAGGGAGGGAGTAGAAGATCTCCCTCCTCCAATCCCACTTTCCTCCAAATATTCTGTTGACGAGTACTCCACAGCCCCTGAACCGATTCCGAAAACCTACAAAGTGTGTGTGTCCTGACCATAGTAGTAATTTATTGTCAAAATTTCAACAAAATCCACTTCCGGAGTCGGAGTTATAGAAAAGCCAAGGGTTGCCAGACAGACGATAGTCAAACAAACAGACGAAAATGAATGCATGCATGCATGAAAAACATAATGCATTCAAAAATGTTTGCCATCACAATGCTTTTTCACCTATTTATTTTTTATAATTAAAGAGCTAGATAAAACTATAATAATTCATCAAATCATATGCCATTTACAAATATGACCAACAGTTGGGCCAAGGATTACCGGGCAGACAGACCTGCCGACAAACAGACAGATCGGCGGAAATGAATGACATGGCCTTTCGTGCTATATATCTCTTGAATTTGAGAATGTTTGCGGTCACAATCCTTCTGTCGTTTATACAGGGCAGAAAGACACCAATGCGTGGAAAATACTTCCAATTCTGGGAAAACCCCTTTTTATTCTTTGAGGTTTGAAATCAACTACCCACAAAGCCAACTTACTTCAAACTTCATAGTGCTTTCTCTTTCTTCTTTCTATTCAAGTACTGAGATAATAATCGTTCACGTGATATTGCGATAGCAGTTCATCAAAAGGTTTTTGTAGGCGATGTATGATGGCAATATGCAATAAATAGTATTATCTGGAATAAATATTAATTTCCCTTGAACTATTGTAACGACGTTGCACTAAATAGTATTATTTACGAGCACAAATCAGTCCTCTCGGAATTATATTGGTTCAAGGTGCGGAAAACATTCCATATAGTATAATTAGGAAAATATAATATTATAGTTCTCAACTCTCTACTGGTGAAAAGGAATATATTTGAATTCAGCAATACCAGGTGACATAGGAAGATTAAAGGTGCTTATCACGTTTTCGTTTATCAAACAAAGTTCTAACAGCCTTTTCTTGGAACCGAAAACCCCGCAGAACGTTTTAACATAACAAATAATTTACCTAACAACTATTCATCTGTTCATATTGAAGCATATTGTAGTCAATAAGCAAGTAGTAATATCATAAACATCTATTTTCAGTCAGGTATTTTTTAAGGCTCTGAAAAGAGCTAAAATAATACCAATTTTCAGAAAGAAATATAAACAAGGGATCAACAATAAATATAGACCGCTAAAGCTACTGCCTTCAGTATGAAAGGCTTTAGGAAGGGTTCTTTATACTAGAGTTGAGCTTTATTCAGTTTAATAAAATCCTTATAGACACCCAGTAAGCATTAAGACCCGGGAAGTCGACTGAGCTGACAATATACAGCGCAATTGATACATTGATAAGGTAGAGAAGGTGGCGGGACTGTTTTTGGGCCTTAAGAAATCATTTGATACCATAAATTACAAGATATTGGTGCAGCGCTTAAAACGCCTTGGCATTGAAAGTATGTGTGCTATACTATTAAACTTTTATGTGTCAAACAGGAATCAAATGGTATGTGTAACTCAATACACATATGTACATAATGGTCATAATCAAAAATAATTGATTTTGAAAACTACAGGTTTCAATTCTGGATCATGTTCTATTCCGTCTGTATGTCTACAGCATGAGTAATGAGCTCCTGGAGGGTAAAACTTGCCAGTATGCGGATAATACCTCAATAATAATTAACGCACCCACCTACGCTCTCCGATAAACTATCTGTCAAATGTTAGAATGTATATTGGGGCCTGGTGTGATTCCAATGAACTTAACCTCAAGATGAATGGAACAGGCCTCGATTTGCTAGACCAATTTGTGAGAGAGAGCTCATTAGTCGTGGCTCTGAAACAAATCCAGACAAAGTGTGGCTGTCCGGTTAAATAATCATAGGGTGGGCACAGTGATCAGGGGCATGCGAACAAGAAATGGAAGGGTTTTTCTGTTTACTCATACTTAGACAACTTGGAAGATTTAGAAGGCCAATTGATTATGGCGCAAAGCCCTTTCTAATAGGTAAATTTCGGTTTCTTCAATTGCGGTTTACTTAACGTAATGTCATACGACAGCTTATAGTAAGGCATTCTCCGGCATTATTGCACAAAAAAAATACACGTGGTATGTAACTACGATACCCCTCCCCCATTGCTTTCCATAGTAATGTTTCCCGAAGCCCTCCCATTGCCTATTTAGAGCTCACGTGATTAATGGATGACCCCTGATCACTTTCTGAAAAAAATTCGGGAATCAAAAATTCTGGTTCATATAAGGGGTTGGATGAGAGGAGAAACTTGGGTATTGATAGAAGACGTTCTAAAATATATAAAATTTTGACCCTGGCATTACTTCGTACTTTTAATTTTTGAGATATAGATCTAGTGGTCAGCAGAGTAGTCATCTATGCGCTCATCCGTTTGAGAGATACTGAAGCAACGAATGAGTGGATATTTTGCATCGGTGACTTTTCTATCAGTGTTGCCAGCCACTATGGACTTCAATTCAAAGTCAATAATGTGTGGCTCGCGATGAACTAAAAGAGAAGGAGAGATCCTTGAAAGATGCCTTGCAGCAAGAAGCTTGGTTATTGCGGACATGGGTGATAAGCCCATCTTCATGAGGGGAAATCAGATATCATATATCGATATTACTATACACTGTGAGAAATTTATAGGCAGGGTAAAAAACTGGAGGGTCTTGAATGAAAATATGAGTAATCACAAGTATATTGTGTATGAAATTACATTTTCTATAAAAAATTTCAGACTATGGACGCAGAAGGTCCACAGGTGGACCATTAATACCAAGTTGAATACGCTTCCTGAAAATTTACAACTAGCTCTGAGAAACACAGAACTGGTTGAACACAGGAACAAAATACAGCAACTGTCGAATTTTTTTGCCTGGGAGGGGCTATAAAAGCTTGCCCCTGACTAACAAATAATAAATGCCTCCGATGTTTTCGGAAGAGTCAATCGAACTTTGGATTTCTTTATGTCTCCTTGGACTATAAATCTGTTCCAGAAATAGTGTTGAATTGGTTCACCTTGACTGTAATCTTGAGCGAGGCCTCCAGGTTAATGTAGGAACCAAATTGAACGGTTATTATGAGCTTATTCGAAGGATGAAATACCAACTATTTTCATGCACAATCAAACTGTTTTATATGTCGAACATACAATCAATCATGATGTATAGAATATTATTTTGGGGTTCATGTAAACATACGCTGGACGTTTTTAAGACGCAGAACAAAATTAGTCACTGCGTGTTTGAACTATACCCATCTTATAAATCATACCTCAAAGAATTTGGTGTGCTAATTGTACCCTCTTTGTATTGTCAAAACTTATTCAAAACTAATTCAGTAGGATACGCAGGGACCATGACTATAATCAACCGGAAATACGGATGCTCCTAGCATTCCGCCTCACAACTCAGCATTTTTTGAATGAGGCCCCTTGTAGCGCGTATACATAGTAGTATGCAACTAATGTCGTTAAATATGTTTACAATTCAATTGAAATGATATTCTAGCATATTTAACGACATTACTTTCATACTTGTTGGTATGGAATTATTGTATAAATAAATTGCATTAAATGTAAAAGATCAATTGATTACATTCCAGCGAGGTATTATTTATTGCAATAAAATTTAGTGATTTCAAATTTGGCACTTACATTCGATAAAAGTGTTTTGTGGTGGCTAAGACATTTGTCATCGATACCAGAAACAATTTTTTCCGCAGCTGTTCCGTAAAAGCAGTCAAGTTAGACCAGAAGTACGAACTGTGGTGAATCTGGTGCACAATTCCCAATGTGTCCAAGAAAACTGATTGCTTATGAAAAAATAATTTAGTTTCTCAGATAGTAAGATATATGTCCAAAACTGAAAATTGAATATCTGGGGGCACTTCCTCTAGAAAAACATTTATAGAAGGATTTCTAATCATGATATACACCAGGGCCACTAAATGTGGATATATCTGATTAGCATCATCATCATCCATAATTTAGATAGTGCATCGAAACGCGTCACAAAAATAGTATTATCTGTGAAACCTTGTGATTAAATTACAAAATTATTATCTGAATGATGGAAGAGATTCTCCTAGTAAGAACATCTACAATCTACATGATAAAGTAAACGTTGTTAGTAGCGTGATTGCAGTGATGCCAGTTCTCATTATGTTGCTGCCGAGATCACGTCTTGGAAGAAAATCTCATCTCATATAATTCACTGCGATTTCATAACATAACGTGATGAAATAAAATCCATGGTATTTTTTGCGCCGCTCATTGTTAGTCCTTGGTCACAATCTCATGCCTTTCTCATGTGTGGTGTCTTGTGAAATTTTTCATGCATCTTTTCCAGCGACATGTGACGGAGTTTACGAATTTCTCATACAGTTTTAAACTGTCTGAATCTTTTTAGTGCATCACCTGAAGGGTGCTTGTTTTTTCTCCTATTTTAGCAGCTACAATTACAGATTACTGCATTTTAATATAAATTTAATAAAGATCATTAATAATTACATAATTGCGTTTATGCTTCCTGAAAAATTGCTTCAGATTGGTTTACTCTCCATTCCACGAGTAGCGATATCAGTAGAATCAAAGTTTCAATCAGATTTTGGAACTATTGATCCACTTAAAGTTTTAGAGATACTTGAATTGATGAAATTTTATTAAAACTCGGAAATATTATCAACGAGATAAAGTTTTCTAGTACCGTCGCACAATATTTACAGTTTTGCACAGAACGCATTCTTGCGCAAGTTTTTCCAATCACAAGTAATTTTTTTCAATGGAAATATCTCCGGCTAAACGTATCATTAAATAGCGTGAAAAAATAAGCAGTAAGACAAAAAACTAATATAATTTGAAAAATTATTAGTACTTGGTGATGTAGCTCTTACTAATTTACAAGTGATTCTCATGTATTATAAATTCTATGATATGCATAAAAAATATAAGCCTGATCCAACTTCCTATTTCTTGGTATATTCCCAAATTTGTCACTCCCGATACCATATCTAGTTATCTGTTTCATCTATATAGTATCTCTTTGTACCTATATGAAGCAATAATTTTTTGGTTATCGTATTTCAGCAACTATTAAAGAAAACTCCTGAAAAACTCCCACAACACCTTCTAAATATCCTTATGATATTTTATACCACTAATTTATAAGTGCGCATATATTAATTTGATTCCCTGAGTACGGGTATGAGCTCATGATGTTTAATGCAATAATTTACCTGCAATTTTCTCCGATCAAAGTACTTGTTTCAGGTTGACCGATAGAAGGTTCCAAGGAAAGTTTTTCAAGATGGTAGTATGACATGATTATCTTGTCAATATACTTACATCGTACTTAAACATAATATTATTGCTCCAGCAGTCGCCATGTAGCAACACCTCATTTTCTCCTGTATACATATAAGCATCTCTCAAATTATCAGTAATATTTCCTACAACTTTTTTTAGACGTTCAGAGTTTCCAAGCCATTTGGTCAATTCTTTTGTAAACTCGGCACTTGTTTTGGTCATTAAATCTTCTTCAAAGGGCGGTTTAAGGGAATCCTTAGCTTCCGCAAATTTATCCGGTCTCAACTCACGCAAAGCAAAAGACAATGCATGTAACCTGCCATAAGTTTCAAATATAAAATCAAAATGTTGCTTTTCCAAAGGTTTTTGTTTGTCGTGGGTGCTGAACCCACATAGTTTTAAGTTATTAAGTACAAAAATAGTACATTTTTCATTAGCTCCGTAGAAGTCAGCCGTTTTATCAAACTTTTCGGCTGCAAAAGTATCCTCTAGTTGTCTGTAGTTTGGCAACAATGTCTTGTAAAAGTAAATTTCATTGAAGAATGCTAAATTAATAAATTGTTGAAATTTCTCACTCTCACAAACCAGATTTCTTTTCACAGCAATATCATGTCGTTGAAGGTTAGAAGTATCGATTAAAGTGACAAAGAAAAACTCTCCTAAATGACCTGCACCTTTTCTGTTTGGATCATGGAGACACACTCTGAACTCACTGAGCTTTTTCTCAAAAATACTCTCCAAAAGTTCGTTCACATCTTCAGGAAGATTCTCCATCGCAGTCAAACACTGAATTTCATTTATGCTATCACCTCACTTATTCAACTATAACTATGATATTTTGATGTCTGTTGAATTAAGCTAATTATATCAAGCGAAAAACTGTTGATAAGATCGCACAAACGCATTCGCTATGATTACAAAAGTGCAACTGCATTTAAACATGTGCAACTATTATTATATCACTGTCAAGGATATGTACACAAACTTGTTTGCATGGAGTGTACTTTAGATGAGAGTGATGTAACCGAAAATTTAGCAAAGTAATGTCATCTGGCACTAGTACACCTGGGGTGAATACTCAAAGAAATTGATATCGAGTATCATTAATTTTGCGTGCCCAGAAACTAAATTGTAACAACCCTGGGAATATGAAAACGAAGGCCAAAGGGGGGGGGGGGTAAAAGTGACTTTATTTGTGCTCTATATAAGTCAGAAGTGTAACTAGAAATATTACAATAGCTAAATAATTTTGATTTGTTTATTTGACTCATGTAGACGCGTGTTATTTGTAATATATTGGGAATAGTATAGGTCAAAGATGCCAAATATAAGATCACGATCGCGTCTTACTTTTCGACATATTACTTAAAAATACTTCAACAATTTTCCATCTTGAATATTATGAAACCTAATAGAATAAACCGAAATTAAAATAAATACCCCTTTCCCGGTACTCTGACTCTTCCTATTTTTCCTTTTGTTAACAACTAATCAAAAAACCTTGAAAAACCTTTTTTATATGAGATTTGGTGACAGATATTTTGAATTTTGATATGGATGACAATTTATACAAACACAGCTAGACACATATCTTCCATTCCAGCAAAATTGAATTTCATTAACCATCCATAGTACATCAACACACACACAAAATTTCAGCTTTGCTCAAATTAGTTAATCAGAGTCCAGCTGACTCTCAGACTATGAGCTCATATCTGTTTTGATACTATATTTTGATTTCATATGCCTAATTTGATATGCAATCAGTTGTATACAGCAACCAAAGTAAGACTTACGATAAAAGCCGTCTACGGTGCTCTAGAGACACTGGGACCAATATTAATATGGAATATTATAACTGGCCACTTTTACATTAAGGGAAAATTTGCTGGATAGTATGATGAAAGTCTAAGAGTAATCAGAATTGAAAAGAGTACACTAGTCAAAAGTTACTTAAAAAAATTACAGTCTACTGAGGAATCGTCATTCAGCTTTCCTTTTATCTCATAGCAAAGCATGATCTTCCTTGTTTTCGATTTATCAACAATGCTAATGCATCATTTGTATTCTAGCCTTCCATAACAGTTCGAACTAAGGCAATGTCTGAAAACCAAACTGTTCTACTAGAAGCAGTCAACAATATAAATGTTCTTATAGTTTCAAAGTTTAATTTTTAATATATTGCACTTCGATAGGGGCTGTCAAAGTAGGCGAAACATTGGTGGAGCTATGTAGTGAATCGCTGGTTTTGTTTTCGTTCGCTGCCAGTTAATGAATTAACCGCAGAAATAACCACAGGGTAAGCTTACAAAAACATTGCCTTGAAACTTGTTTTATCAGATATAATTTTTATGACCTAACGTCTGGCAACCCTAGATATATCCAACGTTCAAAATACATCATGGATATCATCAATTTTGTGACAATTGTTTCCTATATTAGGTCTGAGAAGCATACTTAGCACCTCTTGAAGTCTGAATAATCTATATAGTTGAAGCTTTAACATCCTATCTGAGAGTTGGAATAAGATAACTTAGGTAAACATGAGGTTGACTGACATATACCTCCCACCATGTTTCTGGGCTATCGGTAATTCCAATGCGACAAAATTTGCCTGCCTTGAGTTGATCAAGTATACTTATTTTTGCTGCGACTGTTGTTCCTGCTACGCTCGAATACATTACGTAATTGACGTAAACATAATCGCTAGTTCCATGTGATGGCCAACAATCAATTCCAACAAATAAATCAAATAAAGCATGCATTAAGGTCGGTCATTGTTTCACCGTCAAAAAGTACCTTCGCCAGAATTAAATTATAGGTATAATAATCAACAATAATTCCGAGTAAACCTTTCAATCAGACAAAAGTTTGATTACGTGGGCCATTTGTATGTCTTCCGAAATTCTACCATATCACGTCCGTATGCCGCACGAATATTCGCCTTTGTTTGCATTTTGCTCTGGATTTTATAAACCAAAAAGTAGAATCCTAAATGTTTTACGAGTTAGCCATATGTGACTATAAAAAGACTTGGTGTGTTTAACAATCGTGGAATCACCTTATTACAAAATACAAGACAATACTGAATATATTGATTATAAAACAGATCCAATTTATAAGCCTGAATAGGTAACTTGACTTTATTTTCTACCTTGAACTGTACAAACTATTACTTGAAAGGTTTTTCGAGTTTGGAATAATTACATGCATCAATAAAAGGAGTATCTAATTAATTATTACTCGTATGTCCATCTAGTAGGATTATAGATTGTATAGTACAGATTATCGAAAAGTATGTGGTAAGTAACTCGTCATTTGTAGCTTAAAAGCTGCTCCCACATATGCAACAAACACACGTGTCTGAGTGATTTGTATAAGTGACCAAAAAATAGTAGTTAAAGTTCGTTTCCTTATGGTAGCAAGACAGCTTATAACAGTTAAGTTAGGATTCAGTTGACTTATATTTTTTTACAGCAAAATTAGCGACAAGGCGATATGAGTATTATAATAGGCCATTGTTCTTATAAAAAAGTAAATATCAAATTTTAAACTATCTCAGCAAATAAAATGATTTGAAGTTAGAGAAATACTTAATGCGGAAGTAATGATAAACTAAACAATACATTTTTATTTGGTATGGTCAGAATCTTAATATGTATCTTAAGAAAATAAATTATTCATATTAGGCATATGATTTTCTTAACATACATATTATGATACTGACTGTATCAAATAAACATAGAGCAAAAAACACTTTTAGATTCTGAAACGTTGAGCTGAGGTTATTTGGGTTTATAGACCACCTACAAAATAGACAATTATTTTCCTGTTAACTTCATGGACGACGAATTCATAAATATTTCAGATAGACATATACTAATATAGTTCTGGCATGCTAGGACACCAGAAGATATTTATTTTTGACAAAGAGTAGGTAAGTACTTACTTTTTACTTTTACAATCAGGCTTTTATCATGTACTTCTGTTTTAAAATTATACTTTTAAAAATTATTTATCATTAAAAACGTACAATTCGTCGTATTTCAATTTGTCGAAGCAGGGACGAAGTGCATAATTGATTCACAAGATATTTGTAATATCTATAGATACATATGTTAATCTAAGAGCACCTATTTGTGAGTTTGCGTAATCGATGAACCTGGTATTGTACGACATAAAATATTTATTTCAACATCACTCCTGGTACTCGGTTATTTACTCTTAGGCCCAAAGCCGAGAAAGTATGTAATTTTGAAAAATTAAGAATCAAGATCTCACGTTTTCTTAACGTTTCATGAAATTTACAAGATCATGCTATTCATTTTCGTCTGTCATCAGGTCGGCCTGTTTTTGTGTCGCCTCTCTCTTTGTCTATCGTCTATCTGTCATCTTGCCTTTGTCACATTGGAATTACGGACAGCCCATAAAGATGGTCAGGTATATCCCAGTCATCCTCATCTTTACCTTACTTCATCTCATGTCAACTCTCAGATAGGGGGATAAAGCCTTAGCAATCAGACTTTAAGAGGTGCTAGTACATTTTCACTGCCCACACCTAAAAGGTAAAATATTGTAACAAAACTGATGATTTGCGAATACGTATTTTGAACGATTTATGTACCTCACAGTGTGTCGGTCGGTGTGCTCTTAAGTTGCTCTGTTGATTGGTAGGTTTCTCGATGGGTTATAAAATTTCTACCTTTAGCTCCAGTATTTTTACAGGACGATCACGAAAATCTGATAAAACAAGTTTCAAGGCAATGTAATTTCTGAAACTTATGCTCTCGTTAATTGATTTAATGGCGGCTAATTGAAACCACATGCTAATCACTACATAGCTTCCTAATGTTTCGACTACATCGTTAGCCTTTATAAAAGTGCAATACATTAAAAATTATATTTTCAACCATAAGAACATAGATATTTTGACTGCTTCTGTGAGAACAGTTTGTCTTTCAAAAAAGACCTTAGTTTGAACTGTTACGAAAGGCTAGAATAAATGATGCGATTATGTTATTGATAAATCCAAAACAAAGGTAACTATGAGATAAAATGGAAGGTAAATGGCGATTCCCGATAGCTCACGAGCTTTGACGAGTGGACTCTCATCATACTATCCAGCAAATTCCTCCCACACATAGTTTCAAAACATATATAAGCTTATAGTCTGAGAGCCAGCTAGAGTCTGAATGGCTAATTTGAGTAAAGCTGAAATGTTCTGTGTGTTTTTGAGCAATGTTGATGTTAAATGGGTTTAACTTTTGCTGACCAATCTGTGTGTAGCTACTCTTGCATGAAATATCATGCATATCAATTTTTTTAAATTCTAAACTAAAATCTCATTGTAGCTAGATTATGGAACATTAAATGTCATTACAAAAAAAAGGTCCTTGTGATTTTGTTATTTCCTAATACGCCATCAAGATTAAAACAGAATGTACTAGTACTATATGAAATTATAAAAAATACTATATTTATTTTTCTAAAGATAGCCTCTAGCAAAGGTTGAAACCCTTTGGATGTTTTAACGCTGTAGATTGTAACCATACCGGAAAAAACTCCCCAGTAGATCATTTCACAAAACCGAAGCTCTTCAAAGGAACGACATTTGAAGGAGACTTGTTCGAGGCGTTGTATGTTCTAGTGTTTGCTGTACTGGCAACTCTTGATATTATTATGCAAGACTATACTTTACCAAAATGTGGGCCATCCGGGTATGTATCATCTGTAAACATAAGCTTTCATTTAGTTGAGGGTATTTTATTCAATTTTGCTTATTTGCTTAATTTTGAATAATCATAATTGAGATTGATATTCTGTACGAGTTTCTATTTCCGTCCCAATATTTATTTTTAAGAAAAACAACCAAATCAAACCTGTGAACTCTCAAAACTGGTTGCTTCATCTCTTGTCGTAATTAGTCACCATAACTGAATTTCAAACAGTGGCGAGTCGTCACCCATCTCTAACACAATGTAAATCTTGACAGCTGTCAATAATAATTACAAAAAAATCTCTTTTAGAGCGATTGATTCCTATTACTTTGATGTCTAGATACTTGTTATTGTAATTTAAGTAATCAGTATATATTTGCAGCCAGATAGTTAATTTGTGTACTTTTAACATTTCACAGTATGATAATTTATTGTTTGCAGGTCTCACGTGGTTATTGTGGGATATTGCAAGTATATTCTATTTAGCTCTATTTGATGGTTACTATGATTTTAGTAATTTGTCTCTAATATCTCTGTTACATAAATATAAAACAAATTTTAATGGGCATCTTGGAATCTAGTTTAGTTGAACAACTTGAGTGCAACTAAATTAAATTTATATGAACAGAATTATGCTTATTCTATTTCACATGATGCATTCTTATCTCTACTTGTAGAATTTTTCCTCCTGATATCGCATACGACGACAATTCAACAACAAAGTATGGAGATTTGATCATAGATGCATGCGTATGATAGTGATTTATCTATTTTGACTGTGAATTAATGGAGCAACTCCCTGGCGACGACGACATTAACCAACTTTTCGACCAGATTTTCGGGATGAAGTCGGAGGACTCTTCATAATGCTAATAGGGAAGGATCTGGATACTTGGGAGAGTTTTTCTTTAGCAGATAAGTCTACTGGAAGAAATATGAGCTTTTTGTGACAAGAAATCTTACTTGTGAAAGTGATGAATTGCAAAAGGTGGCAGATCATTGCTTTAAGGGTGAAATATATTTCTACAGGTCACTGTTGCAGAAAGCTGAAATATTTAGTTGGAAAGTTTGACAAACTATCAACTTTTTATGAGGCAGAAGTTTGTGCTTAACAATATGAAGGTGTCAAATCTGATATGAGGAAGATGAACTTTATATATATATATATATATATATATATATATATATATATATATATATATAGCATAGATGGAAAACTAGGTGGACTTACCTTATACCTACCTATCTGAACTTGGCTAGAATTAATTTTGGTTTGTAAAAATAATTTCACGAACATGTTTTAATAGAACACATCAAAAAAGGCATGTTAGCTCGACACGAACATTGCTTTTTATTTTACGACATACAGATATAGTAAACAGCCTCATAGGTTTACAAATATGCAGAGTTGGAGTTAGATCCATCTTACTTCTAGTCTGATGGTTGTAATGCGTTTTTATTTTTTGGATATATACCATTATTCTCTAACTCGGAGCCTAAACCAGTTTGGACTAAGCTAGGACGTCATTTACCCTATTTTCGTGTTGAAGGAAGAGTGGAAATGATACTGCAAATATAGATTTTTCGGAGCTACGATGGTTTGGAAAGTGAATCTGGGACCAGGTGAATAAATCCCAAACTTGACATTACCAGAACGAGGACCCATCCATCCTCTTTGCAATCCTATTTCCGCTTAAATTATTATCTATCAATATTTGGTGAGACTTACTGGTGCTCCAATATTTGTAAGGTTCCCTATGGATAATGTAATTTTTAAAACTTATCTTTTGGTGATCTCTCTGATTTATTATATTTCCCGCTGGCCTCTAATTGAAACCACATACGTACGAAAAAATATTTATTGACATTTCGGCTGCTTCATCTGCCTTCATCAAAGTACAAAACAGAATGGAAAAACATTGGTTTTGAAAATATAATGACATCATTTATGACTGTCTCCAGGGTAACAGTTTTGTCTTCAACAAGACCTCAAAAAGGAAAAATGGAAATTTGCACCGCCACATTAGAACCATTTATACGCTCCGTTTTATCTCGGCATGTTCAAATCTCTTGTTCGGTCTACTCAATCCAGATCTGCCCTGATAAATACTGGCTTTCGATCGTGCTCCTATAACGTAAGACGTTACGTGATGGATCAATTTGGCTGTTATGTCTAAATGTCAGCTATCCTATGATTCAAAGCAACTGATTATGACTTACAATTATAATTTTGCCTATAGGGCACAGTAACAATCGTGCTATCGAAGAACATGGGTGTATGGACAGTACTGAGTCGATCCACTTGACTCTACTTTATATACAGTATAGGATACATGCTGCTTTTTTCTGAGAGGCGATTGGAAATCTTCGAAAGACACAAGTTCGATGTAATGCTTCTAATACCCAGAACCTCTATGGACTGAACCCTTGCCCCTCTGTCCACCCCTACAGCTGATATCATCTATCGAGATATTCTTCGCGGTTGCAAGTGGGGGGTCGCCATCATTCCTGCAGTCTAGACTTGTCTTTAGTAGATTAGCTTTCGTCACCTGTTCTGTATCTGTCGGGGGCTAGGGTCTCAAGATGCCTCATGTCATCATTTTACTTCGTAATATTTTTTTTGTAAGCTTTGTGACAGCTTCCCACTTATTCGGCGACCCAGCATTTGCTGGACCATATTTCCAATACTGATGAGAGTACCAAGGCGATTGTTGCAGTCGTTTCTAAGGTTCTCCCTTCTATGACATTAAAAGAAGGTATGCTCTACGCCATCCACCATCCCGCGGTAAAGGCGGGCAAGCTCGTCGGATGAGGTAAACCTGAAGAGGTATTGGCAGAAACACCCATGCTCAGAAAACATTTGTGTCACGTAAAAGTCCACCTCCACATGCGCTCTTTTGATCTATTGGCCTACTTCCTGTATTATCTTTCTGGTTCATTCACCATTCTCTGCCTCCTGCCAACGTCGTTGCCATCTTTCCAAAGCAGTTCTACCACATTCCTGCATCTCCTGATAGCAATTGTTTAACTTATTTTCTGAACTTCATGGCTGGCTGCCAGGCAGGGGCGGTATAAAATATACTGGAAAATGCTAGCTCAACACTCTTCTCTTGCTTGCCCTGGGGCTTCCTACGTTTAACATAAGCCTGGCAACGGCTCCTACTAGTTTAGAGGTCTTTGCTACGACCCTGTCAATGTGTACGCCGAATAGCATTTTACTGTCTAACCGTACCTGCACGTTGGGGTAATATGGTTTGTCCCTCCAACCTGAATACCACCTTAGAGATTTTTTCCTCTTAGTGAGAAGTACAACTTCCGGTTTCTCTGATGCAAGTGCGAGATGATGGCTTCTTAGCCAGTAGCTTATCTCCTCTAGTGCCCAGTTCGCCTTGTCAATAAGACTGTTTTTGTCCCTTGCTGTTACCATAATTGCCAAATTGTCAGCGGAAGCGACTGTGGTGACCCCTTGTGGCATTTCAATATTTAGAACATCATCATAGAGGATCTTCCATAGTAATGGACCAAGAATCGACCCCTATGGTACTCCGTAGTTCATTTCAATTGTTACTTCCCCTGGTTCAGCTCTCGCTCTACGATCTTGCAGCTAGTTGACTAGTTGTCAAAAGACATATTTATCTGACCAGTTTCCTGCAGATCATGTCCACTGGTGCTGCATTAAGAGCATTTCTGATGTCAATCATAATTAATGCACATAGTGGTGGTTTTCTCTTTATTGCAACAGATACCTTTATCGACAATATTGACTACCATACTTATGGCATCTATCGTAGATTTACCGTTGCGGAGCCCAAACTGTTTATCGCTTAATGCCCCTTTTTACTCTCATCTCCTCTTGGATCCTATTAAATATATCTTGTTCCATCAGTTTTTCGGCATCGTCTAACAGTCATATATTTCTATAAGATGAAGCCTACTCTACAGGTTTATCTTTCTTTCGAAGTAAAACAAAATCTGCCAACTTCCATATGCCTGGAAAGTAGGCAGTGTCCAAGGCATTGCTTTAAACGCCTAAAAATACCTGCGGTAGCTCTATTCCTGCCATTGTAATGATCTCAGCTTGTATACCGTCCGGTCTAGGTGCCTTATGATCTTTTAATTTACCAGGTGCAATCATTAGCTCCTCCATATTGAAATACTTAGGTCCCCTGTGATAAATACCTAGTATTTTATATCGGAACAGCTTAGAAACAAGACATTCAATTTCTCCAGCTCCCTCTCAGTCGAAATACTCTGATTTGGTGGACTTGCGCTTAACCTTTTCACTTTCCGCCACCTCCTCAATCTTGGCGTGACCTACCAACGGGATTGACGCAGTCCACGAACCCCCGTCCCTTATTCTCAGGCAGGTGGCCATGGCGCCTCGCTTGATCCAGACGTTCTGAGACGGCAAGCCTAAGAGAACGTCCAGGGGTGCTGACGGCGTGGTTCTCATCGCTCTCATAATCCCCAGCGCTGCCATTCTTTGAAGTTTGGTCAGCTTGGTAACTACCGTGGCTCTTTGGGTGCAGGTCCATTAAAGCCGTACTGAATTCTCGCCCTGATTACCGACTGTAGCGCCAAAGCAGTACCTGAGTCCCCAGGTTCTGCCTACAACCCGGCGTAACTGCGACATGGCAGCAATCGCCTTCTTGTAAAAAAACTCGATGAGCTTATTCCATGACATTCTACTATCCAATACCACCCCCAGGTACTTCACTTTGCTAGCTAATGTCAGTTGTAAAAAATGTAGGGTGGGCAGCTTAAAGTCTCCTATGTTCTTCCTGTGTGTGTGTGTGTGTGAAAAGGACCAACTCTATCTTGGCTGGGTTGACTGAGAGTCCGTTTCCGCACACCATCGATCTAGTATATTACAGGCTGCTTACATTATCTTGCAGACCATACCCAGGAATTTACCAGAGATTAGCACAAAGCCCATCCGCGTAGGCTTGTGAATATAGCCTGGCAGCGCTGAACTTTTCCAGGAGGCCATCCATGACCAGGCACCAGAGGTGAGGGGAGAGACAGCTGCACTGCAGGAATCCCCTTCTCACCTCCAATTCTAGCTTAACCTCTCCTGGTGAAGCGCTTACTGTCCTGTCCCTGAGAGCAGATAATGGTGGGTGGAACCCTCCTAGCCTGCAGGACGCTGCATATAGTCGACGTGCGCGCCTTATTAAAGGCTCCTTACACGTTGAGGAAGACTCCAGGGCTACTTCCTTACGGTGTAGAGCTTTTTCGACCTTCTCCACTAGAGCGTGTAAGGTGGTCTCATTAGAGCGGCCTTGTCTGTGTGCGTGCTGGTTATAGTGTATAGGAAGTTCCAGAAGAGCACCTTCCACCAAATATCTGTCGATGATCTTCAAGAGCCTTCATAAGGAAAGAGGTGAGTCTATACGATTTTGCTAGCGAGTAGTCAGTTTTCCCTGGTTTGAGGATAAACACAATCCTCGCTGCTCTCCGAGACTTGAGTACATATCCCAGCGTGACTGAGCCCCTAAGCACTGCTACGATGTCCGGTAGTAGCACGTTCAGGTTCTTTTGTAACAACGCAGGGAAGATACTATCAGGTCCCGGTGACTTGAAAGGACTGAACTCGTTTATAGCCCAGGAGACTGCCACTCCGGTGACCAACTCTTCTTTCAAGCCGGCGGCTTTGTTACCGGGCTCCAGCTTGGTCTCCGAGTCGGATGCGGTGGACTCTCCCTGGAAGTGCGAGTCAAGAAGATGGTGGAGAGACTCCTCCGTTGAAGTAGTCCAAGTGCCATCTTCTTTCTTAAAGGAGCTAATTGGATGTCACTTCTCGAAGCTGAGCATGGTCATTAATCGGGCGGAGTCAGAGAGGGACTCCAGCTCCGCCAACTTCTTCTACTGCGTAGTTCCTTCTTTAATTTGCTTTCTCGCTTCTCTGAAGTTCTCCCAGGAGCGTTCATCTCCTTTCTTCAGCGCTTGGTTAAGAGCCCGCCTGGAGTCTCTTCGCAGCTTAGAGAGCGTGGTTGACTACCAGGAGACTTTCTCTTGCACTGACTTCCTCAAAGAGCATGATGCCTCGTATGCTGTACGTATCGCATTTTCCAATTTGGTGACCCCCACGTCCAGATCACTTTCTGTCAAAGGCACTTCCACCGGATCCTCGAAGTCAGCCGCCACTGCGGCGGTATACACCGCCGCCTAGCAATGAACTTCTCCGGGCTGTTCTGTGTTTAGGATTATCAATCAATTGGTTTGTGTGTATTCTATTATATTTGCTAAATCTATAGTTTGGGATGGGCTCGCGGAGTCCTATGGTAAGTATACACTGCCTACTACTATCCTAAGGCCGGTGTTACTGACCTATAGCTCCAGTATAGTGGCTACTGCGTCCCTGGTCCCCAGCTGCAGTAGTGGAGATAGCAGTAGGTCCTTGGACGCGAAGATCTCTTGGGGTGTCAGCTCCACCTAACAGCCGGCTTAAGGCGGTTGCATCCGACCCCTGAATGCACTTTCTAAAACAATATGGTTTTTGTTTTATGACTATCCAGCAACTGTGGCAACCAGATAGAGGTTGCACCATTGCTGTGCTGAAGATTTATTTGACACCACCAGCTTTATTGGTGGTGGTCGGATATTCTGCAGCGAGCGGAGCTTGCTGGCTACTTGGTCTTCCTCTCCGCCGCCGAAGACTCCCCACTGCCAGGTGGTTTTGGTCTGGATGCCATTTCGTGAACTACCACTCTGTGGACTGTCATAGGGTATAGCTCGTAGAAGAGGGTCCAGCCCGCCTACTCTAGCAGCGTGGCCTCCTCCCAGCTGATGAGATGTCAAGTCCTGTCTGCCCCTTTTCGTGCTCCCAGATGTTTAGACCTCCACAGTTTTCGCTCAAGGTGTGAACTGATGAAAGAGTCATCCAAGCTGGCTAGGCCCGACAGGTTCCCGTACTAACCGGCGGCTCAGGAGTGCCCACCCTGGCTGGTTTGCTACCACTCCAGTGTAATCCCAGGTGGGGCAGGGTAGGGAGACTGACAAGCGAATCAAGGACTGGCCCTCGCAAGCGCGCATCTGTTGGTGTGCCTTCGGTCAGGTAATGAAGGATCCGTTTTTCTTTTGCCATGCCGGGTCCAACAAACCACGTCCAGCGTTGCCCGCATATGGGGTTATATCCTGCTACATCGCCATATGCTACTTGGAGGCAGACACCCTGTGGCCTTGTATTCCATATCCAGGGGACTATGAGCCCCCGAAGATGATTTACGCAACCACCCACCGCCTAATTTCGCATTTAATACACTGATGGTCACTACCAGTGTACTCTTCTAGAACTTGTTATCTGTCTACACGCCTTGCGATTCTGGGCAATGCTAAAGAGATGTAAATCTATCGTGTCATTCTACCCCCGTCGACAAAAGTTCGGACTAGTATGCGCCTCTCTGACATGTGTTTTCCATCCACCACTCTACCTCTTTTGCGTTGAAATCAGCTGCTACATTGTCTCCCAGCTCTCTGACTACGTCTGCCAAAGTGTTTAATTTGTGCTGGAACACTTCGAAACGTTGATTAGGAGACAAGTAAAAACTAACAACTGTAACATCCTCGCTCTTGATATTTATGGTAGAGCGACTTTATTTCTAACATTTTTAAGAATTGTATCTCGAAGTCTGCATGCTGATCTATATACTGTATCTGCTTCCGCTAGTGACAACGGTTCCTCTTCCGCTCCCTGTCCACGTAGGTCTTCGCGACCATCAGACCTGTCTCGAAATCATATTGCTATGCCCTTTTGCAGTTGAAAGTCTCTACTAGTTATGATAATCAAGTCTTGTTCTTTGGGCGCATACATTATGTCTGCTGTCTCTATGTGGACCCTCTTGTACACCTCTTTGGGCCATTTCATCAGACTCACAACAATCTTGTCTCTTTTTTCAGTACGCTTTTCTATTAATCCATTCACCAGAGCATCGTGTGCCAAGGGGAGAACGGGAACGGGTATACCCTCGGTTGCATGCAACCTACCCCAGTTCCCTGAGGCCTAACCATCGCTAAGCCGGTCCTGGATGCTCGGGCGGATTGGCACTCCCCCGGGGCAATGCAGAACTCCGTTTTTGCACCCATGGCACACTACTCGATCAAGGGCCGAAAGAGCTGGTCCCTGATCCACCGACCTAGCAACACTTCGGCAAAACAATCTCACATCAGCTCCTAAGAACACTCCCCGCGTTCTAGAGCACATGCTGCTATGAAATGACGCAATCTCTCGGTAGCCAAAACGATAATAAGATAGTTTATCTAAGAACAAAAAATTATAATATAAAAATTGAATTTTCCATATTTTGAACGTTGATAAAAGATATACCATGTGTCTGGATTTAGCGGCTAGTTCAAATATAAGATGAACCAGATAGACAACGACAGGATAAGTCTCAGAAATGACATAAACATTTATATGCGTTTGTATTATTTCTGATGCTCATATACAAAATCGCCCTGATGAAGAGCTGGACAGATCCAAAATATCAGTCGTATCAACTACTGAAATCTTAAATAGTGATATTCTGATAAAATGGGTCATTCAATATTTAACTTGAAAATTACTACTTCCTGTTTACTTTTTACCCGAGAACAGTCTCGTATAGAATTTAAAACGGAGTCCAGATTCAGTCTATAGTCTTATTCGCATCTGTTCATAAATGAATACAAGGTAAGTACTGAGTGTCAATCTTCTTGACTCGATACTATGCAGCATCCATTTTCCAAGCACATCAATGCAAGGGAAGTATTTTAATCTAAAATATTTCAAATTTGAGACCATCCGTTGTTTGGATGTTTCTTGCCGTCTGCATCACAAAAATTCATATCAGTCATTATCGTCGAGCTGTTTATCACTCTGTTTGATGGAGTTTTTGTCACTGTATTATCTCAGTAACCGATGCACCTATTTTAAGGAATTTCGGGAGCAATGTAGTGAAGGAACATATTAGGTAGTGCTCTTATACTCTTAGAAATTGATGCAGTGGTGGCATATAATTCTGTTCAGTTAATATGCTGTATTACTATTCACTAGTAGAAAGCCATAGCTGTAGTGATGTTATAATACAAGCAGGCCAATTGAAATATTCAAATTATGAAAGGTATGTTTTCTCGTCAGATTCTCTTCAGATAATTACCAGTTCAATGAAGAAGATAAATGATTGTACCTTTTTGAGAGCAAATTATTAAATGTAGCTGAGAACGCTGTAAGCTCCGAGTGAGATTAGGTCTAACAGGCAATTAAATAAAAGCGTGTCATCATCCAAGAAAGTGGAAAAATAATTTTCGTTTATATCCGGTTGTTAATTTCAGTAAACAATGGGCGCGGGTTACTTCTTGCAGCAAGAAACAACAGCAGCAACAATAAATACTATCTGCAACAGATCAAACGGCATAGCTTTACTTTCACTCATCGTTGATGTTAAGGCCACAAGAAGAGTACGCTGACTGCTCCATTAAAAACTAGTATTTGCCATCCTAGATGAATACTAGATTTATCATTCAGGCGCACCAGTGGCGTGCGGAGTCGAGCACGTAGATGGGTGATTTGTGCGGTAAAGTCCACCCTCACTAAAGTTTCTGACTCATAGCCCGACGGCATTTAAAACTAATCGTGACTTGGATGTATTACAAAACAGATAAACTGATTTCATGTAAACGTATAATATTATAACGTACAGCTATAGAGCAACAATATACATAAATTATATAATAATAATAATAATAATAATAATAATAATAATAATAATAATAATAATAATAATAATAATAATAATAATAATAATAATAATAATAATAATAATAATAATAATAATAATAATAATGACTTTATTATAACTATTATGCTACTAGTTATAAATGGCGAAGTCTAGCTTCGAGCTACTCATACTTAACCAGGTCAAAAACTTACTCCTAACTTATAATAACCTATACTAAGATATGTTATATGCATATGTTTATAATCTAGAATATACGTCTAACAACTTTTTTTCAGTTTTTTTCTTGACTGTGCAGTGTAGGAATGAAAATCAATTTGTAGGGAATTCATAATGTTCACTGCATTAAATGTGAATGATCTCCTAAACATGGCTGTCTCATGCTGCGGCATGGTCAGTAAATATTTCTGACGAACATTAACGAGATGTACAGCATTTCTCATTATTAATTTTTCCTTTAAATAAGTACCAAGGTTTTCAAGATATTAGTGACAAAAGAAACAAAGTTGTATCGAAAAATTTCGGTAGTTTTTAGCCATTGCATGGATACAAACGAAGGCGTTACATGATCACACTTTCTTAAAATGTTCGCATAACGAAAGCAATTGTTTTGAATCCGTTGTAGCCTATATTTAGTGATATTGTCAAGACAAGGATAGTACACAATATTGCAGTAGGATATTTTCGATAACACCAAGGATTCACACAACGATTTTTTCATGGCCTTGCTCAAAATTGACTTGTCGGCATACAGAAGTTTGAGTCGTAGGTAACAGGGCTTGCGAAACATTAATAACATGATTTCTAAATTTTAACTCTTCATCAATATCCCAGTCCCAATTTTTTTACGCAGGGTGCGAATAAAATCTGTTCCTTGTTAATTGCGAATTTCAGCAAAGTTTTCAGGGATGCACGCTTCTTTTTGGAACAAAATAACAGTGATGTTGACTTAGATACATTAGGACGCAAATTATGGCTGCTAGCATATACAACGATGTTCCTTAAATCAGCATTTATGCACAAATTGGCAGAGCCATAGTTGGAAGGAGGAAAACTATAATACACTTGAGTATCATCAGCATATATTTGGCAGTGTTGTATGGTATTGGTTAAATTTAGCTAAAAATTATATGTGACATTGCTTCCTTTGGCGCGGAGACCACAAACACTACAGTTTTATCACTCACCAAAGCAGTTTTTTAAACCAGACACGTTTTCCCCCATCTATGTTAAGATCTTTAGGGAAATATAAAAAAACTGATTAAAAATGTTTCCGGTATATGGGAGAATATTTTGAACGCGAAAGTATAGCTTTGGGGAATAAATCTCCACCTATCCGCTAAAAAGAACTGTGCTGATGAGCCTCTGCCTCATGGTAAAACCCTTTCAAGTCAGCCAAAATTATGAAAATCTATGTATTCGGATATGAATTATATTTTTCTCCCAGAAAAAACATTCTAACTGTTCATAAATTAAATTGAATACCTCGAAGAATATAAAGTGTTTGCGATTACAAAATACATACATGCTATGGAGACTGCATTGTCGTCAAACGATTGCCGGAGCAGATCCCGTACAAGTCAATCAGCAGCCTGTATAAGTCTCGTACAGGTCGCTACTTGATGCGCACTTATGATTAAATGGTAACGAACGTTAGGAAAGTTACTTCCCCGGTCATAATATGGTTTCTATCATTTGATCAGCAAGTATTTGTTGGTGCCTTTGACTCAAAATGTGTAAAACTGCCTCCGACAAACGTACCAGAGTTGAAAAAACTGTACAATTAGCGATGAACGGAAATTTAAGTTGATAACTAGTCAAGTGGGCATCCTATCGTATACATGACTAGAAAAACATAATACGCACCTGCCATACTTCTGCATTCTATTATTTGAATTTCTAATCAACATCCACAATAGTGAGGCTGTCCTATTGTTTTTTTATTATTTAATCACTTTGTCTTGCTCTCCTATCTGCATTAGGACAATCTCATCTTAGAATAGTTTTCCGAATATTTGATGAGAACAATAAATGTTAATGGTGTGAACTACGCCATTTTCTAGAAACAAAAATGCATTGTTTTCCGTGTAACTGGCAGATGTAAGCAGATTAAGCTACTGCTGCATTTTTGTTACCAGGGGTATTCGAATTGCAGGAGTGTTTTGTTTTTTTGGTTTTATTATCCTGGATAACATTCGCTCACGTTCCCCGATCTTTCAACAGCAATTTCATGGAAGCACTGTTTTTCCGTATTAATATTGCACTCTTCCTGATAATTCCATGAAACTCTCGTAATAGGAATGCTATAAAAGTTTCGCACTTTCTATATAGTTTAATCAATGATTCAATGATCATATTTCAATGTCTTCCTCCTGCTGTTGTTCCATATCAGTCACAATTATCACTATTGAATTAAAATATTTAGATATGCGTCTTAACAGACGTACCTACTAAAATAGGCTAAATTAGCTTTTTTCGAGATTCCTGCTCATAGGTTCTCCATAACAAAATCTAGACCAAAGTATATGGGTACAAAACTTTTTATTAACTTGCCTAACAATATCAATCAAGTTGATTATAGATGCTCTAATTTGGTGAAACTCTTCCATCATTTGGATAAAATGTGGATTTCACTGTTTACAATGCTTTTAGAAACTGAGTTTTATTCGTGAAACATTGCGTTTACACAATTTTTATCTGAATATCATTCAAAGAACTATACAGCAGTTAAACAACGGAAATCTGATACAAAACTTACCCAATAACTGAAAATCTTATTCGTAGTATCAACGAATTCGCAAATCCGAATTGGGTATCATTTAGTATTTTCTATGTACTTGTTTTGGTTATATATACGTATGTATATGGTAATTTTATTCGTTTATGTTATGAAGACCACATTGTGATGCCTGCTATGGCGTCATTTCATAATCTTTTAATCAAGGATATAATTAATATTTTTGTAGTATAAAGCATTCTACAGTTAAATAAAATTCTTCCTAGATTCATTGAGCTCCAAGTATAAAAATGTTCGATCACAATATATTTCTCTCGAGTGGAAAATAAAAGGGGGACTAATTAAGCTATACATAATTACATACTCAAGTACAATTATTATCTAGCTGTAAACTATATAGTATTTAAAGTAGCTTCAGTCAATAACGTTACTTTTATCTTCGAAAATTTATTGTTTTTATATCTGAAATTTGTAGTACAGATGCGAAATGATCATCCTAGTTTGAAAAAATATTCCAGAGGTAAGCAGTACTATTTACGCAATTCTACCGCATTCTTGTTTTTGTATCGTAATCCTTAACTGCACTCGGAGGAGAATTCCGAATAATCACCAAACTGAGGAAAAATACCGGAAGGCATTTCCTAAGCCGATTGCAGTTTCGATTGAACAACTGAAAATAAGAAGTTACATATTGCGCTGACCTGCATCACTGACATCCACCTCTCGTTTCAATGGTACTATATTAAGCTCCGATTTGATAAAGGTAATTCCAAGGCAAGTAGGGCAATTGAGTTGCCCTCAGGATGTCCGGTGCAACCGTGGATGAAAGCATGGCGTTCAACAACACGACCTGAATTCCATCCGACAATGAAAAATTTGTCATCCGATAATAATTTCAAGCATTTAAACCCATCAGACTCAACCTAATGAATCAATTCGAATACATAAAGTTTTCATCACATTCTGATGAATATTTAACAAACTTATAACTAGGAATCTTGATTAATCCTCATGAAAAGCTGATTGACTATTTTGCCGGTTTCTCTCTTCATATGTTCTCCTACTGGTGACCTATTACGTAGATTGTATCCGACTTGGTGCAACAAAATCTATTTCACCCTATTTTTCAGACTATCAAATTGTGCAATGGGTTTCCCAGGTCACGCATGAGCTAGATAAACAAGTAATAACTGAAATCCCAAATTTAGCTTTGTTTTTAATTTATGTGATATATATTTTATATCTTTTGATTTTATCTTCTTTATGTAGTCCCAAAAATATAAATTACCCTCACAAATGGAAAAGATAAATTACCTACAAGAATATAAAAAGATATTAGCTTGATGTCACGCTAGGTTTGAGAATATTAATTTTATACCCATCCTAGAACTTAGCTAATATTAGATTACTTAGCTAAGAATAGTAGTAGTCAGTTATAATTGGAACATCTATATTCTGATCGCTTGCCGCAGAATGGGTACTATTCACGGAGTTACCTTGAGAAGAAAACTACGAAAATTAATGTTCGAAGACACTCTCATCCATTAAATAGCGACAACCAAATAAATCCAAACTAACAGTTTGAGAGCTTGAACAAAATTAAGCAGTCAGCGGTACCGCCAGCATCTCCGTGAATCTGCCAAAAGTGTGTTTTCAATGACAGCCATGAGACGCTGTCACGTTTCCTTGCGAACATGTTTTCAGTGAGATAGTTAACGGCGAACATGTTTTTGATGGGATAGTGAAAGACGAAGATACGAGTATATGCTTCTTAACTCGTTCATAAATTATTTGTCGCCTAGGTTTCAAGTAAAAAGTTAAATTTCATAAATAAATTAATATAGAGAGATGTATCAAATGATACATCAAAATAGGCGTTGATAAACACAAAACTTCAGCCATATATCGTATTACTGCAGCCAACGCATGGAATTCAAAGTATAAATTCTCTTAACTTTAACACCAGATACATGGTTACTTCTTTTTGTAACATAAAAAAGTCGTCACAATGTTGTCAGATTTACAACAGTAAAAACTGTATCCAGCCTTATAATCTCAAATCATCATCTACTGGCCAACGTGAGTTACCATAATCGGCAGCACTACAGGTTACAGGTCGGAGATCGGACAGTCTGAGGTGACAATTGGTGATACCACATTAATGGGAACTTTGTGAAAGGCAAAAGACAAGTCTGAAACTGTGTGACTAAAACATCCACATAATCAACAAAATTTCAAACAACAAACATAATATATATTATTGCCATCATTTTGCTTCTTGTTTAGGTAGTTTTGATTCGATAACCGATTCATGATTGGATTTTAATAAAATTACTTGCTAGACAGTGCAACCACAACGGAGCTAATTGTTGTTCGGCAACTGTAGCAAATCTGAAGGTAATGTAGTCAACTCGTCATCCAATAAATCTAGATAGAGGTCTAATTTATGGTCGGTGAATAAAGCTCAGCTGTGCCATCCGATCATAAATTACCAAATAACCAATCTAGCGGCAGTCAGTGATGCTTAGAGCAAGATCCCTGATGGCTAGATATTTATATACAATACAAGAGGAACAACGACAATAAATTTGAATAAGAAATTTGAGAGTAGTCAAATTGTTGATTTAGTTTTAATAATTATTATATTTGATGGTTTCCTGTTGAGCTGGATTAATATTTGTTTAATGAACTTTGCATTTATAGAATTTAATAGAATAGACAACGGTCAAAATCAGAATGAATTATTTCCTTTTTGTCTCTCATTTCTATTTGCCTTCTAGATAAATTACAAGTATATCGACCCTATGATTTTTGCGCAATCACATTAGCTTAGAAATAAGGATTTGGACCAGATTCTGGAACTGTAAATAGTTGGAAATAGCTTAGATCTTATAAATCACACAAAATACGAGCTCCGAGTTATCGGTAACGCGTTACGAGTTCCGAGTTCTGAGTTACGCGTCACGAGATATAAGATGCGAGTTCCCACGCATCGGTAATGAGTTACGAGCTACGAGATACAATACACAAGTTCCAGGTTATCGGTGATGGCTTCCAAGTTACGATATACAAGATACGAGTTCCGAGTTATGGGTAACGAGTTACGAGTTGCAAATTACGAGTTACGAGTTGCAAATTACGAGTTACGAGTTGCGAGTTGCGAGTTGCGAGTTACGAGTTACGAGTTACGAGTTACGAGTTACGAGTTACGAGTTACGAGTTACGAGTTACGAGTTACGAGTTACGAGTTACGAGTTACGAGTTACGAGTTACGAGTTACGAGTTACGAGTTACGAGTTACGAGTTACGAGTTACGAGTTACGAGTTACGAGTTACGAGTTACGAGTTACGAGTTACGAGTTACGAGTTACGAGTTACGAGTTACGAGTTACGAGTTACGAGTTACGAGTTACGAGTTACGAGTTACGAGTTACGAGTTACGAGTTACGAGTTACGAGTTACGAGTTACGAGTTACGAGTTACGAGTTACGAGTTACGAGTTACGAGTTACGAGTTACGAGTTACGAGTTACGAGTTACGAGTTACGAGTTACGAGTTACGAGTTACGAGTTACGAGTTACGAGTTACGAGTTACGAGTTACGAGTTACGAGTTACGAGTTACGAGTTACGAGTTACGAGTTACGAGTTACGAGTTACGAGTTACGAGTTACGAGTTACGAGTTACGAGTTACGAGTTATCGGTAAAGCTTTACGAGTTCCAGGTTCTGAGTTACGCGTCACGAGATACAAGACGTGAGTTCCCACTTATCGTAACGAGTTACGAGCTACGAGACACAAGATACGAGTTGCAGGTTATCAGAATTGAGTTACGAGTTACAAGCTACAAGATACGAGCTCCGAGTTATCGGTAACGCGGTACGAGTGACATACAAGATGCGAGTTCCAGGTTATCGGTAATGGGTTGCAAGTTACGATATACATGATATGAGTTCCGAGTTATATGTAACGAGTTACGAGTTGCGATTTGCGAGAATTTTTAGGTATCATTCAAAAGTTTACTTAAATTCCAAAAACTATTGAAAGTGTATCAGTAGCTATAAAATCCTATCTTCAATAAACCGATATAACTGCACGAAACATGCAGAATTCACCTACTTGAAGCCATGTTTTAAGAGGCTGAAATGCACTTTTGTCATTATTCTTGAACCCTGTGGAGTGATCGGCAGTAAAAGTCGCAAAAACAGAAAAGGAACAAATTAGCCCCTTTTATAAAAGAAGTTAACTGCGCCCTGAGAGACCATACAGCATGAAAAATCAAATGGTAAAATTGGTATGAAATATTTGAAATGCAATCTACAATGTTTATACGTCAGATGCGTAATAAGAAAATACAGACTACTACTGTTTTATCTGTTCCGAAGGTATACATACGTGTAACAAGTACGCAGGATTGCAGCGATCAAAAATGTATAAATTGCAGATTTTTCGTCAGTGTCAGTTTTACCAAAATTCGAAAATTACTTTCAGAGTTGTAGAGGGGTCAAATATCAGCGGACAGGGAACAGGCAGATAGACATACACATAGATAGGCAGACAGGCAGACCAGCAGCCAAGCATACAAGCAGACAAGCAGACAAACAGACAAGCAGACAGACATATGGTAATGAGGGACATGATTCGTAATGTATATGTCATCAAACGTCATCAAAATACAATCTCTCTAATTATATTTTGATATATGCAAATATTTTTAGTTTTAATCAGATATTCCAGTATTTTAGTTCGATATTGACGTGTCTTCTGAATATCATATCTTCATTTCTCAGATGGCTTGCAACTGTCCAGTGACAGAGCCAGGCCCCACGTTGGCCTCGACGTGTGGTGGAGCACCTTACATGCTGTTTATGGGTTTATTAGAAGTATTTTTGAGGTCCCAGTGCGATCTAGAAGATCCATGTAATAGGTTACGTGAAACTCATAGGCTGCCTGAATACGACTTCATTGTTGTTGGAGCAGGAAGTGGAGGTTCTGTCACAGCTAGCAGACTGAGTGAGATACCTGAATGGAAGGTGCTTGTTATAGAAGCTGGTAAGTTTTTTCTACCTTAAGATTTTTGTAGATCTTCAATCTAAAATCAGCATTTTCATTAATATATCATATAGCTTACAATCTGTGCTGATCCCGTTCCTCCATTACAGGAATCGATGAGCCAACAGGTACTCAAGTGCCATCCATGTTCTTGAACTTCCTTGGCAGTTCAATTGATTGGGGATACCAAACAGAACCTGAACCACAGGCGTGCCTGAATGAAAAAGAGAGACGCTGTTACTGGCCTAGAGGAAAGGTAAATATTTACCTGTTTTTTTCCAGCTCCGAACCCTAGACTGATTCTATACCCATCCCACATTAGACAATAAATAATTATCGGCCGGAAAAATAAGCAGTATTCAAAACGCATGAGTAGTTTCTAATTTTGGAAGTAATTGGTGTTGAGTTCATCTTATCTCCCCTGGCCATTAATTAAAACAAATACTGAACGGACTTCCCCCAGCAATAGGCGGAGGAAATATTGCAGCCACAATACCTCGAATTCAATGTTGTTTCATGGCATATACACAAACAGATATATCACTGACATCCGTCGCGTCGGTCTGTCTGTCTGACTGTTGTCTGTTCAGTCATCCTTAAACCTTCATAATTCGGAAGGTACTATTCGAGTTTTGATAAAATCCTGGCTAGGTAACTGCTTTGCCAAGTACAAAAAAGATTTCGATCTAGTTTTAAAAAAAATCGTTATTTTGGCAGCGAAGTGACCGTCAAAAATTGAAAAAAGTAATAACTATCAAACCCTATCATTTGCGAAACCGCTGATAATTTTTCAAAAACTTTGTATGGGTGAAATATGTAGTCTCAGACGAGAAGAATTTTCATTCTGGCATTGGAAAAATACGTTCGACCTATGAACTTATGACACCAGTAATCATTCGCTCTTGTTAGACATAGTTGATTTTTAATTACTGCTGACTTTCAACTTGTTGATCTCAAATTATTAAAATATTGCCATTTAGCTCCTTGAAAATTAATCAAGTAGGTAGACTCTGCATCTCATGTCCAGTATTACTAGTTTATCTGAAGATTTAGATCAGACTTTGGAACTGTTGATATACATAAAGTAAGTCTTCGAAACATTAGAAATTCCTGAAAGTGAACAGAACCCGAAAATGTTTGTAATTCCGGATTCTGTTGTCATTATTTATTAAATTTAATCCTTATTCGACAGTTTCAAAATCCGATCCTAATCATGATTTCTAAGCTGGTACCACTGCATGGGATGCAAAGTGTTAACCTACTTATTGCCATTTTCTTTTTACTTCAAAGTAAATCTTATCAGCAGAGTGATGGATAGGAGCATCAAAACAACTTGTGAAGTTTCAATAGTTTTCTCTAAATTAGTAAGGCTTTCGGTTTCGCTCAGTTGTGGTTACTCTTCTACATAATTTTAGGGCCCTCAGAAGCTTGAAGGATTTATTTTCCATTCCTAAAATCTGCGTTCTAGTGTATGGATGTTCTTCTTTTTCGCAGCATCAATGCGGGTGTTCCATTCAGTATCTTCCGTTTCGCAAATAGTAGTGATTTGTACGGGGGCATTTACATGATGTAGGCGAATTCAGTTACAGAAGACTAACAGTGACTGCCCCCTGGTCATTAATATCTGGGTATATAAGAATGTAGTACAGTTCAATATTTTTAAAACGAAGTACTGTACTTAATCACATAAGAGATACCTTGAAAAGCATCGTATACTGATCGACAACCAAGTGCTGCCAAGAAATTTTACATTCAGACTCGTGGGAATTGGAATAATTAAATACATGAATTGGAACTTAGGTCATGTCAACTGTAACAGCTGCTTAAAAAATCCGAAATACCTATCCAAAGCACGGAATACTACACAGAAGAAATCAATCCTGTAATAGCTGCCTGTCTATACTTAATTCAGATCAGTTCATTGCAATTCTGTGGAACTCCCCCACCACACCGTCGACGCGAACTCCACTCCACTCATACTCCCTCACCACCTCTAACTTAAGACATATTTGCACTTATGGTGGGTCTTCGAAGCTGATAGCTTAGATGATAAATCAAATGCTTTTCCATTGAATTGATGATGTTTTCATCTACGTGTCTATCGAGAAGCTTATAAATATTACATTTTGGCGGTTATACGGAGACTCCAACTGGTGTCGCTCTGATTGGCAAAATAATTTTTTACTATTATTATTCAGGTTATTTAGTAATCATATCATACTTTAACTGACGGTCAGGAGAAATAAGATGAATCAAAAATAAAACTATAGAATACGTAAGTACCATAAGTTATATTAACTATGTTGTATCAACTATAATATGACACTTGATCATCTTTTTCGTGAGACAATGTCTACATTGAGATCTATATCATGGCTGGAGAATCATCTATACATAGGTGGTTTTAATAGTAAGCAAGATGTGCTAGAACATACCGCTTTCATATAAATCCTGTCACTCCATATACGCATTGTGCAGGATAGCGTTACGTAAAGTCCTTTCGATGCCGCAACATATCAAGAAATCGCGGATTGACCAAAATGCTAGTACCATTTTCTTAACGAATGCGTGCAATCCGCTTAAGAAGTTCACCGTTTAAGCACAATTATTGGTTAATCGTCTAAACGGAGATTTCGCATACAATGGCCTTATTCTGTATTTGAAAAATACGCTTCAGTAGTGAATGTCAAGTATGTAATGAACCGTCTTCAGTTTCTATCTAAACGAATATTTTGCAGTGGACAACATTAATGGTTTCCAATCAAACATCAGAAAGATAGATAAATAAATTGATTCGACTTGGCATTTCCCACGCATTCATGTTTTTATAGCGAGCGAAAATATGATTGGCATTTAAGTTACTTAAAAATTTACTAGGGGCTCTCGTCCCATCTCTCTTTATGTGAAAGAGCTGGTAAAAAACAGGACATGTTTGCATCTGCGGTTCATACAAAAGTTTTATATAGTTCGAGCCGTTGGGTTGTAATACGAGGGTCACGCTGAAAGTCTTTAGATATTCGTAATCTGCACAAGTTTAAACAAGTTGGAGCTCGCAGCTATTTTGTCTAAAGTTGTAAGTGCTTACACGCAAAGGCAGCGTTTTAATCGTTTAGTAGTTGCTCTGCCACGGTCTCGAATGCATTTGAGTTTAAAAGGGGCCGGGTCTCACTCGATGATGAACCTCACACAGGTCGACCGCCCACTGCTGTTACTCCGGAAACTGTAGAAGCTGTGCAAAATATGGTAAAAAAAGATCGACCTATAACCTACACCGAGATTGAGGCTTCTCTGGGGACTGGATCGGCAGCTGTCCTAACAGTCATTCATGATCACCTTCACCTAAGGAAGCAGTGTTCCAGATGGCTGCCACATTTGTTGACCAGTGAGCAAAGAGCAAGAAGAGTTGATTGGGCCAAGTTTATGCTTGAAACATTTGACAATGGGTACAGTAAAAACACTTTTAATATCCTAACCGGAGACGAAACATGGTTATATCATTATGATCATTAGTTTGGTGCTATCAAAGTGAGCATCCTCCAACAAAAATTCGTCGTTCCAAGAGTATTGGAGAGAAAATGGTCTGATATTTTTTTCCTTAAAGTGAATACATCACAAAGGTAGCCTTGGAAAAACAAAGTTCAGTTACTTCTAATGGTATATAACCAATGTGTTCCTGTTAGTCTTCCAAGAACTATGCAAGAGCCGTCCAAATACTGGACTGCGAGGTATTCAGTGGCACCGTGACAACGCACCCGCCCACAGCGCCGCTAGAACACTCGATTTTTTTGCTGAACAGGGTGTCAAACTGTTGCCTCGCCCACCTTATTCTCCGGACCTAGCTCCGTGCGACTTCTTCTTGTTCCCTAAGATCAAAGAAAAGTTACGAGGTCGCCATTTTACCACCGATGAAGAGGCAATCGCTGCATTTGAGGAGGAAATTAGCAACCTTTCAAAAGAACGTTGGTCATAAGAATTTGACAAGTAGTTTTACCGAATGCGTGAATGTATTGAGGTAGGGGCAGAATATGTTAAAAAAACAATATAGAGGTTCTTAAAAAGAACTTGTAGTATTTCTGTATCTAAAAACCATTGTAGATGTATACTATAATAAATATGATACCCTCACCGATCTTAAGAACATAGCAGCATTGCCTACTATCAACCCATATCTTATCGCTTCCCAAATTTAATGAAAATCGATGAAGACACACTATAAACGCACTAGAGACAGACACACTACATACAATAACAGAAAGACTATAAAGAGACTATAGACAGATTACAGACAGGCTACAAACAAACTACAATCACTACAGACATACAATAATACATAGACAACAGACAGTCTACAGACACGCTACAGACAGACCACAGACAGACGAACCACAGACTACATACAGACTACAAACACACTACAGATAGTCTACAGTCATACTACAGACAGACTACGGACAGACTATAGACATACTAAAGACAGAATACAGATAAACTACAGAAAGGCTACAGATGATTGATGCAGCAGTGTCATATCATGACAAAAAACGCATTACTTCAAATTCCCTAAGATTAAATGCAGGTGAGGTCGTGACTTACGAACGGCTAAGATGGGCGATATACACTATTGCTCCATACAAATGTTCAGGTCTAGACGGGGTGTTTCCGGCCATGCTACAACAAGGACAGGAGCAGGTCATACCACGCCTAATTAAGATATTTCGGGCCTGTGTAGCCACTCGCCTCACACCCAGAAGCTGGCTGCATACAAAGGTCGTCTTCATGCCTAAACCAGGCAGGGGTATCTATACAAGCCCAAAGGATTTCAGACCAATTACTCTTTCATCATTTATTCTCAAAACTTTGGAAAGGTTAATTGATAGATATTTGCGGGATGGGCCCCTTGAAAGGTGCGTCATCCGTGCGTGTCATTTTGCTTATCAAGCAGGTTAATCGGCTGAGCTGGCTTTCCACCAGCTGGTTTGCAGGCTCGAGAAGACGCTGAACCAGCAGGAAGTGGCTCTAGTGGCCTTCCTAGATATCGAGGGTGCTTGCAATTGCACCACCATCAACTCGATCAAGCAGTCCTTAGAAAGACATGGGATTAACCCACTCTAAGGCTGTCCAGAGGGCGGAGTACTGTCACCTCTACTGTGGTGCCTGGTAGTAAATGAACTTCTCATTAGGCTCAGTAACATGGGGGTGTATGTACAGGCCTATGCCGACGATGTCAGCATAGTGGTCAGAGGTAGATTCATTAAAACAGTCTCTGAGGTAATGCAAGGCGCGCTTCGTGCAGTGCAGTTGTGGTGTAATGAGGCCGATCTATCAGTGAACGCTAACAAGACCGAGCTGGTTATTTTCACCAGGAGGAGCAAACGCGACGGATTCGTCAAAACAACCTTCTTTGGGACACCACTTGTACTATCCCAATCAGTAAACGCGAGCAGTGCGGATGACCCCATTGGGTTGGGTGCACTCGAAGCACTGCTGAATCTCCCTCCACTAGGTCTTGTGATCAGGGAGAGGCCAGGGTAAGTGCATTCCGGCTATGGCGCCAAGACAGTTGGGCTTTTATCAATCCGGGTAAAGGGCATTATACGATCCTTTTAGAATTACAAAAGGAGACGCCCATATTGCAAACAAGGAGTGACACCCAAGTACCTTTTTGATTGCAAATTAATGGTGGAGTATTCAACAAGAGAGGCATGGGTCACAGGAGGCCGACAGCTCTTCGAGAGAGGTGGGCAATTCTGGTACACGGATGGCTCACTGACCGAGGAGGGCTCTGGCTCCGGGGTCTTCGGACCCAATACAAGACTCTCATTCCCCCGTGGAGGATACACCACTGTCTTCCAGGCTGAGATCTTTGCAATTTTAGCGTGTATAACTCGCATTCAGGAAAAGCAGGGGCCTAGGTGACGAATCACTATTTGCTCCCACAGTCAGGCAGCAATCAAGGCAGTAAGTGCCTGGAGGATAGCCTCAGGGCTAGTCTTAGAGTGTAGGAACGCTCTTGACGAGATCGCAGAGAGACACAGGGTCTCACCAATGTGGATCCCTGGACATTCTGAGGTTCGAGGCAACATTATGGCGGACGCTTTGGCGAAGGCAGTATCAAAAGGAAGTCTTTTGGGTCCGGAACCGGCTGTAGGGTTAGCCGCAGGTAGAATTAGAAAAGCTACGGACGAGTGGATTCAAATTCAACACTCTTTGAGGTGGAATAGCATCTCAGGACATCTCCGTCAGGCACGGGAATTCATTACACGTGTGCACGCTGTGGCGATGAGGAGGAGTCCTCGGCCCAAGGCCAAACAAGGGCTGGCCTTGGGAACTAGAGCTGATAGAGGCGTAAAAGGGCCCGGCGGTGGCCTATCCACATCGGATTGCCTCTCTCTCTCTATTCATTCATTCATTCCCTAAGATGAGCAAAAACAATGCTTCCTCCCTTATGCATTGGAAATTGATGAAAGAAGCATACAATTTTCATGTCATAACGTATGACACCTCATGTGGCGTGGGCATAATTCTACTTCATTAATTGAAACATTGGCTTCCAGTTAACAGACAACTAAATAATCATAACGATTTTACGAGTACGCATGGAGTACATACATTTTTACACTCAACCCTGATAACAATTCTACAATACTTTCCAAAATCAAGTTTTTGATATTATTATTTTGAATTGTCTAGTTCCGTATTTGCATTTTAAGTTCTTGATGACCTTTGATCGCAGCTAAACAAAATTTAACGAGTTCAGATATTATGGAAAGTTCATATATATTTTTTCAATTTGTACTCGCTTCTCAATATTTTGATCATCTAAGTTCAAGCGGCATCCTAATCGACTTGATGTTGAGAATTCCTTCGAAGACATTCCTCCAAGTTCATTCGTTCTACTCAATAATTGGAAATTAATAGTATTCACTTTTTACACACAGGTATTAGGTGGCACTTCAGTCATCAATGGTATGATGTATATGCGTGGTAGTCCAAAAGATTACAATGACTGGGCTGCGATGGGCAACCAAGGCTGGAGCTATGATGAGATTTTGCCATATTTCTTGAAAAGCGAAGACAACTTAGAGATAGAGGAGATGGATAAAGGTTATCACTCTGAGGGAGGACTATTGACTGTATCCCGGTTTCCCTATCATCCTCCATTGAGTAGAGCGCTCATCAAAGCTGCCGAAGAATTGGGTATCTATTTTCATTTCTTACCTAATCAGTTTGGTACTATGAACATGTGAATACTTCTGATAATAGTAATTTATATGCCACATACTCCAACTTTCAACTTGTCGATACACCTGTGTTACCTATGAACTTTTTGGAAAAGATTGCATAATGCGAGTACAAATAAGTATTGCTGCTGATTAAGAATGTATACCTATATAGTATATCACAAGTTATACATTTTCGTTTCACTCCCAATGCCCAAAATTTCAAGTCGTATATTCGTTTTTCTAATTTGATATGTAGTGAAAAAAATTACCTTTAAGTTACGAAATAGTCCAATAACTTAGAGCTAATTGCTATAAAACAATAAAGTAAGGTTCTAGCACTCGAAGAGTATGAAAAAGCTTATATTTTGACCATAACAGCTCATGGGCAGCTCATTTTGTTGAAATCTGGGGAGTTTCAGAGTAAAAAAAGGTACAAGATGTTCAAAAAAATGTCTAACCTACGAGATGTTTATCAGGGCTGGATTTCACTTGTTTTGCATAATTATTGTTTCCATTATGGCGAAATACTTTCCTGGGCTTTACCTTTGCCAGACCTTTCAGAACAAAAATATGGAGCTTTTCTTCTAGTTATATAGCGCATCTCAGATCATAGGACTGCACTTTGTTATTTGGTGGGTTCAGCGAATTAATATTTGTAGGTGTCACTTATTGGCCTCCATCAAAAAATTTTGGTGACTTTGTGATCATATGGGATGCTATTTTACCTATGTGTATCAAGATGTCTTTATTTTTAAGACAATTAAATTCAAAGTCAAATCGTGAATTATCCAACTGAGACTCTCAGCAAACTGTGCCACATTGTTGGATCTTGCCTTTTCGAACAATTCTGAACTTTTTACTAAGTCAATAGTGCTAGATGCTGGATCTATATCTGACCTCCGATGCGCATGTGCTTCTTAAGAGATTGTCATAGATAAGAAAATGCAAAAATTTGTCATCTTTAGAGATTTTGATGAGAATAGATTTTATGATTATTTAAACTCAATTGAATGGCACATTATATCATAGACTTGATAATATCAATGAAGCGAATTTTTCACAAATAATATTGTTCATGTGTTCAAGATCCATACACCTAACAAAACAGTTAGAGTTAATAAGTGTCCTGCCTCTTGGTTGACATTTTCTCTATAATTTCCAAAGAATGAGATAAGTTTCTAGCAAAATTCGAAGAAAAAAAATACAACGGAAATAACTGGTTGAATACAAAGAAAAGCTTAATTTTACTCTAGCATATATTAGGCGCAAAATATCTGGGCACTAGTCTTTTCTACAACACTAGGATATTCCGAAGATGCTATGGCAAGCATTAGGCAGTTCCAAAACAAATACTTATTACCTTAATTCCAGCAGCTTTAAATAAGTATTATACATCAGTGTTCCAGTCTCAACAACCGAGTGAAGCTACATTTTATTTTTTCAACAATAATAAGTTTGCTGGTTAGGCATTTTCATTCATTCTGGCTAAGCCTAGCAATATCAAAACCGTTACCAAAGTCAAATGCAAAAGAAATTGGTGAAATGTAATTTAATCTATGTCTAGATAAGGACTATTTCCCTAAACTTTAGAAAGTTGCACTTATGAAACCAATATCAGCTATCATGTATGCGATAGATTTTCCAAATTTAGTACCTTCAAGTTAACTATACTTCTAAAAATCTTCGGGAAAGTCATCTATTTCCATATATCAAATTCCTTAGATTTAAATGGAAGACTACCTGTTAAAATAGGTTTTCTATGTTGAAACATTATTTTAATGTTCTACATCTTCTAACATAATATAATTAATAAAAATATTTAAACTATATTGTACTAGTGTTCTTTTATTTCTGTTTTTACAGGCAATCCAATCATTGACCTAAACGGCGTTCATCACACAGGGTTTGCCATCGCTCAAACAACGAATCGTAATGGAACCCGAGTTAGCGCAGCTAAGGCTTTTTTGCGTCCGTTCAACCAAAGAACAAACCTTCATGTACTTCTGAATTCCACTGTTACCAGAGTGTTGATCAACACGACAACCAAACAGGCATACGGCGTAGAACTACTAAAAAATGGACAGAAGCAGATCATATACGCTAAAAAAGAGGTCATTGTTTCTGGAGGTACGATCTTTTTTGACTATATGGATGTGAAGCTGACTGAATGTAGTACGAAATATTTGGCATGTCTTCATATATGGTAACACAGATAACATTGATAACAATGTCTGCACTGATTTACTCACCCGCCTTTTGCCTGAGCACGAAAATGGGGATAAAGGCCTTTCTTTGTTCATTATCACACTACTTCAAGCGAGAGAATTAGCCATTCATTACAGTGCTCTCACTCAACAACAGAAATATTAAAACTGCTGAGCTACATTTACTTTTATAGTTTTACGAAAACAACCCTCTTCATAGAATATTTCAAGTACATCTCGAAAATCGTAATTTGACTAATTTGTCCACCTTTTCTTTCCTGGTGTTCAGTGGCTAAAGCTTGACACTGAGGGTTTAATGTCTAGTTTGGATGGCATCTTTAACACCTTAGCTGGAAAATTTAGAGAAAGAAGATACGGATGAGATAGTTAATGAATATTTGTCAGGGGATTCTGAAATTTGAAGCACCAACTAATAAATTTGTGCTAGGGCTCTTAGACGGTATATACAGGAGAACGTGGGAGACTGTTGAAGAAATAAAAGTCAGGTGCACTGAATGGAAGCGAAAATTCAGTTGTCTTGCAAGAAGCATCCCGTATCCATTGCGTAATAAGATACAGAGCATCCGAAAGGTCTTTGACCTCTTTTTTGCATCACATGGACTTTGTATTAAGATGAAACCATGATGCCCGTATCAGGTAGCATTATTCTAATAACATGATATCGATCCTTATTGCTGCTTACAGATAATCGCTTATACGTTTGAGAAGTTGAGGAAAGACAACTGATTTTCAAAACGTCTTTGCGCTTATCAAACAGCGATTACCAGCCATCCAACAGACAATGATTGTTGATCGCGTTAGGGCTTTCTGGGAGGATATTCATGAACAGACCGGCCTTAACATCAGGTGAAACCATAGCTCAGATGAAGCTCGCAGCATTACAAATGATGTGAGGAGACTCGTTGAATCCATTGCTCTTCTGTACCTTGCTACTTTTGTTACCCAAAATGAAGGCATATTTATGTTTTATATTGATGACAGAGCTTCACGCCTCTGAAAATCGTGATTTACAGCAGTCGCGCGAGTACAGTCAAACCATAGTCTCAATTCATTTCAACTATGATATAGTAATGGTGAAGAGGAAAAGTAGCTCATGTATGGGAGCATTTTTCCTGATCTGCATGCCAGAGAGGCACTTATACCCTATCATAGAACACAAGATTTCAGATGTTCTCCGCAACAAGTATATATACGGACATTGGAATCTGGTCACCAGAACAATGCTGCTTGTAGTCTCATTTTTGTTACACTCCATTTGATGCCATCCACATGCCTATGGACGAGCTGCTATGATGGACCTGCCCCGTTGTTGAGAAACACCAATCCTATTTAAAAGTTAGCAATGGCAAAGCAAGTCAAGCAACTGAATAACTCAGTATCACATTGGACTTCAAGTGGGATATGCAGCAGTCCATTAGAGTGCTATATTTTACCCAACTAAAATCCACTTCAGAACTTCTGAAGTCCATTTGCCTCTAAGGCAAAAGCAAATCCATGCATGAAATTATCTACGAACCTTTAGATATACATGGCTTACTTAAGCCGTTAACGATGTCTTTCTATTAGTTTATAGGGTTCTTCGTATTTATATACCTACATGCCATGTTACGCCTCTTAAAAAGTAATTTTCTATAAAGTTGGAGTTGTGTAATGCGAATCGTGTATTCATCCAGCATGAATTGGGCGATAAGCGATGAATAAAACAACATACGTTTCAGAAGATGCATTTTATCGTGAAGTTCTACAATATGAGGAAGTTAATGGTGCTGAATGTAAATGTACTCCTTTTTCCAGTTATATGTTAACTACGTTGTATAATTTCCCATTTTCGAATTTCTTCTTAATTACAAACATGGCATTACCTTTCTGTAAAGCTTACGATTCAGATTATCCATGTCTCCATTATTTTTGATATTTAAAATCTATAAACACATTAATAATTTCAAGAGTGAGACATCTTAAAGGAATACTTTTTCAAGGTGCCGTGAATTCGCCCCAAATACTTCTCCTCTCGGGAGTAGGTCCTAAGGAAGACCTACAGGCTGTAAACGTTCCAGTGATAAAAAATTTACCTGGAGTTGGTAGAAATCTACACAACCACGTAGCTTATTTTATCAACTATCACATAAACGATACAAATACTACGCCTCTTAACTGGGCTACTGCTATGGAGTATCTTCTGTTCAGAGATGGTTTGATGAGCGGAACAGGTACGTATATATACATATTTTATGACTAAAGTCATTTACAAGAATTATGAACGTCAGCAACTCTAATATACCGCACTGAGGTAGTTTTTTCCACTCTATTCTCTCTATTTGACAATTATTAATATTTCAGTACAATTCACTAGTAATACAACATAATTTATCCGATCCTGAAACTTTAAATCTATATTTTTCATCATTTTTCCAAAATATTAGTAGTAATTGCGATTCAAGAATTGATTTTTATAGTAATAACGTGTTTAGTGAGAATGTGGAATTTTCATTCCGCTTCATTCAAGTCGACGAGGTAAGTGTTCTACTGAATAGTATAAAGAGTGATGCACTTGGTGTGGACAATATCAACTGTAAGATGCTTAAGTACTGCAGTCCATTTATAGACAAGTTTATTACACATTCAATAAATTCATGCATTGAAAATTCATATTTTCCTACTTTATGGAAGACTGCTGTAGGTATACCTATTCCTAAAAAAATAATCCCACAGAACTTTCCGATTTAAGAATCATCAGTAAGTTGCCTGCTATTTCTAAGGTTTTCGAGAAGTTGCTATATTTGCAGATATTTGAATATTTTACGAAAAATAATATCATGCCTGATAGTCAATGTGGATTTCGTCAGATCAGCTGCTGTAGGTTAATTTATGGAATTAGGAAGTACGATTCAATTTCGCATAAAATCAATGAATCCCATTGGCTCAACATGGAAAATAGGCGTTTATTACATTTATGCACCTTTACTCTTAAGGTCTTGAATAATCCCGATCCACCTAATCTTCCAGCTAAATTTATTCCCCGTTCTTCTGTACATACTCAAAATATAAGGCATAACTCTACTTCCACTACTCCTCAACACAGGACTGCAATGTTCCAGAGATCATTTATCTATAACGCGATACGTATGTATAATCTATTGCCGAAAGAATTCAGAGCTTATAATATTAATAAATTTAAATTCAAACTCAAGCTTCTGCTCCTACGTTCCCAGTAAGTCGAAAATTGCTATGTTACCTTGTCTTGATTTGCAACAAGTCATTAAAGCCAGAGTTGAAGATATGTTTATTTATATTGTTATATAATGTGTATATGTTAATTATTACAAGCAACTATTATATATGTGTACAGAATGCAGATAATAGATAATTAACTGTGCTAGCTATCTTACTTACGAAGCTAGACTCCGCCATCCCAATTTATTGTTTATTTTTTATAAAGCTGTTAATTTGAGTAATAAAGACGGATATTATAATATTATTATATCAGGGAAAGATATTAGTGAATGGGATCAATTCTTGCTCAACATTGCTGCTTCTTCCAACAATCTAAACTCAATATTTCTCAATGCATTTGAACCGATGCCATCAAAACATGATTGTGGGCTCTGAAGCATCATCAGACTGTCAAAATGTATGTAAAAATACATCAGTACATCAATAATTGATTCAAACTCATCTACATCAGGCGAGCTTGCTTATCGTAGTGTTGATTCAGAAATGAACAATTATGTGTTTGACACAGCAGTTTCACAAATCAAACTCTTTCTTTCAAAATCGCTTTTCGATCTATGTTTAAATATACATCTAAACTGATGGAATCAATCCAAATTTTCTTGTGTTTGAAGACCTTTGTTGTGTCTTGTTAATGTTAGAGAAGTCGATCTGCCAATTTTCTATCTCTCAAATAAAAGGAAAAATAGACATTGATATAGACTTATCTCAATAACATAATCTAGAGCTAACATAACATCCAACTATAACTATTTCTATCTTTCATTAGGCATATCGGCAGTAACAGGATTCGTAAACACCAAGTATCAGAAACCGCGTGAAGATTTTCCAGACATTCAGTTCTTCTTCGGTGGGTTTTTGGCTAGCTGCGCTAAAACTGGACAGATAGGAGAAAAAGTTGACAATGACACTAGATCTATTCAAATCATACCGACTGTATTGCATCCCAAAAGCAGAGGTAATGTATACATGAAAAATTATCAAGCTGCCACCAGTGATCGTTGAGAAAGTTATTTGATGCTACACATCAGAAATCTATCCTCGATTCCCTATTTATTGGTAGTACGAACTTGTAGTACAAGCAATTTCATTTTATTATTCTTGCCTATAGACCTAGATATAATGGAAAATTTACATTGCTGAAACCACTTACTATCCATCCTACCCAGAACCTATAAATGATATATTCCGCATGTGTCATTTGAGGACAGGTCAATTTAATTATGAATCGCTTTTGTCATAAGATCGCATCAAAATTGCGTGTTTATCACGAAATTTGTCGTTCATGTGTGAAAAGAATTCGTAAACTTCGTTCCATCTTTGGTCGCAATTATGTGTCAAGTGACAACGCAGTTCGCAATCTTATTGAGAAATTTGAGGTTACTGGATCGGTTGTTGAAAAAAAAGTGCCAGTGCGTCCACGTACTCCTCGATCCAACGAAAATATCGCTACAGTACATGCACATGTTGCCGAAAGTTCCAGAACATCAATTCGTTGTCGATCTCAACAGTTGAACATAACAAAAAGCTCTCTGCAATGAATTCAAAATTTCGTGATAAAATCATATTCTTTGTCGAATGGAAACTCATTTTCACATGGGAGATTACGTGAATAAGCAAGATTGTAGAATTTGGGAAAGTCAAAATTCTCGAGTGATTGAAGAAAAGCCTTTACATCCTCCACTTTGTGATGTGCATTATAGGCTGAAGTGATAACGATGATGGTGATGGTGGAACGACCAATGTTTATGGCGAGCGTTACCGCAATATGCTACGAGGCTTTTTATGATCTCAACTGGATAATCTGCACCAGACAAATATGTTTTGTCAGGAAGATGGAGTCACGTGTCATACGGCTAGGCAAACTTTTGAATTGTTACGGACACGTTTTCCAGGCCGCGTCATTTCTCGCAATGGTGATATTCACTGACCATGCAATTAAACGCCACTGGACCTTTCCTTTCTTCGCAGGCTTCCTCAAGGACGAAATGTATTATAATAAGCCGCAGGCGATTAATGGCCTGAAGCTAAATATTTTTCAAATTATTGGTGATATTGAACCCCAATTGTGCCAAAAGGTTACTTATAATTTTAGGCAGCACATAAACATGAATCTTATTATTTTATAATTCTTGGTTTTATTTAAAATCAAAATCCTAAAGTACCCATTGGTAATTTACGTGAACTCTCTGTATAAAATTATTTCAATCTTTAATAATTTACCACCCTAACAGTGTGAGATATAATCCTTTCAATAAACGTAAGCCTATTATGCCAATCTTAAAGTACCACAATCTCGTGTTTTTGTGTCTAATGATATAGACACCGATATAGATTTTTGTTTGTGATTGAAATGAATGGAAAGATAATTTTGTATAAATCCGAAGATAGAACCATATAAAAGGAGATAGGTGTAGGTGGTAGGTAAACCAGCTCCGTTATCCTAATATTGGGTGTCAGATGACAGCTAGGCCTTTTCTGGCATGAATGAAGACGGTGGTGTGGCTAATTGGCAAACGTGTTGGAAGGGATTATCGGAGTTGTGGACTGGAATCTTCTTATTACCAGAAGTTGATTCTGTGTTATTCAAACTGTAAATAAATTTGGATTATTTAGTCATCATTGTTCACGTTGACGCAGATAAATAGCGTCATCTTTGATCGATAGTACTGATTACCCTATTTTATAACAATGAAATTGGATGCCGCGACACTGAAATAATATTTTCATTTATAGGGTACTTGAAGTTGAAAGACAATAATCCGTTGAGCCCTCCGTTAATATATGCTAACTACTACACCCACCCTGATGACATTAAAGTTATGATTGAAGGAATCAAGATGGGTTTGAAACTGGCAGAAACCAAAGGTAGGTTGTGATATTTAATTTGAAAAAAATCACTCCACATCTGTATAAATACCTGGATGAGCATTTCCACGAAATCAACTATTTTCGGTTTATGAAGTTTGGTTTCCAATGGACGCAAGGCGTTACATGATACCTCAATTTGGCAGTTACGTTAGCATGCTGCCATTTTTTATCCATGATGACATGAAAGCGAGGCTGTCAAATTAACGCATCACGTGACATCTTTCATCTATTAAAGACCAAAGCCTAAGAGGCAAATTGTTCTTTCAGAATTATTGAGATACTAGTAAAATTTGTGTAGAAAGCTGAGGTGCCTATTCAATAGTGAGAAAATTATGATTATACAAAACGGTTCTTTTTAGTCCATAGAAAAAACTACATTACTGTAATAAATAAATGTACAAAGGATGATAATCACATTTAAGTTCATTATGACATCATCAAATAAAACGTCGCGGCTAGCAAAAAAATTTGGTCTAGTGTGTACCCTCCACTATACATAAAACCTGCTATAGCCAGGTTTTCCCGCAGTAACACCTTTCGAATTAGCCTAAATTGCCCTGTAGTGTAGGTATTTTTTTATAGATGACCTCTCGCAGGCCTATCGTACTCCAAAGGCGCTGACAGAGTGTAAATTCACATTTATATTTACCTTATAATGCTGTAAATTGTAACCATCGAGATATGCACTCCACGGCACCCGTAGAGGCTTTCTAAAACAATGACTTTTGGGAGAGACACACTCGGAGTGTTGTATGCTTGACCTGCTGAGGTGCTGGGGGCTACTCTACAAGGCTCAAATCGAACAGCACTGGAGTACTGCTCGCTTTTGTGGGGATGCATTCTGAAGCACTCCCTAAAGCTTCTAGACACAATCCAGGAACGAACAGTGCGTTTGGTGAATGGAATAAACACCGAAAGAGCGTAGCTGACCTGTCCTTATTCTATATATCATATCATGGCATATGTTCGGTGGAACTTTCTCGCATAACACCAAGAATCGTCAGTACATGAAACACAGGGAGGTCCAAACAGGTGCATCCTCACAAGGAATCAGCTACCGGGGAGTTTGTTGCCCGATGGTTACAATTTGCAGTACTTTAAGGTCAATGTGAAAAGTTATATGTCCTCTCGCAGCCCTTCTGGGCCTGATAGGCTTTCCGTCGTTACGAGAGGTTATCTATAAAAAAAAAGATGTGCAAGATGCTCCCCTCTAGCGCTGGTTGTACTGATGACTTTTGATAATATTATGCGAGACAGCTCATTCGCACTTTTATGATGGTAAAATTTATATGATAGGGATAAATCAGTCACTTTTCTTCGATGTTCCAGACAGTAACTTTAGTATTAAGTCAGCTATGCGTGTAAGAGGTGCCCGTTCATATTCGTAGTAGAATATTTTTCGCATATTTTTTTCATTAAATAAACACACGATGCTGCTTATTCAGAAGAAGAAAATAAAACTGCTTTCTTCAAAAGAGAAAAATAGAGATCTTCCAGGATATTGAAAAAAAAATCCTAGGTAATTTTTTTCACATTTCTAAAACCCTATACGTATAGATAAAAAGCTGGGATAACATCCACATCATCTATTTCCGCATGAATATATTTCTTTAGTATAATCGAACACACTCGATTCTGGGTAATCATCATTAAATAACTGTTTCTACTATCTACTTTTCAAACCAAATTAGAACGTGACCTTTTTAGCAATCCTTGAGCGATCATGTTCAATATACTGAATGTTAATGTGGGTATATTACGTTCACTAACACTCTCATGCAGATATGAGCTTGAATCACGGAAATATTATTTTCATTTAAAGTTAATGTTGCAGCATAATCCATTTTCGATGAATTCAAATCCGAAAATTTCTCATTAGAGCTTGAGTGATGAGTCCTCGTTCCAGATTGATATATCAATCTCTACGAACAAAATAAAATTACGGTACCAGAAACCTAGCAAATACTACAAACATTGCGAAAGATTTGCTGTCATATTAATTCGAGTTAAAACTGTACAAGCGTGTGTCCACCTTAAAAATAAAATAAATTGGCTCAAATCCCAGGTTTGTCTCTTTTCAGGAGCCTTACAAAGTATTACGAACAACCGGTATGGACTTGGCAGATAAAATCCAGCAGATAATTTATTGCAGATACCTGAATCACCAGTGGCGTCCTTACTGAACTGAATGTTGATTACCGTAATGATACGTATCTCAAAAAAAATCACAAAAAAATCGTTGAGCGGTCCGAATTACTGAGTAAACTTATAGCAATGAAATTAAAATAATAAAAAATAGTTTTCTACGCCAAGCAAATGATTGTCCGCAATGGCTAGTATCCTAAAAGGATGCTCTCATGAAGAAGCAATTTATGGAACAGGTCCTATTCGCTAAGTAAACTTCTAAAACCATAGCAGTCAAAACTAAAATATTGAGAAATAATTTTCTATCTCAATGAAATGATGGTCCTAGATGGAAATTATCTCAAAAAGATGCGATTTATGCACCAGGTCCTAACTACTAAAATGAATTTTAAAGGGGTAACAATCAAAATTAATAAAAGTAAAAATTTTTTCATCAAAAACAAGCCTTTATTTACATGCGCTTGAAACTATAAAAGAAACATTTGCTTTAAAATTTTTACTATCAACTTATAACGTCATTACACAATTTATATGATATAAAAGCTTATCGAAAGATTGTTTAGCAACACAGATGAATCTAGCGACAAGCTTTTATATTATATAAATTGAGTAATGACGTTGAAGTGAAAGTTTTAAATGAAAAGTTCATTTAATTTTTTTAGCGCATTTGAATAAAAGCTTGTTTTTATTAGTTTCTTACATTTTAGTTCTCAGCAAGTTATTTCATTTGATACCCATGTTGAAGGAACACTTAAAAAACTCCGCCATCTTTTGAAGTCCGCCATATTGGATATAGAGCAACGTCAATCCATTTTTCGAAATATTCTCAGCAAGCCCTTCCATTTGATAACCATATTGCAAGAGTACATCAGAAATAACTAGTCCGCCATCTTGGATGTTCCGCCATGTTGGATTCAGAATGACGTGACACAGCTAACCATGCATTGTCATCCAAACTAAACGTGTAATTGAAATAACATAAATCAATTTCCTACCCCAAAGAAATGATATTCTTCAATGGAAAGTATCTTAGAAAATACTCTCATAGTAAGGTAATTTATGCACCAGCTCTTAAATACCGTAACGATGCTTGGACGGTTTTAGGAACATCATTTTCCAGTAATGCTCCTTGTTCAATTATATTACTCATTGGCAAAAGGATATCTTCAAACATATGTAACTTAGGAACTATCATGTTTCATTAGTAACTCTGACACAATGTTGCAAACATATGATCGTCAACTAGATAGACTAAGCGAAAATAAGTAGCACCATATATATTATATAACCATTACCCTGTATGTAAAGGGCTAACAGCCAAAATTAAAATAATAAAATTAAAATTTTCTGCCCCAAGAAAGTGATTGTCATCAATTTATGCATCACGACCAAATTACTGAGTATATGAGGTAGCCTAAAAATTATAAAAACTAATTTTCTGCCCCAAGAAAATGATTGTCCTCAATGGAAAGTGTTTCAAAAAATACTCTCATAGGTAGGCAATTTATGCACAAGGTCCTGATTACTGAGTAAACTTCTAAAGGGGTAACAGCAAAATTAAAGTAATAAAAAGTCATTTGCTATCTGAAGCCTAAGGAAATTATTATCCAATTTCCTAGGGGTATAAAATTAATTTTTATTATTACCATTTTAGCCGATAGCCTTTCAAAAGCTCACTCAAAATTAGGACCTGATACATAAAATGCCTCTTAATGAGAGTATTTTTTAGAGATACTTTGAATACATTGAAGACAATTATTTCCTTATGGTAGATAATGAGTTTTCATAATTTTAACTTTTTTGCTACCCTTTTAGAATTTTACTCAGCAATTAGGACGTGATGGATAATTGCCTACTCATGAAAGTATTTTCTAGAAACACCTTTCGTTGAGGACAATCATTTTCTTGCGGTAGAAAATGAATTTTTATTATTTTGGATGCTACGCCTTCAGTTGTGTACTCAGTAAATCGGACCGCCCATATATTCTCTTATTCCAATAGTGTTTTGATATACCTGTCATTCAAGTAATTGTTTTCCAGTTCAATGAAGACGCACTGGTCATTCGAGCAAATAATTGTCTCCTGAATTATATCTGCCAAAATAAATCAATTCAAATCTATCAATACGTAACATGTCCACCAGCACGTTACGTAGCAGACACGCTCATACAAAAGTTTTTTCATCATCTGCTCCTCCACAGATGCCGACAGACAAACTAGAGATCTCAATATTTTGGGTTGGTGGAAGATCTTCTGTCTCCATAAACTTTTGACGTTGTATCCTCCGTATTTGTTAGACCTAGGTCATCGTTTATACAAGCTGTATGGTATTCCAGAGCATAGTTAACTACGCTTTTGTATTATCGACTACTATCACTACATTTTGACTGGATAAGGATCATTAATATCACGAAGGTGTTATATAGCTTTTTAAGAAATAGTTTAAGTGGGTTGACCATGTGTATCGAAGATTTTAATCGGATTTAGGTTTACCCAATTGGAGTAAATATTATGGAAACATTGCAGAACTATGAAAATATAGTAAACACTATAATTTTGAAAATGTGATATATAAAAAATTCAGTTAACAATATGTCTAAAGCCCCAACACTTATTTCTATACCGACATCGAAAACCTTCTTTGCGCCAATGCTTTATGAGTTTTGTAATAGTAGTTGGTCGAATATTTCAACCATTCCTAAACTTTTTACGAATTAAAGAATGGTTTTCTTTCATATTTTGTTACACTTTATACTCCAAACATGATCACATAAAGATTAATGGTTCAAATATCTAGTACATCGATTTCTAGTGCTATGACGAAAATAATTTTTTCCTAGCATTAAGGAGATATGGCTTCAAACTGGATAAAACGCCGACACCTGGTTGTGAGAATATCCAATTTGGTACAGATAAGTACTGGGAATGTTCAGCGAAAAGAGCTACGGGACCAGAAAACCACCAAGTTGGTAGCTGCAAGATGGGACCCCCGAATGATCCAATGGCTGTAGTCAGTCCTACGCTCCAGGTCAGCCCTACCCTCCAATCACATCTAAGTTTGTTCGATATTCTAGAGTAACATTGAAAAATGCAATTGAGGGTTCTTTAGGTCTTTTCACGGGTGGGGGAGGGGGGCAAATGTTAGGTTTGCATCTTTTATCGACGTGCCTGACTATACAAGATTAAAAAATGATAGTTCCGTCGGGCACCCAAAATATTTCTGATGGCCCCTCGTTGTACTCCTATAACAAATATCTGGGTCTTTCACTAAATGTGAGGCCCAAAATAATCAGATATTACTGTTAATATTTGGAGATGTAAACTGTTATCTCCTATGTAACACTCCTACTTGCAAACTTTTGTGTGCTTATGTATTTTTAACATATCAAGTTAAAAAGAGGGTGTGTTAACAAAAATCGATCGCTGAAATGAAGGGATTTCTTATGTTCAACGACGATTAACTCAGTTGTTTGGTGTTTTGTTGTTTTACGATCACCAACTGTTCCCCAAAATCATACAGAAAGTCTTTTTAATATTCCAGCACCATTTTCTGAAAACATTTTTTCAAATAACCCCACATCCTCTAACCCCCAGGGTTAATAACAGCCGATATTGGAGAATCCAAATTTGTCTGGTTATGAAACGAACTTGAAAAAAGGAACAGTTCTTTAACTAGGTAGTAAATATGCGAAGATTTTCCATTCTGCATAAAAATCATGCAATTCTTTTGTGCTCATTCTATCTTCGTTGAAATGACGTAATCTCGTATTATACTCGTATACAAGAATCGTTCACCAGTAGTTACAAATCGGACGCCTTCATTTTGTATCTCCTCAAAATAAGTGGGGTCGAAGATATTATTAGCATAATCTTCGGATCAAACTGTAGATACGGTAAAATCCACCTATTAAAACAACTATATTTAGCACCAATTTTTTCTATTAGCTTTATTCTTCAAATTTATGCAAGACCTCAAATTATACTTTTTGATCTATAATGATCTCATATTTCAACCTACTGCTATTTGTAGCTTTCTGACTCATTAATGCTTACAGGTTTATGGGATAGATAGGCTACGAGTCATAGACGCCAGCGTAATCCCGAAAATAACAACAGGAAATACCAATGCTCCAGTTATAATGATAGCAGAAAAAGCCAGCGACATGATCAAATCTCGTTGGATTACCAACGATGCAGAATATTTCTATCAACCGGCAAGCACCAATAGGCGTCTAGAAATCAGAATGGACTATTAAGTTAATTAACTACCCTATGTGAATTTCGTTGAACAGCAACTTATTTACAATTCATTATAGTAGAGTCTCATCTCATAGTCTGAAAGTGACTAGTATGATATGATGATAATCCATTTGCCTCATATGGACAACAGTGGCATTTTTCAATCCAATATAACGAATATGAGATTTGGAAGTTAACGCTACGTATGTTTGTTCTATTACTTGGTGACGTCGTCCACCATTCAGTATTGACTTATACTTTAAGTATTTATTATATAGCTATCAATAAAATCTAATTCACAACATATGCACAATTGTCTAAATCATTTACAAATGTGTCATACATCGTATGTACCAAGTACCTAGAAGAAACATATCATTGAGATCACTTTGGAGTCGCTGTGTATGTGTTCAACCCTTATTTTTGAACGGGTGGTTTCCAGATATTTTCAAAAAAGTACCTAATGCATATTGTAAGGCTGTTGTAACACTCCTCCATATGTTCGATTGAAATAGTACCTGTATGACTGAGATACAAAGTTTGATAACTAAAAGGCTGAGAATATGTATGTTTTATTCGACACTTATTTCACTTAATCAATATAATCGCAGACTGTAAATCTTTTTACGATAATTTTTCCATTCGAACAAAATATATAGTAGGGCCCCAGCATTAATATAATAATATGTGTTTGTAATTCTATTATATAGGTTGGGTGTTGCAATAATGAAATAAATTTTCTTTGGTGACTCCACTTACACTAGATAAAAACCATTAATGAAAAGAGTATGTAAGTCAGCTATTTACTGAATTTCATCTGCTTTTCCTAATGCTATTATATATGCTAGACAATCAAAGCATTTACAACAAAATATAAGGAACATACAAGTGCCTCTAAAAATAAACATCCATGCATATGAAATTTGATATACTAGCTAGATGGCTATCATAAAGTAGACAACTACAATAGGGTATTTATAATATATGATTTTAATAAAATACATAATTTAAATTTAAAGGAAACATTAGAGATACCAAATGTATGAAAAATCCCGACCTTACTTATCACAAAATATATTGAAATAATGAATTATATTACCAAAAGGATAGAATATCTTATTGCAATAAATATTTTAAGGACAGTTTGAACGCGATGGTGGATATTTTCTAGGGATTTCAATACACCAATAGGTTAGACAAAATGCTATTTTCGAGAAATTTGTTTTTACATTCATGATATGGCACAGTTAGTTAGTTGACCAGTAATCTGGTTAGACATAGTAAAGAGTCAATATTTTAATTGTTCAACAATGCTTTTTGAGGATAAAAGCGAAACACGGCGCTATAAACTGACGTTTGGTAATAGAATCTTGTATATAAATTGCATGGTTTTGCCTTAAGATATGTATTTTATCTTGTAAAAGATATGTACCACAATAGAATATGATTTTTGTGGTTTGTTAGGTTCGGGTAACAGAAACAATTTCTCCGCCATAGCCTACAGAATTGTTTTCGATCATATATCTCGTTTTGTATCTTGCAAAAGATAAAACTGGTCAAAATTCGATCACATATTTCATAGAAAAGTTTATGGAATGAGAACTTGTTAAACTCAAAAATCACACTAAATAAATAAAATAATTCGCATCATGCCTAATTTCATTAATAACAATTTCACAACTTGTGTAATATTTTTATAACTACCTGTTGAAAGCAATACGTTTTAGAACTGGAAGTTTATAAATATGCCACCTGACATGTGAAATTCAAATTTTACCTTTTTTATCTATATTATTATTTATATATATATATATATATATATATATATATATATATATATATATATATACATATCAATTATATTGAATTTTCACAATGCCATGTTTCTCTTCATATTGAAGTAACCAATTTCAACATTTATTGAAGTTGTGTTGGAGTAAACTATTATATTTACTTGTTTTTATTATTTACAATTCGTGATGAAAATATTATATTTATAATTTCCTTTGATTCATTCGTTCCTGTTAACTAATTAGTATAACAAAAATGCCTTCAGGAACTTCTTCGTTATGAAATTTAACAAAAAATGAGTACTGATCAAGGTCACTACGTATAATATTTAACTTAAAGAGCCTCGAAAGCATTAAAACCACGTTTTTTTACTCAAAAGGGACAGGGACTTCGCATAGAGGGCTGAAAATTCTTAAAGATGGTGTCTACTCTATGTTATTCCGAGAGTGTAGAAACATCTTAGGACATTAGTTAATTACAGCTGTTGTGTTTCGGACATCCAGCGTCCATGTATAATTGTCATGTCCCTTCGCAGGTCGGGCTTATTAGAATTCGAGTAATTAATGATCAAACAAATTTAATGCTTAATTGACACATTATCGGAATAACAACGGAATAACCATGCTGAAGAATTTTCAGTCCTCTGTTAGTAGTTGTTTTTGTGTGGAAGTGTTTCTAAAAACTTTGGAGGCAACTTGCATGCTAACAATTGCAACTAGCGACCTCGATGATTTCTTATTTTTTAGAGAGTTTCATATCTTACAACTTTACCGATGCATATATCATACTAAAAGTTAACGAAGATGTTGGAGAAAATCATTTTTTTCACTGACTGCTAAATATAAAATCAAGTGGCTTAATTTATAAGCAAACTTCTATAGACAAAAAAATTATAATTTTTTTTCGTTTTTTCTCCTTGTCTATTCCTAAAATATTCGACGGACTATAAAATTTGATTGGAACGGGTTGTGCAGTTACTCTTTGATTCGCCAGACTTAGTTATTACAAAATTCAATCTCAATTATGTAAGAATTTTACCAAGCAAGAGCATATAAAATCTCCAAAAGATATATAATTGGACTATGAGCCCTCAAATAATTCACTGGCGGACCTCATTGAGAGTTCCTAAGATTTATAGTGAATCTAATTACAAAATAGCCAAGTAATCTTTTAATTTGGTTAGCAAGTGTAAATAATTTGTTGTAGTAAATTGTGCAATTTTTACAAAAGGTTCATGAATAATTCGTTTTTTGTAACGGGTTACGCTCTAATCCTTGAAGCATCGCCATACTGTCAAAATAGGTTGTTTGAAGACTACCCAAGTTAATTGTCAACTAGCTAATTGAAGCTCATCATGAATGTAAAACTAATTTTAAAATCTAGCATTAGATTCGTATATTAAATTACATAAACAAAGTTCAGGGAAATACAGATCTTTGCTACTGGATTTGCACTCGGGTTGTTCGAAACCGCTGGAAAGACTGTCAAATGACTGTTTATGGTATCTCATGTATTTGAATATTCCATGCATTTCACTTTATACCAAAAGTAAATCATATATATTTGGGGTTTTTGAAACTTTCATAGTCATTTTCAGCATCTTAACGCCCATATTGTTCGGTGATCCTCAGTCATTGAGGTTTCTTTTTTCAATTGCTGCCTCAATGACGATTCTAATACTTCCTCTGGGCCTACCTCCCTTCTATCTTCATTTGTTGCGTCGCTCATGTCCATACCATCTGAGGTCCTTTAATTCTATTGTATTTAGTATATTTACCGAAACCCTAAATTTTTTGTCTGACCTTTTTTTTTCATTTTTTTAATTATCAGGAAAACTTATTTAAATAAATAAATTTCGACCTTGCCGGTTGAATGTTTCTGAGCTTTATGCTCCACATTAGTGCAAATGTAGTCACTGGAAAACTATACCGTTGGGGTAACTTTAAAGTTAGATATGGGAAACGTCCTAATCTAATACAAAGAGAGTTAGTAGAGCACCAAAGTGCAAGAAAGATGGCCAGCTTACGCTTAGTTGGCGACAGCCCTAACATAGAGAATGATACAGTCCAGTCACCGTAGTAAAATAATAATGGTAATATATTATTAAGACAAATGTAATAAAATAAATTTTAATGAGTCTAAGTAATAAGCAATAACTACAGTGGCAGCGGTCAGCTATTCATGGCGTATTTGGTATGCTACTAAATGTTAGATGAAGTCTTGTAATTTGTGTGATTCACTATCAACAAGAGGCATGTAGCAACTGTTCAGTATTCCAGAAAAATAATCATGCCTGGTTGCTAATTAACCTTTTAATAACGACATTTAAATTTTTCCAATTGTAAGAAATTTGTGACAAAACTTGACATCGTTATAGGTCACAAAAAAACAGCCTCTTCATCATGTATACATGGCCAATTTTTGTGCAAATATTTTTTCCGTCTCTCAGGAATAGCTATTATAAACAAACACAACATAAAGACCATCTACAATCTACATGATTTTAAAATAATAGTTACTTTAGTTTTTTGAACTACTTATTTAGTTAAGTTCGGAACTCCCTTTCTTACATTTTACGGTTGTATGACTATTTTCCTGTCAATTAGATTACATGCGTGTGGACTCATTGAAACCAAACTTCAACAAAAATCATGTGATTAACTACTTTCGAAGTTGAATTGTGTTTTATTATCGTTTGTATTCATTGGAATAATAATCCAATTCTTATCAGTGTAACAAGTTTATTTGTATGTGATTTCATCTTTGGTCAATAATTATGGAGTAGCTGTGCCGTGGCATTAAAAAAAGTCAAGGCAAACTTTAAGTCTGTTTGCACAAATTTGAACTTTAATAAGTAAATTATTGTAAGATATGTATCTATCAATGTATATAGGTATTAGCATGAAAATATAATATATATTGTTTGTAGCTTGGGTCTTTTATCTATAGTAACAAAGTGATGCTGCCCATTGGCATCATAGGAAGTCAATAAAAGCTAACGATAATGATATAGTGGCAGAGTCCAAGCTCTCAGGAAGATTTGACTTCGTAAGAAGTAACAGGAAGCGACACTAGGAGATAAATGTTACTATCACAGCTTAACCTGGGTTAGAAATATACAAACTAAATATTCTCTACTTTCAGTGCGCCGGTCCATACTGACAAGACTAGACTAAAGAGGAGGTATGCATGTCTAGAGCAGGTTACATATATAATGGGGATCATACAGACTTTTTCTTACCGTCTTTATGATGTTAGATATAAGTGCGATACTGAAGCTCCGGCTACTACAATATTCGCAAAAGAACCTTCAGAAATACATCCAGATATGACGAAGGTTATCGAAGGTTTAGCTGGAGCATACAGATTACGATTGGTAGCCACTAACGTCTCGGCCCGCACCAAGAGGAAATTCCAATCGTGGTCGCCAAAACAAGCAAGCACATAAAAACTTGTTGAAAATCATCCATAATACATACAATACAAACTTGGTTTATGGATGGCAGATAGTGTACCGTAAAAATTTATAAGTATTACCAGCGAATGAATAAATTATCTGCAAAATAAATTTTCAAAATGCAATTAAACAAGTATTTTTGGGTGTATGGTGCGACAAATACATGAAAGTAACGCAACGCAAATAAGGCCGTTGCGTCTGACTCGGCTGATGCTTACTTACCAAATAGTGGATTCATCAGAAGTGAAGTACTCAATTATGTTCTATGGGCATTTAGTAATGTGGCAAGTATTTTGTTACTAAATATGCATTTAATCTGTTTCACACATGAATTCTCAATAAATACAGTGTTTAAAAGGCTACTACAACATAATCGGTAAGTAAAGAAGGAAATAATATGTAAAATTATTAGTAAACATATTTCTTACATCTGGATTCGGATTTGCTTTGAATGTGGATTGCACCGAAACTAGTGAGACAGCATCGCATTCTGTATATTTCTATTCTTGAAATCATATTGAGTCAATTGGATTATCGTAAATGTAATTATTTATACTGCACCTGTAATGATAAGCAATAATATTTTAAAATCGACCAATCCACTTAAATCTCGCAGGTTAAAATAATATAAATATATTTGATATCTGATTCAGAAATTGCATAGTTTCCATTGTATTCCAAAAATATGCAACTTGTTTTGAAATACGTGATATCACTACTCTTGCTTGGGGTAAGTGTGTGTAAGGTTATGATAGGCTGAGAATCTGCCAAAATCATTTGTGGTTTTTTACCTGCAATGCGTTAAAGCCGCATGCAGGTTTTAGATTCTGAATTGTAAGACTCAAACATCAATGTCACTCAATTCTGTTATTTCCTATGTCTGTTGGTCTGTACGTATATTATAATCTACGCCGCGCGCGTCATCTGTACATCGATTTTGGCCAAAAAAAGGTGTAAGCATCCTTAAATGTGATTAATTACTCATTTACGTGATCATAGTGAAGGCAAAGATAAAACAAAGGGTATTCAAATAAAAATGTTACAGTTAGTTTTACGGTAATAGAAGAACTGAGAAAAGTATCAAACTCCGTAATATATCTAAATTTCTGAATATTTTTGGGCATAGGCAAACGAATGTTTCAAGATAAAAATCAAATTCCTAGTTTTGTAAATGCTCCGTCATTTTCTTTTAGAGTAAAAAACATTCTTGGAATGCTTATAATTTTGATTTGAGTGCAATTCCAAACAAAGTCAGAAATAATTTGTGTGTTTATATAGTTCACCTAATTGCCATAAACAGAGACTTTTTATACAAACTGTTTACATGCCGTTGGCTATGTTTTTTCAACGTTTTAAGACTTTTTCTTATACATTTAGCTTTTTTAAGGGTGTATCTCCTGTAAAACCAATAGAAGACATTATTGATGCACTGGAGATGGACACAACGCAAGGAATCGATCAAGCGAAGAGATTGTTTAATGATCTAATAGTAAGTACAATTGAGTTTCAATATTATGATGGCAAAATACTAAGTTTTATTTCATAGTAGTCTGAAAACATGAACACTGTTCTGAACTGAAGCTCTCTGCACATCAGCCTTCTTTTTTGCAGCTGGTTTCACAATAATCACAAGCGCAACCAATTTGCTATATGGATGAACCATCTCTACCCTCACTAATGTAATTAATTCTGGATCAGTGATTGTTCTTTGTTCGTATAATCTATATCAGAACCTAGCACCTACAATATATCAGGTAGTAGTTCAGATGAGAAAGACCTAATCAGCCACTTTCAAAACCTCAGATGACAGCAGTGCAAAGATATTATTGCTGCTATACTCACATAGTTAAAACAAAGCATTTTGCCTCTATGAGGTATCGAAGAGAAGGCATAAATTACATAATAGGAATATCTAACGATTCCCGTGCAAACATGAACGCGAGGGAATTAATGAATGATAAGAAAAAAATGATAGGGTGGTTTCGCGCTAGTTCCCACGCACGTTGTATTACTTACCCCCCTCCCCCCTTTATATGGTGGTATCTAAAAGTGCTGTGGCCAGTTACTCCTGAGTCCCATCGACATTCTTAATTGTCTCCCACTAAGGGAGAAGCAAAATCACCCATCTGTTCCAACAGGCCTCACGATGAATTCCCATGCATAACGAAGATGTATGAAGATGTTCTACCCTAGCTTTAGTGAAGGTCCTCAGGGTCAGCAAAAAAGGCCAAAAGTTGCCTACTTGTCAGGCTTTGCCTCCCCATTACTACTACTGTCCGAAGACGTTTCTCCATCTCAGGGTGTACTGCTTACGTATCCACTCCTCCGTTTTATTTTGAATTTTAAATGCAGATATCTACCCTTCCGAATCCGCTCTCGCAAGAGCATCCGCCAACTCATTGAATATGGGTCAACAAATGGAGGTCAGCTGAATATGCTGAAGACTCAGACAACAACCCTACCAAAATAAATTTCCTGCCCTGGAGATGGAGGGATGCTACATACATGAATCATCTTCCATCAAGCTTCCAGGAATTAATATCTAGAATAACATGATATTGCTAGGTCGGCGTTCCAAAAGCTGGAAGTTCTCTTCCAGCACAGGAACTGATGCCTTACATGGCCCAGATCAGACCATCACTTGAATACTTCTCGCATGTGTAGGGCTGTGCTGCCAAGAACTCCCTAAGGCTTCTGGACACAATTCAGAAACGCGAAAGGCCTTATGCCTTGAAAACACTAATTTAATTATATTATTAACACAATAACTTCTGCGCTTATTTATACCAAACTCGATTTGTATTTTTCTTGCATAAAATTTAATAGCAACTAAATGAACTTATTTAATATGCCTACATTTTGAAGTCGTTTGTTTTTTATTGAACCATGCACTCATGAAAGGTAAGAGATATCTTAATTTCAGAATATTTGGAGTCATATTTCCCTCGCTTCTATTTTAGAAGATCAATATTTGTAGTGACAGTATCACACAAAATCATCTTTCCTAAATATACTCGTAAATTTATTCAAAAAGAAGTCTGTTCCTTCCATAATCAAAACAAAAAATGACCCGATAAAGGCAAGTAGCAGAAACACGTATACCTCGGGTTACGTATCCAATTATTCTTTCTCCTCCAAAAATGTTTCACAAATAAATACAAAATGGATTTGTTAACCAAAAACCTGTTAAGTTTCATTCCGATGACCCAGCTTATTTGTAAGATATTTAAGTTCATTTGATTAGAATTAACTGTGAAAAAATTGAAGTTTGTAGATTACAAACCCAAACACTGTGTAGCTATTTTTCACTATGTTTTCTATTCAAGGGATATCACGAAGACTACGGCCAGAGATTCTACGACTCTCAGAAGCTGATGAAGAATCCAATAGTTAAACAAAGCGTTCGCTTTTTTGTAGGATTTGGATTGGACATATTAGCGAAATGGCTAGATACAGAGGTAAGCCAAAATATCACATTGTCATTACAGCATGAGATACAGCAAAGGTACTCAGCTGTATTCTCAGAAACGCATATTAGCAAATCATGACTCCGCAACATATCTTTAGCAAACCTTCTAGTTATCGCATAGTGCCTGTGGTGTTCATTATATTTAAAATATATGCCCAATGTCTCCTGAACCTAGCGTTTTTTTCTTTGAGAAGATTAGCTTGAATTTATAATTGTTCTGTAATGTATTTCTGGTATCCTAAAAACATGAGATCGGTTGTGCATGGAATATCACATAATAGTAAACATATTGTTGTTTGAAACTTGTAGACAAGGTGGATTTATCAAAAGTTTGATTTCGGACTTCCATTGTCTATAAAATTTTGAGTATCACGACGTTTCGATTGATGTGGTATCTTCAATCGTCTCCAGGTGAACCTGAGATAGCACATCAATCGAAACGTCGTGATACTCACTCAAAATTTTATAGACAATGGAAGTCCGAAATCAAACTTTTGAGTAAAAATATTATAACGCTAATTTAGCAAGTAGGCCTAAAGGCTGGAACATTTAATAAAGATTCTGAAATAGTATGGCACTTGCTTGATTATCTCTTTAATATTGCAAAAAGAAGTTTTTCGTAATATAACCAGTTTTATCAATTTTTATTTTTGGTTTCATTACTTCAAATGAATCTAGTGTACCCAAGGCTTTTCTTAAGACAATAGCTCTAGGATTCTCGAAATGTTCAATAAATTAGGCAAATGGTATAAAAATCCAAATAAACTTCATAAACTTTCAAACCGCCAGAGGTATTGACTAGGGAAATTCATTTAGATTTTATACAACACCATTTGCCTAATTTATTGAAATACGTGCCAGTCAGTATTCACAGAGGCTTATGGTTTCATCAAGATGGCTGCACAGCGCACTATGGCCGCTCAGTTATAGAACCTCGATAAATAATACCCGCGTAGATGAATAGGGAGCTCTGGAATGAACTCGTGGCCAGGTCGTTCACCTGATTTGAATCCATTGGGTTTTTTACTGAAGAACAGTGAAGAAAAAAGTGTATTTGCAAACCATAACGGAAGCAGTCGAAGTTATCAATAATGGAAAATCTGCCAGTCTGATAACCCGATCTCTTTTAAGACGATGTGGAGCTTGTATTACAGCTGGAAGAAAACAACTTCATCGTTTGTAAATCTTCGTAATAATTTATATTCAATCATGTAGATTTTGGATGCTCCTGCTCGGTGAAACTTTTCCATCAGAAGCAGCAGTTCATGCAGATAAAAATTAATTAGCACACAGTTTCACAAATAGTTCCAGTGACGCGTTTCGATTCATATTTAAATCATCGTCGGACTATTTGATTTGACTACTAACAAGTAGGCAATGAGAAATGAAATAGTTTATCACATAAAATATCTTGAGGATATTTTGACGGCGATGCTCAAGGTTTTGTAGAGTTTTCCCTCAACACTAGTGCAAATGCAGTCGCCAAAAAAATATGTCCCCTAAGACAGACACAAGAAAGGAAAAAACAATTTAATATATATAAAAAATAGCTAGACATGATAGATAGTATGCTAAATTTGAGAACTCTAGTTTTGTATCCATGATAGGATCTAGTTACTTAGTTGGCAAGTTCTCTGGGTAGCCTTGTTAGCAGTAAAATTTGACAATCCGACGATGATTTAAATATAAATGCAAACGCGTAACTAAAATAAAAAGTTTTATTTGTGAAACTGTATGTTAATTACACAATTATTTTATCTGCATAATTGATGTTTAATTCAAAACTGTTCAAGAGTCATCATTACTCTGACCCATGATACCTTTAAATTTTCTGAGAATATAATTTACCTGTCTCCCTCACACTTCGAGAATCCTAGAGTTATGGCCTCAAGAAAATTTTTGGATACACTAGAATTATTTAAAATAAGTAAACCAAAAATTGACCAGGACTGGGTATATTACAAAAGAATTTGTTTGCATAATTAAAGAGATAATCGATTCTCGATTGAAATTGAAATTCACAAAAAGTCACGATTTGTATCAGTAGTTAAGAAACCATCATAGGGTTGTAGATTTTTTCGATTTTTTAAAAAATATTTATAATTTTAGATTCACATGATTTAGTTTTTTTTTTAATATTTTTCTGATAACGGTTAAGACATGATCGATCGCCTGATTTCGGCTTTTCGGCTTGACGTCGACTACTGGGACATTGATATTTTTTATTGAATTTATAGTAGAAAAGTTTTTCGGTAGACTTTTATTGCGTTGTTTCACTGGAACAAAACTGTCCGAAAAAAAAAATATATATATATATGCTATAATCTGAATGTAAGACTGACGGCTTCTCTCTATTTGAGAATTTCGTACTGTGGAAGATAAATTCTAATATCTTTCTTTTCATTTCAGTCGAAATTTCCATTATATGTGCGCTGGGTGAGGTTTCGATTTGCAATCTTGAGAGACTACGTTGTAAAGAATAGAGAAAATATACTGAGCATTATTGACCATTCCTGCATACCACTGGCGTTGATAGGATCAACATTAGAAACAATTATGAATCTCGGTATGAAAAATGTAATGTTTAACCAATTTACAGGTTCAGCTATTTGACAATATGGTCTTAACGGTGAATAGATTAAATGTTTGTTATTGTTTCTTAGCGCAGACAAGAAGACAAATTAAAATTTGAATCGTATTTTATTACTTGTTCTTTTGAGTTACAATAAAACAGCTACCGCAATACTTTATATCTTTTATTATTCAAATAATTTAGAAAGATCCCCATATTCCAAAATTTTTCAAAATTTTTAAGATTTCTAAAAGTTACTCCAGCTGGATAAACAGTTCTCAAATCCGATAAATATATTTAGTAAATTGATATGACTTCACATTGAATACAGATGCAACCTACTTGACAATATTTTTTTAAAAGCGAAATTGTATTGTAATTATTTATTAGGTTTATTCATGTAAAATGCAGTAAGGTGTAATATTAGCAGTTGTTCAAACAAGCATAAAGTGAACTTGGAAACATTGCAAAAACCGGGAGGAACATCTCTATCTGTATTATATTAGTTCATATACTTCTAATGGGTAGGCGACTTCGACGCAGTGTTGCCATTTAGGGCGACAATTTTTTTAATTGGAGATAGAGGAACTACAATATTCTTAGTGGATTATTATTCATATTCACGTTTTATATAACACATGTGAAGGACTAACGTCACAACAATAGGGAGGATTATTATTATTTTCCTTTAACACTTGTAAATAAATAGAGATTGCTGTTTAACATATGGAATAAGTGTGGAAAATTTTTGAAAATGAACAATATATATATATATAGACATAAAAAAATAAAAGGATAACAGAGTCAGTCAGTGAGTCATATCTTCTACTTAATAAAATTTTCAATCCAATATTCACAGTTTCTTGACTCCAATATTGTTGAAAAATAGGTTTGAATAATGGTTGTATAAATAAAAATATAGTTTTTATTTCAAATTTAGTTTTTTTATTATCCTAAAAGTACAAAAGACATATATCTAAAACCTAACCTAAGCTATAAAATCTGACGACTTCGGCCCTCCTCCACTCTCTTCTTTCACAACACGAAAGAAATGGTGGATGATTCCTCAGCACCTTCTTCTTTCCCAGCTTCGGCCGATAGGTCGAATACTTGTCGTCGTCCCAGTTTTCTAAAACAATAGAAAATATTATTTTATAAATCATGTGAATGTGAGTAAGATTCAAATGGTATGAAAAATAATAGTGCATTAAGAAATCTAATACACGTTATTTGAAGAGAGCATGAAGTTACATACTGAAAATCCAACTTGGCTACAAGACACTCAGCCTAACGCATTTTTATGTAGCAGGAATACAAAGAGTTAAAAAACACATAGTGATTCCGCCAAGTTCTGATATCGCTCTATTATTTTTCGAGTTATTTATAACACATATACACGTATGTTAACAGATTCAAAATTAATGAGGATATAAAATATCTGATGAAATTCTACTAACTTGCTAACGATGTGTATACTCGAATTATATGTACTAATACTATTCTGAAAATATAATTGAAAAAATGTGTTTTTTTGTATGTTCGGTTCATTTCTTAAACCTTTCACATAAAGAAATCATATATCTTCAGACTCCAACCCCATGGGGTCTGGTCGACATCTCGCCATATAGGGCTCCGGAATAACGTATTAGTGTGATTGTGTGTGTCTGCTGAGTGGTTTGGATGTGAGAGGGCAAGAGGTGTGTAGATCTTGTCTGCTTTCACTATCGCTCTATGTAAGTTGATTTTCTTGGTTTGAAAGAAATGTCTTAGTGTTTGTAGTTGTTTTGCGTGAAGTATTTTTATATCTGTAATTCCCCTGCCTCCTTGATTTCTGTTTACCGTAAGCCTTTCTTTGCATGAGTTTGGGTGTGATATTCCATGTTTCATGAGTTCTGTTCGGATTAGGGTATCGATGTTGTCTATGTCAGTGTGGAACCATTTGATGATTCCAAAGAAGTGCGTGAGGATCGGTATTGCAATTGAGTTGATAGCTCTGATAAGATTTCTAGAATTTAGTTTTGTTTTCAGAAGTTCTATATGACGGTTGTTGAATTCGTTTTTCAGTAGTTTTTTGAATTGTGTATGGCTATATTTGTGTTTTGATGAAAGCCCAGATACTTGTATGTTCCGTCCTGGTCCTCTTCGGTATGGTTTTTCCATTGACCTTTATTAATGTGGAGCACACAGTCCGATTTTGATGTCCGAGTCTCTGTTACTCTGAGTAGTCCTTTTAGTTGTATCTTAGTGGCTGCGTACAGTTTTATATCATCCATGTAGAGGAGAATTTGTGTTGGATCGTATTCTGATACTTGATGTTGAAACTATAACTTGTATTGTTGAGTTCATTGGAGTGTGGGTTCTGGTAAAGGCAAAACCAAAGGGAGCTTAGAGAATATCCTTGGAAGTTACCACTCTGTATGTGGAGCTCTTCTGCTTGGATGTGCTCAATTTCTGTTTTAAGATGAGTATTGGTCCGCCATGTTTCTGTTTTAAGATGAATATTGGTTCGCCATGTTTGCATGGTTTGCATCAGCAACCGCCTGAGGCCTGAGTTGATCTTATAGATTTCTAGAACTTTTATCAGCCAGCTATGGGATACAGAGTGAAATGGTTTTCTATAGTCTATGTAACAGGAATGAATGTTTCTGTGTCCTTTCCTGGTATGTTCCATGATCACGCTATCAACTATAAGTTGTTCTTTACAACATTGGCTTTGTTTTCTGCATCCTTTTTGTTCTTACCTAAGTATGTTGTTCTCTGTGCTAGATGTTGTTCTATTCTTCTGCGGATTGCTATGGTTATAATCTTGTACAACGTTAGAAGGCAGGTGATTGGGCGATAATTTTCCGGTTTTTTGGTATCGTCGTTTTTGGTTTTTATGTACGTTATACCTTGTGTAAGGAATATCGGGGTCTATTAGGTTGGACTATAGCTTTGATGATTTGGTTTGCGAAAGCTTCATATGTTGAGGTGAATTGCTTGTAACAGAAATTTTGTATGTTGGCCACGCCTGAGCATTTCCAACCGTGGGTGTGTTCCATTGTGTTTATTTCATGAGGTGTCAGTATGATTTCTCTCTGTTCTGTGATACTTTGATGTTTTTCCTCTTCTAATCTGATCCATGCTGCATTTCCGTTGCGTGTTTTCGGTTCTGACCATTGACTCCTCCAGAATTCAGTTAGTTCTTGTTTGCTTGGGGGTTCTATATTCTGTTGTTGCAATGTGTTTTGAGGTGTTATTACTTTTGGTATATTGTATGAGATGTGCCAGATCTTTTCTGATTCTGAGCTTATTATCAATTCTAATTTGCCATCTAGGTTTTCGTCTGTTACCCACGCATCTTTCAGTTCTTCCTGGCAGCCTTTGCTCATATATTATGAGTGTGGCAGCTGCTGCAGCATATATTACGGTATGTATGTCTTCGATGTTGTTATCACTTGTTCACCAGCTCTGATGGTTGTCGGTTGTACCGGCAAAACATCCTTTGCTGGGTTGTGTACAGCGGCTTGTGGTTTTATTTTTTTTGGGTTAAGAAGAAAAATGCTTTTACGCACGAAGGCGGGACACCAACAGTGCAAGGACTCGCAGCAGAAGGCTGCAATACCTGCTAAAAGTCTCCTCGTAGCTCCTGGTTTATATAGCCCATCCTGGAACTGCGCTGACATTACTTCAGGATGAACCCCAGTCTTAGGTTCCGCACCCCGGTTACCTACGCCTAGAGCGAGCCCGAGCTCGCATCTATTGGCCGGCATCACACGACGGCGGGGGAGACGTCTCCCCCTGTCCCGTACCCGTCGTGGTCAAGCGCCAGCGCTCCCCTTGCGGTCTAGATTTTCCTCTAGTCCGCCTCTCATGATTGCCCCAGACGTTTTGTGGTGGCACTGTTGTTTCTGGTAAAGGTTCGGGTGAGTTTAAGCGACGTACCCTAAGCTGTCGTTGGTTGGTTTTGAAGGTTACATAATTCATCGCATTCTCACGAGTACCTGGGAAAAGGGTAGGTCACCCAGTCTAGAGCCCCGGTTTTCACTGGCTACAGTTAAACAGGATATCGCCCGGTTTCCTGAGTTGCACAGTTGAGACACATGTTACCCCTGTGCCATTCATCCCCTCAGCCTGCGTGTCACACTTTGGGATTGAGGGATGTTGTTTAGCGGACTTCACCGCTCTCCTTTTAGTAGCAGGAGCTACCGTAAAAGGATGGTAAGTAGGGGGCCGAAGCTGGGAACGCCAGGACTTGGTATTAGGACAGCGGTCAGTTGGTCGGTCGCTGGCTGTACGGTCTGCGCCATTACCGTAGCACAGGAATACTATCTAATGCAGGGATGCTGTACAAGATGGGGCTTCTAGTGGCCAGACGGCAAGATTGCGGTGTAATCAGGTACTGAAAGGCTATACCATCCCGAGCTATTGTTCTGCGCTGAAGAAGTTTCGTACAATACTACAGGTCTTGAGGATCACAGACTTTTGGAAAATTTTGTGTAACTTTTCGTCAGCCCCAGTCGCTGTATGTGTGGTGTGAATGTGGTTGGTGTGAGGCATGAGACTGACATAATGAGGGGAATGATAATGACTTTGTCTTGTTTCCAGAGTCGTTTGATTTCTATTGCGAGATCTGTGTATTTAGATATTTTCCCAGAATAGGTGCTTTGATTTTTATTATTATTATTATTATTATTATTATTATTATTATTATTATTATTATTATTATTATTATTATTATTATTATTACTATTATTATTATTATTATTATTATTATCATTATTATTATGAATAAAAATTAGAAAAAGATGTACAAGCTTGGGCTCCGATTCACCGGGCCGCTGTTCTATCTCCCAGCAACGGCTCCTCACACCGTGAGGTAGGCAATCACTGGGTCCGCAAATCGTGTGCCCTAAAGAGACGGAGAGAACCGAGGATGACTGCTTTCTGCATCCTTCCGGCCAAGATGTTTGCCGATGCATGGCATGCCGGTATAGATTTTAAAGAGCAGCGTATTTCTCATCACACCTAAGGATACAATGGCCATTACTAGCATACTAACAGTGTGGTCTGGCCAAAGTCTGCGAAACTGACTGAGGAGCTCCTGATACTTGGTCCGTTTCTCCTCCTCCTTCAAGACGATGTTCATCTTGGCAGGATCCAAGAATTCAATAAAGAACATATTCTTTTGTTGGTGGTCAAGAAGGACCATGTCGGGCTTATTAGCTTGCAACGTGGGAAACAAATTGTTCCAGTATATCTGCCATCTCTCGTTCTCCACCACGCACTCAATATGCCCTGAAGCGTAGGATAGCATTAGTGTCTCATATATACCGTTGAAGTGCGTCAAATGATAATATAGCACTCGTAGAGCTGCGTTGTGCTGATAGACGTAAGCAGTGCCAGCTACCCTACACGCTGACAGGAGATGCCTAAGCGCCTCCGACGCCTGTCTGCAATCTCTACAGCTGGTATTGGGTACTTCCATACCCATAACACATGATATACCAAGATATTAAAGACTCCATTCTGGAAAGCTATCATGTAGCCCTCAGTCTCTGACATCAATACACTAGAGTTTAGGAAATAAAAGGTCAACTGCTTAAACAAGTCATGCTCTTCTATATGTTTGTAGAAGATTCCATGCATGGGCTTGTCTTTGTGATGTCTCAGAAAAAAATTGGCTCCAGCAGTTTTGATGTGGGTTTTAAGTTGGGTGGGAGCCAGCTCTATGATGGACTGCTGGTTCTCCCGCTTGAAGTCTATTGTGATCCTGAGTTCTTCGGATGGTCTTCTTGCTGCCATAAAAAGAAAGACTCCTTTACGCACATTCTCGTGATCACGCACAAAGCAGATGAGGAGATTGGAGCTTCTCCTCACTTCGCAGGCTGTGCCCAGTACCACCATCCTGCTATGCAGATGCTCCAAGCTCAATAGGCCTCGCCCTCCCAGGTGGAGGTGTATACGCAGAACTGAGGACCTAGAATGCAAACCTCTCTCCATGTTCATCCTTTTTCGGTCTTAGTGTCAAGTTGTTGCATCTCATCCACAATCCAGTGGATGGCACCAAAGGTGTATAACAACAGTGGAACCGCAAGCATGTTCAGCCTGGGCAACCGATACACCGGGCCGCTGTTCTGTCTACTACTACCCACACCGTGAGGTAAGCAATCAAGTAGATGGAGAGAACCGAAGATGGCTGCTTTCTGCATCCTTCCAGCCAAGATGTTTGCGGCATGCCGGTATAGATTTTAAAGAGCAGCGTATTTCTCATCCCACCTAAGGATCCAATGACCATAAGCACTAGAAGCCTGCGAAGTTAGATGAGGAGCTTCTGATACTTGGTCCATTTTTTAACTTCCTTCAAGACGATATTTATCTCGGCAGGAGCGAAATATTTAATAACGAACATCTTCTTTCGTTGATGGTGGTCGAAGAGGACTATGTCGGGTGTATTATTGTTGTTATTGTTGTTTCTTTATCAATGTTGTCTTGTGTTATATGTTGTCAATATTTCTCCTCGGTTCTCTTCATGTACATAGTGCACACGATAAGCCGACTCAGTGATAGCTGATCTCACCATGTGGGGAACAGTTGCAGCAAAACGAGACAGCGGAATAAATAAATGACTTATTCGGTAGTATTATTTAGGGCAAAAAAGTGTGAGGTTCCTGTCGCACTAGGCCGTTGTTCCGTTTTACAGCAACTGCTCCCTACATGGTGAGATCAGTTATCACTGAGTCCGCATATCGTGCGCAAAAAGTAGTTGGCTAAGATGTTTTCTGATGCACGGGATGACAGCATATATTTTAGAGCAGTGCAGTGTATTCCTGATCCCACCTATGACTACAAGACCAACAGAATGGTCTGGTCAGTTTTATCAGTATTGTCAGTGTAAGTATTACCATATAATTATCATGGACGCACTCCAGTTTGCATTTCTAAGCACTGATAAACGCTTATCATCATTTAATCTGTTCACTCCGTTTCTATCTCTATTTTTTATTTTGAGGATTTTATTAGCATCCAGCTGTTGAGTTTTATGCACACTGCCCTACTTGTTTTTTTTCCAGGTTTCATGTTAAGACTCAAAAATGCTCAGTAGCATCAAAGTAACCAGAAAATTGACCATATAGTCTGTTCATGTTGAATAATGTATTCAATGTGTGTTTGTAGAGCAATGATGTTACAATATAGTTTCATAAATAGGGCCGCTGTTTTCTTGTCTTCCTATTTTCTATGTAGACTATGTTTTTATCAAGAAAGTAGCAGGATTTAACAGATACTAATAACTACATCTAGTCTTAGCTTATATACGTTCTATATCATAAATATCCATAGGACATGAAATTATGCTGTTATACATTTTAATTCAATAATTGTCGATGAAATTTGCATACTAGTCGGCATAGCCTTCAAGGCGTATGTTATACTGATAGCATAAGTAAAAATATACCTGTTGAATCTAAAGTTTCATCCATTTTCATATAGAAGTAAGGTGACATCAAATACAATATTACATACTCATTGAATCTTTGTCAACTATTATAACAAAGCAATTTAATATAAGATTGTTATAATTTCTATATAATTTCTATATAATTCAATTCGATATGAATATGTATATGTATATGTGACTAATTATTCCATTTTTCACCACCAATGCAAAAACATAAATTAGGCGTCTCCCGTCACTAGCAATATTAATTTGTTTTACAATTACTTGTATTGCTAGTCATTTGTCACATTATGAACACTGATAAGGCTGGAAATAGGAAGTCGTTCTCTGATGACTGTAGTAAGCTTCAACTTCTTGAAGTTTTTTTATAGAGTGGTATTGGACACCTATATTCTCTGACTATAACCTCGATAACTTATTTTTTTGTGAAGTAAAAATTAAATAGAGACAGTTATCTTACATGTTTGTATACTAAAATTGATAAGTATAACGTCACAAATTACGCAATCATTGGGTACGACACAGAATTGCTCTTGGATCCACGTTCAGTCCAATAGTCATGAACACATAATATTTAAGCTTTATTGAAAAAGAAACATCATGGATGAGTTATGACTTTTGCTTATTACATGAATGGTCTTGTGCGTTAATAAAGACGTTATCCTAACAGCAGTGCATATTGGCGAAATGGTTCTTATTTTTGAACGTGGTTCCCCAGGCTCCATATTGCTGATCCTTGTAAGTGGCCTTTTTGATCTGATCCTTCGGAGTGCTAACATAAGTTGTGTCCAATTTGGGTTTCCTAGAAAGTAACAATATATTACATCTTCCATCGTCCATCATCCATCCAATATATAGGGTATTAAAACAAATTTAACACTAATTTTACAAGTTACTGAAAGACGTATGACACTGTATTCAATAACGTTTACTTTTTCCATACATTGCTATAAAATAAGTATAATATTTTTTTTTCTTTTAACCATGAAGTAATTTTCTAAATTTACACATAGATATTTAGGTTTTTCAAAATATCTAGTTCCTAAATGAATATTTTTTCAGAAAACTGCAATAGTAGTATGCGAAAGTTAGTTAAGAATGTACTTCACATTCCAGCGAAACGTATGATACAGTCCTAATTAGCGTCCTGACATCGTCAAAGTGATCTCAAATAACAGTTTCAGTTACTGGATATATAATTTTCTAGAAAAACAAAATAATATGTGCACCTAAGTGCGCCTCCTAATTCTGTGAGATGCGTAAATATGATCTGATTGACTAATTTTCGTTTTTCCGTAACTCAAAAGAAAGGCGTAGCAAATTATGAGCTACATTTAAGTTTTTGGTTTTTCAAAATACTCTTACTATTGTATTTGGTAATGTTTGCCATAATTTTACCACCATATTCATCTCTTCCTGTTTCAGATGTCCCTATAGAAGGATTCGGTTTTTTGTTTCTAAAATACATTGTTGTATGTATGTTAAATAAATTAAAAGTAAAAAGCTTTATTGAACCAAAGCCTTAATTTAAATGCGCTAAAAAGTATAAAATTAATTTTTCCTTCAAAACTTTTTACTATCAACTTAAAACGTCATTACACAATTTACGTGATATAAGAACATGACATGAGATTTAAGTTTTCATATTTACTTAATTAGAAAATTTTAAAAATCAAAATCAATCAGATCAAGTTATTCAATTTTCTTTTTTATCTACAAAGGTAAGTCTTGGGACAAGCTTTTATATCATATAAAATGTATAATGACGTAATAAGATGATAGTGAAGGTTTAAATGAAAAATTTATTTTATCATGCTTAGTGCAATTAAATAAAATCTCTTGATTACTCTTAATTTAATTTTTACTTTTTAGTTATCTGTGGACAGGTCTGCAAAAACCCCAGTACACCATAATTTCAGGCGGAATAGAGCAACGGAGTTTATGATCATAATTTTTTTGCTCTCATTCGTATTATCAGCAAATCCTTTCATTTGATACCCATGTGTAGGAGTGTAAGAATAAAATAAGTCCGCCATGTTGGATTTAGGATGACGTCACACTAACCATGCATTTTCATCCAAACTAAACGTGTATACAAAATCAATCGGTTGAATATATCTGCTTCAAAATTAAGTTACAAGGTTCCACCGAATAAACATAGTTACCTAGTGAACATGCATTGCAAGTTAAATAAAAATTTGTAAAAGAGACAGCAGCGGTCACCAAATGGAGGACCGCGATCCAGATCTGGACCACCAATCTTAAGTAAAATATATAACAGAAACTTGATCTTCTTACACTAATAGGATAATATAATTTATCTGACAACAAATTTAATAACTTTTATTAATTATATTTACTGTCATTTGCATTCCATTGAACAGACTTGTAGGCTCGTATTTTTACGATCAGCTCACGGTAGGAGCAAGTCGTGAATACAGGTAGAAGTTTAACGTTACGTATAAGCAAAATCAATCAGGTTATATACAGACCAAGTATATTGATTGGAATGATCAAAATGCAGCAAAGTTGTATGGATAACTGGAAAATTAACAAAATGTATCTAAATAGCCTGCATGCTTACTTGACATGGGAGTCCCATTCAATGACTTGCTTAGACAAAGAAACGGCAGCAGCGCTGTGAACCATTATGATTGTTTGATGTCTAAGGCACGTGGTGTATACGAGTTAGCACTGCAAGTTCTTTGTAGTTGCCCGAGTTTCCTCTCCGGCTGCCTTTCTTCGTCCTCAGGTGTTTGTCCAACCTTAAAACAAAGTGAATTTTCATTGGTACTGTTGATACTGATGAAAAAAATAATAAGGGGCATTACGTGAATTGTCTCTATACATTTTGTGGACTGTTTACTGTTTAAACAAAAGCAAAACTATAATAAATGGATATAATAGGTTCAGGACAGTATTCGGTTAACAACTGACTTCTTTTTCCTTTGAGAAAAAACTATCCGTCGCGTTCTTGCGTTCTATATTGCTATTATGTCTTTTAAATTACATCCTACGTTCTTCCCGAGATGCATAGAGGAGAAAACACTTCTTTCGATCATAGATCATTGAATGATAGAGTACGAGATTCGACTGCTTCCTGTTTAAAAAACTATAGTTCAATTATTGACTGAAGACACACAATATTTGGTAGCTTATGCTTGGAAGACTTAACTTTATCAAGGGGTACCCGGTTCTATTTAATAGAGAGACACAACCAACGAGTCATATATGCAGGCATACTATGCTATAATTCGTTATGCTTCGTCAAGGAAGACCGTAGGATCTTTGCCTTTGAGTTGGGGCTGCTGCAGGCTGCTTGTGAGAACCAAAACAAGTGGAAATATAATTTGAACGTAACACGTTCAACTTTCCATACTCGATGTAGTTCAAAGCATAACAATTCGACTCATCAAATCCATAATACGCCACCTTAATCATCTTTCCTTACTAAGATCGGTCGGACTGTCGATGACCTTAGTGCTTTTGTACAGTCTCTTTTGACATCTTGTATTTGATTTCGCCATTTAATGAGTCCTCCTCTTTACGTTGAGGAATGACCGATGTGACGAAATTATGATATGAGGATCTTTGCGAAGTAAAAAAATGTTTTTGCTAATTAACCAAAATGTAATGAACTAGATGAAATATTTTTTGTGAATTATTGGAATAACATAGACACTATCTACAACAATTCCTAGCCCTCTATATGTAGTTATTTTGTAAATGATGGAAAAACGTGTTTCAACAAGTTTCCAGTACTCTGATCAGTACAGTATTCAGTATTTTTTAGGAAATTTCATAATAAACACCTTTCTCAATGTATATGTTATACTAGAAGTCAACAGAAAGGGAGACGTTGAAGAAGATAGAGTAAACACTTTTTTTCAAGTATAGCCTAAAACGAAGATATTCCAACAATAATCACTCCTATGAACGGAAAATTTATTATTCAATTTTTCATCCTCCACGCCTTCTGGGCTACAGGTTTCATCAATACAGACTTAACGCAAAAACTGCAAATTTCGCAGAAAGATGGCCAAGAATTGCTTCCACATTGACACCGTATCCGCTTGTTGTACAAAAGGACAAAAGTGCCTATCGGGACGAAAACTAACATTTAAATTATCATGTAAAACAGTGATTAGTGTTTCGTGAAACACCCCTACGATCTCTGATACTTCATGCTTTGTTCGGTTCGGATCATTTCTATATTTAAATGATTTAGTAATTTTGTTTATTTGGATGGATTGACGATAAGAAAATTCCCTCCAGTTCACGAAAAAATAATAAGCTCAGGCCTGTGCTAAATATTGAAACTATGTGTAGGATATTTTATCTGAAAAAACCGTTTTATGAGCATGATTTATTTATTAAATGTTTAACTTTCTCCATTCAATATGAGTTTCTTAAGTTCTAAGAAAAAGGTTTCCAAGCTTACCTTATAAACCGCTGCTGTCTCGAGCTTAGCAAAAAATCTAAACTTCTCATTGACACATTAATTACTGAGTAAATGAAAATCAAAAACAAATCCCTTGAAAGGTTACGCTATCAGTGGTTCACTTCTCAGCAGACTAACAAAGATTTCTGTTAAACTGAGGATTTTATTAATATACCAACTAGTTTCTTGAGAAACTGGAAATCTGAATATATTTACTGGATAATGTTTAATTTATTCGCAGCACTCTCAATGACGACCAGTTCACGCGTATAGGGAATGTCTGTGTATAATCCTGTGCTTTTACATACTTATTTGTGTATTTTTCCAATGAATATTTGTTAGTATCGTAGCATTTCAAACAACGTATGATAAATTAACGTTTTGACATGCAGTGATATCTTAGTAATATTAATGTGAACTTATTATCTTAAGTTTTTCAGTATGAATAACGCTTCCGAAAAAAATATGGACAATCGAAATTTGATTCGTTTTGTTTCTCAAGACATTCAGTTAAACTTAAATAGATCAAAATAACGGTACTGTCCCTAATAATTTGGCCACCCATTGTAATTGATCTCAACTATGTCAATAGTGTTTCTAAGGCAAACTATTAAATTATTACAACAGAGTATATCGAAGGCACCTAATAATAAAAACTTTGCCTAAACAACAAACAAAAAGTTATAGAAACATACAACCTCAATAGTCAGAGGCGTATACAAATTAAAATTTAATTCAATTGTTTTTTCCCAAGAAATGCATGATTCTTAACTATATTTGAGTTACATAATTTTTACAAGACCGTATTGTTAATCTATATCTATTCCTATACATTGCGATTCAAATAAAAATGACAGATCAGTACATGATTGTATTTCTATTTTAGCTTATTTTGTGCACTGATTTCCCTTCTTCGTATTTTTTAACAGCTCTGATTTTTTTATGAATAATATGTGTCTGGGATCAGTGAAATCAAAATAAAATTTCTGAAATCCCATAGCGTGACTGGAACTGAAAGTCGACTTAAGGTAAGCGCGCATTTGTACTAATCGGAGGGACGGGAAAAACTAAAATGACTCTTCCGTCTTCCAAATGAGCTAAGCGAATCGTATTTATTTGCTTCATCCCATTTGAGAAAACATCACTATGCTTCAATTGTGGCGGCTCGGTACAAATAAAAGCTTATGTCTAGCGAATTGTTTCCAAGAAAATTGATTTGTGCATCAAACGATGTTTTATTTAATGTACCTAAATACCAAAGACTCCACTGTATCAAAGCTGTATTAAAAATTTGCTCAAACATAAACTGAACAGATTCATTAGCCCTAAACCCTAAAATGTCGAATAACTTATAAAATAAATTTATATGGTTTACAGTTATTTGAAGCATTCAAATTGTGAAATTTGAACACAACGGCTACATTTTACAATGAAACAACCCACTTTGTGGGGTGGCAGAGGATTGGGAATAGCCGCCATATTGTAAAGGAGGTCAGTTTGTTCATATCAAAAATAAGAACAAAATGATTAAATCTATTTTCATCCTACCAATAAGTTCCTTGACCCTAAAATACCAACGTACACAAATTGTGCTTTGCTTTTGCACCAAAAACACTGATGAAAATATGCAGCAATATTGCGTCAGCTGGTTTGACTTCTCATTTAAAAACGACTTCCTGAAATATTTAAGTTTATGTTTGTTATTTATGTTTATCTTTGCCGGTAGGTGTTTATCTATAAAACTTGTTTTTACATCTAGGATTTTGCCTACGTGCTTGCCACGGCATATTTTTTGTCCAAAGTGTAATTCATAGTTGTGTTATACTCGTATAAATCATGAGAAACACAATTCCAAGAAAAAAGATTCAAAATAATATCTTTATACGTCATGAGCTGAGGATGTGTTATTTTATTAGTCACACACATTTTCGAATTCTAGTTGAGATTTTCTTCTGTTAAATATTATCATGAATATCCATGTCGTTATTTTCGCCTGTTTCTCGTCCAATATTTTTTTTCTCCGCATAATTTTAGCATCTGTGATATCGATTTTTATACAGAATATCAGTCGAATTGATATAGGAAATATCAGTGATTAACGATATCACTTAACCCATCCTCCCCATGTTCAAAATTCACCGGCCACTGCCGCTGTCTTGATATCCAATATTTTTTAAAATTGAGTAGTCTTCTAAAAATGATGCACTGGATCTAAGAATTATGGTAGAGCAACGCTTGGGAGTTCACTAGTTACAGATAATCTGATTTTTTCTGTTTCATTTTCTTTTGAAAAAACATCATAACAAAACTAAGTTTTCATTGGAGCCGTATTACGGCAGTTATATCAAAATCTATTTTTCAGTATTTTTTTCTATTTCTGCAAAAAACACATTTGGCAACTTCGCAATCTAGTTCGCTGTTTAAGGGACATAATTATGTCAAATTTCCTATATCCCAGATTCCTGAGAGTTTTTAACTATCCCATTTTTCTTGTTTTACTATAATTATTTAGCAAATTCACATTGTTTTCTCAAAGAAAATCGCCGAAAATCTATCTAAATACAGACAAACCAGAATTCTATATACGTATAATACAGTAAAATACGCTAGCTACAGAATGGATACCAGCGATGATACTTCCCACATCATATATAAAGTTTATGTCAAAGCGAATCTCGGTTGAAGTTTATCTACGGGTTCCCTTGTATACCAATAGAGAGTTATGGCAAATCACCCAGAAAATGGAATCAGAAGTTCATGAAAAGTCTTTGAGCGACAAAAATAAATGCGTTCGATAAATTAATCAGCTTAAAATATAGCATGCCACTTTCATCACAGTTCAGTACCATTCGAAGTAATTCTATACCCGATCAGGAACATTCATTATATCAAGAGAAGTTAATAGAAAAAAATGTTTTGCTGACTGTAAAAAAATTGCAGAGCAAAATGTCGAAAATCACCAATTATCCAAAATAAAAATGTTTACCAAGGTTCGTGTTATTACTTTTTTTGCCAATAACGATTCATATTTTCGATTCAGAGAATAAAGGTGAAGGTTTTTCATGCTCAGACCTATTCCAAAGACTTGGTTGATAAGAATTTTTCTCACAATTACCAAACATCATTATCAATTCATAATATTCTTCGGACCACCCTATATAATAAACTGTTGTGAGCTATTCTATCTATTTTTTATGATGAATTAGAGCTCTTCTCTGAAACCGTAATTATGTGAGCATAACAGTGGACGCAATTTATTTATTGCTTGTCATTTGACTCCACAGTGACGTCAGGCGAAACGAGATCGACAGCGTCGGATTTGTATCGGGATAATCTCAGAAGTTATGTTAACATGGAACAATCATTTAAAAAAATATTTACCTCAATTGTCACATTATTTAGCAGCATATAATTTCTCTTTCTATTTTTGGTCCAATTGGAGGACTTAATTTAATTATTCGTGAAACCGCCAAACTTGAAAATACAACACATTAATTTCGGTAAGTGCTACGCCTGAAATTTATTTATTTGGTTTACCTCATCAGGTCAAAAAACTTGCAAAGGGATCTTTGACGAGTAGTGGAACGCCAGAACCATTATGTAGATTGCAAATTGCTTTGATCAAATCAAAATATATCTATGCTATAGATTAACTATCTATTTTGAATATACAGGTAATATATACATTTCAAACAATACATTATAACAAATAACGTCATAACAGGAAATCTTATTTCCTAAGATTTAAGTAAGATGATCATTTCCACCTGACTTCTGCCTTGAATAATAAATCACTGGGTAAACTGTCTAGCATGGATATCTGAAAAAGAGTACAAACTAAAAATTAGATCTCAGAAGCACTATATTTTTCCAAATAAACCAAGGCTTTGACTCCTTTAGCTTACTTAACAAAACAAAAAATACGTTCAACATGTCCTTAGGTACATATCATCATTGGAAAAAGTCTGAGCTACAATATGTACTTTTGACATTCATATTATACATGTACTGGCGGCTAATTAAAATGTCTATCTCAAAGTACAACATGAAAAAAATTAATTTCGATATTATACAATCATTATTATCATTGGCGGGACTATATCTAAAAAGCAGGCCAGTAAAAACAATACTATTATACTTTATTTAAAAACACAAGAACTTATAATGAGATAATATGAAAGGACATAATTGAGATGATACATTACCATTATTAATATATATATATATATATATATATATATATATATATATATATATAGCTTTCTGTCTCATGTCAAAAACTAAACATAAAATAGTGAGAATCAAGCACAACAAAATTGGGTCAGAGTCTACTGAGAATTTCAAAAGCCAGGGTTCATAATTCAACTTTATAGAAGCATATTCTGTGAACTCGCTTTCGAAATACGTATCTTCTGTGTGTAAATAGAGATTTGCTCCCATTTTACTTTGTGTTCCATTTACCAAACATAAATTACCGAGTGCTGATTCAATTCCAAAAGGAAGGTCAAATATTAGGCGTTTATAAATTTGAATTATGATTGTTTTCCCAACTTGTCAGTAGAAAGTTACCCAGTTTGGTTGAGTACGCCATGGATCATGTAAAATATGTTTCCCAACAGATACGCTATACCATTTTTACAGAATTAGTTTCTTATCGGACCTTGGGATGACAGTGATGTATGTAATGTAGGTGATAATCAACTTGGTTCAGATCAGACGATCTTGGAGACTATGAATCTACAAAATGCCTATAACCCCATCTGGAAAACAGCAGCTACAAATTGTTCAACTGATCGATAAACATGTAGGAGTGCTCCAATATCAGTTAAAGATAAGGCCTCTCAATTATGTATTCTCAAAAAAAAATCAAATAATAAGTTTAGTTGTGGAACCGCAGCAAGTGATAGATAAAGTGAAATCCAATTATTGAAGCAGTATGCTTTTATTTTTTGTTACTAGCTTGATTGCAGTTACGTCAGTATCATTATAATTGCATTGTTTGTAACTCGACCGACGACGCAGCAGAAATGTTGGTAAAGTTACATAGCTATTTATTTCATTGAATTTATTACATTAGATAAATTGATGAAGGTTATCAATACAAACAAAACATATTTTAGGAAAACACAGCCGATACTTCATCGGTCATGTGCCGATGTTTTGCTCAGAGAGATTCAGTTGTTCATGTACAGTGGTCCTCTCGCCCATCAAACACAACAATCATCTGAATATCGCAAGCTGTTCTTAAGTAATTCAGTGATACAATACAATTATATAGTATATATTCACATGTTCTCGATCTCACCACATATATGCAAGGCGTATTATTACTGAGGAAACCTAATATCAATACGGATTTCGATCGTTTTATGATCTACGTCGCGAATATGCATGTCAGTAATTTTAATTTGTATGTCTCTCTAACAGACTCTCTGTCCATTGGAATTCTTATCGCAGCATGATCTAAGAAGCTGCCGTGTATCGATTCAACACGGGCGGCGAAATGACTGTGATGTAGTTTCTGATAATTTTTCTCTGCAGTCAAAAAAGTGTCCCAATGATCAGTTATTAAGTATAATAACATTGCAGTTCAAGATGTCTCAACTTTTTTTATCAATTTAGACTCTTCAGTTTTATATCAAAAGTACTCAGGAATTGTAAGAGGTCAGCATTTATTTGGTCTATTATTGTATTTTTCCTCGTATCCATAGTAATTCTTAGGCATAGTCAAAAAATTCATTTACGATGTGCAAGACTCTGTGTGAAAATTATACTTGATATAATCATGGGTTAAGCACAGACCAGCAGTAGTGACAAATTATATTAAAGCTGCACAACAAAATTGGGATAAACACTATGAAATAAAATTTAGACATCTTGATTATAAAATTGATACACTTTAAAACACAGGGTTATGAAATGAAAATTTGCCGACTAAAGTTAGATAAATCACTTCAGACCGAGTCTATGTATTTTGCGGCGCCCTTTCCCATGAAAGCGTCTACTGTTAATATGGCCTACAATCTAGAGCTTCTCTAGCTCAGCTTTTGACAAAAATGAGCCGAGATAAACGTACATCGTTAATAGTGTTTCCGAAGAGCAAGAGATGTCGCTGTAAATCGGTTCACTCTTGTTGACAGATGTCGTAAGGTACATCTGTCGCTGCTTCAAGGCAGTCCAAGTGTTAGGACCTTAGCTTTGTAAGTTACCGTGGGCGACGCTTGGAGATAAGTGTTGACATTCCAAGTTTGTCTCTAGAAAACGTTAATGCGTACACGTAACCAATTTCACATATAGAAAAGTTTTATCAAATGAGGGTATCCACAATCTATATAAATTCCATATAGTATAATATATTGCAGTGGAGAAATTTGAGGATAACAAAAATAATAAAATTGAATGACATACATACTTGTTTTCTAACATAATTAACTGCTGCCTCCAAATCGTGGATATCCACATCTCCCATTTGATACAACCTTCTCCAAAGTGCTCCAGCTAAGACTACATCATCTGACTGAAGACCTTCATCATATGCTATCAGGGAAGCTTGAAGTTGTTCTGATAATTCCAGCAGTTGTGGTCTCATACTGCCGGCCTGTAACATACATTCACAAGATAATTAACATTGATTCGTCTTTATTTTCCTGGACACGCGGTCAAAAAGAATTCGAGGTCTGGGGGAAATCTGAAAATTGGACCCTTCTGGAACCGAAAGAGCAAAAAAACAAACTCTACTGAAGATCTCGAAAAAACTGTTACGTATGAGCGTCAAATGTTAACTTGTTTTATACAATCTCTATAATTTCTGGGTTCCCTCTAAGCCAGGTGGGTTTCATACCGCCCCCTTGACTCTCGTCTGGCCAGATTTTACAAACCGGATAGTGTGTATAACTTATATGACTATAATATCATACAAATCAATGAGTTTATGTTAACTCAAAGCCTTGAGATGCAAATTATGCGGTATGCTCTGATACTCTTGTAAGAAAATATAAAATAAGGTTTTTAGCTACATTCTATTAAAGCATCAAGAAAGCATAATATGTCGATTCACTATTCCAAAGCTACTTTCGTATTTTATTTCAACTCAAGGAGAATGAGCACTCTTATATCTGAAAGATATGTTAACCATTTAGCACTCCAATGTTCTTCAGTAGGGCTACATATTACTAATGAAATTATCAAACCTGTTGGACAAGAAGAACTCATTTTCCTCATGCTATTGATTCACCATTAGTTTTCTCACATCAAAATTCATCATATATGTACATAAGTCAGTGGCATCACATTAGTAACTTGAAATTCGCTGATAATATGAACTGTATATACCTATACTTGCGGTTTTTTTTTGTTTGGTGATTGTTGTCATTAGTCAACTTATTATTGAAAATTAATTTTTTCATTGCGTATGTAAAAAATAAATTTATTAGCCATTTATAAATATCTGCCATAATACCAAACGACGAGGATGTCATCAGTAGAAAGATATTTTTAAAAACTATCACTTTAACGTAAGGGTGAAATGCACGGGGTTTGGTTCTTGAAATTGAATTTATCGAACTATAATAGTTTTTTCTCTTTTAATACTATTTTTTATTTAGTACTACTATTTTGTCTACTCTATACATGTGGTCTTTCCAGAGGCAACTATATTTCGCCTATTGTCTAGACTCATTAGTACACAGCTATTGTTATTATTAATATTATTATTAATTTCCTATCTATCATAAACGTGCAAATACCGAGGTATGAACATTTCTTTGTTACCCCCTTGGGCAAAACCGCCGCAAAATACCACTCTTTATTACCTTCTTAAAATGATATTGCTAATTCTTACCCCAAGTTTCTTGACCCTCTGAGCTACGTCATTCCATAGTGCTTCAATCATGCAGTTCCTCAAAAACCTCCCCTCATCTCCTTCGGCCATAGATCTGACAGACAGCATCCAGATGTGCAATTCTGTTATTACAAACCATGAGTAAAAAGTGTCCGGAAGATCATATTTCTCGAAAAATGATACATAATCCAAATTATCTGCTATGGCTTCATAAAGGAAATACCCAGTGGCTTTCAGTTTCTGGAAGAAATTAAAAAGTTTTGCATAACAGAATTCCATTGGGAAGGGTTTGATTACCGATGTTTAAACATGTTATCATGCTTTTTAAGTATGCCCAAAAATTATGAAGGTTTAAAAATGCACACACATATATAATACATTAACAAATATAGGTCAACCATAGGTCTCTTCCCATATATCATACAAATCAATACAGTGATTTAACCAGAGGTATCACTGAGAGTAAACTGGGAAAAAATGGTAACAGACAGATGTAGAGACTAACCAAAAACGATATTCAATTTACCTTAAAAAATCGTAAAGTAAATCAATGTTTCACACGTTCAATACTAAGATTTTATATGTAAAATAAAATAAAATGCAGAATTAGCCATGTATAAAATATTTTTTCCACTTGGTTCTACCAAACATTGCAATAACCCAATTAGTTTTGAAAACTGGTGGGTATGCTGATAGAATTAACATTCTAGAATTTTTCAGCAAAAGAATAAAAAAACCTGCTGTCAAACACTGTAACATTCAAGCAGCGTCTGATTACTCTGTCGAAAACAAAGATGTATAATGTCCCATACGTTTGACATTTAATGTAACTTTTGTAAATTATGTGGATAATATGAATAAAGCTGAAATAAAAACTAAAGGAACTAAAGGAACAAAATCAATCATTTAGATAGTCAGTAGTGCAATAGAAATGAGTGGCATTTGTTTTTATTTGCTGTATATGTTGAGAAAACATAATATCTCTAATCCCATGTCTGTTGGCCTGGGAAAAAATATTTGTCTGAATATAAATATATATCATCACTAGAAATACAAAGGGGTGTTAATCAAGAAATGCTAATTTGGAGTTTTGAGGAGGCTTTTCGAAGTGGGTAAAATTTGACTACTCATAAAAAATCTCTAATGTAATATATATTTGAAAACTAATTGTAACACTTTTATATCAATCAAAAGACATTTTATATGCCTTGCACTTTGAGCTGAAGTTCAAGTGTGTTTCCAGCAACAATATGAGTAGTTACTGCCACAATATACCAGAGAGTTGCTGTAGTGGTTTCAGTGATTTTCCACCCTCATTGGTTTCTTTTAGGTTCCTCAATAGAAACTACAAGAAATCAAGGCATTTTCAAGCCTGACAGCATGCAAGATGTACCTAATAATAAATCTGTTTATATGTCAGTTGGTTAAAAATATTGAATGATTATTTATATTTTAATAATATTCTGCTTTAATAAACCATTTCTACTACCAAATTCATATAAGGTGTTTTATCACCCTTCTTCCCAGAAGAACAACTTTAAATCACACCAAGTATTGTGTCAGTGATATTTCTCAATGTACGAAGTAGTAAGTAGTATGGGTAAGTTTAGAATAATTTTTTGTTCCAATTTGAAAATTTATCTCTTGTAAATAATATTGAGCATTCACAGCACTCATTTAATGAAACCCTATATTTTGGCCGCCAAGGCCCAGGGCACAGACCTAGTAGCAGTAAAAAAATAAAAGATTTAAGTTGTTGTATTGTATTGTTTTTATATCAAATATGATTAATGAAGTATATATTTACTTGTTATAAAAATTATAAGGGGGACAATCAAAGGCACCCAAAATCTCCAGTGACCAGGGCCCACAGTTAGCTAAAACTGGCACTGTCAAGCACCATCTTAGCTTAATTAATTGATGCAGTTTTGAAAAATGAACATATCAAAAGGCTGAACTTTTTTCAACCTTGATATTGTCCCATTGCACCTTTACTCATGATTAAAATGTTGAATACTTCAATTTATTTAGATGTTAATGCACTTTAATGCAGGCAGTATAATATCATCTTGAACCATATCAATCATAAATAGTTTGTCAACATCGTCAAGTTTCATATTTATAGATTCGTGAGCTTTTGTTGTTACCTATTTAAAAAAAGTCACTTACAGCCCTACTAATCCCGAGAAATGGCAGTTTCTTTAGTAGTTTTCTCAAAATGCTGTCTTCTTTTTTTAACTCCCCAACTCCGAAGGTAGATACTGCACGTAAATAGTGAAAATTAAATGTATTGTGTTGACTCCTTGCAACATTTTTTGGTGTATTCCTTATCTGGTTGTAGAATGTGCAGAAAGACTAGAAAGACATTCGGTGATTATATGAATTAAGGAATTTTCCACTAAGCAAATTACGTACCACTTTAGGTATAGATTGGAGAGAAAATCTTAACGTCCTTTGAATATTCATGGCGCACAAATTACATAAACACTATAATAATAAAATTATATTTAAAATCCTAACCTCCCTTTACTTTAGGAGCTTTCATATTCATTTTTATCATCAATGACGCGTGTCAAAAACTGCCATCTAGCATAACGATTTGGTAGGATATTTCTGACTGTCCTTTTCAGAGGTGCTGGCATCTAGAGGACAACTCTTGAACTGACAAAGTCAACCATTGTTTGCAGGGTAACCAAACTGTAGGCAGGTTTCAGTTTCACAGAAAAATACGTAAGAAATCTGATGCAGAAATGGTGGTCGAAAGATATTTAAGTGAAAAACTGTAAGTAAATCTGTCATTGTTTGAATTTAGAATTAATGTTAGGTGTAGAAAGTATACAATTCGAAGCAAATTAATACCCAAGTTTGTTTGACAAGAATTTTTGTAACGAAGAATTGCACATCTCTTCGTAATTTGAGGGAGAGACGTGCTCCAATGAAACTATTGTACCTATATGTAGAATTTACCACATAAGCTAAGCTGTATCAGAATATCTATTAACTGATTCTGGTGTTAGATAAACCAAATAAAACTTTTTGCAGCCAAATTTAAGATAGGGTATCGCAATTCAAGATATCAAAATCTATAACTGGTATGTACCTTATGCACATATCACCAGTACCAATCACAGCCTGGACAGTGTGGTATGTACATGCACATTCGCCAATTTAATAACAATAACATAGCTATATCAAGCTGACATTGCAGTCTTATCATTGATATATATTGTGATATTGTGATGCATTACTATTTTATTATTTACTTTAACTAAATAATGTTGATGTGACTAAATATATGTATGTACCTTGGCAGTAAAAAGTATTATATTGTATAGATACCTAGGTACCCAAATCACTAGTTTGTACAAGTAAGATTTTAGGAATTCAATTAGTCCTCCACAAAACATCAGACTCTTTCTATAAAATGTCAGTTTTTGTAACTGATAACATCAATAACTTCACTGATGATAAAAGACTAATGCTAAATAAATTCACAATCCATAATGCTCATTGTCTAAAGGCTCTTGCTATGGAAGTGAACTTAATACCTTTAACTATGAGTGTGCACAATGAGTCTTATAGCTGAGCTGAAACAATTAGGGAACAGAATTCTATCCCCCTTTATACCTAAAAGAAAATTGTATCTGTTAATTAAGCCAAACAATCAGAATAGGTATTTGGCTATAGTGGCTTTTCATATTATTTGGATATTGCTAATTATCTTTGCCTCTACAAATACCTTCTATTTTGCTTAACAGTAATTTTTTAGCACAGATTTTTACATGGCTCAATTATGATACAAAACTAGATCTTTTCAACAAAATTAGTTTGATATGATTAAAAATTCTTATCAGGGTTAGTACTGTGATATGTACATATTTTATGTGTAAGTTTGTTATATTTGTTTATTGAACTATTCAAGATACTTTATAGTTATCTGGAATTAGTGATTGTTGTATATAAAATGTAAATGCAATATAACTGTTATTAGGTAATAGCCCTTTGATATTAAAAACAAATTAATACATAAATATAATCACATCCTGCTAGTGTAGGAACTTTTCAGCTATGTGGAAGTTGCATCTGTCCCTGTCCCTTTTCACTTCCCACTCCAATTGGTATTTTAATCACAAAAAATTTCATAACAATGTCACTCATTTGGGTTGGTCTGTTGGACAGTCTGTCTGTACTATGTCCTGTAATCCTTGGCCTCTCTCTCAGAAAGAAAGATCTTTGCTTTATCATTATTATAATGAAGCAGTCCATTCCTCCAGGTGCAGCAGCCAGGCTAAACAGAAAAGCTATGCGACTTCTGAATTCATGACATTCCTTCTGTTTAATCTGTTGAGGCTTGTGTGTGATGCCAGGTGGTAAATAAAAGCAGAAAGTTACCAAATAAATACATGGAGGCTCATTTGATTAACTTATTAAGTAAATAGTGATATGAATCAAAAGTGATTATGAATCTGTGTTCAGCCTTCTAAAAAACGTATTTGAGATGGTTGACAAGTTGTTTTTGATCATCTTGGTTGTTCCACTCACTCTTCCACTCTTCTTTTCATCCAGTCGAATATTTTTAAAATGGGGCATCATGGACATTTTCAGAAACGTGAAAACATTTTGGATGAAATGGAAAAAGGACGATATTTTTGATTACTCACTGTAACTTTTAAAAATTATCCTGTGGAAGTCCCTATTTCATTATATTTTCCGCAGGCCGCTAATTAAAACCACATGCGTATGAATGAATGTTTACTGACATTTTGGCTGCCTCGGAAGCCTTTATCAAATACAAATGATGAATGATGTGAAAAAATGATTTTGACTAATGTTATTATATTTGTAAAATATTTTTTCCAGTCTTTGTTCTGCTTCTATCAAAGGCTTCCGAGGCAGCCGAAACGTCAATAAAGTTTCATTCATACGTATGTGGTTTCAATTAGAGGCCAGCAAAAAATATGTTTCCAATATTTGTAATACGTAGTATTTAAATCTAATGCCAAACATCCAAAAATTTTAAAATTTCAAACGAATATTTATTTCTAAACTGATATTGCGTGGCAAGTACCTCTACTTGATCCCGTTTGTACTGTTCGCATTCACACTCATATTTTTTGCTACTACTACTACATATTTAGAGCTCACTTACACACTTACAAATGCAAATCACTCTGCCTTGCCAAAGGCCAAGTGCAGCTATTGGATAGTCACTATACATTCCTTTGCTGTATTAATAAGCTCCAATTTCATAAAATAATTTAATTCATTTCTGTAGTTCTAGTGTTCTCTGAAGCTTAAATATACATAATAATGGTTCCAAAACCACCAAAAAAGGCTAAAAAGCCTCTAGAAACAACTCTTGGCAAAGCCAGTGCAATTCCCAAGGAAGCAAAGAATGTAGACTTATCTCATGTTCGAAAACCAATAGATACCAGCCTGTTTGGCTTAAGGCAGGTTTTATCACTTTTTAAAACTGGTACTGAAGAGGTATGTATCCAATATTTATTAATTACTTCAATTTGGACACAAATCTGTTATGAAGGATTTATTCCGTGTTCATTGTTAACGTGAATGGGATTTCGAAAAATTTGCTCATTCAGTGTATTGAATCATTCAATAATATAAATGTATAATCATTTGAGAAGAAAAAGAAGAGATCATGTGACAAAACTATATACCTCATGAGAATGCAGTAATTTGAATAACAAAGATTATCTGCAAACAGGACTCTAAGATTCGATGATGTAGGGGCACATTTTTTTGAATGGCCTATAGAGTACTTCCATATGACAAAGTTAATATGGTCATAGAAAGGTTACACGTTTCGAACATATCAAAAAATGCAATGGTAAAACTGATATTCAAGAGAGGTCACAGAATGGAAATTACTTACTATTGACTTATATTGCTGCAAACAATTTTCAAAATTCTGGAAAAAAGTTTAAACCTTGTTTTAGCAAAAGATACAAGTTGTTTTTGGAAACACTATCACTTGATGGGTGTGAGTTCAACTCAAAATGCAGTAGCCTTTAATATAAAAAATTCACAGAATTATGGACAGAAAGAAATCAGGTGTTTGTATCTTTGTTGAATTTCACACTGTTGCCCAGCAGGGTGGCTGATCTGTCTCTGTTCTATAGATATTATCATGGCAGATCTGTCTCGCATAATAACACCAAGGACTGCCAGTACAGCAAACTCTAGAGTAGGACAACTGGCGTATCATCATCAGGTCGAGCTTACAACGCCCCGAACGAGCCTCTTCCAAAAGTAGCTCTGCCAGTGTGTTCAGTTTTTTTAAGTTTTCATATGCAAATCTTCTCTGGAACAGTTCACCTGAAGATTCATATAAATATAGTCAAGTATACTATATTATCATTGAGGCATTAATGTTCATTTTTTCAGGTCCAAAACTATATAACTTTTGAATGTGACCTTATGTACGAGTGTCGTATCTGTCGTACTATATTCAGAAGTTTGGCGAATTTTATCCTTCACAAGAGAAACTACTGCCGTGAACAATACAATCCACTTGGTTTCAATAAAGATAATGACGAACAGGTATGGCATATGTTATGCTTTAAGTTATTTTAACTTGTTACAAATTACAAACCAAATATTTTGGGAGCACTTAATCAGTACTTTTTCATGAAAATGTCGCAATTATTTTATTGAATCCTCTTTGACTTCCTACGCAGTAGCGACGGAATGAGCCTCCTAAAAGGATTAAATTATGAGAAGTACTGCGTCAATCTACTTTAACCCCTATTACCCCACTTTTAGACCTATAATATTCTATTCCTAGCTATCTGTATTACCATGAATTTTTAAGTTTTAATTTAATAAAGTCCAGAATTATAGTGAGTAGTAGTAAAAGATCAAGCCCAAAAATCCATTTTTTTTATTATACCTAATGATCATTATGGATGTTATGTGACGTGATATAAACCAAATCGTGGATTTTATGTATTGTATAATTGGCTCAAATTTAGTTTGTTATGATTACATCTTCTCTAAAGAATTAGAAATTTAATACAAGTACTTGTAAGTTTAGAATAATACTGAAACTTCGTGATAGTTTGATCTTAGCAAGCCTTAATCACTATCTTGGATATGACGTTTACAAAAATAGTGTGAATCGAATTGATTTTGACACATTGCAAATATTTTGAACCCCCTCTAAAAATGATTGTCGCGCTCGAAAGTGATTGGTAACTCAAGAAACGTATAAAAATGAATTTAGAATAAATTGGATGATTGCAGTTCTTTCATAACTCCTTAGCCAATACACCGATTTAATGAAGCAGCATTACCTAAAACATCCAGAAATTTCGTAGGTGCAGCGGTGACTAGATAACCAATAATCAACCATACATACGGAGGGTTTGTTTTTCCTGGATAGAATATCTTCGGTCACAGCGTGCAGATTTCAAATGTAAAAACATTTCGGCTAATGTATCATGGCAGCACGCTCCTTGAAATATGTGCAAATGAATAAATATTATTTTATCTAAAAATATAATAATATAAATGGTGCTTAAAGCAAATAAACAGATAAAATACATTCTTATTGTGATATTATAAAGTGCTTTTACAAGTTGAATGTAAGGATAAGTTTCATAGCAAAAGTCTGACATGGAGTAAAAATACTTATATGCTCAATACCCATAGGAGAGCTGTTCAGTGATACATTCCATCTCCAAGGAAAATAGCAACGATACTGCGACGACAAAGAAAGCTGAATCATCATGCATTACAAACATCGTGGACAGGCTGAAGGACAGGCAGAAAATTGTGGAGCTGAACCAGAAAACGATCAATGAGGACTTTTCCAAGGAAAAAGTAGAAAACGATCATAAGGTATAGTAAAAATTGGTTTTATCGATCACAAAATGGAACTGATTAATGTATATTCGGAAAACTATCTTGTAGTTGTTTCTCTGGTTCATTATATGTTTACTTACGTTTCGGCTGCATCGGCAGCCTTTTTTAAACTACAAAAAACAAGTCACCAAATTTATACATTTGTTTGTATATGGTTTCAATAAGCAGCCAGTAAAAAAATGATCTGTTTTGAAATGTACGTCTATTTAATAGGGTGTCTCTTTGTGTGTCCTTTATTGTTAGAATAAACAGGATCATTAGGGGGTTTTCTGCCAGGTTTGTTTGTCCAAGGACCAAAATTGATAGTCCAGCGATTATTATTTTCGTAGTCCACCTCTATTTATTTATCCATAACCAAGCTGAAGCGTCCAATATGTAAAAAAAACATTCATTTGATATAAATTGAGGTTCGACTAACAAAATTTTACCCTGGACTATCCTGAACCCTTGGAGTCACCAACTAAACCTAAAATGTAAAAAAAATGGGTGGACTAACGAAATTTTTCCCTGGACTGTCTTGGACTAACCAACTGTAGCGTCGAACACGTGTATTTAATAATTGAGGATGCAGTGCTGAAATAATCAATTGTTTGATCATTTTTTATTAGGAAAGGACTAACGATTTTTTTGTTGGACTAACATGAACCAACGATGGAGAAGTGAACCAAATATTTCCCCCCACTAAATTGACATTTCGGTGTTCCCACTTCACGGGACTGGATTGTTCGCCGTACACATGGTGTATTTTAGTGCGCGCCTACTCATCCAAGACAACTTGGGGTTAAAAATGTTTTAACAATTTAATAATTGATCTTGAAAATAGAGCGGACGCTGATATTGGTAGAAGCATTTTCTGGAAATATTGGAATCGTTGATTTTCAAGCAGTACAACCACTTTGAAATAAACTAATCATGCTTTTTATTATAAGCATTTAAATTTATAAACTTGACATTTAACTCATATAATATAAAATATTTAACAATTATTATTCCACAAATAGGAAACTGTAAAACCCAGTACCACTGGAGTAAAGAATATTGTATTGGAGGAAATACCTGCAACCAGTGCGGCTGTTTTCCAGACAGTTTTTTCTGATGGACCTCCCGAATTTTCTGAAAAAGCAGAGTTTATGAAAACCGAAGTAAGTATTTTAGTCTTATATATATTTTGGTATAATACATGACATGTTTGCCTCCAAATATCTCACCGCTATTCGACGTGTTTTGTCTGGTCGGTCGGTGAAACATTTGACCTCAAGTCAATTTGTTTAATCTGTTAGGTCTGGAGAACCAGAAACCAGTGATTGTCAGTTGAAAAAGGAAAAGAAAAAAGGAATAAAACAAAACATCAAAGAGCAATGCTATGTTCAGGTACAGCGGAAAAAGCGTAGAGCCTCCAGTGACTGATGTGTCAAATAAGTTTTGATCATGTGGTCCACTGATTCACTTGATTTCCGTATGAATTGTGCGCGACGTAGCCTACATTTTTCTACTTTCTCATTTCGTCAAATAATCAAAGATTCAAATGAAAACAGCATATGCCATACGACGCCGAAAAAGGACTTTTGATGAGATCCACCTACAGAACCTTTGATCACAGAATCAGTCTAAAACTGCACGCCCATTATAAAAGACGATTCTGTTTCAATTCTGCCTTGTAGTCAATCTATTTTACTATTCTCGTATCAATGTATGCTCCATCACAAGTCTTCGCGGATATGAAATATACAATATGTCCAAGAGAATATATTCTTCTTTACAGGTGATGGAGATCCATAGCATCTTAGACGAGAATGAAGCGGTACTTGACTCTACTGGCAGAGTTTGCGAATTTAAAACAAACAAATTGTCCAAGATTCCTAAAGGCAGTTTATTCTGCACAGAGTGCAATATTAAGTTTTCTACTAAGAAAACTCTCAGCCACCACTTAAAATACAAACACAACAGGACACAGCTTGTGTATATTTGCCCTGATTGTAAGGATCCTTTTGCGAATGCTTGGTGTGTTTATAGACACCTCATGAAGGTACATAGAAAGACTTCTCAGCAGATAAGAAGGTAAGAACTATCAAGCTTTGTATTTTAGAGTCGTTTACGTAATAGCAGAGATGGCGCTTGGTTGACTGCGTAACACAAATTTTGCTTTGTCCCCGCACCACTGTAACATATCAATCATCGCAATTCCCAACTCCATAGCTGACCGTCATCTGGCGGGAACCATTTTGTGAGGACATAAGATCATCTGTTTTGACAATTTGTGCAATAAGTACGGGAAATGTGAAAAAATGCATGGAAGGTGCATTGTTCCTAATTGTTTTTATGCTAAATCAAGAAATGTGGTTGATAAGGGACCGTAACATTAGAGTAATTGGATCATATATTTCAATTATAACAATCCCATGTGCTATAAAACAAAAGCTATGAACTCACCTTGCTTTCGCTTGTAGTCACGAGAATAAATAAATCATTGTTGATGCATCTCAGACATTCCTAGATTATACTTAAAAACATATAGCCTGTTCAGTCACTTATGCCCACTTTCTGAAGTACGTATATCATTCAGCATTTTCCACTTCTCCGTCATCGTCACTAATGCCAAAAAAGTTGGAGAACTTTAGCGCAACCTATTATTGGGTTGATTTACTGCTTGATTTAATTTCTATTTAGTTACATCGATTTTCACATTCTCTATTCAATTTTTAAGAGCGTTGCAATATGTTCTCAGACTCAAACTCATCGGCTTAGTACCCTTCCAAATTAAACCAAGATCATGAAAATCGATGCAAACAAATAGGAATTTTACATTACTTTTTTTGAAATAATATTCAAATAATTAATAAAATAATATTAATTAAAATATAAATAAACTGTATTGTCAAAAACTATTCCAAATGTAAATAATACATGAAAGCAATTCATATATGTTAGATATAGATGTTATATCAAAAAATAACTTACTAAGTTTTGATTTTAGAGGCATGCGCCCTAGCAGTTATCTCAGGAATTTTATGATTTCCAACATTATTTCTTCTCCACATTTATTATAGATATTTTCATCTGGAATTTCTGCAGCAAGTGAACAAACGTCAACTATGTTGTCAATTTGACGTAAAATTTTTAGATAATATAGATTTTGTCAATATCAGAGATGATTGTTTTACTGAAAAATCTTGAAAAAACGGATCATATTAATCAAATACGATTGTATTCTCTATCCGAAAAAAAAATTGATGAACTGAAATTTTTCTCTAGAAAATTTCCTCGGGGAATTCAGTTACTTTCCCGCCACCTATTTTTTTGTAAGCTCCGTTAACTTGAAGCTTCATCAAGCTATGAGTTATAGCATTGCGTAATATATTAAGTCTTCAATGATGGTTATAGCCAGGCAAAACTCTTGATTTGGGTGTTTCTTCAATCAACTATAATGTATATATCAACTCACTAACTTGACAATGGTTTTAAGGCTAAGGCAGCAGATACACAATAGTGTGGTGCGAAAGGATAATTGTCCAAAAAAGAAGAAAGATAACGCTGTATGTTCGTCCGTTGAAGAACCAGATGAAGAAAATCAGGTAACTAAATATTTTTCTATAATCTAGCGCGATTTCACTAATTACAAAACTATTATTTGTATTATAAAAAATGGAGATAAGAAAATTGATTCAGTACTTTGACATCCATCTACTTCATAGACTAAATAGATGACATGAAGATTAATGTCGTTATATTGTCAAAATCTGTTTTTTTATTATTTTTTTTTCGTAGTTTGGTAAAGGCTGCCGGGGCAGCGAAAACGTTAGTAAAGATTCATTCATACGTAGGTGGTTTCAATTAGCGGTCAGCGGAAGATATACAGGATATCTTCTTCTGTTCTATTGACCTTGTTTATATTCGCTCATAAATATAGATCGTTAAACAAGATAATCAGTTTCAATTCTCCTATCTCATACGTTGAATGCGGCAACTTGTATCCAACAAGTATTCCGTCAAATAGATTAATGGCATAGTTTCAATGTGTGTAGATAACATCAAGCAAAGTATAATATTCATATAAAATAACCAATTTTAAAAATAAAATCCAATATTTTGGATGGAAACTACGGCGTGCATTTACTCGAACTCACTTAAATGGTAATTGAGACATTCAAGGTTCAAAGCAAAATCGAATGCGAGCGGCAGCTCTTCATCAGGTGAGGATCATTTCTTGGTTCTAAAAAATCTGGGACTATGATTTGCTGTGTCATAACTAACGCAGGGCAACCGGAGCCCGCGCCTGGGCTGTAGATCGCATAGGGCGCAAATGCCTTTAAGTTTTTTGCTATTCAGGTTTTTCTAGGGGGGTCAATATCCAAACGGGTGCAAATTACTGAATTTGTCCTGGGCGCCATAATTCCTAGTTACGATACTGATAATTTGTGTAGGTCTGATACGAAGGATAAGAGTTCTTTTCAATCTGTTATTAATATTACTGACTACAAATAACGTCTCAGAAACCTCAGCTCATCTTCTCTTGTTTGTTTAAAAAAGGAAAAAACATATTGTACAAAACATTATATTTTCTTTCAGTGGCTGACTAACGTAGAGGACAACTACTTCCAGATGTGCGGTGGATGTGGTAAACGGTTTGAACGCAAAGCCGCACTGCACTCACACGTCACGATGTGTTTGAAGCGGATGGCCGTCTGCAATTCGATCAAAGAGAACAATGCCAAAAAGCGTGGAGAGGACACGAAAGGGAGTAGAGCGACTGACAAGGATAAGTCCACCTCGCCGTCCGGAGCGAAGGGCGCCTCCAAAAGAAAGCCCTACCTGCTCAGAACGTACAAGCGCACGCAGCTGATTCGCACAGACTGTGACGAGAATGCGAATAGCGGCATGACAGGAGTTGGCTGCTGTGAAGGTATTTGACATTGTTTATATATGAATTTCAGTCATTTATAGTGTTGCAAATGGAAGACACAATGAAAGGAAAAAATGGAGAGACGAGATTGAATAATCATTTTTGGTCACGAGATATCGAAATAAGATCGAAAAGAAGAGATGAAGATAGATAAGTAAGAAAGACATTGCGTCAGTTTGCTTCATGGTTCACGGTGACACAATGGTAAAGCTTAGAATGCAAGAGGATGTTAAGTCGATCCCAGCTGCTGACAAGTTTTGTTTTCTATTTTTTTTAAATTATGAGCAGTCTCTCTTAATGTATGAGCACTCTTCGATCATTCATATACAAATTGTGTAATTTGGACTCAAAAGTTCCACAAATAAAACGGGCATGAACAATAACCTTCCCTCAAAATATAAACAGCCGTTCGTGAGATGTAAATATTATTCCAGTAAAAGTTATTCCAGTGAACTCTCTAAATTGTATTGTTCCACAAACAAACAAAAAATGATAAAAACTCTTATCGTACATTTGAAGGATATATTGTATGTCCATGAGCAAGATGAAAAACCTGAATTTAATACACATAATCTCTCAAAAATGCATTTTCAATATTTCGTTATGAACAGTGAATAAAATGGAATAGTAGATGGAATAGTTGACGATTAAAGAGAAGACTGTTGCTCATTCCAATGTCTGATGCATTTAAAAATATTGTAACATTATTTTCAACACATTTCATTCCGCCCTAGGATTTTATTTCTCAGCGCTCCTATACTAATCTTATGAATAAGGAATTCCTATTGCAGTAACTTCTTAGTTATTTTTATGTAATAAATGTATTATCTGCTTCCAGGTGAAAACACTGCTCAGCAGTCTTGCAGTACTACTGCTACATCGGAAAAGGGAGGAAAAGGAGTACTTATTACAAGCAGTACCTCGCATTATTCGGTACCGCCAACTTCAGCGAATATCTCCGAAGGAAACACTTCGGAAGGAAAACATATTAGTAGTTCAAATGAAGTACCTGCTCCAGTGAAATTCCGAAAAGGAAGTGGAACGATCGGTGTGGATGATGCAAAACTATACTTCGATACAGTATCATTTTTCAGTGGTACCACCAAGGATCAGGAAGCAATGCATAAAGGGAATCGAAAAGATATTCAGAAAACCACAGAAGATATAACCATCACTTGTACAATCAAGGAAAATGTACAATCCACAAGTACCATTGATGATTTTGACGGGATATCAAAGCTCGGTAAAGTGTTACATTCGAACGATACTGACTTTCATGAAGACAGTAAAAATGTAATCCTTGTAAAAAATGAGTCACACGTATCAGAAAGCGTTAACAAAGAGTCATTATCAAGACAGAGCGCATCAGAAAATACCATAGATGACAAAGTGATACCAGCAGAAAATATTCAAGATGCTATCACAGATACTACTCAAGGCAAATGTATACTACCAACTAAGAGCACTATATTACAATCAATACTGAATGATACTCACTATGTGTCAGAGAACAAAGATATAATATGGCTTACTAGTGCGAGTATAACTAGTAATGAAGAGAAATATGCGGTACCATTTGAAAGTATGGCGTCCGAAATTCAATCATGCTTGGAAGATGGTATACATGATGCTGATGATGTTCTTGAAAATAAAGTGCCATCCGTCGATAATAAATCTAAAGATACAGAAACATATTTTATCGATAATTCAAAAAACATAAAAAATGAATGTATTGACTATGGTGTAGATATGCCTGAAGTCAAAAATATAATACTGTCAGAAACAAACGAAGGTGAGAACTCCTTTTCCGTCAGTACAACTGCAGGATATATGTTGAATGACTCTAAGGATGTTAAAGACGGAATAGTGGCGATTACAGGACCATCTTTGATAAACCCTACTATAGATAGTAGTATTGATGTATTGAAGTGTAAAGATTCATTACTAACTCCAGAATCTAATTCATGTGAAAACAAGGTAACTGAAATCAAAGTAGAATCGTCATTGCCATTTTTGAGTACTACTTCAAACAAACAGGAATTTAACACTACCACGGAAAATAAAGATGCAAACAACAGTTCAGCAAATACAGATTATACATCAAAAATCAAAGAGTTGGTACCATTGAGCATACAGGGTAGGAATCATGTTACAAATAGCGATTACAATATAATTATGTCTTTGGTAAACCAATCAAATGACACGAATGATACCAACGACTCAAATACTGTAAATCGCTGGATAAAAACGGGTGATTTAATTATAAGCGAAGACATTGCACAAGCACCTTTGAATAAAGCCAATGATGGTAGTGATAGTGTTGCAAAGGAGAGTGTTAAAATACATAGTCTCATGATGGAAGATCATCTAAATACAAGTCGCATGTTAAATCCATCACCAGAATTAATTTCCAAAATAAAATTACGTATATTTGAAATGCTGAAGGACAAAGATGAAGATAATTCTACTGATGAAGATATTGTACCAAAAAAGTCGATGAATGTAGTAATGAAACGAAAAGATGGTTCAACCGTAATAACTTCAATTTCGGATCTAGAAAGAAACAATATGCCGAGCTTAATCAGTATTAGTAGTGATGACGGTGACATTATCGGAAATCAAGATGAAGATGGTACGGAAATGCCTTCCGTTGTGCGAAAGTTGCATAGAGATAAACTTGGTAGATTTTCTAGTAATTCTGGAATGTCTAAGTGTGTGCTTCGAAAGCACAGATCTACACGCAATAACACTATAAGTGACGATAATAAAAATATTGATAATTGCTCTAAAAGTGTAATGCAAGCAGAGCATGGAAAAACGGACAATGAGAAGAATCGCGATGGATCGCATAAAAAATCTGATACGGTTGATAGGAATTCTCCAGAAAGAAATAGCACCGCACACAACGAGAACAGTCGATCTTCTATAGTTTTTAATCAATGCGTTGTCAATCTAAAAAAAATGGCTGATGAAACTTCCAAGCGTAGTAGAACACCCGAAGTCGCTAAGAGTTCTGATGAAAGAGATAGTTCTCCGGAACTGAGAGGATTCCCTCAAGATGAATCTGAATCATTAAAGGCTGTGAAGAGTTTGATCGCAGCTGTTACTAGGGATTGGGCTGAGGGTGAGCCAAGTGTTGAAGAAATAAAATCTACCATTAATTGGAAACACGTATCTGCAGATATGAACATAGATGTAATGGAACCATCTAAAACAAAAATTAGGGACACCTTGAAAAAGACTCCTAGCCGAGGTCGGAATCAGAATCAGAAATATAATTCCTCGAAAAAATCACAGAAATTTCATAAAAACGCTAAATCATGCGCAACAAAAAATAATGTTTTGTGTAAAACTAAGAATTTCCCAAGAAAAAATCGTGAACCTAAAGTTTCAAAAAACAAATCACCGCATACCAGCAAAAACTCCTTATCCTTTGCTGATGAGAAGAAATATATCATCAATGACATTGGCATGCGCATTAGCGATTATATTATTGTAAAAGATGAATCCACTGGTAACAGATTTGTCACGAACCATCCCAGGTGCGAAGAAGAGGACTTGCAGTATCAAGCATTTGAGGAAAAAGAAATAAAAACAGCAGTGCAGAAGCGAGGGCTGAAACGCAAACATGCTGGAAAAACTATTCAGTGCCATAGAGAGAAGAACTCTCTGAGACAGGAATTAGAAAAAACATTCGGGGGCATCGTCCGGAAGGCATTGCCGTATATGGACATACAACTGTTGCAGTGCAAGCCCTGTCATAAGACATTCTCCAAGTTGACTAAGCTCATCAACCATATGTCTGCGCATTTCTCCTGGTTCAGGTAGGGACTCATGTCAATGAGATATATTTTAACTATTATTAGAAATATAAATTTAATGTAACTTCTAAAATTTATCCTGTGGTTGTCTCTCTGATTCGTTATATTTTCCGCTGATCGCTAATTTAAACCACATACATATGAGTTAATGTTTACTAACGTTTCAGCTGGCTCGGCAACCTTTATCAAAGTAAAAATCAGAATGAAAAGTGTTCATTTCCAAAATATACTGACATTAATATTATACATAACTTGTACAGGTCATATACAAGGTTATCATAAATTAAGGGATATATTTCCAGCCTCATTGGTGGTATTCTAAACTCAATATTTTTCATTAACCTCACAGACAGATAATTCGCTGAATTAAAAAAGGCGGTGTCAACAAGTGGTCGACAATATTAACAATGTCGTAGGTTTAGATTAGGTTCTGGATTTCTACGGATATCTTCATTTGGTTCTAGTGAAACTTACAATAAAATTGATTAATGTATTGCAATTAATCAATAAAAATGAGTGTCAAATATACCTAATAAAAATTTTTCTAGAACTAAAGTTTATATCCTTAGCTGAGAATGTTTATTCTATGAAAGACCTTTTGTCCGAAAAATGAATAGGTTCTGCTTATATATTCTAATATATTATCTTATTACTTTTTTTATAACTCTCATCGCTGCCACTTACTAAAGCTTTAACTTGTTAAAAAATATGCTGTTTGAACCGTTTAAAATTGCTTTCACTTAGAGGCAGTGAATAAAAATTGTAAAAGCAGTCACCTCAAATAACGTTACATATTGTATATTGTATTATAATCGCAAAAAAATCGAATCCGATTGATTGATTTCTTGATGTTCCATGAGATCTAGCGGGTGACAATGAAACTACTCAAAGAGGCATTTCAAAATGGCTTGAGATGAATATATTCATTTTGGTTTATTGCTAGCGTTCACAATTTTGAAGATTCTAGTATACAAACAATTGAATATTATTTCCGGTCTCAACGGAAAAAACTCTTTGTTCGTTTAAATTAGACACGATCTATATTTTTTGTATAAAATACCCTTGTCAAAAATTGATCGTTTTTGAAACACAGTATTCGCCATGACTTGTCAAGACGCTCCGTGCGACCTTTGCCGGTCGGTGTGTTAATGTAAGCTGTCAGATCTGATAAATCAGAAACCAGACATGGTCAGTGGAAAGAAGAAGAATACAGGAAAAAAAGTGCAAAGATAAGGAACAGTATCACGTGGAGTGCAAACTGGCAATTTAGTTTGATGTTTCAAGTGATTTTGTTCAAAATTTCTGGCGTAGTAATAATGTGATCATGGGTGTTCTAAATCCAAGATTCTATGTTTGATCACAGTGCGAGCCGTGGGCTGGAAGTCGACTATATAAACTATTGGCGCAATCCGTTCAGTGCAGGAGTTATCATCAAAAAAAGAGAACATATCTTGATGTTTTCACTTTTGCTGTGATGCACTTTGACAAATAGAATGCCAAATCAATAGAATAAATGGCGTACGATACACGCTCGTCTATCTGTCTTGTCTGTTTGTCCTGTCTTGTCTATACTTTGTCCGAAAATCCTTGGCCGATCTCTAACTCGAAAAGTTATTTTCGGATTTTTATGGAACATTTGCACCAAGTTAATGATTTGACATTGATGGCAAAGCTTTGTAGTTTTTCAAAATCGGTTCAGTGGCGGCGGAATTTTCGTGGAAAAAAAACTAGAAGAATAAGTAACGCGTTTCAAACGTTCCTGAAACCTCTTATCATTTTTGATTTATGCTTTAAAAAGCTGCAAAAAGAAAGTTTCCAAATAACTGTGATGGGCTAATTTGTTTCACTTGTCCTAGGAACTACCACTGCATCTTAATTAAAACAGAATCATACATGATTATAAAATCACATTTTAGTCTTTTAAAAATGGGCTCCAGTCGGTTGACTGAAGTTTTTCGAATATACTGTCTGGATTTTAGAACTGTTGGTGCAGTTCAAGTATAAGGACTTTTGGACGTTTTTGTAAACGTGAAAACTATTATTATTAAGTATTATATTCCCTATTTGTAATATTTTTCAAATTTGATTGCAAACAACTCAACGCCATTTTTTTCCACGTTGGAAAATATAGTTTATTGAATTGAGAAGTTCATAAAAAGTTTAACTTCAATGTAACCATTTTTACCTGGATTTAGCTGTCATTTCTCTTCCGAATGGATGCTTTAACATTGCGTTTCTTGATGACTGCATTCATGAGAATCACATATTTATTGCAGGTACCAATGTAGTAGTTGTACTTTGGTCTCATACAGCAAAGCAGATTGTATATCCCACGTTATTGAACAGCATCGCGTGTCTCAAGAATACCTCTCAAGCATGGTACTACCGATTCCAAGTTGGAAAACTCTACTGATGTCCCATGATTTCAAAGAACTAGAAGAACATGAGGATACGACTGGAAAACACATTGACGAAATAATAGTAGGGTATGTATAATTTAAACTAACTTCTGGAACTCATTCCTGTGGTTGTATCTTGGCTTTATAATTCATTTATACTGGCTACTAATTAAAACACGTGATAAAAGAACTTTACTCACGTTTCGGCTGCCTCAAAAGTCTTCAGCAAAGTACAAAAAAATGAAAAGTTTAATTTTAAAATTATAATGACATTGACTCTATTGACTGTATCCAGGAAATGTATTGTTTTTAATAAAACCATAATGTAAACTATTATTATGAAAGACTAGAATCCAGATGCTACATTTTCATTGTTGATAAATCGAAAACGAGGGACATAATGCATAGCGACATAAGAAACAAAATGCTACATGTCTTATGACAGAAAATAAAACATACGGCAGTGTAATCTCAAGGTAATATTTCAAAATTGCCTTATTTGGCATCCAACAATAAACCATAAGAAAATCTAAAGCAAAATCTACAAGGAGATCATTCCTTAAGTCATACTCAACCAAACAAAGTCAGTATATTGAGGAGTTAGAAAAAGAATCATTATTTAGCTTTATAAAGGTAGCTTCTATAATTTTTTTATGTAGTATACAAACTTGCTCCCATTTTACTCTTTGTCCTGTTTTCCAAACGTATTAACTCGGTTCTAATGTCGACGTTTCTCCCTTAGTTATATAACGTTTGTGTTCATTGACATTCTGAGACAACAACCTTGAAGAGAAAATCACATGCTGGTCTGCTAGCCATGGAAATGGAAGGAGGCCCAATACTCGAATCATCTTTCATCAAGCTGTTGTAAATTAACATCAACAATAACATATTATGGTTCGATCATGTTGAAAGCCTTGTCCTTGTAGGCGTCTCAGAAGGTCGGGGTTCTCTTCCGCTCCAGAAATTTGTAGTCATCTACATATTCCTGTGTTTTACTTGCCACTACAAACACGTACGATTGACTGAAATATCTTAACTTTTTAGCTAGAGATATTCCAGTCAATCTCAGTGGTTTCAACTAGTGGGCAGTGGAAAATGAATATGATCCATGTATCATTCTTTAGTGGAAGGTTACGACGTAAAGGACAGATTTCAGTGGATAGGGCTCCAAACAGATCCTTGCGTGAACTCAATCATCTGTAATCGATCTGGCTAGATCTACACATCTCTTCAACAAACGGACTTAATATGGAGATAGAAAATACCTTTGTCTATATTGCTCTCCGTAATTTAGCAGCTACAGTTTTTGATAGTATGACAGAAAGAAATTATGGCTCGGGTGAGCTGATATTCATGATGGCATAAATCTCTACCAATTCTGTAGTCAGACCTGCCAAGATGCATTTATTTAAATTTTTGTTTATTTAAGATGAAATTCTCATGACTCTGTAATGCCTTATCAAACGCCTTCAAAATGAGGATTAAATTCAGGAATAAAATGCCAATTCAAAAATTAAGCAGCAATGAGAGAATAGCTATTTTTCGTCGAGAACAATAATTTATCCAATTAATTCTTTATACCAAGTTTAGTCCAACTACAATTGTTGAGGTTTGCATCTACTAAAGCCAGCTTAATATGCTCCTGTAGATAAATCGCTGAATAGTTCAATTGGGCAGATTTTATTATAATAAGAATTATTTTTTACTTTTTAGTTCAATTAACTATAAAGAGTGTTTTTAAACTCTCATTTATGCATCAATGAATCTATTATCGAATCGAACCCGAGCCTCCTGTCATATCCAAATGATCTGCCTAATATAATTTTTAATACCAAGAATTTTTTAATGAACAGCAATAATGGGATAAAATTACTAAACTATTGTATTGTCATGTAGATTTTAGATGCTCTTACTTGGCGAATCGCTTCCATCATGTAGATAAAATAATTGTGTATTTAACAGTTTCACAAATTTGTGAAACTGTGTTAAATACACAATTATTATATTAGAATATTGTATTGTCATCTGTCCTTGATAGATGTGCGATATTTAAAATAAATCTGACGTTTTAAAGTGGGTGAAAACATCGTTCGAAGATATTGTTCCAAACATAGATACATACATACATAGATGAAGCTAATAGAAGCATGTTAAAAAATAATGCGTCGGTTTTTCTGTTAACGGAAGCCACTGATCATTTCCCTAAAAAATAGGGGGGCAGAAATTATTTGTGGGGCACGGAAGGAGGAATCTATTTTTTTGTTAGTAAAATATGTTCTATGATCTATAAACTACAGATTACTGCATTTTGACTGAAAAATCATAATCAAAAGTACGTTATACCCTTTTCATCAGTATGATCAAAGTTTTGATTGGATTTTAGAACTGTGTGAATGCAATTTTTACTGAGTGTATGTTCTCCACAATGTATTAGACCTGCTATAGACATGCATGTTTCGTCTTTAGCCAGACTCGTCAGTATAGCCTGGCGATCTACGTGTAGAGATCACTCGGGTGTTATATACGTAACCCAGCAAAGGGTATGATAGCAACATGAACTCACCTAAGTGTCGCCCTCTATGGGGACGCCCATTGACATCTTACGAAACCAACGGTCCTAACACCTGGACTGCCTTGAAGCGGCAACAGATGTCCATTAAAACATCTGTTGCCGCATGCAATATTTATGTCTTGTAGTTAATGAAAATTTTGGAAAATCGAAAATATCAACATCAGCATCAGTATTTGTTTAACTTAATTCTAAAATATTGAAACTTGTGTGGGAAATATACTTGACACCATTTTTTCAGAAAACACTTCTTTTATGCAACATAGTTTATTGGATTGATAAGTATTTTTTCCTACATACGCTATCTGTTGAAAATTTCATTGCCATTGTAAAAATTACCAAAAGGAGAGGGCGTGCTGCCTGCTAGATAAGTTGCTGTATATTTAGTTTATTCGATAACCTTAAAAATAGGTAATATTTATTAGTGGAAATTTATTGTACTTCAAAAAATCTTAGACTACAATATAACCGTTATTAACATCTTGAGTACAATATGTTATTTAATGTAAAGATACAACGAGGAGCCGATATGCATCGATGACGACGATGAAGTTCTCTATAGCTCTTCCAACGAGACTGAAGAGCTTCCATTGGTCCCCCATCCTGGCATCGATATGGTATTCAGTGACGACACCCAGCAAGTGGAGGTCCCCACGGAGATATACTCTTGCGAACCGTACGAGCTGCTCGACTCAGTGGAGGGACATTTCGATGACAGGGCTGCTGAAGCTAGTGATGAACTTCTGGTTGTGGAAGATTTCAACGAGTTTTTAGACGACACAAGCAATTTCTTCGGTGATCTCTTCGGTGCACCTGTGGTAAATCCCGAGCCTTACCTAACTGAAGACACAACGCATCCTGGTACATCAGAAATTAGAGGTAAAAATATTCATTTTAATAATGCGTTGCAAATTTTAATTTGCGTTCTAGAAACTACATTTCTAGACATTAATTTCAAGTATCGTAATAGCGCAAAATTTTGAATTGCAAATATCATGTTTTAATAATAAGAAACAAACTGTGTGCGATTTGAAAGATAGTTTTTGAAAAACGATATGGCCACATTATCAAACCCAATGTATTGCATCTTAAAAAGCAAAAGTTTGTGATTTATCTTATCAAACGCTTTTGAGTAATCTATAGAAACCACTGACACTAGTGACACTGCCATTTTTTATCCATAGCTCTGATGACGTTATCACATAAATTCAGTAACGCTGAGGTAGTACTGTGATGCTTTCTGAATCCTGATTGGTTTGGAGAAATTATGTTCGAATTTTCAATATATGTTCCTGCTTGTAGCTGAACAGCCTTTTCTAAAAGTTTTGAAAAAAACGGGTAGTAAGCTTATCGGTCGAAGATCAGTCAGATCGGTTGGTGTAGATTTTTTTGGCGTTGGTAAAATCAATGCTTGTTTCCAGGATTTGGGGAATGCTCCTTTCTCAATACAAATGTTTATAATGTGCATGACATGATAGAATATCACTGCCAAACTAATTTTAATCATGGTTAGTGATAATGTGTCAAAACCTTTCGCATCCGATTTTATATTTTTTATGATGTCTAAAATTTCTTGAGGATTCAAAATTCTTAAAGAAAATAAATTGGTGGAATTAAACTCATTGCTTCTATAAAATTGGCATATATTTTCTGGTACGCTGTCAACACTGTGAACAGACATAAAAGAGTTATTTATCATATTTGCATCACTTATATTGTCAGGTAAAGTGGGCTTACTACGAGAATTTATATTAATTTTTTTAATTCCTGACCATAATTGTTGTGAATCATTTTGTTCATATAGTGCGACCAAAAATGTTTTTTTTCCTTTCTGATTTCTAAAAGAGCCTTATTTCTATGACGCCGGTAGTTTTCAAAATTATCTGCTGATTTATTTGACTTATATTTCGACAATGCATTATTTCTATGTTTCAAAACACTTTTCAATTCATCATTTAACCAGGGAGCTGGGGGTTTGTTGACACGAACTGTCCTGAGTGGAGCATGCCTATTGAACGACTCAATTAAGACATTTGTTAGATGTTCAACCTTACTATCTATATTTTCAATAAAAAATAAATCATCAATGTTCAGTATATATATTGTCTGTCGTTTGTCCGGTAATCCTTGGCCTCTTATACCTCGAAAAATGCTATTCAGAGTCTAATGAAATTTCGATACCACTATGGCAAGGACACAAAAGCAATGTAGCTCTCGAAAACCGGTGGTGGAAGGGGAGCTGTTGTCAACAGATAGATGAAAGAATATTTATTCGTAACTGAGGACTACGATACATCCGATTTATGAGCATAGTAGATTTTCAATGCATTTCGAATGCTAATTTTTTCACAATTTGTTCAGAATTTTAGCTTTTTTGTGAAATGTTCTAATTTATTTCGCTTCTCCATTTGCAAATATTTTTTTATAGATAACCTCTCACAAAGGCAGAAAGCCTATCGCGCTCTATTTACATTGACTTTGAAACGCTGTAGATTGTAACTATCCGGGAACATAGTCCTCGGCAGCTCATTCCACAGCGCCGAGGACAAATAGGGACAGATCGGCCACCTTTCTCCAATATTGCAGGCTGTGGAGGTCCCTTGTAAGGTCCAGCGCATCACTAGATGTATGCTCGTTGTTTGGATTCTATCCAGAAGCTTTAGGGAGTGCTTGGGGGCGCATCCCCACATATGTGAACAGTACTCCAACGATGGTCAGATTTGAGCCTTGTAGAGTAGCAGTAGCTGTTCTAGTGAATCGCACATTACTGCATTTCAACTGAATGAAGATTGTGATTAATGACGAAAGGGCTATTTAATATCTTCACGTATTTTATGTGCAATGGTGCTGACGAGATTATGGTCGGATTTTTAATCTATTGATCCATACTGTAAGTTTTGGAAATACATATTGGAAATTCTAAACTGATACCATTGCGTGAAAAGTACTGCGTTAACATACTGAATGCCACTTTTAAGAGACAGTACCATCACCAGATGATGGTTACTAAAAAATTTCTGGATGGAAACAAAAACGTCTTGTAAGTGGATACATGCCTTTTAACTTTATGCTACCTAACAGAATCGGTGGCAAATATCGCCCATTTCACAGTATTTGCCTAATTCAATAGTAGTTAATTTCTACAAACCCATCAAGTTGGCAAAACAAACCTCCTAGTATTAACAATGATAAAGGAGCGGCGAGTGCCTCCTCCTTCAACCTTACATGAGCCCCTAACGAATCATGATAGAGCCCCCACCAGCCAGTTTAATTAGTTTGTTATTTGAAATTATAAGTTAAATTTTAGTTAAGACGTAGTCATTGCCGACAATAACCAATTAGGCCATACACAATTATAATTGGGACGTACGACAAATACGCTGTATAGTGGACTAATTTCACTTTATTCTTTCGAATGCTATGCATCCATCTTCAGGGCTACAATAACAATATTCACTAACCGAGAAAAAAGTATTTTGAAATAACACTCACCAAGAAGTGACTAAGTATGTTAGAGCAGGTGGTGTAGACGAATAGTCTAGTAACTAACATTGGTCAAGATGAAAAATATAGAAGATTACATAAGGAGCCGATGACAGGGACATTGAAGAATAAAATGTGTGTAAAATTGGCAATTTCTTGCGTCGGATTTTTTAAAACGGTATGCGTATTCAGCCATTGTCACTTACAAGGATGAAACATGAACCAACAGGAAGTGGAGGTAAGATGTCAAATGTCAGCAAAGAGTTATTGCATGATTTGTTAGTCGCAGAGATGGAACTAGTATATAAAATTAATTTGAGGATGATGTTAAATCAGGAGATGAATATTAATGAATGAATTTATCATAGTGTAACAATAAAAAGGAGGAGTTAGCCAATATTAAATTGGGAAATATTATTTAAGTGGAATAGAAAAATTATTCATGGAATTTAAGTCTAAAAGACCAATTTAAGAGAATAGGAATACTGAAAGAAAATTGAAAATAGGATTTAAATCACTACAAAGTGAGGGAGTACCTACAAGAAACAAGGGTAAATTGGTTCCTTTGAATTATTCCGAGTTTGAGGACCTAATGTAAAACAAGAAGTTCTGACAAAAAGGGTATCAAAGTACCCAGGGGGAAGAAAAAACCAACATTGAGGATGTTAGAGACTCAGTAGATGTTGTGACGCCGCAACGGTGTCAGAATTTTGATAGAATTGTCATTGTTATCTTGTCGATTGCCGTGAATATAGTCTGTTTTTGAAGCTTATTTGCTATGCAGTTTTGATCAATGCTTGTGAGCAGCCGACGAAAACTGTTAACAGAGGATTGGTGACTTTATTATGAATTTATTCTCAGGATCTGAAGTTGGAATAGATAAATTATTACTAAGGTTAAGTATTTTTTCTCAACTAAGAAGATATGCGTGAATAACGCTAAGCTGTTTGATATCTGTTCTTTTGTTCATAAAATGGTCTGAGAGATAAATGTGGGCCATTTCTAAGAAAGTGCGTTTGGATAGCCTCTTTTCCAAGGACTTCAAAAGAGAGAAAATTCATCTTATGTGTCATGGGTATGTGTAGCAAGAGCACATCTGTAAAAATATAGTCTGGTATCACTTTCATGTGAACAAATTCGGCCTTTGAGTGAACGACTAGTCTGGCCTATGTATTCCAAATTACAATCATTACAAGAGACGCTATATATGAAATTGGTTAAACTACTTCTTTGTGCTTCATATGAGAGAAAACTTTATCAACTGGGTGAGCTGCTCTATATGTAATCTTCCGTCACTTCGCCGTCGTTACGATTGAATTGTTTAATTATTTTGTTTGCGGAACTTTGTAGCGTTTACACAATTCTATCCTACTAACAAATTTAGTTGCCAAAACAATAATCACGAATCATTACAATTATTTTTTGAAGAATGAATTAACATCGCCAACGAGAAAAAGAAAAACTATCTGTTTAGTGAAATTGTACTGAAATGTAATATGCATAATGTGTAATCTACTTAGTAACATACTCGCATGTAGCTTGATTACCAGGGAAATCAAAAAAATGCTTATGTTTCTATTCAACATATGCAGAAAAGGTATTGTCTGTGTTCTGGTTCTTTTAAGGGGATATAGAATGGAATATGAGAGAGATGGAGAGAACAAATTGCTATTGCAAATAAATTATTAACTTCTTAAGAGTAGTTCAATCTAATCACAAATGGCCAGCAAAGATAAGAGTAATTAATAATTTTTATAATTTTTTTAATATTTTCTTACTTGCCTTGTTGCAGATGAACCTAGCGTCTCAACGAAACACCTGAAGAATGAATACGTTTTTCCTACCGACAGGCCAATGAGGAACCGCATAAGAAGCGAAAAAAGCGATTTTGTTTACGATATGAAAGCGGTGAAACTGAACAAAGTGCGACCTAAGTCAAAGAATGGTTTAATTGCTACAACCACCATGACCTCTACGAAAACAGCAAATTCCTACAAAGGCTTGAAGAGTATCAAGGTATACACGAAGAAGCAGAAGTAGCATTTTGCACCATATGTGATGAAATATATTTTTTTTATCTATTTGTTAAATATCAAGAATAAGAGTGATACATACAGAAAGAGGGACTTTGGAGGAGACGTTTATACATGTTGAATTGGCAGAGCGGCTTCAATCAATGAAAAGTAGTGTTCGTCATAATTATTTCCTTGTTTTATCTTTTCTTTAACTTATCTTTGACAATTGTTAATTCAATTTTGTTGCTTCATTTGGCGAGATATTATTCAAATTTATTCATTAATTCCAAGTTCAGCGAACTTTTGCCCTACCAAAATAAACTTTAATACTGGTTTTCTCTTAATGAAGGACGACTACACCGAATCTGGAATATGTACGCAACTGACACATGAATAAAAAGATCACAAGATAAATGCTACGCCAAAATTTCGTGTTTTCGAATTGACTTTGGATTGAGCTTTTGTCATTTGAATAGAGAATTGATACCGCTAGACATATATTCGTGCATCTAATCGTTCTTATTTTTCGGAATTCACGGCATGCCTGCCAGAATTCTGATTTGTTTTAGTGTTGACCATATTGAATGATTTTTTACCTAGCAGAAAATCGTGAATTTTATAAGAATTCTTCTAGTTATTAATCATAATTCAAGTTAAAGGTACATAATATCAACCCGTTAGCTTACTCATACCCATACTTTGATAATATTTCCTTTGAAGCGCCTATTATCTCAAGTAAACAGTTCACCAATGAAATAAACATCGATACGCTTGCCTGAAATGTAATAAAAGACCTACAGATAGAAAGTGTTTATGGGCACGAGGCCAGACAATACATTCTTGAGAAGTCGCCAGTGGTATTGGCGATATAGTGATGTAAATGTGTACAAGAAGTATTAAACTAAATACTCCACAGTTGACCAAGATAGAGACAGCATTACAAGTTAAGGTAAATGATAACGGTACTTAATTGACATTTAACTTGAACATCATACAAATCAAAGAGATTTATCAGACTCTAAAATCGCTCGCCAGTAAAGTCAAAGTTGAAACGTCTCCTATAGAGGCAAGGCTTTAACCAGATGCAAATGAGTTTGAAGTGCGAATTTCTAAGCTCTCAGTTTGAGGATCATTCAGAGAACATCTGTACCTGGATCTGACGGTGCCATCAAAGTTTATATTCAAAATACTTTGTGATGTGCCACCGATTTCACTCGCCTAATCCTATTGAGTATCCTAGTTACTGCAGATAAGCGCAGTTTGGGCCAAGAAATAAAACCGCAGAAAATCAATATCTCTCACATGGAATAACTCTGACCTAATGATGTTAAGAGGTTCACTACACTCTCCCAGCGTAGGCCATTGTGAAAGATGGCTTTAAATATTAATAAGGTAATAATTTTGTCATAATGGAATTATTGATGTTTGTCGATCTGCAATATTGTCGAGCACATTCACATTAATATGGATAAAAAGGTTAGAGCCTTACCTTCACATACCATATTCCTCCCCTCTATTTTGTCTCATGGATTAGATTTTAACTATTAAAGGTATGTTGTAATAATTACTCTGATATTAAAATAAATAGTTTCTGTAAACAAATATTGTATATGATTGTATACAACTTCGATTGCTCAATCTTAAAAGCATTTCCTTTGCTTCATGGTTTTCTCAACAAATATTATTAGAAAGCCACATAGAGCTCACTAAACTACTAAAAAAGTAAGCCGACTGGTTATCTCAACCGTTAATAAAAATTACTTTATGGCCTTTGATTTTTTGTATTATGATTAGTTTGTTTGCTGTTCAACAGTAATTTTTTTGTAAAGTTAATTTTCGTTTTAGAAGTTATTTATTTCTGTTATAACTTGTTTTGGTGATACTAAGTTATAGTACTTTCTTTCTGTTTTGTTTTTTGTACTGCATGAATATAAATACAGTGTATTCTCGTTATTTAATAGTTGTTTTTACTGAAATAATAATAAGCCAATAATATAGCATGTAAGTCTGGCAAAATTGATGAAAAATGATTAGTTCCTTGCCATTACAGTGATTCATATAAATGATATGTTTTTTCGCCACCCCTTGCTAGAGGGCAATACAACAATAGCATACCGAATACCTTGCTGGAATCAATATCTATTTTTCCAGTTGCTAGCAAATAGGCTGGTTTCGATTTGTTTAACCCAAACTCTTAATGATAACTTATTTTCATGAAAGAAACAACCGGAAAACTGCAACTGCTGTGGTGATATATCTGCGTTCACTTCTGATGTAAACATAAAGCATTGTCACTGCGTACTGCTCACTTTGAGAGTACCTTACTGAATTCAGATGCAACATCACCGGCTTGCAACCGATGTTTATAACTGTACTCTGTTCGTCCTGTTTTGTCAGGGCGATCCGTGTGATCTTTCCTTAAGTCGCTTAAAGTTCAGTGTTTGTGATGTCAGGTCTAGAAAACTAGGCATGGTCAGTGGAAAGAAGACAAAGAAAAATTGTAAAGATAAGGAAAAGGATCAGGTGGAGGTGGCATTTTAGTTAGATCTTTCGAATGTTTTTTTTATCCAAAGTTAATTTTGATGCTGTAGTAAAAATGTGATTATGGGTGTTTGCGATTCAATTTCAGATCACAGTGCGAGCCGCAGCCTGGAATGTTTGCGTACTCGCTTTGTGCAACAGTGGGTTGCAATACAATTCCGCTCGACTATAACGTTCGTACGCTAATTGTTTTCGTACTTCTTTAGATTAGGGATGTCGAGGTCTCTGTGAAGTTATATTTGAAACATACCATGGGGCGTTTGTGATGGCTCGTAAAGTTTTGTTCTGCAGGACCTGCAGAGTTAGCATATTTGCCACCAAGCCGCACATGCATATGTGATAGCTGATCTAATTATCATTGGGTTAATCCAGATTATCGATCAAACTTAATTTCGAATCTGGTTTTCAATGCCTCAGTACGTTTCTGCCAGGTCAAACCTTTGTCATGAATGATACCTAAATGCTTTTTCCCATGGTATGCGAGCTCCGTTAACTGAGACTTCAGACGGAGCGCCACGACGTCTTTTAGTGCAATAGATAGCCTTCGTTTTCGAATGATTAATTTTGATTAGCCACCGATCCGCCCACTGTAACACTTCATCCACCGCATCCTGTCATGAATCATGTCACTAGACCACGACTGGGCCGCAAGTGCAGTATCATCAGCATAGAGATAGACTTCACAGTGACTGGGGCAGGGATATCGTGTACAAAAAGTGAGTAAAGGATTGGTCCAAGGATCGAGCCCTGAGGGACACCGGCTGTCACGGCCCGTGTTGTCGACAATACATTGTTAATTTTGATCCGAAATTTTCTTCCATCAAGAAAGGATTTCAATAATTTCACAAGCCAAGAAGGGAAGCTCTTGGATTAGTTTGAGAAGGCCCGTATGCCACACCTTGTCAAATGCTTTCAAGCCAAAAGCAAGATGCCAGTATTTTTGATAAGAGTGTATCCCCTGGTTATGTGCTCAACCAACCTAACTGCCTGTAACTCCGTACTATGCTCAGACCGAAAAAGAATTGCACGTCAGGAATCACGTGATGATCTGACGAGAAATTCTCGAGGTAACGATAAATCACCCTTTTAGCATGCTTAGAGGGAGCTGAAAGCAGACTGATGGGGCGATAATCCTGGAGAAATATCGAACCCACCTTCTTTCTTTGGAATCATGATAACCTCCGCGGTTTTCCACGCCGCAGGAAAGTATTGAGTCCTGAGCATTGCATACTGCAATGTCGGTGACAATAATCAATTATTGTCACCAGATAAGTCAAAGGTCCTGGTGAAAGCAGCTTCGATGCCTTGTTAGTGATTTGATCACCTCCAGCTAGTTCACGCACCCTGAGGTCTTTAATATGACTTAGGAGCTCCGCTGGTGTAGCATACGTAATCTCATAAGATGCCGCTGTTGTGCTGTGCGTTCCTGTCGAAAAATCTTCCGAAGTGGAATATTCTGAAGAGAACTGATCGAGAGTAGCACTACTTATGCCATTGGCTCTGAAATATCTCATAACGGATCTTACAACTTATCGCTCCTCGTTAGGGTCATTATATAGATCATAATTATGTAAGAACTGTCGTTTCATAACATCGGCAAAATATTTCACCTTATCCTCAGTCCTAAAGACAAGCCCCCAGAACCTGGATATGGGGAAGCTGTACTCGCTTACCATTCCTGGGCGATTTACTCTCCAGATATAAATTCTTCAGCCATACCGTCCGCTGCAATGAAAGCACAACTGCGCTCTGTAGAGCTTGTTTGAGCAGCATCTATTCCATTCTCACCTCATATAACTAGGATTATGGCAAACTCTTCAAGAAGCAAATTTGTATAAGCTCCCAATCAATGCGTTTTCTCGGAGTAGCTTCTTCCTCCGAAATTTGCTTATTATTCACCTCCAAGAAAATGGGGCGATGATCGTTTGAGATATCATACATGATTCGAGAAGTTATACCGTATCTACAGATTCTATACATCGCAAAATCAATAACATTTGGTGCAGAAGGTGATTCAATGGGTGGTGTGCCGACTCTTCATTGGCATGAGGTAATCACTTTGTATAACCTTGTTGTACAGTCGAATCCCGAGCAATCCAGAAAGACTTCCAGTTCCGATTCTTGTAGGCTTAGCACCACACCTGACATAAGCCGATGTGATCCTCAGCGGGACACCTCCCGTCATATTAACTACCACGGAAGCCACTTGGATGCTCTGCATCTCAGCGTTTGTATTTCCGTGATAATCAATAGCGACGTTTGACCAGAACTATTAAGCCGCCGCCTCGTCCATTCAATCTATCAGCTCGTATAACATCATAATTCGGAAACTTAAACGGTCTCCCGGATTTAGCGATGTTTCCAGCAGCAATGCCACATCTACACTTTCGTCCGAGTGAATTTGATGAAACTACCGTTTTTTGGGAGTATCTTTGAATCCCAAACAATTCCAAAAAATAATTTTTATATATGTAGGCTGCCTACTATTGTACCTAGCCATTCACTGGAAAGATCGCCTACAATGCACGAGTTGCACTGAGCTAGGGACTGATTATCTGCTGTAGAGATCTGAGAGCGGTGGCCGGGTCTACATTCTAAACAGTCGAGGCTTAACTAGTTGTAGCAGGAACAGTCTATGTTGCATCCTCAGCTGTGTCCGCGTAAGATTGAGTAACTTGTTTCTCCTTGAATATCTTACTATAATCGTCCTCGCTTTTAAGTACAATTCGAATACCTGTATCTACAGCGACTGCGCGATCTAATTTAATACCAAGGCTGACAAACTTATGATTAATAGATCGTCACTTCAAAGCATCTCTCAACACGATGGGAGTGACTCGCGTGTGTGGCGCGGTAACTGGCCTGGCGTGTCAATTGAAATTTGTGATAGCTATGAAGCGATGCCGTCAGCCAACGGAGGTGCGTCAGGACATGCTACGTTGGATGATGCGGAATCAGAAGCTAAACGCTGTGTTGGTGAAGTTGATAGGCGTATTGTCATATGGACTGTCCTTTTTGGAGCTGGGCGAGGAAGGAAATCGTCGGTCTTTTTTTTTGGTCTTTCCGTTCCTCTTCTTCTCACCTTTATTTTGGTGATACAGTCGTTATCCTGTTCGTCGTAGATTGTTGTCGATGAGGTATTTGAGTTTTGTGGAGATCTTTTCAAATTAGCAGTAATGTCACATTTTGGGGAATTTGTCATTGCATTCAAGTTTGTGCAATTTAACTAGTTTGTAAATAGATCCGGTTTGCTTGTTAGTACTTCAATAGTATATGTTGGGTCTTCAATCTGTTTTGCTTGCTCAGCTATTACCAGTTCTGGTATTTGTTCGGTATTTTCTTTGTCGCGTCTTGTCCGTTAGAAGCGCCATTTTTACCGCTATTTCGCAAATTCAAAAAATTTGCGGGACCGAGATTCAGTGCCCTATATACAGGGCGATTTTCCATTAAATAACTATAACAAGCATCTACAGGAGAGTTCATACACATAATACAGCATGTAACCTTTGAGCTTGAACATTTTAGTCACAAGATTTTTGCAGAATCTGCGCTTCTGCGCAATTGGTGCATGTATATACTAGGTTTACCGCTTATTGGAGAACTAATGATTTGATAGCAACTAAAATTATACATTTTTTTTGTATACAGCAGCGAAGTTGATTATACAAATCCCAGAATTCATTACGCTCATATAATTTCTCTAAAAATAATATATTCACCAAAAATTGCAACATTCCGAAAACACGCTGTTAATTTATGTATAACAGAAACTGCTAAGATATTTGGTTGACAGAGTCTGGATTTTGCGCAAACATGTTGGATATATTGAGAAAGATTTACTTACAACCTTAGTCAATGATTACTCAACGTATATGACGATTTCATTGAAAATCATTAAACAACGATTTTTCTCTCTCCATGTCAAGTGTATTTTTACAAAAACGTGTTTGAACAATTTTTTTATGTTTTTGACAATAAACTACAATAGGACAAATGAGATGAAAACAGCAACAAACATTTTATTACGTGTTCAAAAAGGAAAATCAATACAAATATATGACAAGAAGTATAATCACAGTCTAGACTAAAATTTAAAAAAAAAATAGAAAACTTAGAAACCAATCGGTTCATAAAAACAACCTGAAACTATAGATCAATTTCCAGAAGTACAATACATATTGTATATGCATCCCTCACTTGAAAACAAATCCGTGACTATAGTTCTATAGTTAAAATACATATCATCATTGAATTAAAAATGGTTTATAAAGAGGAACTGCAAATTGATTTGCATTTGTGTCACGTTAAATAACTTCCTCGAATGCCTAATAATCAATTACAGCCACCTCTATTAGATATTAAAAACTTGAAACTTAAAAGTACGAGACAAAAAAGTAGATCAAAAGAACAAAATCACATAAAGTAAAAAATAAGCTCACAAGAAGTGATATCACAAAGGTAAATACATTATTCAAAAAAGAAGATATACTGATTGAAGCGCATAGAGAACAAACTAAACAATAAATAATTTTTTACAGCATGTAAAATCAGAATACTATTTATCAACGTGTCAACATAATAAGACTCATTCGATGAAAAAACACACATAATGCAGGAATGATATAGCAGTCAGTTTCTACATCTAAAATCTAAATAAAATAGAATGTCCATGCTCACTTACTAAAAAGAAATTGAGTCAAGTGAACCGACTCAGTATTTTCCACGAATGCATGTTCATTTATAAAGCGGAGTGATCGGATATAATGCAGGTGATGTTCCCTCGTCACGGTATTTCCTCCATTTACGTGAAAAATTGAGAATAAAATCCTCTTTTGATATTTTTATTCATTTTTTTTTGTATATTTTTGTGCGGTAGGGTTTAAATATATGATTATTTAAAGACGGGCGAATTAGGAAGGTAATCCCCAGATTCATCAAAATTGCTGAGATTACGCGGTGATAAAAACATACAGACGTGCAAACATACAACAGACAGCCAGCCATATTTTAGACAGCAGAATACGGTATCACTACCCTCTATACAAAAACATGGATGAATAGGAACTAAGGAGTAGATCTACTTGACTCTTTATTGATGTTTCATGAAATTCGTTCAATATGCAAATATCGCACAAAGAAACGAATTAGGGGATGTGTTATAGAACATGAAAAATACTGAACTGCAACTGCTGCATTGCAGTAGTATCAGTATATATAATATCATTTTTAATGAGATTTATCTCTTGACGAAAGGTACTCGGAAAAATTGAATAAGTAATATAACAACATTATAAGCCAACTCCATGTGAAGTGACTGTCAGAATTGCATATTATTTCTTACTAATAGGTAAGGTGGGTTCATTATTAAAAATAATGATAACTCCACTTGAAAAATGCTATCATAAAACATACCAATCAGCAATCAAAAAGGACATATGACAGCTAATTTTAAAACTGTTATACATGTTAAATTGTAATTCATAAGATTCCTGCAGATTTGTAGCACAGTATATATTGACATGTGAATATTGATATAAAATTATACACCTTACATTTCATGAAGTTACATTTATAAAATTATATTTTTATTCGCAATGCAAAATATAAAAAAATTTTCATTTCATTTCTATGAATACAGCCCTACAATACCCAGTAGAGGATATTACATTTCAAATGAGAAACTCAGCAAACGGCAAATACGAATGACATAGATGCTAGTAAGATCACACAAATTCTAATTTTGATTTATTATTTGCCTATCGTCTTTTTGTTATGAATTCTAATCCATACGATTTAGATCATGCATCAATGTAACTTTAATTTTAACAAAAATGTCAAAATATGTACTGCAAAACTACAGGTAACTGATTCGTCAAGTTCCAAATTATACTGCATTCCAATGCTCAGCTCGCCATAACAATACAAACATATTCGACTTGGTGGCCAAAGCACTTGCACCCATCACAGGACTAGGTAGAGGTGTACTGACAACCATTGGTACGTCTGTATACCTACGAAAACCATATGTATCAAAGTATAAGCCAAATGTCAAAAATAGGAAAAAAGATTACATATTTTTTGGTAACTATAAAACAAAATAATACTATCAATATAAAATACAATGTTGCCAACTTTAGATTTAAACGAAAAAAACAAGACTGAACTGAAAACAATTGACCACATCAATCTAAACGTTGTGATCTCAAAAACTTAATCGATAATGGAAGTGCGAAATATAAAATTTGAAACTCCTATACGTTGTTCTTATACTTGTCTTGAAAAGGTAATTTCAAATATTTGTATGCATGCACGTTAAAGAATAGAAATATATTTTCAAAATTTAGAAGATACAGCTGAATTGTAATCAGAGTCACTTAATAAATTCTTCATTGTTTCTTGACACTTCCTGAAATACTGTAATAATTGCTATTTTATTCGTCCCACATTAATTTGATTTGGAATTCTCATTTCCACATTGGATGGGGAAATTACATCGACAAATAATATAAATGTCACCAATTGTTTCATGACCATTAAGCAGAAATTAAAATTATAGTTCGAACCTCTCTTTGATTAAAAATTTTACATGAAACTCGGGAGTTTTATCGAGAGCTTACGAAATTTTATAATTAAATAATTTTCGAGCTCTCTACAACTTCAGAGAATTGCAAGATTTTGTTTCAATTACCTTGTTTCCTTTACAACATTACAAGTGAATATTATTCTTTGCAGTAACGTTAGTTTTATGACCCAAAATAGTGGATTCACAAGCATATTGCTTTTTGAATAAAAGACTTTTATTCAACTGCCCTTGCTGTTGTGTAGGGTAAAAGTAGTCTTTACGACTGCTCAAAAACGTAGACTGAGTGTATTTGATTCAAATCATATACTTGTTTATTTTATAGCATATATACCTTGACAATAGATTCCTATATCCTCTTCCTATAGTAGCGATTAAAGAAGTATTTTCGTGGGTATCACTGCTACTCTTGCCCATCATCAATGGAACTATTGCCCTAACTTCCTCTTCATATGGACGGAAAATTGTAATGGGACGTAAAGTCGCCCGTTCTGCTATGATTATACAGCCCCAAGTGGTGCCTATGTATAATTCGTTGTTCAGTACTACGAGGCTGGTGACCTACAAAAAATTGGATTCAATTAGATTTACTCAGTACTATCCATATTGTAATTCAATTGTAATGAATATTTCCCGTTATAGATAAATAAGAGTTTTATCCCATCGAATTTACTTGTTTCTTATACTTTTTTCCAGTATTGATGTATACTTGGTTTAAATTTAGTGGTATGCTTGCAGCCAGGTCCCAGCTCCTTGTAAAGTGTTTCATTTTCTCAACATCCTAACGACGAACATTATTATTATCATTCTTATTATTATTAGATAGAAATTGAACTAAATTATGTGCAGCCCAGGCTGCTGGTTGTCAAGGAGGTCTATGTGGCTTATTATTATTATTTTTTGAAAAAAAAGAGGTGTGCAGCCCGGGTTCCCATACACGATGCCACTGTTCCATGTCCCTACGACTGATCCCCACACCGTGAGGTAAGTCAGCACTGGGTCCTGAAATGGTGCGTGTAAACTAGACAGAACTAAGGATGACTGCTTTCTGCATCCTTCCGGCCAAGATTTTTGCCGATGCACGGGATGCCAGTATAGATTTTGAAGGGGAGAGCAGCCTATTTCTCATCCCACCTAAGAATCCAATGATCATAACTAGGAGACGGGCAGTGTGGTCTGTGAAGCTGGCTGAGAAGCTCATAGCACTTTGTTCGTTTGTTTCTCGTCCTCCTTCAAGATTATGTTCTTCTTGACAGAAACCGAAAATTCCATAACGAACATATTCTTTTGTTAGTTGTCGAGAAGGATGTTAAAGCCACCATTCTGACTTCCTTAGTGTCTGACTTCAACCTACAAGACCAGGAGTAACCAGTTTCATTTGGGGTCATTTTTGTACTCTCTACTTTACTGTCCCGGTCCGTCTTCTTTTTCCAGAATCGTAGCTACGAAATGTAGCGTTCAGAGAGAAAACCTGAAGAGTTTGTAATCTCTACAGAAACCATTTGCTACGATATCGGATTTTCATCCTGTCCAATTAAATTGAAGAGCATAAAATGAGACCTTGTCGCACGCGGTCCGCACAAACTGGTTCAGCGCTCCGCCATTTGGTGACCCCTGCATTAGACCCTAGAAAATAAAGGGTCAACTGCTTAAATAACCCATGCTTTCCTAGATGTTTGAAGGAGATCCTATGCAGGGGGTTGTGACGGACTCCTAATTCTGCCGCTTGAAGTCTAGTGTGAGCATAAGTTCGTCGACTGCTCTACTTGCTGCCCTAAAAAGAAAAGCTGCTCTACCCGCTTTCTCGTGCTCACGCACAAAGCTCATAAGGGGATCGATGCTCCTGATAACTTCGCAGGCTGTGGCCAGTACCACTCTGCTATGCAGATCTCCATACTCACTAGTCCACGTCCTCCCAGGTGTCTTGGAAGGGATATAAGCGGGACTGAGGACTCAGGATGCAAACTTCTCTCCATGTTCATCCTTTCTCGGGTCTTAGCATCGAGTTGTTGCAGCTCATTCATAATCCAGGCACCGCGGGTGAGATACAATGTTTAAAATAAATATTAAAAATGTCGGAAAATTGCTTTTCTGGGTATCTCTCATGTCTGATGCAAAGTTAAAAAGTCAGATGGAGATGTCTACTCACCTGACAGTTAGTAGGACTCAGATGTTCTTCAATCGCAATGGATTTTAAGCTTTCCGAACACGGTACCAATTTTGAGCAGTCCAACTTATGGATTATGTTTTTGCTCTTAGAATCCCATTGATACACTATACAACCCGGTCTTACGTATGACCAAACATTGTTTTCCAAGGAAATTAGATTCATCACGTCCACTTTTTCTATCATTGGCTGGTAATGGTTCAGGATGTCATGACCTATGACAACGTGGTCTTTTATGACGTACACGGAGATCTGACCATCTGATTCGCCACACCACAGCTCGCATGTACTAAAAGAAGAAATTTAGTGTAATACAATAAGAATACATACTACAATGAAAATATCCAAGAATTAAACTACTTCGCTCTACGCCTGTGTGTCGCGCATCCCTTTGGATCAATGACATAAACTGTTAAATTCAAATTAGACTATGGATCCGAAACAGATAATTAAGAATCTTATATTTAAATGCCAAAACGTTAACTTGACAAAAGATAACGATACATCAAATAATTATCACTATAGCTACTTGAGTATTACTCCAACTTCACTATATAAAGCATTATAATTGGATACTAACCCTTAAAGGTGCGGAGCCTCGGGTGAATTTTAGAAGGACAGTTTATATTTAGATATGTCCAAAACCTATCGAACCGAGCAATACAATATTACAGTTTTAATAAAAAAAATTTAATGTAAACTGATAACATTCTAGTTTTTTAAATTCAGTTTACCCGCTATAAATCTGAACAGCTATTGTAGACGATTTTGTATTCTCAACCAGTGGCGTCCGTTTGGGATATGGACTGGACATTTTTGGGAAAAAATAATTTATATTGAGGCAAACTCAATTTTTTGAATTTTTACCCGACGCGTTATTTTCCAGTAAAAATATAAATACCGTCCTTATGCATAATAATTATCTCTTGCGCTTATCATTTTTTAAAACATTACATGACAAACAGTTTTCGCAGGTATTTATTTCAGAATGTGGCTTTTCACCTACTTGATTTTTTTAAATATAGTATCATTACTGACGGCAATGCTATAAGATCATACCAAGAGCGTTATCCAAATGTAATAGTCTCAGATGCACGGAATGATGTTCAAACTGTACTGCAAGAATACCGGAAACTGAAAAAGCCGTTTCAAATTTAGTGGAACAAAATCATGATATAAGATACAATTAAGAATTTCAAATCTTATTCATGTTCCAGTGTGGAGGATATTTTTATAGATAACCTCTCTTAAAGGCAGTAAGCCTATTACGCCCCAGAGTCTAAAACGCTGTAAATTGTAACCATTGGGGAACAAAATCCCCGACAGCTTATTACACAACGCCGGCGCCCAGATTCTCCATAAGAACAACTTCTGGTAGAGGCTTGTTCGAGGCTCGAACTGGTGAGGGTGCGCCTATTTGGTCTCCCTTGTGTTTGTTGACTATTGACTCTTATTATGCGAGATAATTCAGTCGAACATGTGCCATGATATTATCTATAGAATAATAACAGATCAGACACTCTCCTTCGGTGTTCCAGACAGAATGTCCTTTATAAGGTCAGGAGCTTCCACTAAATACACATCTCGTTTATGGAATGTGCTTTAAATAATTTAAAAAAAACTTTCTACAATAAGATATGGCTGTTGATGCTTTGTGCGTGATACCAAATTCAAAATAAATATCTAGAATGTTATCAGTTTTATTGAAGGACTACTGTTTTCTTGAATATCTAATAGCCTGTAGCTCAACAGAAGAGGATTAGCATACAATTATAAAAAATTATGAAACTTCCCATCTAGTGTGATACACTGTCAGTATACTCGTAAGTTAGATCCACCGACTATGAAAATATATGTTTATAGTTGGTGGTTAGATCCTCTCCCTCCCTTTTGTTCCGCAGCCCCTAACGAACAGTTCCCTTTGGTCCCTGTAGGGCCAAGAAGAATCGCGACTTTTCTACTTCAAAATATATCCAGTAATATAATCTGATTATAAATCCACCCTGAATCTTTATTCAACAAAAAAATACCCTTTTTCCAAACAGCAGTTGATCTGGATGAGAGGTATTTGTGCCAAAACAATGCCCAAATGTGTAATTATTTAGTAATACTTGGTCATGCTCAGTTATTTTTCACAATTGAATACTAAAAGGGGTGAGTCTTGTAAAGTAGCATATTAAGATTTCATCCAGCTTCATAAAGGAAAAACAAAAAATTTCACTTAAAAATGTTAATTACTGAATGCACTTTATGTTATTACTTCAATGTGAATATGCTTTGCATCAGCTTGTCATGGAAGCTGTAACATGAATTGATTTCAGTCAAGAACGTTATGACTGAACTTTTTACCATCTATGAAGTATTGAACAACACTATATCCTCAAGTTCCTACTAGTAGTTGACAGAGGTGGTCACGGCTGGTTTTCTCTCACACATTTATCTGCCGAGACCAATCAGTAGATTGGTAGAGTAGTAACTCGGGGTGTCTGCGTGATTCTTTAGTGATCTTTCTGTCACATGCAATAATGAAATTGACTGACTTACCTATCTTCCTCACTGATCACCGCACACATACAATTGATCACAGATGTTGAACTCAGCTCTGTCATGACGAATGTACCCTCTGCAGCAGTAGGTGTCATTGGTTTGGCTTCCGAATTTACTAGAAATAGTCTGCCGTTTGAAAGAGCGCACGCTACCCTTTTTAGGCTTGGTATGTATAATAGTGACTCTACTTGAGTATTAGGTTCATATTCCAGAGCATAAAAAAATAGTCTTCTTCCATCATTAGCCCTAGAAAATCATAAATATTCAATTTCGCCCATTCCAGGAAAAATCTATGTATCTACTACACTTACGAATATGCGTGTATTTTTCCCACATAATCTCCAATCCATACCGAATCACCCACAGTACAAGCTGCAGTAGCTCGTATGGATAATGCCATTGTGTGATACTGCAACCATCCCCTTTCTGCTGCTAACAGTAGATCCATCCGAGAATTGGCACACATCAACCACATTTCTGAACCAGATAAACCGTCATCTACAAAATGAATAATGGTGGTGATGATCTAAGATGTAGGTTTCAAGTGTTATGGTGTATGCTCTCCATTATGCATCAGACCTGCTATAGACATGCATGTTTTGTCTTTAACCTAGACCCGTCAGTATAGCCTGGCGGTCTAACTGTAGTGAGCAATTGGGTGGTATATACGTAACCTAGTCAAGAATGTGATAGCAAGATCAATACTCATCTACAAGCGTCGCGTAAGTTGCCAATGGGCAGGGCCATAGTGCGCGGCGCTTGGAGATGAGTGTTAACGATTAGGTTTGAAAAAATTCCTAATAAAGCGCAATAGATTACAGAAACAATGGCAGAATTAGTTTCAGAAGTTACATAATGTAATACGTTAATGTAACTTCTGAAATTTATGATGACTGTATAATTAAGCAAGCATTTTTTATCATATATATTATAAATGAGCGGGTAGGTAATGCGATTGAGCACCTACTAAACTAAATTTATCATTAAATGAATTTACCTGTTATGTGCGTAAGAGCTGCACTTGTAGACGCAACGACGGGAGCCTGATGTTTCAAGGAGACTACGTCACACAAATGAGTAAATTCGGGAGCACTCGCTATAGAAACGATCTGACTAGCTGATGGTCGATCTTTAGGCTGTTGGGACCAACAGAGTACCATTAGATCTAAAAAGTAGCTCGGATAAAGGGTTTCCTGTAAATAAGTAATTAATTAGTAAATTAGGTACCGAAATCATCATGGCTTTTATATATTGAGTTTTGAAGTGGAACCAATCCCTTACTACAATGATCAAAGAAAAAAATTATATAATTTCTTGTGATGTAACGGATAAAAATAAAAACTTTTGACGTTCTCGTGATACTACGGTGGAAATTTCAATAACGATAGTCCGCCATATGTTGCACTGAGGAGATAACTGTAATTTATTTTGTATATAGCTTATTCCAAATCTGAAGTTATGAATTAAACATGTATCTCACAAAAAGGCCCTCATTAGTCAGGATTAAGCATAATTGTCGTGAAATGTCCCTAAGATATTACTATTCTAATTGGGGAAAATTAAATTTAGACTTAAGTGGGCATTTTATAGAAATAGACCCATCGTTCTTAGGAGTTTGATGAAATTTAGCATGTCGTCTCAAAAAAAGATACCCCTATGAAGCCACAATCATAGAGTAGTGCCTCTATATCAAGTTCTACCTACGCTCTTGCTGTCGTAAGATTACCTGTGGCAAGCCCTTACGCTACTACTGGTGTATAGTGAATGACAAAATGTATCACTTTTATTCTGCACCACGTAGACACAGCCACCTTCTAGTTCAGTTTGCTAACTTGAATATCTAACTTGAAATTCCTCGTCAACCCATTTTTTAGATAAGTTTATTACAGGTTAATGTGGTGTATCTAATAGCACTCCCAAGTATAAGGAGCATACTCTTGGCAGAACGAAATAAATTTGATATATCATGTATGGAAAACGTTTAGAAAAATTTCTGCTGTGACTGTCGTTATTCCTCTTTTATTATTAGGAGTTTGAATTATTTAAAACATTTATTGTGTTTGCTACAGCTTACGTTATGACAAATAATAATTTTTTTTAGATTTCACCTTGCTGATTATTCATAATTGTTTTTAAGCACACATAGATGTCATACACCAAGTTCGTTGAAAATGAATTGTAATGAATATAATAAATTTAAAAAATTAAAATATATGAATATTTCGTGAAGTTCGTACAGAATCCAAACTATTCAAAAATGTTCAAAAGAAAATTCCTCAAGTACGTTCTTAAAATAACGGATCATTTGATTAGATAGATTCCTAGCAATCCACGAATAAAATGTTGAGCGAGTGTGCAGTTCCCACTGACAAATATTCTTTTATGTGCATACAATATAAAAAATATATGCCGGAATATTTTCTGTTATGATATTGTATTTTACATATAGTAAAAATTTATAATATTGAGAGTAGAACAAGCAGCTCCGATTGATGTTTTCTCGCCTGTTCTAGGATTACTTATTTGAGATCAAATGAAATATTTCTTGATTTGACATAGATTGACCAAAGTGTTATACTGAAATCAAGTGAACTCTGATGAACACACAACAGCGAACAATTGCTGTAACAGGTGAAGCCCGTGGAGTTTTCCGTGTGCGGTTACAACGAAGTATCACAAAATAATCTACTTGAATGAACGATGCAAGAGTTTCTTCAAGTAATAGCTAATACGATATACACAGTGGAATGTTACAAAATGATATTCATATATTATGAATATCGAATGCTGTCAGCAAACTGGTCGACCGTGAGGAGAGACGCTGTCATAAACTTGTTAAAATTTGCATAGTTAGAAACTTTCAGAAATTGTACCGGAATATATGGAAAATAGATTCATATGGAAAACACGATTATCGGTTCTAATAAAACCAATTACTAACTAATAGCTTTTGAATGAGACTATAATTTAATTATTCTTTAATATGGTGGACGCTGATTAGGACTGCTCAGAATCGTGGTATTGAAAAGTATATAACTCAACTTGTTCGACAAGGATGGACTAGCCTTTGAGAATTATAATAATTCTTTAACACGATACCACACAAATGTTTTTTTGTCCTTGCCATGGTCAAATTTTCCTCAAAATCCGAATGGTACTTTTCGAGGTATACAGGTGTCATGGTTAAATGTACAGAGTACAGATAGAACGAAGGAGGTGGGTGATATGGTTTTCCATGACTGATGATGATATATGATGAAACATCAAGGAAGCACAATATCGCACATTCAAAATTTTTCGTGATTAAATACTGCCCACCCATTGGTATGGGAAGTAAAAAATGTTTTAGAAGAGTTTACCTACAAAGTCAATATACACCGAAAAATATGATAGCATACTTTAAAATGGAATCAAATACCTTGATGCTTCTCATGCATTTAGAAATTACACAGGAAAAAATAACATGCAATTTTTGTGATCCTGAAAACGTGTTTTCCTACTCTTTGAAATTGAATTTAATCCACAGAGGTAATGAAACCTACCCTATATGTTAAAGGTGGTCTTCCTCCTTCCAGTATACATTCCTTGACAGATTCATGACCCTCAAATGGTTGATGCAATGTGAGCAACTCATAAACGAACATTCCAAAAGAGAAACAGTCCACTTTCTCCGTATATTCCTCCTCCCCATTATATCTCATAATTTCTGGAGCCATAAAGCCTTCAGTACCTCCAAATCCTTTTGTACCAGATGGAAGAGTTAGTCTACTGATACCTAGAAAGATGACCTTTTGTTGTTATTCATAGCAAAGTAATGGCGTCAGGTAACTTAATGGTAATGGTAGCAGTAGTGAAATGAAGATCTAGATCTAGATCAGATTATGGAATAAATGATCTTTTGGAATTGGATTTGAACATAGTAAAAATATTGAAAAATAACATGAATTTGATAATTTAAAGAATTAAAAAATTGTAATGTTTCTGATATTCCTATAATTTACAATATATCATTAATCAACAGATCTAAAATCAAAGCAGGTGAAATACATAGTCTAGCGACTTGAAGCCGTTTTTTAAGCGGCTAAATATTTCATTATTCAGTTATGCAGGATGCAGTAATCTGTATCGTTGCCGAAAAGAAGTGGAACAATTTGGACCAGTTAAGTAAAAGTTGCCTAGGCCTTAAAAAGCTGTTAACATTGCAAAAAATGTTATACTTTGGTTTGAAATATTCGAAATTTATTGAAAATATATGTTCTTAAGTCGGAGTTATAGTAAAAGTTCAACGCAATCATCTATATTTAATGAGTGCGGAGGATTACCGGGGTCAATCATTTATAGATTATAGAAAGTCTTTTATTATTGCAAAAAAATATTTATTTTGCCTTATGGCAGGGAAGCAGATCAAGTCAAGTGGAATTCTTCGGTATCTCTCACACTGTACGTATAATGATACCGTTTCGCGCTACGAAATATCACTGTCCATTAAAATGAGAATCTTACAAGACTGTGTCTGTGGTCTAACAAGATAACTTATAGGTAAACAGAAAATATTACGTAATTTTCAACTAATATTTGGCAGTACGGACATTTCCGAGGCTCGCCAACATGTCATATGAAATCTGCGTACTAACTTTTTTAGTTTGATATACACTGAGGTGAAAATTTTTCAGTTCAAAAATAGTTTCACAAGCACAAAACATCAAGATGTTTCGAGATCACCATACTGCCCTAAGCTATCGCTTGGGCAGTCACAGGTAATTCAAATACAATTTTCATATATACCAAGGGTTACCAAAAGAGATCGCGGTCCGGTATCCGGACCGCCAACCTAGTACGCGTGTATCGCGGGCGTCTCACCCTCGACGTAATTAATAATAATAATAATAATAATAATAATAATAATAATAATAATAATAATAATAATAATAATAATAATAATAATAATAATAATAATAATAATAATATTAATAATAATAATAATAATAATACGTCTTTATTAGAGCGAAATTTAGCCAAAGGCTACTCTTACATTTAACCCTAGATCTGGTTGAATGGGAGGAGGGTAGGTTTTTTGTACTTTAGGTGTTTGGTGCGACACGATTTTTGATAAAATGTGTTAGAGTTTGTTGGACAGGGTGAATATCCAATAAGGTACGAAATGGATTCTGCAAAGAATATAAAAGGTAGAGACGGACCGCGACGGTAAAGTAGAAAGAGGAAAACGCCCCCCCTGTCTTTTCCTCTCTACTTATTGTTTTTCGTGCACCAAAATATTTGCAAAGAGAACTAGTATGTTGTTGGACTAATTTGAAACGGTAGAAGGCACTCAGATACTGTGAATAGTACTGGATCCTATAATATAGATTGATAGTAATACAGTCGTAGAACTGGTATAACCTTTCAATTTAGGGATTTTAGGGTCCAAAGATGCAAATTAGGGACGAAACTTTGGGCTGAATGGGACTTCATCATATGAAAATGTAGGGCGGAGTGAGTCAAGATTTCAATATGAAACTTTATATCTATCAAATGATCCTTGCATACAAAAATTAAGCGCTCGTCGATTGAAAACTTTTCGCGCGGTTGATTTTTTGCCTTTCCCATTCCTGCTACAAAACTTGATTTTGTTCATATTTTACACAAATCGTAGGACTCACTAATCCGGTAAACGAAATACGGAAATTTTTGGTTAATAGCAACCACAGGGAACTTTTACTTTGACTAAGATATGGGAACACTGAAAAACAGCGTCAATGATCCATCACTTGCATGTGAATTCTTTAATATTGCTCTCATCTATCGAATTGATTTCAGCTGCTTCTAAAATCTAGATATCTAGGTATTGGAAATTTATAATAAAATCAACTTTCCGTTCCATATATTCATACGCAATGTTGTCTCCACAAGATATTGGATCAACATTGAACACTTACCATAATCAGCAACTTTGATGTGTACTGGATGATCCACAAATGGTGGTGGCATTTCCCAAACTAATACATTTTCAGATTTCAAATCCCTGTAGATGATGTGTTGTCGATGCAGATATTCGATAGCTTTAGCGACCTATGGAAATATCATTTCGTTTTTTCTAACATATGGAAATAGTTGTATGAAATATAAAGTGATATAACACAGAAAAAAATATGATTATTTTGCATAATTGTTATTCTTTTACATCATGGTCAATCTCCAAAAATACTTTTTTAAAGAACCAAGACGCCTTCAACTGTTGCATGCAATAGATATGATAATAGTCCAATAGAAGAGAGGTAAAGAAGGAGTTCTATTCTAAATAACAACTCTGAAAATTTCCCGATGTAGCTTGAATCACATAAATATTCCATAATTATGAGCTGTAGTATTTGAAAGATTATGAAGAACTAATATATACCTGTAATATGATAGCTTGCAGTGTATATGGCCCCACTTTAGCTCCAGATCTTCGATAATGCCGCAACACCAAATCCAAAGCACCTTGAGGAGCCAAATCCAGCACTAAAGCCAGAGGGCTTGTACAAACACCAACAAAGGGTACAATATTTGGATGTCTCAGAGACATAAGGATGTTTAGTTCTTGTCTAGCAGTACAGTAGGCCTTGCAAGCGTATTGCAATGGATCTCTATCCCACTTTCCTTGAGCAGCCTGTGAAATGTGATATAATTCATGCTGTTTTTTATAACTATTATTAAATTACAGACAATAATGTTCACCAGTTTATAAAAATGTAACCAGTAGTTCCGTTAACGATCCTTATCAGATATATATAGCAACATTCCAAAATTGTGCGACGCTTTTGCAAAAGCTAATGTCCCACCTTAATGTGTAATTATCAATACAGTTTTAGACAAAAACTATTTCGACATGCGGAACACATAATTTTAATTATGTTCAACTACACGACTCAGCGAGAAGGAACTGTATTTTTGTAAAAGACATGTGGTATTCAACAATACCTGACGGATGAATATTCAGCAACAATTGTTGCGAGCCAGTTTGTGAGCATGCGTATTTCTTCTTCGTTGCCATTATTATATAGTCAGACTTTGCTTTTTTCTTATTCTGTGTTCGTCAATATGTTCAAATGTACGACCTGTCATACTTTAGGTAGCGAGAATTTGAAGGCGTGACTCCAGTTCTTGTTTATAGTTCCCTGATTTTATCTAAATTAGTGATAAATTGTGCGTTGATACGACGCTACAACCGAACTTTTCCGAAGTTTGAGTATTATTGTTATCTTACAAGTGCAATCGAATTATATACTTTGTTTTTTGAGTCCAAAATTATAAATATTTCTCTTTCATATTAAATATATTTTTGAAGCATGAAGATGATGATGAAGTTTGATCCCAACAAATTTTCTATATATTTTTCAATTTGAACCGATTTATTGTACACGTTGAATGAATATTCACTTAATAATTAAAAATTAGTAATAAATACATGAAAACAATCAAACCACCACAAAAGCATTATTGTTACTGTTATATGATTGTCAGTGACATTGAGTGATTAGCCAGTATAATTGGTAATGGAAAAAATATGTGGTTACCGCAATATATACGACATAAAGTGTACAATGTTATTTTTGGTGAAAAATGGTTTTGACAAATAAATAAACATTCTAAGAATTTAAGTTACGCTAAACACTTTTCACGGAATGATATAAATCTTAATAAAATTAAAAAATAATCATTATATGGTTATTTCAAAACATCATTAAAATTACAGCTGTACATCAAATTAAAAAATGGTTACCGAATATTTCTACGATCCCAATTATCTGGATAATCTACGGGAGAACCTAATAAAATTTTGAATGCATCACACTGGATATTTCTGGGCAGATAAAGGCATCATGGCAGCGTGGCACGTTCTGTCAATCCACAGTTTTTTACCCGAGATTTGAATCGAATGACTCACACTCTCCATTTTCTATATTTGAAGCAATATTATTCACAGTATAGGCATCCAAACTAACCTAATAATGTGAGATCGGTCATTTTGGTTTTGAGCCACATAAGGAAAGCATTATCCGCACAAATTTAGAAATGTCCAATGACTCATGTAGAGCCGTTTGTTAGAAGCAATCTTATGGTTATCTCTCGCTACAGGTTTAGACGCGTGATTGGTGTGATTGCATTGCCATGATACTTCATATGTTTATCCATAAACATGAGCTGCAAATGTAATATCTTATACGTTATGATATCCTGATTGAATGATGTAGATTGTAAATACTCTTATTTGGTGAAACTTTTCCATCATGCAAATAAAATAATCGTGTATTTGATAGACAGTTTCACAAATGCAACTTTTTCTCACAGAGATGCGTTTCAATATATATTATCTGATTCTGACGATGATTTAAATACATGTAAATATAAATCGAACGCGTCATACGACTATTTTATTTTAATCCTGATTAAATTTCTGGTTTATGAAGCGTCAAAGGTAAGAAGTATCGATAATAATTAATGTGATATTTGGGAATACTCTATAGGTTAAAATAGTTGTTTGACATAGCATATTTAATAGATCTGAAAGGATGAAGGCTATATTTTACACAAGCAATGCAAATTTTAAAACCAGAAAAATTATGTTACTGCGCGTCTCAACATCATTCCTGTCGTCTTTACTTTTTTCTTGAATATCACCGTCTAATTAGCGACAGACAATATGAATTTCTATATCAAATATCAACTATAGCACAGTATAAAAACATGTTAGTTACCTTAAATGCGATGACGGCAGATTGCCTTGCATTTTGGCCAGGTTGTACAGGTTGCAACATTTTCATAGCTACGTCTATCATGGTGTTAGAGCCTCTTACTTTACATGAACCCTTGAAGACAAAACCAAATGCACCTCTGCCCAAGAGTTTACCTTTCTTTATATTCTCGGGGCGAATTACGTATCTCTCTCCAAGATCCATGAACATCTACAAATAATGAATAAAAAATTTATTTATGAAGCCCCAAAATATTGAAATATAGAGATACATCTTGAGAAACTTGTTTTTTCCAACTTCTAAGACAACATAGATGAGAAACATACTTTCATTGAAAACAATTTTTAATTTGAGCTTCTTTTTGGATGGTTTATATACCTAACTCAGTTAAATACTAATTTCTGCGCAGTTTTTTGAATATTTATTTATTTATTGAATATCAGATCATAACGGTCAATCTTAATTAAAAAAAAAATTACAAAATCTGAAAATCTCTAGTGCAAAATTTATTATCTAGGAGAATTAATAATCACATCATTATGGGTGATAAGTTCCATGAACTAACAAATGAAGACAAAAACGTAGTTATAAAATTTAAGGATACCTATGCGGCTTTACTACAATTTATTGGAGATAAGAACAAATAATTCAGAAAATAAAAATAGAAACTCAAAAATTCATGATAGGAAATATAATCTTAGAGCAGAAAAAGTTCCGACGTCAAGCCGGAATTAGGCGATCGGCCATGTCTTAATCGTTATTTTACGTTAATTATACAAAGTGCTATATTAGCTTTGGAAGGTAACAATATCTTTATCCAACCAGGACTAGACGATAATATTTAAGTTTGAACAGCTGTTTTTTCGGCGAAACATCCCCTACCAAGGCTGAGTATCTTCGGAGTTTTTCCCGTATTTCGAGTTTCGAGAAAGGGGTCTTTGGGAGAGAAACGGTGTTTCCGGCAAGGCGAAAGTCGGGCGTTTTTCGTGGTGTGCCGTACGTTTTTTCAGCGCAAGTTGGCGAAAATGGGCGTGGAACAGCGATACGGGGTGAAAATCGTGTGAGTTTGGGGTAAACGTTTGATCTGGCCTTGAAGGTAGAAATATCCCCCTGGGAATAGCGCCGTTCGATAGGTAAATAATGTGTGGGTACTTTAGACGGGGTGAGATTTTGATCCTGACGCTCGTTTTCGAGAAATATTTTTTTTCCGGAAAAGTCGGTTTAACTGGAAAAAATTGGAAACGGCAAAATATTTCGGAAACTATCGCAAAGTATACATCTTGACGAGTACTACAAGTTGTCAAGAGAGATTTTTTTTTAAAATCGATTCATTTTTAAGAAAATAATTTTCCAAGTTCCGAAACGATGAGGATATTTACAGCTCAAACCGCGCTTTTTCCTATTTTTTCCGATAGCGCGGAGAAATTATCGTATTTGAAACATTTACAATTTTTTTTCGATATTCTTAATGAACAGAACACGGTGATATATAAATCCAGGTCGGTAGATTGCACCGTTTTCGATTTATGGCCGTTTAAAATTTTCTCGAAAAAAATTGACACTTTCTGCGACGCCACTTCTACGTCCATTATTTCGTATTTGGTTTCTCAGAAAAACAGAAAACATAGGAAAAATTCAAAACATCCAGCCAACAAAACGCAAGTCAATCACATGTTTCAGTAGAGCTGCACGTATAATTGAACAAACATGCCGGTATTCGAGTAAATAGGAGATATGAAATTACATAAATTCGAAAAGCTTTCAAATATTGCTCAATCAATTTCAAAGATATTTCGAAAAAACTTGGCGTCTAATCATGTTGCCAACATGTGCACCTTCGATATCGGGAACTGAGCCCTTTGAATGTCCACATGCTTTCTATGGAAAAATATTAAAAGGAGCCTTTTTCCGCAAAGTATTATAACAAAATGTTTCTTACAATAGTTTGTGTTTAAATGTTATTATTATTGATAAAAAATATCATAAATTTAATGAGGGAAAAGCAAATAATATGAGAGATGTACGTCAGAAACTGTGGATAAGGAACAAATGATATTGCTATTTCATGGCTTTGAACACATTACAATAGATCATAAAGATGGAATTGTTACATATGGTGGAAGTACCGATTGATATATTTACTCATTGAGGATAACAAGTAAATGGAAATATCCTATTTCTATTTACCGTATCTGGGGCAATGGTAGATAAAGCACAGGTCCCATGAGTTGGGCACGTCACAGCTTTATCTCCATATGCTGCCAAAATACACTCTTCTACCATCCACGAGTAATACACAGATTTCTCCACGCCTTCTTCTGCCAATTGTAAGCCGGGATGACCCTCAGCTGAAGGAATTCTACTTGAACCTGTTGATTCTGGACCCACACCACTGTCACATTCTGAAGTATACGATTCTTGAGATTTGCGTAATCTGAAATATAATTAGTTTGAAATCCATACAAAGTGCATTATTCACATGAGTAAAAAGAGTTCGACAAATTTCCTGTTTTGAGGGCAAATGAACGACAGTATTAAGAAAATCATTAATCTATTCATACAAATTTTGCAATAACGCCAACAAATTAAACTTTCGGGAATTTGGGAAACCTATCTAATGTTTTATGATTGCTTAGCCATCAGTGAATCGATTCAAAAAATGAGTAGAGGCTTTTTCGTCTTGGGTACTATAGTAATATAATGCCAGACTTTGATTACAGATAGTGGCAAAGTTCCCAAATTATAACGGTGTATTGATAATTACTCGATAGACTTTCGAATGACAGTCGGAAATGAGACATAGTTTTTGTCACATGCCTCGAAACCTCACAAATATTTTATCTCAAATTCAAAATTCAATGAAAAAATGGGATTATCTGCAATCTTATTTCAACAATAATTCTCTAAATTTGCATAGAATTGCAGATTCTAAGGTTGATTTTTAGGCAAACATGAACTCATATAGATTTTACTGGAAAGTCCATGCTGCATTTAATTCAGTAATTAAAATTCAAGCTCACATATCTGTTAAACAAACTGTATCCACAACTGGAGTAAGAATAACCATGCTATGAACATTCTACAACTTTTGTGAATGTTTATTGAGCTATCTCCTACATTATTTAAGGATATTCATTAGTAATAATCCAATTTTTCTGGATATAAATATATAACGTATTTTTTCAGATCTTTGCAAATTGCGATTCTTCCTGGCAAAATAGTAGCAAACTATTTTTAAACAAATAAAAAGGATCAGGACAAGAACTATTTGTCACAGATTTTTACCTGAACATGTCATTAGGTCTTTGTTCATGAACTTGTCCCATAGCTTCTAGTAGCTGCGGATTAGGAGACGGAAATTCATTAGAGCTTTGATCTTCGTTCAGTTTCAAGCACTGAGGACAAGGTATCAGTCGCGTAATCAGGAATTTTCCCTCCGAGGTATGAACGAATCTTGTGCCTAAATTTTAAAAACAATCAGCATTACGCATCCAACTTATTCTATGTAATTGTATAAAGTCCATATCATTTTGAACCATACAGTATGTATTTACCTAAAGTTGGATACCAGTCCTCCAGAAGAATATCGATATGATCAACCGTTAATGCCAGAAGTTGTGCAGTACACTCTGTTGTGGGTTCAATTACTAACTCCTCTTTTATTTTGAATTGATTTAAATTACTGTTTTCTCTTACGATGGGCTTGATCACCAAATAATCTACTGGAAAGTATATTTCCAGTATTGAAGAATTCTGTAAGTCGACGTCGATCCATAAACCTTCTTGCTTGAGACGAAATCTGTAGAAATGCTATTATTTTTGAAAAGTAGTAAACATGAAAAATATAATATTATTCTTGCATTCCAATTACATTAATTAAATGTCTACTTGGATGGATTCTATTATATAATATAATAAATTTCGAAAAGATGATCCCAAAAATAGCTTTTTTACAAATACTCTTAACAACCTCATCCAATGAGTCGTAATGTCCTCCAAAATTTTGACAATATTCACGTATTTTTTTATTGTGTGAGCCCCAAAACACTAAATACTATGAGAGATAGTAGATATTCGTGGTGTTCTCACATCAGGTTTATAAATAGTATAATAAAGTCATGTGAAAAATTAATTGACGACCAAGACAAGTAAGATGAATCAAGAAAAGATACTTTCAGAAGTTATATATACACCTAGATTTTATTATTGAAGAACGGCATATTTTAAACAATACTGTTAGAAAATATACACCAATATTTATTATAGACCAAAGACTGGCCAAATCTGTAGATTATTTATCATTATTATTATTATTACATTAATTTCTTCGTTAAAAATCTTCAGGTGACGTTATACTTGCACCATAGCTATAGACTCTTTCTTTTCTTCACCTGATATTCATGCAGCTTTAAAAGACGAAGAGATACAGATAAGCAACACCATTTCACAAAAAGTATTCACCTAAATTCCTCACATTTAATGATTAAAGAACTCATAAAATTTGAAACAATATACCATCGCATGGCACTGTTACAGTTTAGAAAGAGCCTTCGACATCAGCCTTATCAAGGTCACTTCAATCGCGCAATCGTTTTAACATATGTGTTTAACTCTTGATCTCTGGGTGGGGGAAGTAGAGATTCGAGGCAACTACATAAACAGATTTCATTTAAGTTTTATTGTCTTGTAGAAGAGTAAACTACCTACAAAGTAACGTGTCAAAATCAGTATTCGTAGGATGTGGAAAATTAAGGAAATTTTCATAAAAGCTTCGTCGTGAATTATCTCCGTGGCCTCATCACGGCTGTATATATCAATGCGAGTGAAGTAAGTTTGTGCTTTATATATATGTAAACATGTGGCAAATAAAATTTATTATTTCACGAAATAATAGCAGACACTCCCAAAATTTTTCGTACCTTAACTGCCTATAATGTGCAGCAGAATTATGAAGCACCTCGTTCATTCTAAACAGTGTGATATCTCCGTACTTCAACTGTAATCCAGTCTGCCACAATACCCATTCTGCCTTCAGATCCAGCAATCTCACCAACTCTGGATCATGTGCCACTTCTTTCGGCGGTATGAAAATAGACCTGATAATATCTATAATCGTGTCGTCTGCTAGAATACGGGAGATCAAGCGGGACCAGAATCCACTTGGAAAATAGGACATCAGAAGAAGGCGAGTCATGGATTTTTCGGAAGGTTGGCTCTTTATTTGGTAGTGGACATGTTCCTCTTGTTGAGCTGAAACAGTATATGACGTATAAATTTTTGAATTTTTCAGGGGCTGCAGATATATACAAAAACGAAAAATAGAAAAAAAACGCCAATATTTTTTTGATATTTGTCATGTTGCTGATCATTTTAATTTTACTTGGGAGGATAAAAATATTTGAGAAAAGAATCTTTACGAAAGGTTCAAATTGCATCAATAATTTTACACATTTGGCATCTATTTATAATCCAGGTAAATTGCACAAACACAAATAAAACTGCAAAGCTCATAAAATAACTACGTGACTGTCAATTTAAAACAACCTTCTACAATAATCACTGATGTTGACCAGGATCGCAATGGCTTCACCAAAGCAAAGAAAAGGAAAAGGCGGAATGGAAAGACCAACAATCGAACCGACGCTTTCCCCTCTCCTAGCTCAAAAACTGGCAATCCATATGATTATCCCCTTATCAGCTTTATCAACAATCTTCGGTTTGTTTCTGCTAGACATACACCATTATGCAACGCAGCACGCCCTAGTGCACCGTTGGCTGATGGTACCTCATCTCATCATAAGTATATTGAATTGAATCATACACGGACGCAAACAAGGATACCTGCTCGATCTAGTTTCCCTCAATTGCTCAAAACGCGTAGATGACAACCCCGCTCAGGCCCCTATAACAAATAATCAGTCTCCTGATCAGCGAAACTCATGTGATGCAGGCGATCTTTTCAGTAATTCGCCAGATACAATAGTTTGCAGCATGCGTTTATAAAGATTCTTTTTTGGAATTGTTTAGGTTTTAGGGATAGGAAAAAAAGGAGTTTTATCACATATTCAACGGAGGTGCACTTAGGACGGGCAAAGTTCGATGTCGGTATAGATACAGCAGAAACTTAGCTAATTATTGTAGTGGTGAAAGCGATTGGGGGATTTTCGTAGCGACTGGCAATTTTGGAACTAGAAGAATTGTCGGTCTGGTTTTCGGTAGTTCCGTTCCTCCCTATCTCTTGTCTTTGCTTTGGTGGATTAGTTATTATCCTGTTCGCTGTCGGTCTTTGTTGTGGAAGTGTTTGAAATTTGCAAAGATCTGACCAAAACTAGAATTCTTTCCATAATATGATACTACTACCGTTTCGTCATCGTTGGATACCAAAATGATTAATTGTACATGACGGACATAATGTCCACTATTTTCAGGTTATTTGGAGTAGAGAAGACACTGCAACATTTTGACTGATTGTGTTGGTTTCTTGTGCTATGTAGATATTTTTAGTATAGTCAACCACAATGGTTATCACGCAGAATTTAATGTCGAGGTACCTAATTCAAAAGCAATTACAGAGTCGAGAAAGTTTATTGTATTAATTAAGGAATGCATTAATTTATAGGAAAGAAATTTTATTCTATGAACCAAAATCAATGAAACTCCAGATTATGTTGAAAGACATTTGAATTGATAACTACATCTCATCTTTACTTCAAACAACGTCCAAAAAGCTACAGCTCAAATTCAACTTTTTGCGATTACAATATGTTTCCTACCTTTTGGCCTGGGAAGTGAGAATTAGTCCCTGAAAACGATTGCAGAAAATTTCAATCCCTGAACTTACCATTTCTGGCAGGTGACGATGTGTCACTGGGCATAGTCATTTCAAACCCTCCCCTTTGGGCACTGTGATCTCTGTATAGGACCGACTTTGGTGATACGCTGATCTTCTTATTCCTCACAGCCCAGCCTCGAGATCTCAAAGGTACTTTCACTGTCACCATAAGATTAGCCTGACCGGGATACATCTGAGCCATAAGAATGTCTTCTTCAGACGGTAAAAGAGATGGTATAAGGAGAGTACGCGAGTCCCAAGTCAGAGCTACCTCAAATTTGTTCAGTAAATTCACTATGTAGCCTCTGAAATATACGCCAAAATTGTAGCAATTATCATGATTTAAAACTTTTTTTTTGTTTTTTAAAGCAAACCACTTCATTAATATAAATATGAAAATATTGATAATAACCAAACATTCCGAAAGAATAACGTTCTAAGTGAAAGTTCCTAAATCATTTCGATATTCTGAGTTTTTCCCGAATGCAAAAAAATTTTGAGCATATTATCAGAACTTTGAAATTTCGTGATTTAAAAAAAAACGATACATTTTATTCGAATATTTAATATCCATAAATAAAATTTAGAACCTTTTAGAAAACATCTGCATCATACTTAATTCAAATCACAAATCTACATCAAAAAATTTGATCAATGCAATTTTAGCTACCAACCATTGTTTAAATCCGAATAATTGACAGTCTAACACTACATCGGTTTTTAATATGGCTGTGATATGCCTCCTAGACTAATACTGCTTCATCAAAATATAATCACCATAACTGTAAAATAGTAATTCGACTATGCACCTTTTTAACGACTAAAATGATTTCGTTTAAGATATATATTTGTAGATTGTTGATGAAATCCATCATTCTGATGAAAAAATGTTCATTAGAAGACACAGAAAGTTCAACAAATAAAACTATTTTTCGGTGACGTGTTTTGATTTATATTTAAATAATGATAGTCCGAGTTTTATTTGTGCAAGTTTGTTTGCAAATATATAATTTAGATCTGAACAGTTAAAAAGCAATAGTTAAAACTAGTTTTATTAGGTGACACAAGTAGAATTGAATTTCGAAGTTTTATGAATTCCTACACTGTAATGATAAACAATTTCTCGGGTTCCTATTTTCTGTACTACTTGAAATTGAAAATCTTCAATCGATTTCGAGTTACAATTAGTATTAGATAGCACCGTGTTCATGAAACAGAAAATGATATTAATTCCGGGGAATTGAAAATTATTTTATTATGTTCTACTCATTTTGAAAATTCTTCACATCTAGTTTAGCCCTCTATGGCTCATTGAATTATGGCTGGATAAATTTATTTGAGTCAGATATTTATACGTCATTGATAATAACAGGAGAAAAGTTATACTTGAATTTGAATATTACCTGGTATCCATAGGTCCAATATTGCTAGCCTTAAAAATATGCTTTAAATCATCTAATTTCATAATACCCGTTCTAGCGAAAGGATTTATTTCTCTTATTGTAACAACATGAGCTAACATGTCACACAACCATTGAGGATCCAAGAAATAAAGGTCTTTTAGAGTTGCATCGTCATAATGTAAGAGAACACCTAAAAAATGACAAAAAAATAATTGATAGCGCATTCAAGAATACTAGAGATCGGGATGCGCCAATCTTTGTGTGTGTGTGTGTGTGTGTGTCGTATCCTGTCTACCGGGCGGTCAAGCTCAATTTCTCCTCTTTTCTTACTCGAGCTTCAACTTTATTTATTTTCATTGTGGCTAGTCAAGCACCCTGATCTCCAATATACTGTAGTAGACATGATTATAAAACATCCTATAGACCAGTGTTTCTCAACTTGATTTACTCCAAGGACGGTAGAATATTTCGGCACGTTATCGCGGACCGGTCAATTAGCACAATTCTGCTCAGATAGGTGGGTTTTTTGCAGATCGGTAAATATTCGTGGCGGACCGGCGGTTGGGAAACACTGCACTGAACTGTCTTATAGGAATAAAAAAAATCAAATTATTTTATTAAGATATCGATGAACAAGTATGAACACATGAAAACACATAACTTACCATTTTCATGTAAAAATAAGGTAGCTTGATGCAACTCCGACCAGTCTCTAAATGTCTTGTTGTATCTCTGCAACATTTCCGTGGTAACAAAAGTTCTATATTGCTCCCCATTCAACACTGGATCGAATCCATTTTGACGCCTCTCAGTTGCTATATAATTTATAACATCTTCCAAAGCTAAATAGGTAGCTGGTACTTTCTGTTCTAATAGTAGTTCTTTACTTCCAGGGGGACGCAGACTGAACACTGTATCGTATATGAGGTTGCAAAGCAGCTTAATATTATGTCTTGTCTTACCTGGTGAAGACACAAAGTAACATATTATAAGAAAGTGAAAATAACGAAATCCGACATACTTGAAATACTTTTTGATGATTTATATATATGTTCATAGTACAAAAAATGTTAAGTGTATCTTATACTGTGAACTTATCAAAAAAAAAAACAAATATAGTAGTGTAAAAAACGGTTACACCTTAGATTAAAATCAGTTATATGTTTTACAGACGCAATACAAATAATATAATTTACTAAAAAGAGATCACGCAATAAAATGACCATCTCTGTATTTCACAATGCTGCTTTTATGTAAAGGCAGTATTACATAGATCTTCGTGAAAAGGCATTACTCACAACTAATCTCTATAGTATCCAACACCCTAGGTAAACCACATTTCTCGGCATCAACTATATTTATGAATCTATCTCTGATAATCTGCTGATACTCTTCGGAAACACTCGGATTATTTTCTTGCACCATGTCAAAATGCGTTCCGACTATAATCACCGGCGAATTTGGAGCCCTTGCCTGTATGTTCACGAGCCATTGGAGGATTTCGTTTATTCCCTTGTGTCCATCTATAATGCGCCACACTACTAGGTACAGGCTGCGTTTTGATAAGAAATACTGGTGGGTAGCATAGTATCTAGAAAAGTGCAAAAAAACGTAATAGGAATGCTATTAATACAAGTAAAAAAATAATCTGAATCTGACCTCAAGGGAAGTTTTGATTATTTCCAATCTATGATTATCAGTGAGAAGGGCCAAGGGTGTGCACTGAACTGAACTTTATTTGTAGATCTCATTCAACATCTTTTTCGATGTTCCTTATCGTAGAATTGGCAGCAGAAACCTATCTCAATTAGCTTGTTCTTCTAGAACTTCTGGCTGAGAGCCTTAGCTATATATTAGAATGATCTAGACAAGTTAAGGCATGGGAGAAGTTTGTTCTTAAATTCATAGTTCTGTTTTCACCTTACTATTATCGATAACCTGTTTACATTGGCTTGTGGCATCGATGAAACATGTTTTTGGAAAGGCGTCTGTAAACGTGAGAAATGTAGGCTTCCATATCAAATGGTATTTTTTATCACAGGAAAATGGGTATTCGAACTTAAAACAGATTTCATGTCAGAGAAAGGACGTATTTTGCTGTTGAGATCTACCACTTTGCTGTTTTGTAGTACCTCTGCCGTACTTTGATGGGTAATCGGGTTAGTGACGACATTCCGCATAGCGTAGAAATAGTATTGCGAGCGAATGATTCTAGTGGACCGGGTATATTTACTGACTAGATTTGAACTCATTCTGATCAGATGGATATCTCTATTGTTTGTTACAGTTACGGTATATCAATTGAGTTTAGTAAATAGCGGAGCGATCCTATTTCATTATCTTGTTTGAATGATTTGACAGACCTCAAACTTCTTGTCAGAGAATTCATGTTTATCAGCCGTAAAATACCAGTATTTGGCAGCAATTCATGAAAATGTAGGAATACACATTCCAAACAGATTCAGAAGCATGATTTGGATTTTACATAAACATGATCATCTAAAATCGATCTAAGTGACACGTCTCTACAACAGATGGACTTACAATGGCGGTTGTGAATACCTTTTTCTACAGTGCTGTGATTATTGAAGAAAAGAGATGGAACGATTTGCAGTCGTTGTTCCGTTCCTCACCGATTGCTTCTCTTGTTAAGGTCTGCAAATCGTGCGTCCTAAGTAGACGGAAATACCCGGCCGCGGATGATTGCTTTCTGAATTCTTCCGACTAACGTCTTTGCCGATGGTTTGCATGCCGGTATAGATTATCATTATTACTATTATTATTATTGTTACAATAATCATTATGATTTATCAGGAAACAATATAAACAATTATGAATTTCTTACTCTTTTTGTCCGCCGAAGTCCCACGTTCTAAATGTGACAGGTCCATGTGAGGAGTGACTGCGAATTTTCTTTTCATATACCCAATCGCCTATATCTACGCCTACTGTAGACATATTTGTACCCTTGGAGGTTTTGACGTTTATATTCTTGTTACCCATTCGCTTCGCCCAATGCTAACGAAAATAGATAAATAATGTAAAAAAATAAACAACAAGAGTAAGAGTAGGCATTGATTCAATGGTGCCCAGAATTTAAGAAGTAGCTGCGATGTCTACTAGATCGAGAGAGAAAGACAAATTTTATACACTTGGAGCTGAAAAACATCCACTCCACTGATTCGGTAGAAACATAAAGATGACGTCATCGAATGTATTATATTCATTATCATGTTGATTGAAATAATAGCTAACATACAGACAGGCCTGTCACACATTCATTTCCTAATTAACCGATACTACACAATTCAGTTTTGCTGGGATTTGGATTTGGGTATTGTATCACATTTTTATATAACATGCTTCAATCTTGGGCCATTTATTTCATTAGATGGCGAAATTGTATACATACACCACAAACATTTATATGGCATGTCGTATCGGTACATGGGATGTTGATGGTTATTTGGATGTTATCTTTTTAATCATAAGAAAAAATCAAGTCTGAACCCATAAAAAATGTTGAGTTTTCATCGACTAATTTTCAAAAATATAACAATTTGATTTAAACATAATATACTATTTTATATTTTATATAAAACAAGATAATATTAATGTTTTCCAACAAACAACTTTTTATCTACATGATGGAAGAGTTTCACCAAGTGAGAGCATCTACAATCTACATGAATCTATGGAATATTTGTAAAGGCATGATTTAATAAAAATGAAAGTAAATAAATACGCCGCCTCAAGGTTGTTGGCTGTTCATTATAATCAAGTTCAAGTACTCATATGACCAATGGCGCAACAAGAATTTTTGAAATGGGATCCGATGCAACGAAAAATAATATATATATATTTTTGGATCACAGACCTTTGTAATATACAATAAAGTTCTAAATAGAAATGCATTAAAATCTGTGACCTTTCACTTTATTGCAAAATTAGTTCGCACGATGGACGACTCTAATGCATGAAATCTATTACGTCTTCCAATATATTTTAAAGCTTCTTTAGACGTACAAATAGAAAAACTATAAGACAAAATTTGTCAGTGAATCTATATCATACTCTCATACATCTAGCGAAAAATTTCAGCAAACTGCTAAATCTGCCCTGGAAGGTATATCCTTACACGCAACTCTTCGTTTCAACTTTATAACATGTAGAACAGCTCAAATCTTGGTTAAACATCTAACGGCCAGTGACTGATATTATCTTACATCAAACCGTTTCGAGATGTAAGCATTTTAGAGCCTAATGAACGTGTTGCGGCAGAATCCGATATTAAAATCTTTCATCTCTGATTTATAAAATTTAATGTTAAAAATGACCGCCCATGTTACTTGAACAAATTCCTGGATGAATATAAAACTAATACGCTCAGTTCAAGCGTTCTATCTAGATTATAGAGAGCTAATATTCCTTGTTTTGATTTCCATTTTTCAAACTCAAATTAATCGTGATACTACTGTAACTTTTAATATATTTTTGAGTATACCTTTATACTTCATTTGAGCGAACTCTTAAAAACATTTCAACAGTACTGATATAGGTTTTCTACGAGTTTTCCACAGCCCTGATGTAATTACGGTCAGCAAAAACTATATTTACGCTGGATTTGAGAACATTTGTTTGATAGTTATGCTAGCATTAAGTGAAATTTATTACAACTTAGGAATATTATTATTTTTCATAATGATAAAACGTTCATAATTCATACAAAATGATTGTGCAGCCTCAGCGGGTCGAGACTCACACTTTGGGAAAACGCATAACAGAAGCAAACAAAATAATTTAATCAATACCATTGCTTCAACATCGTCCTCAGATCGATATATTCCTATGCTAACTTATGTTCGGTTAATAAAATACAATTGATCATCATGGGTATATCTTGGAGATTATTATACGAGCAGACTTTTTTCAGTACTGTAACTGTGCCGCTAAGAATGTGAATTAGTCGCCGCCACTGGAACATTCACAATCGTTTACATAATACCGATATTACCGATTCACCTCGCATACACACTAACTGTGACACTAACCTCCGGCCTCTTCTTCGTCACGCCTTCCTGCCTCAGCTGTTCCAATAAGCTTGTCTTTCCAATCCCTTGCACCCCTACTATCATCAGTTTCATCCGAGCGTAAGGTTTCGCATCTTCCAATACAGACTTCAAATATCCGATAATATCCATAGTTTTGTACTTTTTACTTTCTATCATAGACTTTAGCGGCTCTTGTAGCGTCGTGCCGCGTGTATTCAGGTTCCACAGCCGCGATAACAGGCCCATCTGTGGTGGGAGTTCGTTTATTTCTAAAAATAAACAGTGTATTTTTGTAGCAAATGTGTATAAGTATAGGTTAGGAATGGAAAGTTCAAGTTTGGTTCAATAATACACTACGCGCCAAATTAACATCAAAGATTATGAAATTTTTGTTGATATTTCCTTATAATGTTGATTGTATACTGGGTCTTTTTTGGTTAAATATTTAAATCTTCGTAGGACTGTCAAATTTCAAAAATATTAAATCTAAACACGGTAAAAAAAGAGTTTTGTGATACTTTGTATTCAAATTGATTTCTTCATTTATCTGAAAACTACTAATCTCTCAGGATCGGTTCTGTGACCACCGAATGCGGCTTGACAATATCTGTGAGACCACATTCAGCGACGATGGTTTTTGTTCCCTCATGAGCATTACCGTGAAGGATAGGAAACCTTAATATTAGTTTACTCAGCTTTTCAATATGATGGATTCATAGTTCCTTGGATATCCCCATAACACCTCCATTTTTCCAAAAGAAGTAGTAGGGTCTAGAGGTGTGTGTTCATTGATTTACAACTGCACTGATTCATGCTTTAATTTTGGGTCAAAATGGTGTATCATCGTTACTCAATAATTTAACCGTTTCTAAACAATTATCGGAACCACTTGCAACTATTTGTCTTGGGAGTTTTATATAGTTTTCAAGAATTATTTGTAGATTTTTCTAGTGTAATACGGGATTTTTGAATGAATGGCCTTGTTCATTTTGATACAAGAAAACAGAAACTGGTGGATAAGAATAGAACTTAAAAGGTATCTCAATCCTTAATAATGTATTTGCAATGACTAAATGACATAAAAATATAGTGAAATCATAGGCACCTAGTGAAAACGAGTTCTAACATAGCGTTATTCCAATGCTACTACTCCATCGTCTTTTACAAGGAAATCATTAAAAGTGAAACAGGGCATTATTTAACGGTCACTTATAAATTGTCGATATCAAAGGTCCGTCATGTCTGAATAAAGACATATATTGTTAAATATTGTCCCGTTGAAGAAAAATTATAGTTGACAAAAACACACTTACCTAGGTTTCCGCTGATGTTTAGCACGGACAAATTGCTGAGTTCATTGATGTTAAATGGTATTTCTTTAAGGCAATTGTTACTTATATCCAACATCGACAGATTTGGAAACATAAGCCTTCCTTTAACAGTTTGAGAACTCTGAAAAAAATTATAACTGATAAAGTAACTTTTGTGAGTAATTCGATAGGAAAGCTTTGAGATATCTGTAGCATTCCTTACCCTGTCATATTCTTCGTCATCTGTACTACTAATATCACCATCATCATCAGTAGCGAGTTGAATCCTTGTAAGTCGGTTATCTGCCAGAATAAGAGTCCTTAGGTTGTCTAATCTCAAATGTCTTCTATGAGTACATACAGAATGCAACACACTGTGGCGAATAGACCTGCTAGACTGTCTACGAACTGAAAAAGTCAAATGCAAAAACTCTAAATGCACTTTCCGGTAGAACATCCGCACAAGTCAACTAAAAATTAGTAGGTAAAATAGATATGAAATATTCCCATCATCATACAATAAACCTAGTTTATGCATATAACACTGAGCGTTATATCACTCGTATTAAATTATTCGTATTATTACTGTCCTTCTACTGTCATTATATATTCTTCAAGTGTATAATAGGGAATAAATAAGTACAAAAAAAGTATAGAATAAATGTTTCAATTTCATTGATCATCCAAATCAATGATTTTAATTAATGCCAAGTACAAATATAGGATAAGCCAACAGCAGACAACGTCGTTTCGGTTACTTAGTGCCTTGTCAGTGCAATGTAGGTTTCGTATGAGCAAATGAAATCACATAGTAATAAAGATTCCAAAACCTCGCAGATTTTTGGGTCGATAGATAACCAAGTATTTTCAATACATGTCAACTATCGACGTTGCATTTACAAAGCTTATATCGCACTGACCAGTCTAAAAGAAAAGAAAACGACATAGTCTACGATTAATTTGAATGATCGGATGAAACTGGAAATTTACTGTTTTGCTTTCGAGTATTCCGAATTGTAGGGGCATAAATAATAATGACCGCAAAGGAACTAACGTTTTAATAAACTTCTGTAAATCAGGAAGCATCTTATAAGAGTACAGAACTGATTCTTTATATCTTAATATATCGCGCAAGTATTTTCGAATACTTCAACATAAACATTGTGTAATTGAAAAGATTGATTTGGACCGAATGTTTCTAGGTAATCCATTTGTAAATGTGTATTAATATCTTATCTTTAATGAGTTATGCCTCTTGTCGGATTATCAAATAGGTGAGGTCAACCTTGATCTGGCTCTTAGACCTTACAGTATTTTTAATTTCTGCGCACGTTGTGTCGACTACTCACCTGCAATTTCTGGAGTCTTTCCTCTGAAGCCGGAACTTCCACAGTAACAAGCTAAATTCGCCATCTCCATGTTATCTTGAGCTTCCACTTGAGGCAAACTGGGCCACACAGTTATCTGATTATGACTGAGATCCAACTGCTTCAACGTACTGGGATAGCTGGTTATGTGAGACATGGATCTCAATGAATTGAAGGCCATATTCAGTCTGGTTAAGTTTACAGCAAGGCAGGGAAGAACACAGGGAATGCTAGTGAATAGGTTATGGGCTAGATTAAGGGACGAGAGTTGAGAGGAATGCTCTGTTGTCGTGTCATCGTTGTGAAGGATCTGCTCAGTTACTTCCACACTCTTGCTCCATATGTGGTGTTTGTTGAGATCCATTTGCCTAATGTTAGGGGAAACAGTTGTTAATTGAGTTGCAAAATTGTTGAGAAAATTGATTTTAAAATATTTTGATCTTACAAAATTATATTTATTGTATCGTTCTTTAAAAAAACTAATCTATTTCTACTAATAACATAACAACTTCTAAGCAAATTTATATCCACGTCTTCCGGTTCTTAAATAATCGATTTCTAGAAGACTATCTGACTGTTGTCACCGCTCTCTTCCGGTATATACATATACAAATCACCCATCTCGAAAGCTCCAGAACCAACAACATATCATTTTGGAAGGTTCGAGAAGTCACTTTCGAGAACGGCACGCATTCAGTCCGTAGAGTGTGGTATTTTTACTAGCTAACAACGCAGATCTCGGAGTTCCTCCAGGGATGGCTGATATTCAAAACGTATACCTACATTATGGTATGAGACAAAACTTCCAAAACAAAATTGAAATATAATACCATATCGAAACCAGAGATATGAATTAGTGATGAAAGTCCCAGAAAAATTGCAAGTAGACTGAGTAGACATTTAAATTCGAAAAAAACGATCACTGAGGAATTCAGCATAAGATCCAATGATCGAGAGATTTCACAAAATGGATCAATTTTCATCAATCAGATTAAAAAAAAAATCAAACATGCACTACTAAACTATTCAACATCTAATTATAAACGTCTAGAATCGATGAAAAATGGCATGTTTTGAGTGGAAGCGCCATCGTTTTTTACTATCCAATAAAAAATATCTTCCTTATTCACTTAAGTTAACTAAAAGTTTATAAGATTACTTACATAAAACACCGTTCTTTTTTCCTATAGCGTACTGGCTGAATTCCTTCTTCAGATAGCAAGAATTTTGTATCCACATCTATGTCAGATAGGTCTGACTCTGAATCTTGTTCAGCGTGGCAAGACAGTTGGCTATCACTTGAACTAAAGCTTAATTTTTCGAGCTCCTCTATGGCCTGTAAGAAAGCGTGGTTGATATCAAGCCACATTTATCATTTGCACTATAACTGTACAAAGCATTTGAGCATGGTTTTTTGATTGTAACGAAGGTTCTTTAATTTATCGCCTCTCTTCACAGTAGCTTATGCTGGAAACACTACTTATGTAACTACTACTCTGTAGTCGCAACAAGAGTCAATACTTGCAGAGATAGTGAACGCTGGATCTCGATGACTCGGACTCAGGTCAAAGTGAGTCAGTATGGCCCAGCCACCAAGTCCAAACAATGGAGCATGTTGTGTCATCTGACTCATTAACGCCCTCTCAGGCTGGTATACACTGCTTCAGTTCCCACCTTTGTGTGGAGGGATTTTAATTGGTCTTAGCCCAGCATTGGCGATTGTGAAGAGGGCTATCAAAGTTACTCATCAGCAAAGTGATTCTGATAAATTCAACCGTTCTCTGAAGTACACAGTGTCCAATTTCAAATGAGAAATGATAACTTTTCCACATGACTCTGTGGGAAGAAATATTTCATACTAAAGTTGTATAACTCTGTTCGGTAGAGCCTTTACTATATATCTTGTATATAAGACAAGTATTCCATAGTCATCTTCTTCAATGACATTTACCTGAAGCTTATTTCTACATACTTATGTAAAAAAATAAGGTTTCATTTATTTGATAGCCTATACTGTGTACTGTGAAACTGGTCGATGTGGCAATCTTACAAATATAAAAAAGTACTCCTTGCTTTGAATAAACATATATTTTTACAGTAGCTACTGTAATTCACGGCATGTAGAGATACAGGTTCATGTCCTAAGGGGTCTTTATTTAAACGTGTCTGAAAAAAATGGCTTTTAGTGACTGGTAAACAACTGCAACGCTATTGCGAGATGCCGCTTCTTGTTTGAGAAATTGCATTAGTGGGCATTAGTATGAGTAAAATTTACTGTTATTACATCCCCAGATAGTGATGACTCTCGTATACTTTGACAAACTATTGGTTGGACAAGATCTGCGTCCATAATACTGTAATAAATTTTTGTAGACGTTAGCAGAGGTAAAATATTATCAATTCATTATGAAATTTAACCTACCTCCAGTGGTCCGGAAGGGAGTTCTTTCAAAAGGTTGAACGAAGCATTGAGCTCTTTGAGCTTTGGAGCCAACCACATATCATAAGGTAAATGCTGTAACTTATTATTAGATACTACCAGCGTAACCAAAGAAGGTAGCCTAAAAATTGCTTCTGGAATGTGATCCAATCTATTGTCTTGTAAATAAAGTTCTTCTAGTACTGAACAGCAATATCCAAGGTTTTCCGGATGGGCGCTTCTTTTTCTGAAAGCCTTTTTCACCGGTGATATTACTGGTATAGGCAGTTTTTCTATTTTGTTTTGGGCAACATTCAAATATCGCAAGCTGTAATTAATTTCAAAGGTTAGAATACCACAGGTCGAGCATTGGATCTGAATGAAAATATTATGATACAGTTTTGTTTTATTTTATTACACAGTTCACTCGGACCGAAAATATAGTCCTATCTTCCGATAGGTAATTTTTATTTTTTTTATATGACTCCATCTTCTTATTTTTATATTGGGTAGTGCTTCTCTCTCCAGAAAAGTGACTTGATGTGCCGTAATCTCTGCTGTTCTATTATTTTAGGAGGTCCATAAAAGTGAGATGGTTTATTGTGGTGCCTTTTTTTATAGATAATCTCACGCAAAGGCAGATCGCCTATCGCGCTTCAAAAGCACTAAGCGAAGATGAATGTCTATTCATATTGTCCTTAAAATGCTGTAGATTGTAACCATTTCCATAGCTAGCAGGACTACTGAGGGACCTATTTTCCTCATTAGTCAGTATTTATCTTAGAATAGTTTCATATATATTGTTATCTTCCTCTTAATCCAATTTTGTCAAGTCTTTGTGTGCTTCTCTCGATGTAACTGTGCAATGTTCTTGAGTAATATTTGTAAGTAGACTACTTGTTCATATTTCAATACGTACTGTAGGGAACTCCACCACATCTTCATGAGTATGAATAGTATGTAGTCCTGTTTCATTGTTACTGAATATTCTTATTGTAGTCCTGAAGCTAGGAAAGTGATAAGAGTACACTTCACAATTTACTTGGAAATGTTGAGAATTTATTGTTGTGATCCCTGTATCTTGGGTAAAATACCTACTTTTTTGCATTTCGTACAAAATGAACAAACGTATTGCAAACACTGCTTACCTGTACAACTGAAACACAGCCAACGGAATCGAGCTCAAATTGTTATTTGAAACGTCTAATCTGGTGATAGCATAGAGAGCAATGTCATAGTTTCTGGGGTTCTGCTTCAGTTTCGGGTTCAAATGCAGTGAAGCGTCAGTTAGCCATTGCGTCTTAATTTGTGTCAAATTACACTTTTGATTGTGCCAGTTGATCATTGTTGGGGTATTTGGAAAAAGGGCTGAGTAAGTAAGATTTGTAACATTGGAGAAAATCGTGAATTGAGAAGAATTTACGTTTTCCGTCATGGACTTTTTATTTATTTTGTATTCAGGGTCTGGGTGAGCCTAAAATGAAAACAGCTATTAGAGTGAGAAGAAAAAAGTTCGTTTTGCAACAATGAATTTCATTCAAACAGGATGTTCCCCAATATGTGAACAATGCTTTGAATGAATACAAAATGCACAAAAGAAAAGTTTTTGTGAAGTAATTTCACCCAACTGAAATTATCGCAAGGGTTCCAACAGGGCACTTATCTGAAGTACTAAGGTAAATTTCAAAACTAGTTACGGATTGTCAAAAAATATGTTGGATAGGTTAATCATGAATCAATCAAAAGCAAACGTCAGGAGAAAATACAAATAATCTTCAAATGCACATTAAATATATCGTGGCATTATTTCTTATATGGACTTACCTTATGAGATAATAATTTGGCAATAAGAGTTTCATCACAGTTTTGCACAGCAACCGACAGGGCTTTACAATCTTCATCTCTCGCACCATGTTTCAGTAACAGATCAACAATAGGAACGTCTCTATTTCTACAGGCTTCCACAAGTCCCGTGGACTGACCATAGCTTGATTCTTCCTCCATACAGCAGCTCAGACCCTGAAACCATAAACAATATAATAAATCGTTATGTCTTTAACACGATTCCTTGTATCTTATTTTGCTATGATAATGCACTATGTGTCAATATTTTATACGAACTTAACATAAATTGATATATTCTTACTTCATTCATATCATGATAGGCTCTGATAACCGAGTTCGCACTTGCACCAGCCTTCAATAGAGCGTAAGTTATGTCATAATGTTTTCCTTTTATAGCCGCATGTAGTGCAGTCTCAGTGTTATTGTTACAGTACGTATCGACTCTCAGTGGGCAGATCATTTTTGTATTGGGGTCATTCTGAAAAAATAGATGGATATTTCTTGATCATTCAAACATTTTAAGTAGTACTTCAAGCAGAGCTGACAAGCTACAGGATGTATGAGATAAGTTGAGCTGTTCTTGTCATACTGGTTCAATGATAAAATATTTGTCACTTTAAAATGCGAGTGTTATGAAATATTGAAGAAACTAATTACTATGGTAAAAATCTATAGTAAGACAATATTAGAACAGGCGCTAAAAATAGAAAATCATTCATGTTACTTCTTCTTGCTGCTCATTAAAACCAAATTACTACTGAATGCAGCATACCAACGTTTTGACTTCCTTGGCGGCGTTTCCCAGGCTTCAAATAAAAAATCAAACTCTGAAAATTACATTTACAAACATTAGCAAAGTTTACTAAGTATTCATATGCAGTTTTAATTTAATCACTAGGAGAAATATGATGAATCAAAGAAAGAACAGGTATAGTTTTACGCCAGTCAGAGATAATATAAAATAACGCTAATATCGCAAAACTGGATGAAGTTTTGCTTTCTTACTAGTCTTGTTTTCACTGAGTATTTTGCGAAGAAGTGAAAAAATTAGGTCTTTCCCACTTTTGGTCCATAACTAATGAATTATGCGTTTTCCAACAACAGGCTTGTAATACTATTTTCAAGGTCACTAAATCTGCAACATCCTAATCTTTGCAATAACTATTAACTAGTAGTTAACTATAATTTGATATGTACAAATATATGCTTTTACCAAAATGAAAGTCTAAGTATTCCCCTGATTGGGAACAAAATCTGGGCCATAGCGTTTGTCCCACAAGACTTAACTGGCTTGCATTTAGGTATACAGGTACCTGATAATTGTATCGCCTTCACGAAAAAAAACAAGGTAAACGGGATTGGAGCGGCAACTCCAGACATTACAGTTACAATGCCCTCTTATACGTAACCTTATTGAAACAGTAATATTTTTCCCGTATTTTAATAAATATCATGAATAATCTATTTAGTCAATTATTTCCCAAATAGATACGATGCACCAAGTGAACCAATATCACATAACCTTACCAAATGTGAAACAAGTATTATAAATTGCATATAAATAGTTTTGTTCATTACGAAAGACAAGAACCGGTTTTTTCAGCTTAGCATGAATATCTATTTGAATCATTAAATAATTTGATTGGAGGAGGATGCCCTGCGGTACACAAGAGAGAAGAGAAAACAGGAAGATAGTAAATGAAGACACAAACTGCGATATCATTGTGACAACATTAGAAAACTGCAAACATTGTATTGGGAAAAGAAAACAAACTTCTCGTTCTCCTCTGTGGATTTGGTTCCACCAAATATCTATTTCTAGAAAAGTGGCAGAGACTAGTTCTCTAACAATTGCGACATCACCTCGCTATTTTATGGAAGGAGTAAATCAAGTTGTGGGGTCAATTTCAAAACAGTCTGATAGATCTGGCTACCATATTGACCCATGCAAATGCTGGTTAAGAAGCTATTGTGGAATCCGACGAACATTGTGTACATCGGAAATATAGCAACTCTTACACTACACGATTCACGATATCAGCTCTCTGCCATATGTTCACCCCTAACCACAGAGGCAATATATTTTCATGCATTCCAACCAACCTGAGGTACAAAAGTGATTTCGGGTAGAGAAACAGGCCCAGTAAGATTGATCAATGTAACCAATTGAAAAGTATCAGTCCCAATATAGTATCACAAAATAACTTTCTGATGCATGGAAAACGGAGAGCATGTACTTTCTATAAAGTTGAGCTCAAGATCTTAAATATATACTCAAGCTGTTCCAGCAAGTCGTGACTTAACGTCACCCTGATATTGATGGACGAAGAAGGAAACTACCCTGATGATCCACCTGCAGTCGAGAATTAACCTGCTTGAAAATCATATGAACTTCAAATACCTAAGCTCTCAAAAGAACTTGAATCATACATTTTGCTTTATTTGATCATTGCTTAATATGTATTGGTATTGATGATATTACTGATTATAGTACTACTGTTGGCTTTCTATGGGACTTACAGAGCTGTTGTTGGACTTAAATTATTATAAATTTGATACGCTTTGAAAAAGTGATAAAAACGTATTGCCTAAAACCCTGTAGGTCGTTAGTTATGGAGCAAAATTAGAAAAATACGGATTATTGTTGCAAACTTGGAGTTCTACTTTCCTAACTGGTCAGAAGCACCTAATAAAAAATCAAATCTGCATCCAATTTCTGGTTTCAATGCGAAATTCACTTTTTCACGTATTCCAGAAGTGAAATAAAAAATCTTCAACACAAGCTCCACCAGAATCCACGTATAAGAAGAATATATTGCTATGAAAACAGCTAAATTCTCATTGAAGACTTTACAAACAGGATTTATATCCATTTGTTGGTTATAAAATGTCTCTTATAAAAAAATATACCATACGAGTTTATAACACTTATAACAATCAGCAAAACAGGTTATTTTCTATTTATAGCGCGCCTCTGGCTTGGAAATAATGCTTAATAAAAAATATACCTCTAAGTCCACAGAATTCTCTCTAGACAGATTCAATTTTGACATGATAGACTGTATTCCATCAGATATCTTACGTCTTGTGGGACTTAACACTGTACATTCAGAGCTAGGAGTTACATCTGCTTCCTGAAAATCAAGTAATCAGAATTAGAATATTAAATACCTAGATATTTTTTAATCTCAAAGACCTCTGAATCTGGAAATATTCAATTACTACTATGTAAGTACTACAAAAACCTTACCTCCAAATGTGATATCCTGGTAGCTCTTACACGGAATTTCAATATTACATCAAGTAGTTTTTTGTTACCCAAAAGGGCAGATACATATAAAATATTTTGACCAGTAGCATCTCTTTCATTTATGTCAAACGGCATGAAATACTCCCACTGATCTGTTTTATCTCTGAAAAATGAAGTGTCCAAAAATTGACGGTACCAATCAAAAGAATTCTGTAGGGTTTGTAACATAAAGTGAATTAAAATGATTAACTATCATATATCAAATTTCGAAAATATCTCTCGATAGCATGACAGTAGAAATTACATCTACAATGGTATGTTACACTCCTAAACCATCAAACTAAACTCTTACATTATCAAGTTGCTAATTCTAGATACCTTCAAATGTCGATACAATACAAACAGTTTTAGTGAAACTCCGGATTAAAGAAAAACATTCAAGACTCTATTAGTATTCCTCCAAAAACGTAGTAAATACCTTTGCGTAACAGATTAACATAGAAGTAAACAAGCAAATGAAAAAAGCAGACAGATTCGCTATCGCCATACTGATGACTGGTAACTAATTTTAGGATGCTTATTTTTTTATTTTTTTTATGGAACTATTCAGGATTCTCAACCAAAGTTAGAGGTTGTTTGGGCATGAAATCTTGATTATACCAACATTTGATACATATGTTGCGCTATATGTTACATATACATTGTGAATACAGAGCCCTTAACTTGGAATTGAAGCTAGAAGTCTGGCAACGCTACTTCGACATTAATGTAATTGTTTTTCCGCATTTATCAAACATTATTCTAACAACTTATTTATCTTGCAATTCATGTGTGTATGTTTGCTCGGTGAAATCTTGCAACTCAATTTTGAAGCAGATATCTTCAACCGATTGAGATGAACAGTAAATTAAATAACTTGATCTGATTGATTTTAATTTTTAAAATTTTCAAACTAAGTAAATACGACTAGGTACTTAAATCTCGCAAAAAGCTTTTATATCATATAAATTGTGTAGTGACGTTATAAGTTGATAGTAGAAGTTTTGAAGGAAAACTTCATTTTATTCTTTTTGCCACATTCAAATAGCTCGTTTTTAAAATAGTTTTTTCACTTTTAGTTTATTTAATCGTATACTTGTACCGGCCCCTAATTGAAACCCACATGTAATTGAATAAATAAATTTACCAGCGTTTCGGATGCCTTGGCCTTTCACAAAATGTGAAAAAGTGAATTTTAAAACTAAAATTATAATACTTACATCCACATAATATTTATTGTAGACTATTGATATAATTACACAAATATTTTTTTTCTACTTTTCAAAACACTACAGTGGCAGCCGGAACGTATGTGACGTTATTTATTCAATCATGTGTACTTTAAATTAGCAGCCAGTAAAATTATAGGCATAGGTTCGAGTAATTACAACAAATATAATTTTATTTAAAAAACTGAATACTCTGTGGAGAGTTGCTATATTTTCAAATACTTAGCAGTTTCACGTTTCTTGCGATTTGAGACAAAAATGTATTGTTTGTTGCGGATTTGGAAATCCGTGCATTTGCAGGTTAGATTGCAAAGATTATCTTTACCAGTGATGTAATTTTAATTTGGTGATTTGGTGGTAAAAACAAATCAGTCAGGTGAGCCAACCAAGGTAGGCTTTGCTGTCACAAGTGGAAAGCTCAGGCTGTTTTAAGGTGATAACAGACATGTTTGATAAACCATAAACTGTCAAACAGCTTATGAAATTAATTGACTGGATTCAAGACATTTGAAATAACCATTTAAGCATTTTTTCGTCAAGAACCCCACGAAAATCCGAACCGAACGTTCCCATCGGGTGGGGTGGGCGACAGATTTCTAATCTTCAGGTTCATTGACCGACAGGAGTAACAATCTAGCTAATCGGTGGTGAGATGTGTCACGTGTGTTCATGGTTTTCTGCCTGGACATGCGCAGCATAACCTCCACCAGGGGCGCTGGATGCAATCATACTGACAGCGGAATACTGGCTACGCCAAGTGGCCTCATGATTTAGGTAGCCGCGCTCGACCGATGTACCTGATTTCGCTAAAGTGAGACATGCAAAAACAAAAAAATGCTGAATTGTCCTTCCAAGTTGAAAAAATTTGCGGAGGTGAAGTACCTGACAAAGGTCTTTCCTCAAACATAAAATTAAGTCCATCAATATCTTTAGACAAAAAACTTCACATTCTGCCATTTTCAGATACCCAAGAAGGCTCGTCAGTAATGGACAATTGCTTCAGATATTCCTAATACGACCTATCCACCCAAATCATACTAAGATTTGTTGTATGCGTATATGTCAAAAAGACTCTTTTGTCAGCGAAAGGAAGATCTCTAACCTGAAAGATTCGACATTATCTGGCTGAAAGTATCTTTAATTTTTCCAAACTTATTTGCTACATTTACCATCGAATAGCACAAATTACAGAGAGCTTTTCCAGAATCTTTCTGCCACTGTATACACCTTACAAACATAACATCCCATTTGAAAAATAATCTTTTTTGCGACTTAAATGTTCACAATACGTACTGGCTTAAACATTTTAACAAAATAGATGAGAAGGGACGCGAAGCTGAAGCCTTCGCTATTAGCTGTGGCTTGGAACAAATAATTAGTAAACCATCAAGAGTTCACGATCGTCATGAAGGCTTTTCTAACATGCTGACCTGTATCTAAAAACAAATCCCGACACTTATACAGTGAATATATCCACTCCACTAGAAACATCCAACCATAATACCATTTCAGCCTTCTAGAGAATATCAGTAGATCAACAACATACTATACAGGCAGTCTGGCACTACTAATCAGCAAAGTGGGAAGAACCCAGGAACTATTACCACCTCTTTCATGGAATATGAGTCTTTTTCATGTCTTGAGATTCGCCAGCTTGTGGTAAAAAAATTAACATTAGATATGGAAGTTTATATTCCGTACTTTGATAAACGCCCCTCCAAACACAAACCCTTGTTCAACCGGAGCTGCAGAGATACAGTCACGGCGAAAAACAACGGTACAGGGAATGGAGGATAAATCCTACTTACAATACACCAGTTTCATCGATGCCAGCAGCCACTGAAAACGGGTTATCGATAACAGCAACATGGAGCACAACAAGAAAATTACGAACAACCTCCTCTCATGTCCTAACTCGTCCAGATCATTTTGGTCCATACTATCAAGTGACGAAAACAGAGGGATGCATCGCATCTACCCCGAAAGAAAACGCAGACACCCTGAGACAGGTTTTTGCTGTTAATGCTTCCAAAGAGAAACTCCACTCACTAGCATCCTCATGGACTCAAAAAAAAAAAATTGACACATCATCGAATAATTTAAATATAAATCGAAACACGTCACTGAAAGAGAGTTTTATTTGTGAAACCTTGTATACACAATTTTTTTATCTGAAACATTTTCTAGGAAACTTACCTATATTTTTTCATTATATGCTGTGGATAAGGAAACTGGAATAGCAGTTCTAGAACTGAAACATGTCCATTTATACAACAGGCGTGTATAGGAAGCCATCTTTCCACTGTATGTTGCTGAAAAATGTATATTGCAAATTTTAGGAAGAAAATAGGTGAATGTATTATATGAAATTAAAATTAGGAAAGAATAGTTTTTTGCCCTTAAATTATAAAATCCGGCTTAAAATATGCTCAATTTGACAAATAAAAATCGCGGCCATCAAGAAAAAATCCGGGTCCGGTAAAAGACGCTGAAAGGCAAAAAGGCAAACCCTACTATAGGCCTCAAAGAACTGTTACGTAACAATGTGGACACTTGAAAATTATGATTGTATCTATCATTTCTAGGCCGCTTCAGATGCCTCCCACCCCTCCCACTTAGATTGACCGGTACTTTAGCTCTCCCATTTTTTGGGCCTGTATATATTACAGTTGATCTAACCTGCACTAGCTCGGGGAACTTCAGTAATAGCAATTCTACAATATCTCGATGTCCATGGTAGCAAGCTATATAAAGTGGGGAATATTTTGTGACAGAATGGTATCTTCCATCAGCACCGTATTCCAATAATATTTTCACTATTTCTTTATTCCCCACTTGACAGGCGCTACAAAACAAATGATGACATATTGGTTAACTGAAACATATTCTCCTCAACTAATAAGATCTCGATAAAAAGTTTGGAATAATATTTTCGAAAGAATTACTCATTTTTTTATTTAATTACTTTATTTTTTATTTATATATTAATACTATATCAACACGCTAAAGGTGAAAGTAACTGAACATGAAAGAGTGCATTCTAGTTGTTGATATGATTCTTCGAACTTTACTGTGGCTAAAATCTTGTTGCAGTGACATGTCTAGTACATCAGTATGTCGATCCTCAGCAACACTGATAGGTTCTTACAAATATGTAGGTAGGTATTTTCAGTGATGATACTTTACACGTTTTTTTTCTTAATTTATGAACCATTGCGGTCAAAACGGTCAATTATAAGTATTTTAGTTGTTTGCCACACACCAATAAATCTAAACGCAAGTACGTATTTTTTGCGTTCACCGAGTATCCAAATCATTTTCTCCACCAAAAATATCTCTTTGAGGAGCTCATTAGAAAAAATATTCCTACTTCCTCTGCTTTTGGAGTTAAAACCTATATGACAAAATTGATACGAAATAAAAATGTTCTGGGTATTTTCTTTTGTAAAAATAGGCTAATTTTTAGGAACAACAGTATTTCCAAAAACATCATTTTTTTCTCTGAATTTTTGACTACCTTCTGCTTTCTCACGGTTCCCTGGTTTTCCAGAAGGAGACACCCTGATAATTCTCAATATTGCGCAGGCAGTGAAAAGTATGTACGTATGTATGTTTGTGCGAAGTCTATATCATGCTAACAAGTCTTAAGTGGATGAAATGACATCGTCCACAATTGGATGAACGAATGAAAATGCAAACTTTATTCAATCAAACCAAGATTTGACAATAGGAAATCAAGAGGAGCGAGGATATCAACCGAACTTTCTTTTTCAGTTAGATTTGAAGTTTAATCTTATAGAGAGAGTAAAATAAGCTTTAAATGATAATCTTCACTTGAGAAATTATATTATGTACGAAATCCAGCCCAAGAACTATAAAAACCTAGTTTATTGAATCTTCTTTGTTGCTGTGCCATGGTTTAAATGGGGTTCTTACGTATGTAGAAGATTGGATCTCCTTGTTATAGACTCGCATTGACAACAATGCATATCCATAATAGAGATGTATTTTTGTTGTGCTTTGGTTTACTTCTATTAAAGTATGGTGTTTGAAAATTATGATGTGATAATGAATTTTACTAGTCAGTTGGTGTGACTTTTAACAGACATATGAACAATTCATACGATAAAAAACCGAATATTTCCTGAAATTCTTAATTATCATGATATAACCGATATAATAGAAACAAAGAATTCATTTGAATAGATAAATAAATCGAAAATAGTTCAATGACGGCATTGTACAAACAAAATATGGCATGTGGCTTTCAAGAAAGTAAGTACGTTATAGTCTGTAGCAATGGGCTAAGATATTATAGGGTCAGTCCGTCAAACCTACTGGGATATTTTAAATGATCATCTTTGATTTTATAATTTTTTGTATATTTATCCAACACGTAAAAAATGAAAATTAAAAAATTTAGATTCTGTCAAAAGTAGTTCCTTTGATTGTGATATAAAAAATGAACTAATTTATTCAAAAAAAATGTTTGCTCGATTTCTTCATGAGAAATTTGCATGTAGAAGATTTTACAGGAAATTAAATATTCCATTTAGGATGATCTGACCGGGTGAATCTTTACCACGTAGAGCTTACAATGCCTCGAACACGACTGTTCCGCAGAGCTTTGGAAACTATTTGAACTCTCCTAGCTGCAAGGAGTGTTCCCTACTGGGTGAGAGATCGGTCGAGTACAATATATACCTAAGAAGGGCAGGAAATATATACCCAGCAACTATAGGCACGTGTCTCTCCTCTGCATCATGTCCAAGGTTATGGAGACTGTTATTGACATGCAGATTCTCAAGTATCTGGATAAAAATAAATCAAAAATCAATCGCTTGGTTTCCCCAAAGATAGATCTTCTGGCCTACGTTACACGTATGTAGAGACGAGCAATACAGCTTCATGGAGAGTCTCGAGTCGTTGAGCTCGATATATCGAAGGCTGTAAATAGGGTGTAGCATGAGAGACTTTTGATCAAGCTTACTGCCTATGGGGCTGCCACCGGGTCAGTGCCACTGGCTGGATAGATTTCTCAGGGATCGCTCCTTATTTGTGGTGGTGGATGGACATTCTTCCCATATACTTACCATCAATGCGGGTGCTCCTCAAGGATTTCCGGAACGCTTTTCTTGCTGTTCATCAACGATTTTCTGGAATCCTATCTACAGCTTTGCTGAGAACAATACCCTTATTTCCTGCATGGAACCGGCCAAACCACTAGCATCAAAAGATATAGTATTTCGGCGAGGGCAGCAAGCTGTTCAGATCAATAACGATATTGAGAGAATTGTTGAATGAAGATACACAAACGGAGTTCAGTTTAACGCGCAGAAGAATAATACAACAACCCTAACAAAGAAGTTTCCCGGCAGGCGATATGGAGGGAAGCTCAATACTCGAATCATTTTCCATCAAGCTTCTGGAAATTAACATCAGCAATAACATATCATGGCACGATCATGCTGCTGGCCTCGCTAGATCGGCGTCACAGAAGCTGGGGGTTCTCTTCCGCTCCAGGAAATTCTATTCTCCGGAACAGCTGCTGCTACTATACAAGGCCCAGATCAGACTACTCGCATGTGTGAGGATGCGCCCCAAAGTACTCCCTGAAGCTTCTGGACACAATCCAGAAGCAAGAAATATGTCTAGTGGATGAGCCGTACCTCACAAATGACCTCCACAGTCTGAAACATCGAAGATGACCACCGAAGAAGGCTGATCTATAGATATTATCATGGCAGATGTTCGACCGAGCTGTCTCGCATAATAACTCCAAAAGTCGCCAGTACAGCAAATACTAGAGATGCTCATCGGGTGCATCCTCACCAGGTCCAACTTACAATGTCTCGAACAAGCCCGTTCAAAAAATCGATGAGCTACCGGGGACTTTGTTCCCCGATGGTTACAATCAACAGCATTTTAAGGTTAATTTGAACAGACATCCTCACGCAATGCTTATGAGGCGCGATACCTATGCGCGAGGTTATTTATAAAAAATAAAAAAAGACGAAACAATTTCTTGATGCACCCAATATTTAAAGGGCTTTGAAAACCCCAATGTCTGTGCGGTTTTTTATTTTTTTACTACTTCGCTGTCACTTGATCAAATTTACAATACAAAAATAAACTATACTATAACTAAGTCTTTTTGTCATTAAAAAATGTCATTGACGTGTTTGCATTGCGGTAGGGTTTCAATAAATAATCGATATGAGATTGGATAATATTCAGCCCATTAGGAATATGACAACAGTATCAATACGGTTGTTTAAAAAAGCATTCAATGTAGGCAATCCCCTTCTGTTATGTAATAGTATTTACCGCAATAGCGCCTTGAAGTTAAAGCAAAACCGAGTTGTACTAGAAATGAGAGAATTTTTAGTTGAGTCGACCGGTGTAGGACGAAAAAATCTCATAGGCAGCGCAATGTATGCCGAAACTTACGTGAATAAAAGCGTATTAGCTCCACTAGGTGCCATGTTAACGATGAGCTCTGCATCTTTTTGTAGGGAGAGCAATAACTGCTGAACTGAATTGACATCTCCATGAATGCATGCATTCCTGATAGCTGCATGAATATCCAGTCTTGCTTTCTCTTTGGCATCTGCAAATAAAAAAGATTGCAAGTAGATTAAGTTAGCACCATGGACAGCACCTAGCACCTCGTATTGATAGTTAGAATAAAATTGGAAAATTTAATAGCTAAATTAGATTAGGAGTCCTAAAGCCAGAATGAAAAAAAGGCTTCTACGTTGTATTGTCTGTCGAATTTGATTCAATCGTCTTTAGTTCAATTTAATGAACACGACATTCAAAATGAAAGACGTTGAGCTACTGTTTGATCAAGCCATTAAGGAAGTGACACCAGAGAACTGGCAAAAAGCAGTCCAGCATGTCATTAAAGAAGAGGAGAAAATGTGGGATCATGACTACTTGATCGATCAGACCATCGACCCGTTAATTATAACGTCAAGTGGAGATGACAGTTCCTCAGATGACGAAGAATATTATGATTTTTTTATAATTTAATTGCTGTATAATTTATTTTTAGGATAATATTTAATGAAAAATAAGTTTACCTGATACTATGTCTGATTTTTATTCTGTTAAAATAAAATGTCTTTTCTGTTTGTGAATGGATAACAATAGACAAAACCCATAAATTGACCCAAACTCGGGTGCATTTGATAAAAAGAAAGAATTATTCAATGAAATCAGTACCAAACTATGAAAGTGGCTTAAATATTTGTTGGTCCTCTATACCTTTCCGAAATAGTATTTTTTATGCATTTCAAATATATCCAAGTACATTAAACAATTCAAGTTTTTTTAATTGCATCCCATTTGCGGGTGTTGAAGTCTAGTCGGATGAATCAGCATCCGTAACTAGATAAATAAAGAAAAGGGAGATTGAAGACACGGACGGAACTCGAACCTGTGTCTCTCTGTTAACGTACGTTCTCTCTCGCACCATTATCTCTGTGTTTTATTCATAAACACGCACGATCTGGAGGATATGCCACCCAGGCCTTACCAGGGAATTTCAAGGAGGAGGGGGGCACTACAAAAGATCTGATAGTTCCGCTTTTTAGTTATTCGTTACAGGACGATAGAGTTATAACATTTTTTTGTCACCCCTCCTCCGCCATATTATAAAAACAAAAAAATGACTAAAATAACCTGCTATCAGTAAGGTTTTGGGGTAAAATATGACAGCTGACATCTGGCTCTTCACTGCGTATTTTTTCTGCGTACATAACGTTTCGTTACACACTTATCTGTACATTACAATACAAATTTTGCAAAGCCGCTCTCAGCCGTTATTTCCTTTTAAATACTCGTAACTCCATTTATAGCAGTCGTAGAGCAAAACTGATAACTTAAATTCGGGCTGCACTTCGAATATTTCCACCTGTAACTATGATTTCAATATATTTCTTATTTATTTTGATAAAACCTCAAAATTTGGCGTGAAATGTCGATTTCCAATGATACTTTATCCGGTTATATTAACCGATATGAAGTCGGGAGGAATCTGAAAAACAATAATCGGAAACTCTGCATTTTATAGAACATGTCATTATACGAGATGAGTAAAAACAGGAACCATAATTATCAACACGCCACATAAATCATCACACTTATTCCCATTACAGCAATTTTAGCATTTTGTGGTAATCTTACAGAAACAATGAATTAAAACGTAACGATTTCCTTCCCATTGTGACCATTCAACCAATCAATGTATATTACCTACAGTTGCAGTGAAATTCAATCATTCGTTAAATTTTCACACGATTGCCTTTATAATAGTTGAATGAAAGATTAGTAACGGACCAAAATTATACACAGAAAGTTGTGAAAGTAGTGAGCAAGTTAGCAGAAGTAGTAGTAAAAGTGAGTTCTCCCGAAGTTCTACTTTTAATCTTCCCCTGAAGATGGTAACATAGTTGGTGAAACACAAGTCAAGCTTGAAAAAGTGGTTTGGCGAGTGGTTAAACTGTGTAGTATTTGTGGTAGCTGCGCCAAAGAATCCAAATCTCATATTCATCCCACAAGTTTCACAAATTGTAGGTATTCTTCGCTCTCTGCCATCGCAAATTCTACTAATCAGTTTTCATGAAATTTGAAATCAGATACATTATAAAACCATGCTGTTTTCTTTTCTATGAAGCTTTATCGATGCCGGAAATATGAGGGAAAAAAGCAAAAAAATGTTTATATTGTTTTTCAGCACTTATCAGTATTCAGTCCTAAACTTGCAGTCAGAATTTTCGAAATTCAATTTAGCAGGGTTTTATTTGCACAATGCGTCAATACAAGTTAAATATATAATAATGGCAAATTCATAGCATTTTCAATTCACGTAAATGATGCGAACGCTCATATCTAATGTAACAAAGAATAAAATCAATATAAGCACTAAATAAGTTAACTATAAATCTCTAATCATGAAGAAAAAACAAGCATGAACGATATAATGCAAACACTGACAATGAACATATTGATTCTTCTAACCAAGTCTAAAACAGATACAGTATAATCTAATCACTTGGAAAATGCCAAAAGGGTAGATAAGAAACAACGCATACACATATGTGACCCGTATAACAAAAATGAAACCAGTAAATAAGTTTATATTTAGGAAGAGAATACAGAATAAACTTCCGATGACCTGGACATTGTTTTAATTTATATTATTTATACGCAATTTAATACCTGGGTTTTCGACCATACTAGAATTTTTGCATATAAGTAACTTGTTTTTGACAGTACATAAAAATCAGGCACTTTGTCTTCTTTTTCGAAATATCTATCAAAGGCTACTGCATTTACTTATACATCTGAAATAACCATTTCAACACGCATTGAACGAAGCAAACTTTCAAATAGACAAGCGCACTGCTGGATGAGCTCTTGTAAACCCTCAAATGTAAACCTTATGCCAACTTTTTAAACACACGCAACTTTGACGTTCTACCTACGCCGCATCGTCTGGAGTATTGCCGACCACAGATCCACAAAAACAAGATTTCTAATATTCATCGATACTAAGTCACCACAAAGTAGCTTTGCGTAGAATGTAAATTGAATAAATATGTTTATTCATAGTATTCCTAAGCCAGTTTTAAGAAACCTTATAGATTTTAATTTTATTTCAAATCTACAAATGAACATGTGCTTCTATAATGTGGAATGCCACGATTCGTTTTAATAAGAAATGATGGTTGCAACTTCTGAAACTTACGCGGGATTTGTCGTAACAATCAATGTCACTTCAACTGTTCTTGAAACCACATATATTGTGATACTAGGAAAACATTTATTTTAGCTCGTCTAGCAAAATAAAATTACATAAATGATCGATTACATATTAGTCTATGTTCTTAGATAGAAACTAAGGTGTTTCCTATCGTTTTGATGATGATAATGATCTGTATATCTCAAATCAGAATTTCTATTGATTCTTCGACTTTTATATTGCCGAAGCATCAATGGATTTCATAAAAAAAAAAGTCAACCTAGGTCCCCAAACGGCTATTTTTTTTTAGATCTCTACCGGGACCTTACCACCCGTACTGCGATAATCATGTCGTGCTATTTCCCACCTAATATCTGTCTTAAAAGTTTGTGAAGCAGCTACATAGGGATCGCTCACCAATCTAGTATAGCAGATGATATGTGGTGTAATAATGTACATATGTTATATTAATGTTGGATAGATAGTTATCAAAAATATATATCATGATTGATCCAGAACTGTTGCAACGATCCAAAAATGTAATAATTTTGACATTGGGATTCAGTGATCTATATTTTAAAATGAAATAGTTTGCCCAACTCAGGGTTTAGACATTTTGGATTTTACTTTGAACATTCATTACACTCCATTTATAACGATATAGGTACCTCATTCTTGATTATTATGAAATGAATCACAACAGGACTCAACTCTTTGGGAAGCTGTACCTAAGTATAGGGTTGAGGACTAGAATGGGTGCTGTAAAAAATAGGAGTAAAAGCACAATAAGTCTGAAGGCTGCAGTGCTAACGGAGACATTATGTCGGACGGCTCCTAGTCTTTCCAGTAAAATGAGACTTCTTCATGATCATGTTATATTAGTACAATTCAATTGGAAAATCTTTAATGGTTTCAAACTAAAGTTCGAAAAAATGATGCTGTGATTGATGCGCTTTGACACCAATAAATAGTTATTTACATGCGATCGACTTCAATCATTTTCCTAAAAATACTTGGTTTACGACTGATAGGCAAGCATTTTAGTGGTTGAGTGGAAGAGCGAAATGAGCATGCAATCCTTATTGATTCATATACATCATATTAGAGGTTACCGGTTTAACGTCAATTTCGAGGAGAGTTTGTGATAATGAACGGTACAAGTGTGATTAGGCGTGAGCATAACAATCAAGCAATGCAGTAATGAGAATACTTGCCCAGTTCAGCATTAAAACTATTGAAATCATCTGTAAAATAGTCGCAAACATCGTAAGCCAAGTCGGTAACTCTATATTTCCGTTTTCTAAAATCCATAATAAATAGATCACAGTTCAAAATTACAGCGTTAAGATGAGATTCGAAAAATAGATAGCATTTATTAGAATCTAATATAGTTAAAATATCACATACTACTGCAGGCGGATGGCTGGATTTCAAGCAAGCAGCAAAGTTACGTCCCAAATAGTGCAGTTAATATAAACCACTAGAATAAAAAATTAAGTATCCGACAGGTTGGAAACCAAAGTTGTTATAGATAGATTATGAATACTGTATAAGCGCCATATAATAATAATTTGGTAGAGAGCTCGCTCATTGGTTTTTCAATGTGTATAGGTATATATAATTTTGTTTTTTAAATTTGAAAAAATACGAATTTAAAAGTACGAAGAGGATCTTTTTGGTAGTTGTCTATAGCTGCAGTAGGCGGTTTTCATTCAAGCATTCTAGGTGGGTTGTCTTCCATCAGATTGAAAATCGATCCAAGTAAATTATTGACTTGATACATCACCCGAATGATGTAAGCCCATTCTGAAATTATGTAGGTACGTACCAATTTTGACCGCACTTAAAAATCTTTTGCTAAGTTCACAAATCTAAACTATCTTCGATACAGATACTTATTAAGTTACAAACAAGATCAAACATGAAAGTATGAAGAATTCCCAGAAATGAACAGTAACTTTACAAACCTGTACACATTTCTATCACCTATTATGACTAACCACAACCATATCCTTTCCTAAAATTTCATTGAAATTTGAATAGACGTTGCTGATACCATGCGAAAAAAATAGCAACATACATTCTAGCAGACAACCTAGAACACAGATTTTTTTTATTTAAGAAGTGTCTGGAAACCATTAGAAATATAGGCATACAGGCGAAGGGTTCATAGTATCTGTGCGCTGATATTAATGAAGTTATACTTTAAATTAGTTTGAGGAAAAATAAATTAAAAAAAATCTGCTAGTCTTCAGTTGTAGCCACCAGTGAAATATTGATACTATCCAAAGTCCATTAATAAATGTATTTTCTGAATCACCACATATCAAAGTCCTTATAAACAAAACAAATGATTGTATCATTAAATATTACGAGTATATGCAATAAAGGATATAAATTAGAACGGGAAAAATCAATCAGGTTCATTCTTTTTGAGAATAACTATGTCGGACATGTGTCTATCAAATATAGACATTGAGATTGACTTCCAAATTCCTAAGATAGAGGCTTGCAGCAACCACATTCACAGCAGAGGAAAGAGATCCTTCTTGAAGTCAGTACTACTTCAATCCTACACACAGATCATGTTTTGTTTTCCTTTTGAAAAACTTAGGAATTAATAATATTAAATGGATATTGTATAATTATTTGGTACATATTTAAAAAAAATAAACTTTTTGTTAAAACCAGATGAGCGTGATGTAGAGGTATATTTACATCTTTCTTTCTTTATTATGATACACACCACAGCGTAAGTCTCTGATCGATTTCTCTCAAGGTCAAGCGCAACTTTGCTTGTACTATTAGAAGGGAAGCCAGTACAAAAATCAATACGACCTGTATAATGTATAATCCACAAGGATTCAAGTTCCCACTGCAAAATGAAAAATACGAAATCACGATACATTATCTGCGGTTTTTACAGCGATCTGTTTGAAATCAACACCAAAATAAATTACAGCAGCAGCCTACTTACCACAATACTATTCGACCTTTTATTGTTAATTTCCTGGTAATATATGCCAGTCGGTGAAATTGAACTTCCTTTTCAGCAACAGCAGGATGAGATACGTCAGTATGATTACAAGAAATGTGGTAAAACAGCACCGTCCTATAACTTTGTACGCACTCATTTTTAATATAAAGTGCAGCAAGGCACTAGGAGAGATCTGTTGTGACGGCCCATCGCTAGTTCATTGCTTATAGTAGGGAGCTGCCATGATATAACCCCACTTGTACGCGCGGATAAAGGTTATCAATTCGCAGATGAATGAGCAGCGTGCACATACAGTAACGGATTAAAATTAAAGCGTACGATGTAAAAACATGTAAGAACTTTTGATAACTCTGAAAGTACTTTCCGTATCTACATGAAACTTTGTCACTAGGTTACTAGTGTGACAAGGACAAAAAACTTTGTGGCTTTAGAAATTCGATCCGGTGGCTGCAGACTTAACAAAATAAAATAAAAAGTTGGTACTTCGTTTTTGGACGTTTCAAAGATCCAGATTATTTTTAAATCTGATACACTAGGTTGCTAATATGATAAGGATGAAAATGATGGCGGAGTTATCGACAAAAGACAAAAAAATGAAAAGCCCTTAAACTTCGCTTATTGACGTTTCCGGGACCCTGGTCATTATTCAATTTTTTTCGGGGATCACATTTGGGGAGGAGGGTATCATATTTTTTTATGTTTGAAAACTGCATACTATCAATCTGTAAACAGTTGATCCCAGTATTTTTTAGTACATTTCAAACACAGAAACATGTATTCGAGAAGCTTCCTGCCCGGAAAAAATAGTCTAACGTGAATGCATTGAAGGGCAGTCTTTTAGGGTACGTAGGATATAGTGGTGACGTGCAGTGAAGTCGAGTCTCATCCTTTTTGGGGTGGTCAGGTTTCCGAAGAGTCATGCTCTCATACGTTAATGTGGAAATCTCATTTGTGTTGCTTGCAAAATAATTTGTTTTGCTTCAGTTCAGTAATAGTGATGAGCTAGGCAAAAAGAGCACAGTTAGCTTCATTTCTTGAGGGGGGAATAATTGTTCCGTTTCTGTTTTAGCGGCTCTCACTACATATTATTACATTTTAACTGAATAGGAATCTTGAATAATGACAAAAGTGCTAACTAGTTTCTTGAAAAAAGGTGTATGAGTTTATTGATTAATGTAATCGGATTATGAAGCCTTGGATCGATTCGATTCAAATTTTTCAAACCTTTTTTTTAGCTTATAAGATTCACTTTTTCAATCATTTATATTCAATTACCACTATCAACAGTTCTAAAATCATATCCAAACGCTCATTTCTAAACTGAACCATTGCGTGGGAAGTACGGCGTCAACCATGACGCTATTTTTTTAATTTCAAGGAACGAAAGGAGTAAATAAGGTTCTTACCGTATAATTTTACAAATCAAGTATTTTGGGTACCACGATTACTATGTTTGAAAACGACGTCTGTTTTGCCACCTGTTACCATTATATATCGACAGATGGAAAAGAGGAGCTATTTACAAGGTATCCAATGTTAACACAAAAAATTGTGACACTTTTCATGTTTAATCAAAATATTAACAGCCTATTATGATTATAACGAGCTAACCAAAAAAACAGATACAATAAGATATGAACAGATATTCAACAAATTGACACAAGGACTAGTAAAAACAAAATATCAAATTTTAAGTAGAGCAATAACATGTCGTAATGAAATGTCAGAGATAATGAGATAAAATGACTCATAAGTGATAGGCATATGATAGTTGTCAGATGAAAACTGAAACTAGAAATATATTGGCTGTCGACAAAATGTATTTCTATTCCTTTCTATGATATATGCATCCTCATCATGCATAGTCCATGAAAGCGGTTTTCGCCAATAGTAGACCGAATACAGGTTTTAACCTTTCTGAGAGTAGGAAGGGACCTTTCGATGGTGCATTGTGGGTGAAAGACAAATAAATTTCTATGGCTTCAGATATCACCGAATAAAATTAGCAGTGATCCAGCAAATCAATTATTGACATTTTCCCCAGTTTTACAATTTAAGTCTGATTTTGCAAAACTGTAAACCACAAGGATGTCTGATTCTTCCAATTATCAATTTTATATTTTTTCGAGCGAAGTTTGATTCCTATAATTTCTATAAATGTGTATCATGCAAACTGTACATACATAGAAAATTAATCAAAGAATGCAAGAATGGTTTTTACTCAAAGATACTACTTATACGGCCAAAGTCATGAGAACCCTCATATGTATCGGTATAACAATCCGCGATATATAATCAGAACATTTCGTGTACATCCAATCCATACTGATGAAGTTTGATTAGAAGTATGTAATATAAATAGATGCTCCCGGGTTGCTACGTTCACTCACAGTTCACTTCATTTCAACTAAATAAGGATGATAAATAATTACGAAAGTCCTATTCAGCCTTAAAAAATGTTGGTAGTAGTACGATCCATTGTATCGTCAGCACAAGCGTATACAAGCATCTTAGCATACAAACAAAATAACAACATCCCGCAGCTGGAATGGAAGATAGATTTTGTCTATGCATAGACAGTAGAAATTCAATAATAATCATAGGAATTTTTTTATTTCGTTATAATAACAAAAGTTGAATTAGTAATTTTAGAAAATATTGAATTCAGCGCTACATTCAATATTTGCAGTTAAGTTAAAACAACAAAATATTCGGAACAGAAATGAGGTCGCGATTCTTTTCGAGTAAGCAAAGCAGATGAGTTCGAGCCATATAATTATGCCAAGAGTGATTGGAAGGCAAACTCAGAGCAGCAATGTTCCAGGAGATACTGCCGAAATATATTATTGTCGAAACGAATTTTACACTTTTATTGATCATGTGATACAGAACTTGATGCACGCTTTGAACCTCATGAAGAGACAATTGGAGGGGTGCAAATGCTTCTGCTTGAGAAATGTTATGATGACCTCAGGATAAAAGAAAGCCTCAAAAAATAGCGCTATTATTTACACACAAACTGAAGCCAATATTTTTCCAAACGAATACGAAATCCGTGTGTGAAATTGGAAAATCTATGGCACTAGAAGCTCTTGACCAGTGCGAGAATCAGTTCGTTCCTAAAATAAAAAAGCTGCTAACTATTTTAGCCACATTCCCAGTGTCCACAGTAACTCCAGAAAGATGTTTGTCAACCTTAAAAAGATTAAAAACTTACTTGAGAAACAGCATGGGAGATGGGCTTGCGTTGATGAGTGATCATCGTGATATAGCGGTCCTACTGTCTCACGACAAGTCTAATACTTTAAACTTTCCAAATGACCTCTTACCTCGTATTTATTATTTTATTTTTAAGTATTTATTAGGTAAGTCAAAATATTACATGACCAAAGTTAAAAGGCTAAGTCATATACTTGATAAATGAATGCATCTCAAAAAGTAACAAGCAAATTTTGACATATGTAAATATTAAAAAATAATATTAAATTGAAAGTGCATACTTTGTCACATTTGTCATGAATAAATATTTTACCAAAATTAATCGTCATATTTAAAATAACAGATAGACCAACAGTTAAACAGGCAATCAGACAGAAAGACATACAGATAAAAAATCCATGCAATGAAAAAGTGGAACGAGATAAAAAATCATACGCAAAACATTGCATAATTTGTTAATTCTCACTAAAGCATATTAATTCATTGCTGATGCTGTTATAATATGGTGAAATGTTGATAGTGAGTAACCTTAGCGGTCCTTGGTTTCGTTTTTGCTGTATATCATAAATTACCGAAAAAAAATTAGATAAATTGAGGAATGAAGTACTAGAATGTTTCAGCAACTGAATCATTCATTTTTTCGCCTGTTGCCTTGCTTACGAAAAAAGTTCGAAGTATTAAAAAAAAACTTTAGTACTTACCAGCTGTCTGTTTAAGCACATGGACACATTTTAAATGCCCAGCATTATCAGCCAAATCAATGGCAGTCATACCATTTAGATCCCTCAATAAAATATTGGCATTATGCTGTAGAAGTGTTGAAACATTTTTGCAATGCCCATGGAGAGCTGCCAGATGTAAAGGTGTCTGCAACAAAATTATCGAACATATTAAACACGTCTTATTTTGTTTTCACTGATAACCTCTCGCAAATGCAGAAAACCTATCGTACGCCAGAAGCCCTGTCACAGGATAAATATCTATTCGTATCGCCCTTAAAATGCTGTAGCTTGTACGAATGGGGAAACAAACTACGCGACATGCCATTCCATGATGCTCGCTGAGGTTCTACAAAAGAATTATTTTTCAAAAAAACTCGTTCGAGTCATTCGTGTTCGACCTGGCCGCTGAGCCCTTATATTGTTGTGATGTACTGAAGACTCTTGCTGTTATCATTCAAGATAGCTCTGCCAAACATCCATCCTGGTAAAATATATAGAATAGTAACAAATCATACACTTTGCTTTGATGTTCTAGACTCTGGAGGTTCTTTGTAAAGTCAGGCTTATCCACTAGATGCATTACATTGTTAATTTTCATACATTTCGATACTTTAAATACGAAAGAGAAGAAATAGTAACGCTTTGAAATGATACGATAAGAGATAATAACTGACTGGTAATAACTATGACGGCAATAATTCATTGCAATAAAACATCGCTGGTTTTCGTTTCGTTAAATTAAGTTGAATGTTATAACAAAGAATATATATAGATGTACTTATAGTCAGCAGTGGTGTTCATTGATTTAGATGCAAGTATGAAATATTATGAAAACTTACATATTTACAAGATAATTTATAAAGTGGAGAGCTTATCCTTCAGTGAAAAAATTGAAATATAATATACTTAGTTCAGTATAAATAAGTACGTATAACTGTATCAACTAAAATTGATCCTATGGCTGTATCTTTGATTCATCTTATACTTCTAGCTGCCTTTAATTAAAACCATATGCAATTTACTAAATAGTTTTACTAACTTTTGAACTGCCTCGGCAGACCTAATCAAAGTATCATCTTATATTTCTAGCTGCCTTTAATCAAAACTATATGCAATTTACTAAACAGTTTTACTAACTTTTGAACAGCCTCGGCAGACATAATCAAATATCATCTTATATTTCTAGCTGCCTTTAATCAAAACTATATGCAATTTACTAAATAGTTTTACTAACTTTTGAACAGCCTCGGCAGACATAATCAAAGTACACGATATGTAAAATTAAATTTTGATATTATGATGTTGACATCTCTTACTGCTTTCCAGGGAAGTTGTCTTCAAATAACGCCTCAGTATAAAGTATTATAAAGGTTGAAATATACATGATACATTTGCATTGTGGCTACATCCAAAAAGGGGCATAATGCATGGCAACATCAGAAACACAAAGCTGCCTACCTTATACAATGAAACATAAATCAGTGTGATCCCAAATAAATAATACAAGATCCCCCCATTTGGGATCCAAAAACAAACGATAAGAAAACCAAGAGCAAAACTTATAGTCGATCTAAACGTTTGGAAAACATTGATTAGATCTTTCTCATCAAAATCAGCAGTCAGTGAACACGTTTGGGAAACAGGACGCAGAGTAAAACGGAGGCAAGTTTCCACAAAGAAGATGAAAATGTCAAGAGGAAGACCAAAGAATTTATATTTATAAAGTTGAATTATGATTGTTTTTCCAATTCCTCAGTCAAATGTTTCTAAGTTTAGTTGAGAATGCTTGAGGGAAAAATAAATAGTGGTAAAGATATTGCAGTCGATTGTAAGTGGTTTGAATTAGCAGCTAGTAGAAAATATAGTGAACCAGAGAACCAGGATAAGTTTCAGAAGTTACATTAATCTAATCAATGTTTCCTAAACTTACAGATGGACAATTAGTTTTTCTGGTTTCTTTATGTTTTGTTTTTGGAATCTGAATGAGAGGATCTTGTAATATTGCCTTAGGATCATACTGTTATATGCACTGTGCTCCTTTATTTGGACATTTATCTTCCAAGTTTCCTTCATGGCCGACATGGGCAAAGTCTTTACTTTCAAAATTGCATTTGATTAATCTGGACAAACTACCAACAACAGATGGAGCAGTTGAACAACCGTCCTACAGTTTGAAGCTATAAGTACCACCTCAATCGAATCAGTCCTAAATTCACAGACAAAACTAGTTCCTGAAAAAAATACGTAAAATTATGTATTACAGAGGCTGTTGAACAAGTTTTGATAGTAAAAAAAACTAACGTTTATATTTAAATTACCACGAGTCAAAAAAACTATTTAATTATAGAAACACAATCTCAAGAAGGAATTAGTGATCTACGGGATTTTGATGAAACAAAAAAAATAGAATCAATATGGAGAGCGAATACCTCACAGAAGTCTATCATGTCTATCTGTGATGTTGAAGGAATTAGTTTTATGACGGCAAATTTCAATGAAAATCAAATCAAAATACTGAATTTTATTCAAAAAAACTGTATATTTTTATTTAATATAGACCTTTTTATATTTTTTCTGGAAGTATGCAAGTTTCTGTTAACGTAACCATAGATGTTGAATGTCTGAAACTTTTCTTTGTTCGAATGAATGTTCATAAATAAAAAATCATTGTAGGCGTTTTATGTTATTTTATTATTATAATATAATTTCCTTTCTGACATTGTTAACAACTTTGACAACATTATTATCATGGGTGATTTGAATCTGAATTTCTTGAATACTAATATTATCTACTCAAGTTTTGAGGTAACTGGATTTTCACAGTTAGTCACATCTCCTTAATGTGTAATTAACGATACTGGCTCGTTACATTAAATCTGATTTTTATTAATTAATCACAACTTTTCAACAACACCAGAAGATACTTCAACACACGCAGAATGAGTAGTTCATGAGAAAGGTTTTGTTTTTACTGCATGGAGTGTGTGAGACAGCGGTCGATCAACAGGTTCTCCTTACAACTAGCTACACATTTCTTTGACCCTCACTGTTCATATACGCTGAGAAATACCGGGTTTGCAGCTTGGGAGAATACGCATGTACAAGATTCGGGTGAAGAGCTTGTAACATGCGTTGAGAAGGTTATTGGCCTCTGGTTCTTGGGATCATTCAAATCTCTGGTCTTCAGGAGAAGTTGGCTGCTACTGATTTAGCCATGACTCAAAACTCTACAATTAAAACCAAAAAATGTTCGAAAAAGGCGATTCCGGACATGATAACGGAAACGCCTCCTAGGTAGGGTAGAACATATCGAGTTCAATGCGTTTATCTAAAAACTGACAGGATCTTCGTCCAATTTATAATTTTTTATGCTTCTAAGTTGAAAAAACAAGTGTCTGGAAAAGCGGGGTCCAAACCTGATATCCCGGAACGGCTTATAAGTATGATAGAATTTACTAAGACCAACTCACTTATACAGAAACTAAGGGGCTCTTCGTCAATTTTGATAACAGGTATCTAAGAAGGGTGTTTCTGGACCTGATATCTGGAAACAGCTTATAAGTATGCTGGAACGTATTACGAAGAAGAGCTTTATGCAAAAACGAAGAAGGTCTTCTCCAATTTCGAGGATTTATGATATTTTAAATATTTATACATTTAAAACCAATAATAGCTTCAATATTTCTATATTTAAAAACAAAGTGCCCGGAAAAAGGTGATTCCGGATCTCATATATCCCGAATCGGGTATGGTAGAACTTATTACGATGAAACGATTCATGCAAAAACTAAGGGGGTTTTTGTCAATTCTTATAATTTATAATTTTTCAAATATTTATTCATTTGAAAACAATAAGCGTTCGAAAAAGAGGAATTCCGACCTGATATCCGGAAACGACTTATATTGCGAAATCTGGTGTATTACACGTGTAATTAGGCTTTGGAGGTATAGTTAGGAAATGGAGGATAAACCTCCAGTCTGCCAACAGAACAATTAATTACACGATATAACCACATATGACTAGCAAATTGCGTTGACTCAGTATTTTTTTAGAAAATCGGAGCAATTAAAGTGAGAACGACACATTTTGTGCACTGCTGACTTTTCACGATTTAGAACAAACGGAACTTCAGTCGCATGCTTTTTCGCATGACGAATCAATATAATTTGAACAAATAATCAAACATCAAAGACCGGGTTTCCGACATCCACAGTCAGCTGTCCATATTGTTTTGCATTTACGACAAGTTTCAAGAATCAATCCGGCACCGGTAACACAGTTGTATTAATGATAACTAGTCCGTGTAGACTGTTGTGCCAGCTTTGTTGAACTGGATCTTGAGATAAAGTCATTTTGTGGTATATGCGCAGTGAGTGAAATTTTGTCGTAGATTTCGTTGGTGGCATAGCAGATAAATTCATTTTAAACAGAATTTTACAATTTTTGGTTAGCCGAAATATTATGCTCTACAAATATGATGCTCTACAAATATGATGTTGCCGTTTTGTCATAGTATCAACAGTTTATTTTATTTTGGGATGTGGGGATGTGGCATATTTCGAAACTATTGACAGCTTTGAAAATTATTACATTCGATAAGTTGCGGAGAAAAATAAAATATAACGCACCCAGTAGTGGAAACTACATTTCATGTGTAGTAATATTACCAAACATTAGTAAGATAGTAACTTTATCAGTTTATGAAACGTTTTTTCAAAATACTTTGAAATATGTAAAACAAAGAAGTATTTGATTTTATCACATATTTCTTTGATTTTATCACAGAAATATATCACAGGCAGGATCATTTACAATTACAGACATAATTGAAATTAGAAAAATCTACATGAAAATGATAAGACGTTTTTTTCTACAAAAATATCTTTCTTTCTTATCACAAGACAAATCGTTGTTGAGTGATTCTCATGAGAGTAAATTGTGAACCATCATTTTTTTAACAAAAAATACCGATTCTTTTTGTAGTAATAGTAAGGGAACACCTAAACTTTCTGTTAACTATTTTAACCGATTAATCTTTCGTTACTACTCTTATGGATCATCCAGTAGAATTTCATGTAGCTAAAGTGATAGATAATTCAATCTTTAGAGCAGGTCTTATTGATATTTTACCTAGATTTCATTGTTTTCGAAATAGATCATCTTTCGCCTTTATCAAAATGGCTGATGAAATCCGAATCGTGATTTTCAACGTCGGCGCCGCGCCAATAGAATTCGACCGACTTGCTGTGACAAGGCGAATACAGAATCCGATCAGCGCTGATAGAACATCGATAGAATGCAACGAATCGCCACCGATTCACACCCAAACAATGCGTCTGCTAATTATTTATGGATAGTGAACTGTTCACTTGGGATTGTGGGATTTAACCGTAAATAATAAATACTGAAATAGTTATATTTCAATAACTACGAGCGAACTGTTTCGTTTATTTTTATGGCAAAAATACAATTACCTAATGTTAGTATATTCCAGTCTAGGCCAGGAGTATTTTTTTTTGTTTTTTTATCAGTTAAATTGAATGTCACGTTATCTGATTGTTGTATAAAGTAACAACTCTGCACAATAACGATCAAATTCATCTGAGTAACTATAATGACATTCTTTTAAAATTAAATTCTATAGCGGTTTTGGACATACATAGCCCTGGTTAAAAAATTAACGTTTACATGTCCTACATCCAATTATTAATATTTGGGAGTTGTTCATGCTATATGGTAGCTCAACTCTGAAAATACAAAAACATTTCATCATAAATAATTTTCAGTGATACCTTGCTTTCTCCCCTAGGTCCACACTGGATATTAGGATCAGCACCAGAATTTAATAACACCTCCAGACATTTGGAGTTCTCAGTGATAGCAGCTGCATGAAGAGGAGTCCTACCCCAGCTATCTTGAGAATTTATAAAAGTCTGCTGACCACCTTCCATTAGATCTTCCAGCAGCTCTGTGTTATCCCAAAGTGCAGCCTTAAAACATTAAAATATCTATAGTGTAATTTGGATTATTAATTTTAACTTTTGCAACTATATAATAATTATAATAATTATAATAATAATAATAATAATAATAATAATAATAATAATAATAATAATAATAATAATAATAATAATAATAATAATAATAATAACTGATCCATATCAATATTCATGTAAAATAAAATTACATGAGTTAGGTATAGGGCATTAGTGGCGAAGTTTAGCAAACTGCTATTCTTACACCTAACTACTAGTGCCTCACATACATCAGGAAAATTCAAATGGACATTATTATATGAAATCAAGAAAGTCAAAGGAGCAAACTATATAACATTATCAAGACGCTAATGAGTAGATGAATTTTTCAATTGTTAAATATTTTAATAGTTGTAAAGAGCATTAACTAATACAAATCTAACATCAAGCTTTTGATGCTTTGTCGGATAGCGGCAGTATATGAGAAGCTACGTTGAAAAAGCTAATATTGTTAGGCTGTTACCATGTCTGATATTCAAGTTGTGTGCATCTGCTTTGAATAATAACTTTTCACGCAAACAAAGGAGTTTTGAGGTTGTCATAATTTTATGAACAAGTACAAGATAGTGAAGTCTGATCAATTGTGACATTTTCAGCCACTTAATAATAGGATATTTTTTAGAAATATTATCATAACGCCTCAGACCAAAGATAAACCTAACACAATTATTTTGGACAATTTGGATGCGATTTCTGGTCACCTGATCAAGACATGAAAAGCATAATACATTACAGTAATTGAAAATTGACATTACTAGACCTTCACATAGTTTCTTTTTTGTTTTAAAGTTAAGGATGAATTTATGAGCATAAAATAAAAATTAATATATATATATATGTATATAATATATATGTATGTATATATTAAAGTTTCCCAATATCTCATTCATTAATGACATGAGAATGGAATAACAGCTGCTCATATTAAGTGGACTTGTTCCATTCAATAATCTCTACAATGAGCAGCTGTGCTCCCCGTGCTCTTTCCTATCAGCAAACATCCAGCAATCATTTTCAAAAGGGCTGCAATTAAGCAAACAAAAGGTGCTGATGACATTCGTAGAGAGAAGAATCAAGTTGATCATGTGATTAAGGCACACAAGAATTATGCAGCAAACAAGGGAATAGCTTGCTGGAAGCAATGCTCGACTCAATTATTCCTCTGGGAAGTACTGAATATTATTTGTGAATAGAGAAAAACAGAAGACAGTTGTAAAAAAATACAAATTTTGTATTCAAATTATCTCTTAAGATGCTTAACATTTCTCATTTCAGGCAGTTATAAAAATGTTATGGTACAAAATTAAAATTCCTTCCAACCAAGCCTCAAAATTAGTATTTGGTGTTCTGTGGTCTTCACATGATATGATGACATGATATAAAAAATACAGCAATATACTTCGACAAGTAATAAAAAGTGCTAAACAAATGTCCAACAGGCAGTTTATTGCAAATGCGACAAACACGGCAAAAGCAACTTGGTCTCTCATTAAAAAGGTCACCGGTAAGGTCAAAAAAACAGATAGTGTCTTGGAAAACCTTAAAGTCACAGATGATGTAACACCTGAACAAGTCCTCACACAGGTTAACGAGTTCTTCATAAATTCCTGTCCTGACATACAAAGTGGGGAGGTTAGCTATGACAATATACAATCTTTGGAGGCTACACTCAGATTCAGACTCACAAATAAAAGAGAGGTAGAGTACATAATTTCTGAGTTAAAAAACAAGAAGTCAGTAGGAGAAGATGAGATCCCTGTCTCCATCCTAAAAGCGACAGCAGATATTATCTCTGAACCATTGGTGTATATTACCAACTTAGCTTTTTGCACAGGTGTGTATCCAGAAAAACTTAAATTTGGAAATGTAAAAGCGGTTCACAAAAAAGGTGATAAAGGAAATGTTGAAATGTACAGGCCAATCACTTTGCTTTCCAATATAAACAAAATTCTTGAAAAACTGATCTGCAATAGACTGACAGAATTCTTAGATGCAAATCTTTTAATCTCTAATCAGCAGAATGGGTTTAGAAGAGGTAAAACCACTATCAGAGCTGTATATATGGCACTCAAGGAAATTCTGGAATCAGTGCAAAACAAAAAATCGACATTACTGGTATGCTTGGATCTCTCTAAGGCCTTTGACTCAGTTGACCATGAGATACTGTGCAGAAAGCTGGAGAGGTATGGTATATCTGGGATATCGTTGCAGCTCATTAAATCATATCTCAACAACAGAAAGCAAAATGTGGTAGAACGTGGAAAAGATGGTAAATTAGTGAAATCTGAATCACTTCCTATAAAAAAAGGTGTGCCACAGGGGTCTATACTAGGTCCACTTTTCTATATACTATATGTCAATGATATAACGCATCTCATACCAAATGTACTCATGTATGCTGATGATACTGCCTTTATAGTGAGTGAACACTCTGAATGTTCATCTAAAACTGTAGCTGTCCAGTGTCTGGAAAAACTTAATGACTGGTTTCTGAATAATGGATTGATGTTGAATATAAATAAAACACAATTAATTCTGTTTAACAGTAACAACGGCAGTAATTATTCAATTTCCTTTGGAGGGAAAGATATGGAGACTGTGAGTTCAGCGACACTGTTAGGAATCAAATTGGATACTAACTTGAATTGGAAAGACCACATTGAAGATGTATGTCAAAGTGTAGCTAAGTTTAGTCATGCATTATCTATGTTATTTGCCCAGGTTGATGCCACTAGCGCTCTAACTGCTTATTATGCGTATGTGTATTCAAAAATATCATATGGTATAATCTTCTGAGAAAGTTGCAAACCTGTATTTGTCGATAAGGGAATTCTGACTGTAGCTGGGATTTATATTCTGGAATCGGTACTGTTTATTAAAAAAAATCAAAGTCTTTTTCCAACCACTCATAGCCATTCTTATCCAACCAGAAATAGAACAGATCTCATATCAAGTACATATAATACGACAAAACTACAGAAAAATGTGGAATTTTCAATTATAAAAATTTGGAATAAAATACCAGCTGCAATTAGAGAAGCTCCCCTTAGTATCTTCAAAAAAAACAATAAAAAATGCCTTATGTTCCAAGGCATATTACCAAGTGCAAGAATTTTTGGCTGACAATAACTTTCTGTGATAGCTGTGTGGTGTTGTTACTTGATTGATGCTGATTCTTCTTTATCAATGATTTTAATGTGTACCTAATGTTATGTTGTGAGTGTTATTATAAAACAAATGTATATGTATATATTTTTGACATGTTCCATATCACGTGTGTGATCTCTTGGAATAAATAAGCTTTTCTATTCTATTCTATTCTATTCTATGGCATTTTACTAAGTCGAGGTCCTAACACAGGGGTCACCAATTTGCGACCGCCAACCCAGCTTGCACATACTCCAGGCCTTTAGTAAACTATGTTGTGCAGACAGTGGACTTCTTATCTGCAGTGTAGTGTCAAGAGGTTTTTGTTGCTTTTCAGCTTTGTTACAAATGAGGTTATTTTGCTTTTCAGGTGACAATATGTAAGGGAACAGGTTATATCTGATATTCAACTTTGTTAGACAGGATGAACATCTGAGAAGCTATAACAGTTTTTAACACTTCCGGGTTTTCCTCTGGATGCCATAATTCCTAACTACAACTCTAAGTACAAGAAGTGTGTACTGTAACAGTGAAGTGGATAGTACAAAAATGTTCTCAAATCAAATTATTTGGTGACACTGAATCTAATACTTAGAGTAGAATGAAGCAATGATAGATACCCCTTGAAACATCAGTATTCATTTATCTCAGCATCAATATATTTGAAGCTAATAACTGATATGAAGTGTATGCTCTCCACTATACATAAGACTTGCACAATAGACATATAAGTTTTGTCTTTAACCTAGGCTCATCTGTATAGAGTGTAGAAAGCAATGGGGTGGTACCTATATAAGTAACCCAGTCAAGGGTATGATAGCAACATCAACACTCATCGCAAGTGTCGCGCATGGTGGTGCTGCCTATTGGCATGTTACAAAGTCAAGTTCCTAACACTTGGACTGCCTGAATGTGGTGACAGATACCCCTTATGGACAAGTTAATATACCAATACTGTGCCTTTTCATAAAAACAAAATCTGAGAAACCAAATTTTCATATACCATGCTGACTAGCAGAATTTTTTATTTATCAGCCAAGTGAGAACCAATCAGAATTAATATAGAGTATATATAGAATATACTCAGAAAGAATTTCATTAATTATTGCCCAAAATTTTGGTATATCTCTACCCAAACAACTCAAAATAAGAAGAAAAACTACAAGTATAGATGAAAAATTAAGAAAAAAATGTATAAATTAAAAATAATAAACAGACCACAGAATTTCTTATCAAAAAATCATGATTAAAAAAAGGAAGTTATCTATTGTATGTAGGATTGATAACTGGTTATAGGGTTGTAGTTGTAATAATATATTCGAGAATATTGTAAAAATTTTAAATTGTAATGGCAAATAAGCATTTGATTTCATTTGTTTTCTACAGTTAGACTGCTAGGCTATACTGGCGAGTCTAGGATAAAGACAAAACATGAATGTCTATAGCAGGTCTTATGTATAGTGGAGAACATACACTTTAAATTTTAATATAAACGACTTCTCAGGTGCTAGTGAAAAATTGTATAGCTAACCTGATGTAGAAGTCTTCCAGGGAAGTCTTCATCTTCTGGAGAAGAATCTAGCATTTTTGAGAATATTTTATTTCACACTCAACCCTTTCGTAACATTTAAGAATGACCAGTCCTTTCATTCATCTGAAAATATTTAATTTTGTGGGCTTCCAACTCCTTGTGAAATCACAAATACACAATACCAAAATAAATTATTTTGACGTTTGAATTTCCAACCTCACTTTTCTTACGTCCTTGCCAAATGACTTACTGTCAATTGCTGTCAATGTCGCCAATGTGAATTTGTGAAATTACAGGGTTCGCCATACAAGGGCCACGGAAACATCTAATTATTATTTTATTCAGTCAACTGGTAGTAGGTATATCATGTTCAATGACATTTAAATACAATTAACGTATTGTGTTTTGTACAATTATGTCATTTGATTTTATAAATATTTGGATGAGTTGAACTAACTGTGATAAAAATTCTTATATTTTTCGTGCATTTTATTAATCAGAAGTTTATGAAGAATTCATATTTTAATTTAAAATACCGTTTTGCTTGTTAAAAAACAGCAGTTTCTCGGGAAAAAAATTGCTCACTTTTTTTTTACTGTCAGTTTTGGAGATTCAATAGTTTAGAGAATTTTTCATTGACTATGTTTTAATTCTCCCCTAAAGGCTGGTTGTAATTTCATTGAGAATTGTCTTTTTTACTGGATTAACACGGTAACAATATAAATCTAATAACATTTATTACTCCCATCACCGCAGTTCTTCATCCTTGACAGACTTCAAACTTCATATGTTTGTTTTGTTATGCGGATTGCATACCGACGTGTTATGATTGACTGATCATTATATTTTTATTTTTAAAACTTTTTATAAATTAACAAAGAATTCAGATTTATGTGACTAAAAATACATCAGCAAAAGTAAAAGTAAGGTTGTACAGTGTCTGACATTTGAGACCCATAGGCTTAACCACTACTTGATCGTTCGAATTAGTAGTTTCCTTACTTTCAACAACTATTTACAAAAACTGGGATAAGTCTTTGAGGCGAAATGGAAGAAGCTGGAAGCCTACCACACGGTCCTACAGTAAATTTGCTCCCACCAACTCCCGCAGGGCTAGAAAGTTTGTATTCTTTGTGTCGAAAAATTTACCCAGACCAACACAATCCATTGCAAGTTACAGCATTACTAAAGTACTGGTAAGTATGATTTATTATGCTTAGGTTTAATCCCAATTCAGCATACATTTGATCACTTCCATATTTTTTTTTTATGAATAGTAACTGATTTGATAGATAAAAAATGTAGCCAAAATTAGTTCTATGTAACATTTTATACACAACCGTGAAAAGATGTCAGATTACATATTCTGATTTTCGTAAATGTATCCTATTAGTAATAGATATAGACCCAAATTGTTGTGCTCTCTGTGCATTAAACTGAACTCCATTTGTAAATTCTCATTCCATACTTCTCTCAATGCTCTAATTATACTGAACAGCATGTTGCCGTCTCCAAAATAAGATCTGCCAAGATGGTGGTGGATTGCTCGATTCCATGCAGCAAATAAGTGTGCTGTCATCTGCAAAGCTGTAAATAGCATTAGATGTTATTTCCAACAGTTTATTAATGGACAGCAAGCAGTACATTGGAGGAAGGACAGATCCTTGAGGAACACCCGCATTGATAGTAAATACATTGCAATCATACCCACCCACCACAACAAACAAGGAACGATTCCTAAGAAAACTGTCCATTTGCACAGACTTGAATGCAGCCTATAGGTAGCAAGCTTGATCAGAATTCTCATGACACACCATATCGAAAGCTTTTGATATATTGAGTGGGATGACTCAAGACTCCAGGAAGCTCAGTTGCTCTGCTCCACATAAGTGTAAAGTAGGCCAGAGGATCTCCTCTTGATCTATGCTTTGTGGAAAATGTATTGAGAATCGCTGTGGTTATTTTTCTAATTACAGTCTCCATAACGATCAACATGATGTAGAGCAGAGTCACAGGTCTGTAGTTTTGCTGGGGTATATTTTTTCTGCCACCATAATTTTTTTTTTGCCCCATACTTAAGTATAGGTTGCATTCGACCGAACTTAAATCCAGTGGGAAACATTCTTTGCTAGTAGGAGAGTTTAAATAGCTTGCAAAGGACTGATGTAAGCTCTACAGCACAAGGTTTCAAAATAATTGCTGGCATTTGGTCTGGAACACTAAGTTTTCTGCACATTTTTCTTTTTGTGTTACTATGTTCTACTCAAAATGTTGTATTTATATGGTGAAAAAAACAAATCAATACTTAACCTCTACAATACCCAACTCTTTTTATGATATAAACATTCAATTTTCAATCTTGTTGTTTTTTTGTGTGAAGTATAAACATTTATTGCAGAGATATGCTCATACTTTTATTTCATACATCTCATTCATTCATTTATTCAACTTGAAACGTTTCCTGTATCATATTTTTCTAAGACACTTATTTTGATAGAAGTGCTCTTAAGGTTACATAGTAGTTTGTGATAATCAGGGTGATTTTGGAATCCTTTAAAATTTGTTCCACATCTATAGAATTTTTATTCATGGAACCTAGTGTATTATGTACACAATATTCGATTCAATTATGTCAGAGATTTACCTAGAGCATCTATGAACTATGAACTATTGCAATTACCTAATATGTGGGGGTAATAGAAATTAAGCTCAACCAATATCAATCTTCTATTTTCGCCATTGTTTAAAGAAGTAGTTGAACGTAATTTTAAAATATGTTCCTCCATTATTCATACACCCTTCACTCATTAGCTGATAGTTTACTAATTTCTCTCGAGAGTCGGAGTGCCACTGTGGTTACGGAATAATAAGAAAAAATGAATAAAACGAGAAACATTCCGACTTCGTTTCAAAGTGTTTGAGAATATGAAAAAAGTTATTTTGCATATAAAATATAAATCGAAACGCGTCTGTGAAAGAAAAAGAATTTTATTTGTGAACCAATCTGCATGTTTGGAGAGTTCCACCAAGCAAGAGCATCTACAATCTACATGAAATAGTTATTTGTTAGGAGTGTGCGGGATTGGGAGTTCCTGAAGTTATTATGGGAATTCTAATAGTATATTTCTATTATGACAGGGATGAAATTGCTATATGTCTTTCAGTTTGTCTGTTGGTCACCTTTTTTTATCACAGTGTAATCTCACTAATGCTCTCTGCTGCACTAATTTTGGTGAAATTTGGGGAGAGGTCTGATATGATCAAGGAACAGATAATCCTGCTTTTCTTTAAAAGTTACATTTCCTGTAGGATAAAAAGCAAATAGAAATATCAGAAACTCTCCAAACTTTTTTTGTCACATAATTTTCCATTATTTTGAGTCCGTAATCAGAAAGTATTTGTGAGGTACCTCTAAAAGTTCTAAATTTGAAATTTAAATCAAGTATGGATAAATCAATACTCAAATTTCATGATATATTTTGTGCAGTTATCAGCCATCAGAACTGCCAAATATTAATAAAAAAGTGTTTGACCATGGAATACTTGATTCAATTTGTCATAATACTTTCACTCAGTGGTTAAAATTTAGATATTTATGTTTCTGCATGGGAATTATGAAGATAATCTAGCTCCCACACTTAAATAAGACTTCAATACCCTTAATTTTTCATCATCGCTAACATATGGGAATCTTTGTATAGCTGTGTGAATTTGCACCGCAAAAAATTGTTAAAAACCAACGGTTTGTTGATCTTTTGATCACCTTTTGCCCATTGATTAATCTTATTTGACCACTCACCATTTTCGAAAAAATAAATCTTTATCTTTCAAAATTGCGAAGTTTTAAAATATACACGTGTTTGACGTTGACGTTTGACCATGTTTGAATACCTGTTAGTTTCGATTAAAAACAGTTTTCGAAAAAAAAATTAAATATTGTTTCTCAAAATTTCCGAATACGTAAATTAAACTCGCCCACAATGGGGCGTTTTCGCCCACGTTGCGAACCTATGGTCTGTATGATTTTGTATGAGCGTATGGCCATTTTCTTTTTATTCGATTCACAAATTCTTGAGCATTGATATGAATATCTTCCCGTTTGTATTTTTTAATTTCCGATTTTGGAAATCTCCAGAAATTAAAATTTTCAATATTTATTTTTCTAATGTGGTGCGTTTCAAGCAAAACTAATTGGTGTTCAAACATGGTAAAATGAAAATAATCTACAATTGTATAATTTACAATCTTCGCAATATTGATAAAAAACTATTTTTTTTTTGTTGAAAAGGATGGGTAGTCAAATAAATCTAAATGGTGGAAAACATTATTAAAAAAATGTTGTATGATTAAATTACCATTACATTTTTTTACGTATTATGCGTTCTTTCATAAGTTTGTATTATTCCTAGTAGGTGGTATAAATGTTTATTTTAGACTTGTCTGTGTAAACTAAACAAAAAAAAAGTTATCAGTCAATTTTTATAAGACACTGATAATAATTTAGGAGTCTCCCATGTACGTGTTTTGTAAACAAAGTATCCAAATATCTACAAATATCCAGTTTTTAATAGCAACAGTATGGCTTGTTTATAGTGATCATATTGGATTAATGATTTCTTTGAAGTGGTTAGTAATTATATCGAGATATGCTTGTATAATAATGATTGTCCATTTTAAAAATAATGGGGTTAACTGGAAAAAAAATTTCACAGTTAAGACCGTAAAATAGTTATTTTTAGTCGATAAAACAATCCTACTCTATTTGAAAAAAAATGTTATAAAGTATAACCGTTAAATTCAAAATGCTGCTTGAGTATCACTTTTTGGTGTTATTGAATGGAAAAAATATATGGGAAACAGTAGGCCAATATTTTTGTATTTGCCCCACCTATAACTCAAAACGGAACTATAAATTGTTGCATATTATAGCAAATTTTTGACAGATTTGTGTTGATGTCTTTATGAAGCTAATATGAGTATTAGCATTCAAAATTGGTATGGCTATCGAACTTTTATTGGTAGTAGAGCGTGGTTGTCGGGAACTATATACTTTTTATTTTTGCTTCAGATATCCCAGATAGGACCTATACACCCGATTCAGACTGAGATTTTGTGTATGCGTATATGTCAAATCATTACTTTCTTGTCAGCGCGAAGAAGATCTCGCACCTGAAGTATTCGATATTACTAGGCACAAAGTATGTTACAACAATTTTTCCAAATTCATTTGCTGCAATTACGGACCACCGAGTATCAAAAATTAAAGAAAGCTTTTCGAGAATCTTTCCTCAGAATTCAATTTATGTATCTTTTATTTGAGTTATTTAACAATAAAATATCATTAAACCATATGAATAAGGCGTCCAAATATGTCTATGTATGAAATATCTATTGATGGGCAAGACATCTTACATGTAGTAGGTAGGACTAGCGAACATTCAAATATTCAATATTAAAATGGCTGATAACTGTGTAGTTAGCATGAGTGCAATATTGTCTGTTTTTGAAAAAAGTCAACTTATACAGCGAGGTGAAAAACTCAGTATCATACGGATTCATCAACAAAATGCGGTATAATAGGGATCGTTCTGTGGTGCGAGAAGTGCAGGCTAGCATGAAAACTCGAACATACAAACAAGATTGATTGAGTTGAGTTTAGCGTCTTTATGTTGTATACCTACTTGGAAGCCGATCTTTCACAGATTTTCCTAGATAAACTACATGCAACATGCAATCTCTATAGCTTTCGCGCGCTACTTTCCGTTTTCTCGCCCTGCCTCTGTCGCACTGCTACGGCTCGCGTGGTCTCTTTCTAGGTACCGGTTAGAAGTATCTTTTGTACTGCGCATGCGTCACAATTCAAAATTCCACAAATATATTTAAAAAGTCTCATTCATTCAATTTACATGTTGATAAATCTCTATATTCCTCGCCATTCTCACTTCATTTTTGCTTTTTTTTGCTGTCTCATCTTTAGTTATGATTTCTAGTTCATGATTTACTTTAATTTTCCTGTTGTGACTGCAAATATTACCTGTTGTATTTTACTATTTTATATTCGATTGTGTTGTGTTAATATTATTTTACAAAAACTATCAAGTGACAGCTCTGCTACAATGTATGTCGGAATTATACAATGTATTTCTAAACCAAGTTAGAAATTAATTTCTACACAACCATTCATTATTATTCTGAAATACTTCTAAAAAAATAGCATCTGCGGTAATATTTTTCGAGTTAAGGTTCTAATTACAGTATAAAAAATATTTGGATAAAAAATTGCAATTGTTTTCTAGATTGGGAGAAGCTTTTGTGACACTTCCCCTCCCACATATCCTTTTTATATAGGTATATATTCCAGTAAATAAGAACCTATTGTTGGCTTCTATGTCTATTGTTATTGTCGTACACCCTACACGCCAAAACAAGCTTCAGTATAGGTTGTATTTTAACTGAGTTTGACTGCGACTATTGCGCCGATGTGAGCATGAATGTGAACTCATTATATGCTTATATGCTTGTAAAAATTGTCAGCAGTGCACCTTCCTCCCAGCATTAGTTTCTGCTTTCTTTGTTTTTTGAACGACACAAACTTAATATCATTTTTTATAGGCTTGGAGGACCAGACCCTTTGGACTACATATCAATGTATGCAAATTCCGGGGAACCATTAGAAGATATTCCACCTCATTGGCATTATATCAGGTAAGCTAAAATGAACTCTTAGATTAAAAAAATAGAATTTCAACTTTGAGAATAGCTGCACCTACATTGGAATGATATCAGATCGCAGCGTTTTTGGAGCGCGATAGACTTTTTCGGGGAGTTACCCATAAAAAAGGCAAACAAATTTTTTGGTATAAAAGCCAGTATTGTTGAGAGATGATTGATTTTACAAATAATTCTAATTTTCAAAATAATTATATTGTTCAGGTATTTCAATTGACAAGAAAGAAGAAAGTATGCAGCGATTTTCCGAAAAAAAAATTAATGAATGAAACATCGGTAATTTAATATAATGATGAATTATTTCCAATGACTAGGCAATCTAAAGAAGGATCACTATTTTTCTTAGATAATATCATCTGCATTATATATATGGTTGTCATGTAGCATACGAGTATGTACAAATACTTCGTATATATAAATAAGAAAAAAAACAGAGCCTTCGATTAAAATCCTTGTGGAACTCTATGCTCTATAGTATCAATATTAGAATTTTTATTATTCATAGACACGTATTCCGCTCTCTTCTCTATATATGTTAATCCCAAGGAATGCCTCTGATACCATATAATGACTGTATTTGATTGTTCCATAACTTAGACTTTGGTTTCCTACATATTTGGTAGGATAAATAAGGAAGACACAAATATACCTCATTTCATACTTTCAATGTACCCATGTGTCCTTATCCCTAACAGTTTCGGCATCGTAACAATCGACAATCCTATCATTAGAAGAGTTCTTGACACTATATTTTGTCACCATAGATATTTGACAATTACTGAACAAGTTGGTTAATTCAGTAACTATATATTTTTGTTGCGTTGCATAACTAGTTGGAACTATCCACAAAAATAAAGCCACTCACTGAACAACGTACTTATTTCAGTTTCGGTCTGTCCGATTTGCATGGAGATGGTCGTGTCCACGATATTTCTGGCCCCGATGGTGTTTCTGGATTTGGATTTGAACTGAGTTTTCGCCTGAAGAGAGAACCAGAGGAAACATCACCTCCTACATGGCCTGCCACACTAATGCAATCTTTAGCTAAATATGTCTTCCACTCAGGTAAATTAATGTTTATTTCATTTACTTTTAGAATTTTTACTTAATGGGACCATCAATAGAGAAGACAAAGATATTGTAGAAGTGAGTTTATATAACAATCTTATCACATTTGGACTCACAATATCTTATAGTAAATTTTATAAATAGTATAAACATGCATGGCTATATCAAGCTATATTTACAGTGGAATTTGTTGATGAATCTTCGAAATGTATGTAGAATAAGTTTTTCGCATCGAAATGGGAAATTATAGATCCTGGCGTTTTGCTGTAATGATAAAGTCGCCCTATGCGAGCCTCGATTTGAACTCATCAAATATGCATTGTTAGTAGAATAAATAATAGAAAAATGCTAGTTTTAAATAGTAGTAGATATTTTTTGCACGTTTTGAATATATGGCGAAAAGTCTCTCTGTTGAGTGTATAACTATTGAATAATCAAACTGTGAAAACTGCTCAACTCTTTTTTTAATGTTTTCTCAGTGATTGATCGGTTGGTCGTTTTAAAGAGACAGCTTCAGCTTGAGTACACAGGCTGATGTAAAATAACTGATTTGGCATTTTGGATTGATTCTTATTTATAGTCAAAACGTCTCTTAATAGGGAGGTTAATCAAGTGTCAACCGCTTATAAAGCTGTTCGGTCGCCTCACTTCATCCTGGTACATATTTCTTACTATCTTTAGTTGAGCCGACAACTGCTCCAACAAATCTTTCGTAGCTCTTATAGGTTGGGGTACCAAACGACAGCATTTATCAAGTTTCTCTGAGACGGCAGCCCAATCTGCTAAACCAAAGTTCCATCTGGAACGGAGATGAGAGGATATTAGAGGAATAGTTGAGGTCTATTCCTATAAGTACCAGGCAACGCTGGGAATGGGGGGAAACAATCAAGTATCTTACGAGAGACTGTTGGGGTTTGTTGTTCTTAGCAGTTGTAACAGTGCAGGTCTCAATTTGCCAAGCAGATGATTTCAATGTGCACTGGCTTTGGCAATAGCTGACCACTCATGGACAGAACACCGTAAAATAATGTGGCATGACGCTAAGGTCATCGACAAGAAACCGTACGCGAATAACGACCACGTTTATAGCAAACCTAGTATATAAATGAAACCGAAATAGCAGCCAATCATATAAAATAACGAAACTACAGCTAGACTGAACGAAGTTGAACACGAACGTGACACATAATATCCGCAGAATAGCCAAATCAGCAGAAAACTGATCACTCCTGAACGTTGTCTGAACGAATCAGAACTAGCCCTGAAGACGATTGAAGATTATAAATCAATCGAAAGGTCGTGACACTCAAAATTATATAGACAATGGAAGTCCGAAACAACATATGGATAGGTTTTTTGTACTTAAAAATAAGATAGTTAAGCAAGTAAGTTATAAGGAGGTCTGATTTTCCCAAGCCCGTATTTTTTAAACGGGTCTGGATGTAAATAATTGCACGCTTTAAATTTTCATGATAAACTCGAAATTTGATGAAAATATTTTCTCCGTAGAAGCACCTTAAATTATGTCCTCTAAAATCATTAGATTGATATTCACAATAACTTGTTAATTCTAGCCAAAACACAAACGCATTTCCGAATTCGCACCACGGTTTATGCCGATTTGCTACTGAAACCGAAACCAAACCTTCGGTCGGACATCACTAATATCATTGATTAATAATACTTCTTCAAAAGTGCTTAATAAATGCTGTTTTTAAAGCTTGTATCTATCTTGTTATCAGGTAACGTCTTGCGACCTGGTGACCATGTTTCGTGGCACTGCGCTCTAGATAATAGCGAATCTCGTATTCAGCATATGCTGATGGCCACTGATACGCAACTGAAAATAGCCCAAACTCCATTCGGTACCGTGGATTTCATACAAATTGTTGGAATCACTTCTGAAGAATTGAAGGCAGCTCAGCAGTGGAATGGTGCTCAAGTTTTAGATCTCATCTCCAGATTATATCAGTAAGTATCAAGACAAACACTGCTAGTTATTTGGACTAATTAATTGCAATGACCTTTTGCAAGTATATTTGATGATTTATTAGCGTGCACAATATTCGGTAATCAGCATCAAAATGTGATCGTTGCTGAAATACTTTTTTGTGTAATATTGCTGAAATTTCACAAGTCGGATAAGACTCGTTACTTTTCAGTCATTATACTTTCCCAGTTATTATACATACATTTCTCATACAAATCATACTTTCATATATTGCGTTCAAAGCCTCTTCCCTTCATGTTTTTAAGAAAGGACCCATATTTGGTATATTAATTCATTGAACACTTGCACCCAATTATATTAAAATAGCAATACAACCCTAAAATTCAGCTTGTACAATATATCTTCATATGCCTTTCATTTCGATTTTTGATAAATACTTTTTTATTCGGGCTTTTCGAGGTGTTGCAAAACAGATTTTTTTAACATTTTGAGACATCAAGTACATTGACTGGTATTATACACGCAGAGCTTTATTAGTTTTTTGATCTTACCCAAGATTGATATGAACATGAGAAATAAAACAAAAAAATGAGGATCAAAATATTTTCAATTTTCAAGTCCGTCTCACGGGATCCGAAGCTTGAGGAATGTTCAAAAATTGAAAGGTATTCTTCAAGTTTTTGATCGCAGTCATTTGTTTGACTATGCCGTAAATGAAGTAGGAAAACACGCAAGGATTGCAAATGCTTTTTAGACTTTTGCTAATTATTCCGCCGTAAACACACCAGTTCCTTAAAATGCATCAGCATTACGTGTCATGGGTACAATGGAATAGAATATATGTGCCAACAGTTAATTCAAATTGATGCAGTAGTTACTGAAATTATGCAGTCATAGTAATGGCAGCAGATGGACCTACAGGTCTGAAAAATATGAACCTCCTATAATATTAAAAGTATGGGCCGTACTATGACTGTATCTGGCTTACTTTCCACCCTACTTATATCTTGTCTGGAGCCTTACTCTTAATCATTTACACCTCAGAGGTCTTAAAAGTTATTACTAAGTACCAGATACGGGTATATGCTGATGATACAGATTTATATTTTAGTTTTTCTGGTAACTATATTGACATGGCTGAGGTTAGGATGAACAGTGATTTTCAAAAAATTAAAATTAATGTCTGACCAGTATAAATTGAAGTTAAATGCTAAAGAATGTAAAGTATTGATTTTGGGAATGAAAATAATATACATATTTCGAAGGAATAGTTCACATTAGGCTTAGACACCAGAATTATCCAGGCTTGTTATGATGCTCGAAATTTTGGACTATTACCTGATTCTACCATGCGGTTCTCTGAACATGTAAAAAATTCAATTAGCAAATAATTTGCCCCATTGAAGTTGATTTAATCTAATAGAAAAATTCTTGATTTTAGAACTAGATCATTGTTTGATGCGGTAGTTATTAGTCATTTTAACTATTGTAATTTTTTTATGGAAATTGCCCCACAAAATGAGTCAAGTTTATGTTACAGAAATTCCATTCGTCCATTTTTCTGGCATTTCTATCTTTATATATTCCAGATGCCACATTTCATAACTCGGGAGGTAAATGTATTTCATTAATGAAGTCAATAATTCTCTCACTCATCCAAGTATTGGACATGTAAACGTCCGAAAATTTCCAGAACAACAACAAACAAACATCAAAACAAAGCAATATCGCAGAGTGTTTTCAGTTTCCTAGCGATCATCCGGCCATCTGCCTGCAACAAATCAAAACGTATCGTCAATACCAAGCATATGTAGCTTTATGACCTGGCCATACTAAAAATATTGCACGGTCTGGCTGTTTATAGCCGGCGATCTTACCGGCCACGCAACTGTAGCCACATATTGCAGTAATAATATTGCTCGTTTGGAAACACCTTAAGGATCTATGATCTGTTTTTTATCTGAAAAAAGAATACGTCAACGTCTTACAATCTAAGTGAGGCAATAAATCGATTAGAATATTCAATGATACGTTAGAACCTTCAGGCCAAAAATTTATAGTCTGAATGCTAAGGATAATAGTTATCTAACTATTAGAGAAACTGTGGTACTAGAACAAATAATATCAACTATATGAAAGCTCGCATGAACATGCAGATAACTTCCGAAATGTAGAAGGAGTATCAAGAATAGAATTCCATTTACATTCTGTTTTTTATCAGAAAAGTTCAATGAGTCGAAGTCAAGAAATTATATTATTTTACCGTGTATTTTCCAGGGTCCGAGGTCCTTGGTACGTAACGGATATGAGAAGAAACAGCATTTTTGACGTGGTACCCACAGCATATAAGGAAGTCGAGATGGGATTTGCTAGAGATGGCTCGAATTTGAGCGGTGTAAGCGCTAGGTGTTCGTGGGCAGAACAGGATTCCACAAAATTGGATATAGCACACTTAAATGACGAGAAGGAAGAACACAACGAAGATCTAAGATTGAAACCCCCTGGTTTTGAGCAAAGTAAGTGTATGTTTAGTGTTGTGAAGCATTTTTTAAAACTCATCACGGACCATTTAACACCCAGAAATGATGCGCGCTCATTTATATTCTTTAATAATTAATCTGCCACTACTGGTCCAATTTGTGGTCTTTTGTTGCCACCACATTAGCAATTCACTGTCATTACAATTAGTTGCCTGGCGAACTTCGACATGCAAGGTTACAAAAATTTGTATAGAGCTAAAAATTGGAACGAATGTTCGGAACACCATTGTAAATGAAATGTGAAAAGTCCCCATCGATCCTAAATTTGTGAAAAAAATTTGAAAGTTTGCTAAAAATGGGTTATTTGCATTTTTCAGCCAAGCGGTGAGTTTCATAATAAAAATATATCAGACAAAAATTGTAGATCTTACAATTATATATAAAAATCGTAGTGTCCTTCAATATGCCACGTACATACATCCCTGGAGCTGTAATACAAGTAAAAATATTTTCTCATTAGTCCATATAATTTATACATACAAAATAGTACCGAAATAAGGAGCGATCCCTGAGAAAACTATCCAACCATCAGCACAGACCTGGTGGCAGCCCATTGGCAGCAAGCTTGATCAGAGGTCTCTCATGCTATACCGAATGCTTTCGATATATCAAGCGCGACGACTCGAGGTTTTTCATGAAGCTCAATTGCTCTTTTCCACATATATGTGACGTAGGCTTGCATATCGTCCTTAGATCTATGCTTGCAAAAACCATATTGGCGATTCTTGATATAATTGTTGTCCAGGTACTTGTAGATGCTCCATGTTAATGAATGTCTCCATAACCTTGGACATGATGCAGAGCAGAGTCATGGGTGTATAGCTGCTGGGTATATTTTTCCTGTCCTTAGTATAAGTTACACTAAACCGATCTTCCATCCAGTAGGGAATAACTCTCGCTGGTAGGAGAGTTTAAATAGTTTTCAATGAACGGGTGTAAGCTTTGCAGCGCAACATTTCAGAAGAATTGATCGTATTTGATCTGGACCATTAGCTTTCCTGGAGTTACTTTCTTCTAGAATACGTTTTGTATATCGGCATTGAAGTCTAATTTCTGGCATTCAGTACACGCTGATGGTAGCGGGTGGAGTGCCACTTCGGAAGTTATTGTAGAATTGTCAGCGGAAGCCTGCCCCAAGGTGTCTGCTTTTTCTTTCGGGGTGGATGCGATGGACCCATCCGCTCTCGCCAGTGGTGGTATGGCAGAGTAGCAGAAGTTCTGGACGATTTAGGACATGTTTGCTGTTTGCCTTTTGGTGGTAGCGTTTATCCACCATTCCCCATTGCCTATTCCGTTGGCTTTTGCCATAACTACGTCTCTGCAGCTTCGGTTAAACCAAGGTTTGTTTTTGGAGGGGCAATATTTAGCGTGAGGTATGTAGCATTTCATACCCGTTATTATTCATCCACAAGCTGGCGGATCTCTGGATTTAAAAAAAAATCACTCTATGGTAAGGACTAGAAATAGTGCCTGAGATCATCCCACTTTGCTGATTTGTACTTCCAGACATGATGACATTCTGTAAAATTGTATTGTGATTTATTTAATTGATGTTCTTAGTGGAGCGGATATATTCACTGTATAGTTGGCGGGATTTGCTGTGAGATAAAGGTCTAGTAATCAATAGTCTTCTACAAGATAATTTGGTTCTGTGTTCACTTACAAGTGTATATGTGAAAGGTCATGATAATTTATGCACTAAGGAAGGCATTATTCATATGATTAGAGAACAAATGAAATATCTAAAACAGTACGAAAATATTCAATGACAAACCCGTCTGGTACTAATTCTACAAAAAGGAGTGACAGGTGTGTCATTCAAAAGTGAGCCAAAACCACTGTATGTTACTCACACATTTCATTCATATATAAACATGTATAACTCAGGCGGCCACGCGGTCATACAACATGCAAGTGAACATGGCATGTACAAGTCCTAAAAAGTCATAATTTTATATTTTTTCAGTTATGAGAGGACCGTACGACTCTGCAGAACTGCTCCATGTGAAAAAGTTGGAGGGAGTGCATCTCGTATTCAACTTGGAGGCGGGCAGTTTACTGCCTCTAGCAATAAGGTAAATTTACATTCAAGATTTATCAATTATGCTGCGATTTTACTCCACACGTTAATCACGAAAAATATCGAAATACAGATATTATCTTTTCTTGACGTTCCATAACATATACATCTGTCGGTATGTCTGTACTCATGTAATCCTTCATAACTCAGATATTAAAAAAAAGATCTTTTTGAAAAAACTTACCACCCTGTATCTCAGAAGCTATGACGTTTAGGACATACCTACATATGAAGCTTTTCTCTAAAATTGGACTCAAAAATCAAATATAAGCATGTCATTAAGGAACACCATGTATAAGAGACACATAAGTCATCTATATAATTGCAATTGCTCTACTTCAGTTAAAACGGGCAAGCGTTGAGTGGAAAAGCACCAAGTTTTTTTACTTATTTAATAATGTGTTTGTTATACGTGTACATGTGCACAAATAAAGGCAATAATTATTCTTTAAATAAAAGAAACAAATAGGTGTGAGCCAGAGCTCCTATAAACCAAGCCTCTATTTTAATAATATATTTATAATATTTAATTTGATTTAAATAATTTATCTATCATATATACTTATTATTTATTTTTTAATCCTATTTTGCTGACAATCTGGACTCCTGAGGGGAATGGAGGCATCTGCTGAGAAATAATGGCATCTACTATCTTAAAAAATAACCTATAATTTTATTGGCCCTCGTTTTATGGTACACCTGTATGATGAATTCTATTTTCAAGCTAGCTAACTTACATAAATATGGAATTTTGAATTTTGTTTAAAAATACCTAGCATGGTGTCACTTAACCATTATTCCATTATATTAAAATAATCAAGCTATTATTTGCAATAGGGTCAAGGCCTTCTGAAACGTATCCTGTGGTTGTTTCTTTTAGTATACTTTTCCTTACCAATGATTGAACACCACATATTTTTAACAAACTTTGCTGCTGTTTCGGCATGAAATGATTTTGGTTTTTAATGAATAGAAATTAAACTTCTCTAATAAAATAAGAATACTGCTTAGGAAATTAAATAATTTTTATTATATTTTGTTCAGATCTTTCAATTTATCCTATGTATGTTATAGGGGAAGAGTGAAACATGGACGTCACTTTACCTTCAAATCTGTGCTCGGTGAAACCGCTATTACTCTCGTAGCTCATTCAGTTACTGGAACACTTGTGGATGCAGAACATCCGTTCGTAGCGCAAGGACCATGGTTACAAGTGAGTAATACTAACTATTGTATTAATCGTTTTTTTTCATAATACTAACCTTTTTGCTACATAAAAAACAGATTTACATCTCGATATATGACTCCTGATTTCATGTATTGGATATTATTTTGTTATGATTTATGTGTGAATCTGCATATATAAATACAAGAAAAGGAAAATAAAGACAAACAGTAGAGTGAAAAACAGAAAATATGTATACGGCAATAATCGTACCTCTGGCGATCAGAGACATCACTTCTGAGAAAAATGTTCTAACACAAGTACAACCCTACAATGTACTCTAGATCGGATTTCTACGGAACAGTAGTGCGGAGATCGATTACCTCCTGTAACAAGAACTTTTATTTTTCTCTTCACGATTCCATTTTGATTCACCCTTTCCTATTTATAGGTGTCAATAGTTTAAATGAAAGCCAGCTTAAAACTCATCTTTGAATTTCTCGTTAAAGGTTCTGATTCCCGATGATTTAGCGCAAGACATGGCAGTTACATTCCAAGTACTGGCTACTCCAGAAGCCCTAGCTCTGCCTAAGACATTCTCGTGGCCTGACAGAAGATTATCCGTAACTATCGTTGCTGATAAGGTTTAAAAGACTGATATCTCATAATTCTCACAGAACACCAAATACATTGAAGAATTGTGATAATGTGGAAAGCCGGAATGTTTGGATCATAAGTCCATTTGTCATCAGATACAATTTTAGTTTTATTAAAGATGAGAACTTTCAAAGCAGACTTATGCAACAATTATTTTAATGTGCGGGCTATTTGTCTACCACGAGTGAAACAAAAATGAGACCCGTCTGTTATCAATACAATGTAACCTAAGTAAAAACATTTGAGATCTTTTTATAAAGATTACAAGTCCCAGGACAAAAACTTTCTTACACATCAACTCTTTTTCAAATAAACTGTTCAATATTTCTAACTAGCCCTTTCTGAATTGAAGATGTACCATTTTGCCTAGATGTGATAAGAAAATAAAGATTAGTTTCTGATTATGAGAGGAAATGTTGGTTTTGTAATTTTGTGACTTGAATTTCTTTTAGTGTATCGCAAAGGGTGCTTAGTTTATGTAAATAAGCTCAATGTTTCTGAAGTTTTATTAGCCTTTGCAAAACTATATACTCTAAATAATTGCAATTATGCGTTTTGCAAGAGCATGCTTCTCAAAAATTACAAAATTGGTAAATATTAATTGAAATTTTTTGGGGTCATTGTGGCTATTCTATTTTGATGAATAATACTAAATGGATGTTATGGTGATTTATTCAGAGAAGGCATATGTACATATTAAAGTTCATCTAGCTTGTACACTGTTCTCAAAGACTGTGGTAAGGCTTGATAATTGAATAATTTTGGGATGAGAATGGTAAAATTGAGTTATGCCCTTTTAGAATGTAGATGTTCTTGGTGAAACTTTTCCACACGTCAGTGAAAGAAAGAGAGTTTTATTCATTTTTTTATCCGAGTTATGCCCTTTTGTCAGAAGAAGATAATGAGTTTTTATTCACGATACATTACTTTCTCTTAACTGGATCGGCCAAATGACCTCAAATTCGTGAACTTAGATCCATAATCTTCCTGTTATTTAATGTTCTGTGACATACGATTAATAATTTATTTATTGTAGAATATTTATATTTATAAATGAAACATTTATGTAAGTGAGCTCATCGATTTGTCAAATGATTAAGCATATGTATACCATCGGAGAGGATGAATGAATATTTCATGCAACAGATTGTAGTGTTTTTTCAACTGTTGATATAGAAGAGGCACTGGAATGTCATAATCAATCCACCAATAATAATATCAAATAACTCCAGTGATTTCTAAGTTATGATTACCAGATAAAAAAATGACACATTTTGAATGTTTGTTATATCAAAGTGATTTATGCAGTTTCCAACATTTTGTTACACCCTATGCTATTAATTGGTAAGGTCAGATGTATCGTATTTTTATGCTATATAAAATAACATGTTGATGAGCCTGTCCTTACTTAAGTTTGAGTCAAGTGCAACAAATATATACAAATTATATCATAGTTATACTATAATATATATATATATATATATATATATATATATATACATATAATATACATATATATAAATATATATTATATTTACTGATATCAGGAGGGTGTCAGCATATTTCTGAAATACTTTTTGATTATACCTTAATGATTTTTTAAACAAGAGTTGAAGATTGTTCATTGGAAACTTAAGGATTCCAAAGGTATGATATAACCTTAATTTAGTATTTTATGTGCCTTATTTATACAAGAAATGTTACTATTGCAATAATAATAATAATAAATGATTGATAATTTTCTCCATGATTCCTGGTGCTGTTCGAGGTCCTCTTGGACCTATCATATATCATCGTATATAATCATTAAGATTAATAATTAACGAACCTTCAGAAAATGAGCAAACAATGGCACCAGATCTGAAACGCTGGTGGTAAGAGCCACTAATACAGACAGAAGTATCCAGATGGCTCAAAAAACAGGGAGTTGGAGCTGAGATCTACAAGACAAAGTCAAGTTCAGGGAATCTTTTTAGATCAAAATAACGACCACAAGTTTAAGCTTCTCTTGCTGAGATATTCGGATCAGTTAATATCAATCCCACGCAAAAAAAGTTTACAATTCTATGGAAAAACCTGCATGTACATAGACCGATTTTCCTGTCTTAACTGTCCTGTCAGATCTTTTCCGTCCTGTTCGATACGTTCAATGATAAGGTATAATGAGGCCATCAAGGTTTCCCGTAACAGTTAAATGGTGGTAGAACAAAAACCATCGAGATAACGTTCAACTTTGACTGAACATTAGCTGAAAAAGAAGATACACTTTCTTTTAGAATACGATATTTTCGGTCTATTTATGTTCTGTGTGTCCATTCATAGTTCGCACGTTTGTGCACCTCTTGTCTTGTTTGAGTGCACATATGCGTCGTGTGGTCTTTAACACATTTCAGGCATTTTGAAGGTGCAGTGCAATACGAACTATGCATGATCATACTTGTGACAGTGGTTGCACTGCACAATTAATCGAGAGGAGTTTTGAACTTCTATTCTGATAGAGCCCCAGCATTTCGTTAAATATCTGCTGGGATTTTTCTATCTTGGACGAGCGGTATGGTGTTGTTCTTATCTCTCTTTGAAGACGTGACCTTTTAATAATCGCCTTTTGGATACAATCCGGATCTCTGCATCACAGCACCCGCATAATCAAACTTGATAAAAGTGAGACTGAAACATCTGTCGCGGGTGATTCGACGCATTACATTAATCCAATGGAGGGATCGTCAGAGATGTCGAATTTGCTGTTTGAAGAGGATATAGTCGTCTATAGGTTTGCTAGGCTTTACAGAAATTGTACCTAAGTAGAGGATATACCGCGATTCAACTATCTGCTTATCAAGGACAAATTTGAATGTGTGTATATCATTGAGTGATACTCAAAATTTTTATAGACAATGGCAGTCCGAAATCAAACTTTTGAAAACTCCACCTTGTCTACAAGTTTCAAGCAACTAGGTATATATTGTAAGTTTGGTCATCCCATCAAGTATGTCTTTAAATAATTTGTTCTTATAATAAAACTGAATTCTATTGCCTTGTTTTCAATATCAAAATTATCAGGTTCATTATAACAAACAGATTAGATCGTTCAAATTACTAATCTTTATAATAATTTGAATGCTTAACTTTTTTCTGAATATCTTTTTAACAGATACATTGTGTAATGGCATCCAGAAATATTCCTCTTATGAATGATATTTTTTTCTAAATTATCACCTAGCAACTTTCTAGGTAAAATATAGTCTTGTGTAATTACTTTGGTAGAGGGAGATTGATGCCAAACATCAAGACAATCCACAAAGCATTTCAAAATGTTCAGCTTATTATCACTGCTGATAATCCAGGAGTTGCCAGTACATATTTTATCTGCCCTTTGAAATAACTTTTAACATGAACTACACTCCATCAGTTTCTTATAGTTTGAGAAATGATGTTTTTCCGAAACATACATGAGAGTTACAGATCTTTTGATTGTAAATAGAGAAGGCTATTCTACCCCACCCCTCATACATAATGGATGGAGCCAATCAAGTCGGCACACTGCACAAACGACTCCACTGCTGATGGGGACCGGCTGCTACTGCTATTTCTTGTAACTGTTTATTTCTGCGACTTTTCAAGAATGAGATGTCCTGAAGGGAGACGGTTTTATAACCAGCATGGTGTTGGTCTTGGAAGATATCTTGAAAAAATTTGATCATCTTGATCTTTAGCTTAAGTACCTAAAGTACAAGTATACTTTAAAGTAATATTATTGGACGCAGTAAGTCCAGTTGTTGCACATTTAGAAAAATCCACAGGATGCATTCCTTTAACGCCTCGACGGTGTGCAAATTTCCTAAGGGCTGGGGTTTAAATTGTGGACCAATAATAGAAAAACAGATTCACAATTTGTAGATTGTAGCCTGCAGACCTAAGTACTAGATTATTACATATTTCGCAGTGCAGTATGTGTTGTATAAGCATAACTTCAGTTATATATGTGGCGCCACCTCTTATAGTAAAGCAATATATAGATATCGTTTTATATAGGTGGCCTTTATCTAGCTATCATACTATACTGTTTCACTAGTTACAGACAGAGGACGCCAAGCACTCGGTTACCGTCTCACGTACGATAAAATTCATGGACTATTTCGAGGTGCTCCCTTCAATCTTGAAGAGGTCATCGCACAAGCCATCCGAAAGGCTGTAGCCGAAGTTACAGCCAAAATCGCCCAAAACTCGCAATGAACAATCCAATACTCCGAGTTCTAAATTGGAATGCGAAAAGTGTTCGCAATAAAACCGTTGAATTGCAACATTTACTCTCTGAACACTCTGTAGATATTGCCTGTATCACTGAGACTTTCCTTCGCCCCAAGCATTCCTTTTTCGTCCCCAACTACACAGGTTTGACAGGCCCGTAGACACGCTAGGTGGTGGCGTCGCCATCCTCGTGAAAAACGACATCCACCACTCGCCCATTCTTACAGGCGATTCCCAAAGTGAATCAGTTGGCATTGAAGTTAACACCTCGCCTTCTCCAACTAGAATTATTTGTCTATACTCTCCCCCGTCTGTCGCAAATCTGGATTGCATTCCCAACTTCTTCGTTTCAAATTCCCCCACCCTAGTAGTACTTGGCGATTTCAACTCCAAACACACAGCATGGGGCTGTGCGAACACAAACGCTAAAGGCAAGATCCTGCTCAATCACATCGTCAATCTCCACCTCACGGTTGAAGTACCAAACGAGCCCACCTTCATTCCTGACAGCGGAAATCTCAATCCGGATATTCTAGACTTGGCGGTCACTACTAGAGTATCCCTCAGTCGCGACCCCTGGGTAGTCAACGACCTGTCTTCAGATCACCTCCCAGTTTTGATGGAAGTTGTTTGCACCCCCATCAAAACCCCAGTCACCTTCTCGAAAGTTGACTGGTTACTTCTCAGACATAAACTCGAGACCTTACCCTTCGAATGCCCTTGCATGTCCAGCACGGCTGATATCGATGCCGCAGTCGAAAAAATCACTCTCTGTATAAATGCGGCCACTGAGCGCGCAACGGTCACCTCTCCCAAATCTGAGAAGTCTCCACCCCTCCCGACTGAGGTTCTCAATCTAATCAAGACCAGAAACGTCCTTCGTAAACGTTGGCAACGTTCCCGTGATCCTGTGATCAAGAGGAATTTAAACTCTCTCCAACACCAAATCCGTTTCCAACTCGTCGAAATTCGCAGCAAAAATTTCAACGATTTCATCGAGGAAGCAGAGAACCACCCACGTAGTGTCTGGAAGGTCACCAGAATACTACGTAATCGGAAACCCGTCTTGCCCCCCATCCAAATTGGCAATAGGACCCTCCTACTTGATTCTGAGAAAGCAAATGCCTTCGCTGACTCCCTCCAAAATCAATGTACCCCAAACCCCAGTTCTTCGGAGTTAACCGAACTCCACCGCAAAATCACAAGCGAAGTCCGTAACTTCGTTATTCCCGAATCTTCTTTCGTTCCCTGCTCTCCTGAAGAGATCCACAATCTGATTCGTCGTCTAAAGAATCGGAAAGCTCCCGGTGGGGACGGTATCCCCAACAAGGTCCTCAAACTCCTGCCGAGGAAGTACCTAGTCGCCTTATGCAACATTATAAATGCTTGCATGCAGCTTAGCTACTTTCCTGACGTCTGGAAGGAAGCCATTGCCATTTTTATCCCTAAAAAGGGCAAAGAACTCAACACCCCCGAAGGTTTTAGGCCCATCAGTCTTCTCTCTTCGCTCGCCAAGCTAGCCGAATCGGTTCTCCTGACCCGAGTCAACTCCCACCTCGAGACCAACAACATTATCCCCGACTCGCAATTCGGTTTTAGACATGGCCATGGCACCGGCCACCAACTTCTCCGTGTGACGGAGCATATAGCCGAGTCCCTGAACAAGAGACATCACACGGCAATGGTCCTTCTCGACATCCGTCAAGCTTCCGACCGTGTATGGCACGAAGGTCTCGTTCACAAGCTAATTCAGCTTAAATTCCCCCCTTATCTCATAGGCATCATCCGCTCGTATCTCACTAACAGGAAATTCAAAGCCAAGATCGGCACAGCCCTCTCGGACTCTCGCCCCATCTCTGCTGGCGTCCCCCAAGGAGGAAAACTGTCTCCCTCCCTTTTCAATATCTTCTGTCACGACATCCCTCATCATCCGAAAATCACAACTTCCCAGTACGCTGATGACATCGCCTTGCTTCGTTCTTCTAACCAAATTTCAACTTGCACAGCGCTACTCAACTCCCACCTCAAATCCGTGACCGGTTGGTACCGGAAATGGAGACTTGACATCAACGTCAAGAAATCCGACAGCATTTTCTTCTCTCGTAGAAGAAGAACCCCTCCTCCCGTCCTCGTGAATGCTCAACCCCTCAAATGGAGCAATTACACGACTTATCTAGGTGTCACCTTCAACAGACACCTAAACTGGTCCCGTCACATTAGGCTAACCCAAAACAAGGCTAGGTCAGCCTTCATCGCCCTTAAACCGTTCTTCGACAATAAAAACGTCAACAACCGGACCAAACTCCGTGCTTTTTCAGCAATCGTAAAAAGCATATGTACCTATGCTATTTCTATTTGGGGCACCTCCGAGCTCGGCCTCAAACGCATTCAGGGCACGTTCATGAGACTCCTGAAGTCTTCCCTGAAAATTCCCTGGTACATAAGGAATCATCAAATCCTTAAGGATATTCCCATCACCTCTCCTTCAGAGGCTGCCCTCAAATTCGCAGCAAACCTCAACAAGACAGTCAGGAATCATCCAAATCCTGCTGTTTCATCCCTAGTAAGGTTCTGTCCTAAATCTTACGATAGGGTCAAACGCCCTTGTTCCCTGCTAATCAGACGAGATTAGCAACCCCCTCTTCCGAAGTCGCAAACCCTCTTCATAACCCTGGCAAAGGCCATCAAGTCTCGCATTTCGCGTACAAGTTCCTTTGGTCTCCTCAAGGCCAATGAAACGTCCAAATCTCGTGTGTCCTTTCACACCCCAAGATGGCAAAATTTCGCAGTTGAACCTCTTACGGGGAGGAGTTTTAGTTGGTAGGCGCCAGCAGGCTTCACTTGCTGGCGAATCCAACACTACCCGCATTTCCATCGCGGGCGTCTTATTGAAGATTTCTCCTCCTCGTCCTTCAAACAAAAAAAAAAATCTGACGGCGTTGGAATACCGTGATCAACAAGGCACTTCTCCCAGCTTGGAAGTTTTTTTACTGAACTATCTTTGAGCTGAGGTCAGGTAGGAAGGGGAAGGGTTTTTGGGGTGAAGGAAGAGGTTCGTGGCGCACCGCGCGGGGTGGGGGGTCTGACACGAGACAAATAATCATTTTTGTTGATGATTTTGTGTAAAGTTGGTCGTCAAACGTCAATAAAATTGCTTACTATTTATTAAACTTTTTAGTAGGGACGTTCCGATACTGGCTTACAACTTACAACCGATATTTGGTGAATCAAAAGTATCGATACCGTCATTATCGAATCGATTGGTATCGAAACGCAACCCACTTCAAATCATGAAGCATCAAATTGATTCTCCTGTATACAGTCTTCATGGAACTTCGTGAGTATTGTTCTGTGCATGGAACAACAATACGAATGGAGGAACATGAATGAAAGGAATAGGGATACGCAAATCGCGAAAGAATGCAAATTGTACCAACAGCGATTTAAACTAGGAACTGCTCTATTCGTACGTATGAATCGTACCGATACCGATACTCCAACATTTCTTTCGATACCGCGATAATATTGGGCAAGCGATATCGATACCGATACTCTGAATATCGGAACGTCCCTAATCTCGGTATAGCACAGGTCTGTGAAATGAACATTGGGTGAGAAAGTTTTTCAGAAAAACAGCCATTTTATATACTCCAAAGGAGCTCGTTACACGTCCGTTGTGTAGTTGTGTAGTGGAGCGGTATAAAGCCTCTGTGGAATAAGGCGTTACGTTACGCTCCAAATCAACGTTTCTTCAATACCGACTCACCTCTACTAGTTACTTCCAATGTTCTAATTGTGATTTGTGATTCAAACTGTATTAAAATTCTGATAATCTGTAAATCTTAGGCTACTTCGGACTTCCAGGCTTCCAAGCTGAAGGCTAATCTCTGATATTTGGTGGCAAAAACTATTTGAGTACTAAATGATATTAAATTATGTGAGGATTGAAAAAAGTGGGAGCATTTCAAGTCGCCCGCGGGAACAGTGATCCTAACCTATTCATTTATCCACGATTTTATCCTGAAATTGATAAACTATTATCAGGATAAGGTTGAACCTCTATATTAAGATGTCTCATAGTTTGCACGGTACCTACGTGTCAGAAAAGATTAATAAAATCCGTTGGAAACCAGATGATTTCAACAATTGCCATTTCTTTGTGACTGGCAGCGTAGACAATGATGAAAATACTTTAAAATTGTGGGACTTCACCACAAGTTTTGAAGAAGATGATATATATCCATTCCAAGTTGCTTCCCTACCATATGATGGAGATGTCACAGAGATAAAGGTTGGTGTATTGCTAGTGTGATCAGTAGTTTACAAGGAATTTGTAGTTGGGAGGAGTAGTGAGCAAGTACAAAATATAAGTTCGATTCTGTGATTGCATATTACTAACCTGTATTGTGATGCCAACACCTTCTGGTGACTATACTAGACTGTAATATCTGTAGGAATCTTGTCCCATGTGATAATTGAGTTTGTGTAACAAGAACAGGTAATATAGCACAAATGGGCTATGTTTTCTCTTAAAAAGAGAAAAGTATAATTACATAATTTTCACATTTTGGAATCATACTTTATTGTGTATTGGAAGAAGGATGACTAGCCAAGATAGCATCATTTGTATATCCTCTCTAGGGCTTTCTGCAAACTGAATCTGGATCATCTGCAACCCTAGACTAGTAAACAAGGATCAGTGAAGAATCCATTGCATTAGCTATAGAGCTCTTTTTTGATATTAAAAAAACATCCAAGGTGGAGTCATTATTGTCAAGATATTTTCTATTTGGTAATCATATAAATGCCACTGCTTAATTGCCAAGGCAGCTGCACATAATAGTGTTGCTTATTTATTTCATACCCAAAGTAAAGACTCAATTTTGTACTGGTGCAGCATTTCAAGGTTCGAAATATTGTAACAATTAATGTTTTATAATTTTATATTTTGAGCATTTATGAGTATTTTAGCTCGGTGAAGTGGGAACCCTGAATTGTGAATTTAGAGAAGGGCATATTGGGTTAATTGTCCATCGTTAGTCCATGTTAGTCCAACAAAAAGAATTGTCAGTCCATCCCTAGTGAAGAAGTTCTTGAAGAATTTTATGAATCACTGCTTTCAACACAGCATCCCCAATTATGAAATATAATTAGTATTTGACGCTGCAATTGGTTAGTTCAAGGTTAATCCAGGTTAGTCCAAAGTTAAATTCTGTTAGTCCACCCTCCCATTTTATTGGATTTTTTTTCACTTTAGATGATACAGTTAGTTAGTCCAAGGTTAGTCTAGGATAGTCCTGGGTAAAATTTTGTTAGTCCACCTATTTTTTTGTTGGAATTTCCTTTATTTATTTTTTTTACATTTTAAATGATACAGTTGGTTAGTCCAAAGTTAGTCCAGGGTGAAATTTAGTTAGTTCAACCTCAATTTTTTTCAAATATATGTTTTGTTCCACATAATTAAACATTCAGTTTCATTATAAATCAATAAATAATGGAGGATTGATGAAAATAATTGCTGGACTATCAATTTTGGACATTGGAAAAACGAACCTTACAGGTTTTTCCATCAGGTTTGTTTGACCAACCCCTAAAATTGATAGTCCAGTAATCATTTCCATTAGTCCACCTTTATCTATTTATAAGTCAAAACGGCTTCCATACACGATAGTCAGGGTTTCGCTTCATTTAATATTTAAAAAAATGAAACATGCCAAAATTGATAGTCCATCAGTTATTTTCGTTAGTCCACCTCTATTTATTTATTTATAAGCCAAAACAACTTTTCATACACGATAACCAGGGCTTCGCGTCATTTATTTTTTAAACTAAACTAATAGAATTATCAGAGGTTTTCTATCAGGTTCGTTTTTGAAACGCCCGAAATTAATGATCAAGCAGTTATTTTCGTTAGTCCACCTTTATATATTTATTTATACACCAAAACGCCTTTTTAATACGATAGCCGGTTTCGGGTCATTGTTGTTTACAAAAAATATAATTTTTACGTGTTTTGTAGTCAGGTTCGTTTGTACAACGTCCATAATTGATAGCAATTATTTTCGTTAAACCACCTTTATTTATTAATTTATAATCAAACTGATGCGTCAGATATGTGAAAAAAACACATATTTGGATAAAATATTGGAGTTGGACTAATTAAATTTTACCCTGGACTAATCTTGGGCTAACCAACTGTACCATCTAAAATGTAAAAAAAACATAAAAAAATGATGATGGACCAACTAAGTTTTACCCGGGACTAACCTGGATTAACCTTGGACTAACCAGCTGTAGCGTCAAATACATGTTGAAATCAGTGATTTTTTCAATTGTCCTTTTCTACTAGGGGTGGACTAACGATTCTTTTTGTTGGATTGACATGGACTAACAATGGAAAATTGAACCAGATATCTCTTCCCTCCTCACGGAGCTAGATTTTTTAATTTGGGTTCCCCAACTGCAAATGCATTCACTGAAATTCCCAAACTTTGACTTTTATAATATCGCTATGAACTTTTGCAATGATATTTATTTATATTTTTTATAGTTTTTGGATACAGACAACTTTGTATCCTCATCATCTTCAGGCTCAATACATTTGATAAGAGTAAATCAACCATACAATGACCAGATTCATCTGAAGACAATTACTGAATGGAAGAATATTCATCATTTTGCCAATGGAGAGATAAGTTCTTGCACAGCATTGGCAGTACATGAGAAGAATGATATTGTCACAGTGGGCGAAGATGGATGTATCAACCTATTGAATTCCCAGTCACAGAGGATATTGAGGAAAATTGGTAAGCTCAACTTAAAAGACTGAGTCTATAACAACATTTGCTTTTCAATGTATTCAAGTATTGGAATTTAAAATCATTATCAAAATTCAGTTCTTTATAACATATGGGTTGATAATGTTACTAGCTACACTGAAAATGATATGATTGGAACTCTAAGACTGATTTAAAAATGACATCAGGGATTTTATGTATAATGTAGTTTAGATTTTAAAATGTTTAGTTAGCTGTTAAGATACTTTTCGACTGCGTTCAAAAATGTTCGGTTTGGTGGTTCTGGAAAAGACAAAGCCAGTGAAATCACTTATAATGTGTAGTGAGCTAGGGATGTGTGCGTGGGGGTAGTCAGTTAACCATGGAGTGTCTAAGAAGAGAGTCGTGCGAAAGAGAGATTCCTTGATCTATTAACAGGCTGCTGTTCCCCATAAGCATGTAATTGTAACCGGAATGTACATTAAGAAATAAAACTGTACCCGAGAGTTGTGGTTGTCTATGCTCCTCAGCAAACCTATTTGGAATCCATTGAGTCTTCAACCACCACATTTTTTTGCAATTTCAGTTTTACATTTTCTAATATAACTTTTCTTTTCATTAGTTTTTTATTAGGATGTTTCTTCTTACATTAGTAGAATTGTTCACTTTCCAATTATAGCTTTTATTTTCACAGATAATGCAGATAGTTGCTCAATTCACTGTGTACTCTTTCTGAAGCATGATGAGATCCTTACTAGTAATTTGAGAGGACAGATGAAGATATGGGACTTGCGATCTTCCAGTGATCAACCAAGTAATACTTTTATGCTGAGTGGAGATCAAGTTACTCCCACCTGCTTGACCTATCATCCAACACAGAGGCATTTACTGATTACTGGTGATGATTTGGGTAAGTAAAATAGAAAAGGAGTTACATTTTTTTGGTTGCCTTTTCTTGGGAAAGCTTTATTTTTGCTGAGATTACAGGCGATAATTTGTTAGAAATTGAATCCAAAACATCCTTTGAACTTTGCAGAAAGAAAACAATACCTAAGCTGCATCAGCTGCAGCGAGATTGTTCATACTAGTTCTGCAAAGGTTAATACTTCATATTTATGAATGCCAAAGTAAACCTCACATTTAATTGAAATAGCATAACTAAACACTGACATAAATCATTTGAAGAGCATCATTATACAAAAAGACAGACGGGGTGCTGTTCTGCATTGATATAGGATCATCTCAGTTTTAAAATTCTGAACACCATAAATAATTTTTCATACATGATTGAAAATCATCACAAATTATGAATTACTTTTTACATGCATGTCGCGTAAAAACAGCCACAAAAATAATGACTGAGAAAATGCCTGTTTTTTAATTACATCAATTTTCTGGGTTAATCTTATGAAAACACCAAGTCTGTTATACCATAACATATTTATGAACAGAATATACTAACATTGGAGGAGTATGATCGTTTAAAATATTTAATACACTGTTATTAATTATTTTTATACATGTATTTCTTTAGAGTATATTTCTTAATCTTACTCTATAAGGATACACAAATCTAGGAAATTAATATAGACAAACCTTATACACCGACAAGAAATCTAATTCCAGGAGAATAAACCTTTTTTGTGTCTCAAGAATAGAATAATAAAACATTCTGAAACTTTGGAAAAGTATTATAGTATTGCTAAAAATACTAATTACACTATGGTACGTTACTCTGATAAGGAAAAAATCTAAACGCTTTATAGTGAAAGACAATAAAAGTGATTTTATTGGATTTTTAAATTTATTTTTTGCAAGGCCCTTCAAATTTTTAAGTAATTTATTTAACAGTTTTACTGACATGTTTATGTGACTCTAATGCAAGCGATGTTGGGGCATGATCAACTGATCTTTTTCCATTGTATCATATTCGTGGTTGGTTTCGTTTGTCGGATTTCTATGCCTTTTTTTTAACAAATAACAAACAGTAGTAAATATACAGTCCTAGAAATGTTATTATGTGTAGTTCCTTGGATAGGTTTTTTGCTGATTCCCAAGTCGGCGTATCAGTTATGGCTCTCAATGCAGCCTTTTGCAGTTTGAAAATTGATATCCACTCTGTGGAGTTCCCTCATGAAAGTATTCCATATGTAATTTGACTTTGAGACAGATTGAAGTATGCTACTCTTCTGACATGTAGTGGTTATATTTGTGTAATACGCCTATAGATCCGAAAGCACCTGGGTCATAATATGTTTCTTCTCTTATAGGCTACTTTTACTCCTTATCATCATCTAGAAACTGTACCAAAGCTTTAAAGATCAAAAGTTGTCTATACTTCTTCCATATAAAATTCGTTTCTATATTCTAATCATGTTTGGATGGCTTTTACAAACTTGCAGAATCAATATGATTTCATCATTTTGTTCTAGATGTGTTTTCGATACTAATGTTACAAATCGGCTTTAGGTATTACTTGTAATCACTACTTATGGATATTAAATTATGGCGCAACTATTACGAAACATTATACCAGATTTTATGAACAAAATGAAGCAATAAACAGAGAATTACCGAGTTTTTGATTTGGTATAAAAATGTTTTTTTAAATGTAGAATAAGGTGGAATTATCTATGCGAAAATATGTTGTCGATGGGATTAAAAGTTTGAATTCTTTTTGAAGGTCAATTATACCATGTTCAATTTTTGGTGCTAAAGAGTTATGGAAAAAGTTTAAAAAAACTGAAATAAAAAAGAATACTTCTATGATTGACTCCTAATCAAGGAGCACAAAAATTATATAAGTAAAGGAAAAACGTCAAAATCAGCACTTAGTAAAATATGGCATAGAATAAAATGTGCGTTTTTATAGTACACAGAGTAGATGACAATTTCATGAGGAAGATCTGCACCTATAAAGTTGAATAATGATTGTATTTCGAACCCCTCAGTGGACTATGACCCAGTTTGGTTGAGTACGCTTTTGAGAAAGATCGAATCAGTGTTCTCCAAATCTAGATATTGATCATGTGTTCCAGATATACTTCTAAGCCTATCGCGCTTCATAAGCACTGCGCGAGGATAAATGTCTGTTCACATTGACCTTAAAACCAAAACCACCACCAAAAGAACGACTTTTGGAACAGGCTTGTTCGAGGCGTTCAGACTGGACCTGGTGATGATGCGCCCGATGGGCCCCTCTAGTATTTGCTGTATTGGCGACTTTTGGAGTTATTATGCGAGTCAGCTCGGTCGAACATCTGCTATGAAAATATCTATAGATCAGCCACCCTTCTTCGGTGGTCTTCTTGGATGATCTACACTGTTGAGGTCATTTGTGAGGTCAGACGTATACACTAGACATATTGCTCGCTGCTGGATTGTGTCCAGGGTGTTCTTTGGGGCGCACCCACACATACACACATGCGAGCAGTACTTCAGCGATGGTCTGATATGCCATATGGATACCCTCTTGTACATCTCATCTTGAGATACAGGTTCCCTATTATACAACATTAATCTGAGGCGAATTGTTAAACTAATAATCTACACATCAGCTTTGGATTTAGGGGAGGCAAACCGGAACACTGGTAATTTGAGAGAGTATTAAATTCAAACATTTGAATACGGTAAGGCGATTGAAGCAGTTTGGAGCGTAAAATGTGGGAATGGATAAACATTTTTGCTTTTCACAGGAAAGCAACGTGTTTGCTGATTAATAATGACAGGTAGACATTATCTCTGAGCATATGAGATTTTCAAAACTAGGGTTGCTAAAGGTACCCTGTTGATTGTTCACTTCATACCTTCGCAGCTGAATTGTATGGCCCTTCAATTCATGACTGTTCCAATGATCTAAATATATGAAAAATTCACGATATTACGGCTGAAAGTACTTACTGATTTAAAATATTTGTTACTTTTGGGGAATCATGTACATCGTCTACATTCATATACTTAAACTTTCGTTTTTTACAGGTGCTTTGACCACGTGGGACTTGCGTCAAAACACTTATCCAATAAATGTGTTGAACGCACATGAAGGTGCCATATCCGAGATCCAGTTTCATCCAGACCAACCGAACCATCTCTTCAGCTGTTCTAGTGCTGGGGAGATTTGGCATTGGTACACCAAAGCCAAAACAGGTTCTTCACTCATGCCTGACTCTGATACGAACGTATGGTTGGCACATGATAATGTAAAAAATAAGCTGGAGGTGTTTACTTTGATGCCGACGCTAGGAAAATCGATCAATACATTGGATTTAAGTAGGAATAAGGTTATTTGTGGTTGTGATAATGAGGCTATTTATTTGATTAACGGTGTAACTTTGTGTTGAAAATATAATTGGGAAGAGCCTTGATATTTTGTTGTAATTTATTTTTTCTTGTAGATATCCCAATTTCGGAATTTTTGGGATGGTAGTGATTAGTGGTGCACTTGAGTTTTTTTCTGAAACGTGTCCTTTAGTTTTCCATAATTCAGCTTGCGCACTTCCCCGCTCATCCGCCTTCCGCCGCGATACGCGGCCTGTGCATTTTCGTACTCAATGTTCAATCAACTGATACCACTCCACGTTAAATAAAGAGTCACTCTATTTCACGTCATTTTTAATTGGCCATATGGTAGGTTCGGAATTATTTATGATTGTTATACGTTAAAATGGAGTAATCTGTAATAGTTCCTATAACAGAACTCTATCAAATTAGCTGGTATTATAAAAAAGCGAATCATTGTTTATATATATTTACCGCTTAAAATATACTGTATTGAGCACTTAAAACAATACAAAAAAAAGGCGTCAAGTATATTAACGTTGTATTTCCCACTCAATGATATCAGTATGGAAATTGATATTTTATCAGGATTTTGGGACTTGATCCTTTGAAATACAATAAAAAATAAAGGAGTTAAAATACTTTAAATTTGTTTATGATTTAAATGGTTCAAATAATTCCCAAACTTTTAATTTCTCAAAGTTTTTGAGAATTACATAACTTTTATTGGATAAACAGTTCTGAAATCCGTGAAAATATGTAGTTACTGCTGCAAATTAAATATGGATTCGACCTACCTGACACTATTATGTAATTATTTATCCTTAAGAAGGTAATGTGTAGTATTAGGCGTTGTTCAGACAAGCAAGACAGGTCATTAAAGTAAACATGGCAACCTAGCAAAATCCGGGAGCAGCATCTCTCTGTGTATTGTATTTATAAACGACAGTTCGACGTTCATTGGTCATTTGCTTACATGCTAGAGTAAACATGTCGAGCAATACAAGATGTTATATGGATAAGTACCTCCATTATTACTGGATTACACTCGATAGATATTTCAAAAAGTACGAAGTATAACGCCATCAACATTTTATAGATAGGTCTCTCCCTTACCATTCCCTACCCACCAACACCAATTTTTTTCCGGAAAATTTTCAGAATGTCAAGGGGCCGCCACTGAATTCATTTTCAAAAACTACAAAGCTTATTCGTCTTTGTCTCAGTAGTATATAGATGGGCCAACGATTACCCGACAAACAGACACATACCGACGGAAATGAGTGACATGGTTTTCTTGATGTGTATGTCATAAAACATGACGAGAACACAATATCTCCAATTCCAAATTTTTTGCGATTACAATACTTCCTCGTCCATTGGCGGCACAATTTGTCCATACTAACCTCAAACCACTACTTCATACATCCACTTATCGTGTAGAAAGTGAAAGCTTAAATTTGTTTGTCGTATTTGGAACGCGTTGAATATGTCTAACAAGGTCGGATGAGTATCGGGGTCAATAGTATATAAATGGAAGTCTTTTACATACGACAAAAAAATCCCCTCCCCATCAACCTCTTACTCTCAATTTTTTGGATCCCCATTTTTTTTTTGGAAAATCAAGCATGTAAAACGAGGCTCACTCAAAATCTTTCTTTTCTTGCCCAGTGTCAAAATTACATCAAAACACAAACTGTACTTTTCGAGTTATATAAGAATTAGGATCGCCGGACAGACAAACGGACAAGATTTCGAAATTTTTCATTTTACAATGAATGTCTCTGCATGTGTTAAAATCAATCGGGAACTTCCCTGTTTGGCACGAATTGATAATAGGCCAAGTGGTGTCATTTATTCTCATTGAGCTGCCGCTCGGCCGCTCGTCTCCGTATTCAGTTGCAGCATATAAACATTAAAAGACTATTGATACCACTCTGAGCTAGATATTTTTGATTGCTGTGTAATCCAAAGTATAATACAGTATAAAAAATACATAACTACAATAGTCCTTAAACCCATTTTGCTACTTATGCAACCAGAAATACGTTCGTAAGAGGAAGAAGTAGATGGAGGTATGCCTAATTTCACTTGAACATACCGTTCAATGCAGTCAGCCACTGAATGTCTGAATCACAAATTACGGATACGGAGATGTTAATAACAAATGAGAATAGAACAAATTACTATAAGATGATCATAGATTTATACTAGTAGAGTGTATAAATTCCAATAGGCTGTCGTAGCAAGCATATTATACACTGACGATAGAACACTGATCTATCGTCGTTGATATTATATAATGCACTTATATTGAAGGTTGCCTGTACCTTCAAGTAGATAAATAATTTTTTAGCATCCAAAAATATGTGTTCGAGATTTCCGACTTCATTGCAATCTGTGCATAATTCTGTGTTCACAACGCCGATCCTATGTAAGTCTATCGGGTAGCTCGCAATTTTATGCTTATCAGTGTCTCACGCTTTTCCCTTATAGTCACAGAACCAGAGTGTTCTAGGTATTTCTGGTTGATATAGTACATATCTATTCGAACGTGTTCTATTTTTTCTATATTTCTGTCCAATATAATTTTGATTGTTTTTCTCTTTGCAGAGTTATGATTACAGCTCTAGGAAGGTTATGATTTGTTTTTTCCAGATGCTATACTTTTTAAGCTAATTTACCAATTATTTCATTATCTTTGACCCAACATGAGCTTCGACCCACTAAATTTTTATCTCATAATTTTGTTCATTCAGCCGCTTTAGGTATTTTTTGATGTTTATAATGGTAGAATATATGGGTTACTATAAGGGTTGTTTATATTCAAGGGAAAACAGGTCCTCTGAAGTGTTAGGACCTTTGACTTCGTAAGTTGCCAATGTGCATCGCCATAGTGCGCGACGCTTGGAGATGAGCGTTAAAGATTGTCTGAAGAATTGACAAGCTGTTTGATAGCACCAACGCTCTATGTGCTACAATGCCTTGAAAATACCTATAGCTTTAGCTGTGTATATCGAAGTATACATGCTCAATTTGAATTCTGACTGTCCGATGGGATAAACACAGAAAGCACACTTCATACTCGTGTCCTTGAGACATTTTTCTTCAACCGCAGATGTTATTTTATCAGCTCAGTCAGCATAAGGTTTTGTTGATTCAGTGACAACAAAAAATTGTCTGGGGAATTGCACATTTATGTATTTTTGTCATATCAGTTCAAGTTTTCGTAAATGCATCACAAACAGGAGAAGATTATCTTTTGAGCCAATCTTTATCTGTAAAATCGTAGACGTTCAAAGAGTTGATCTTTTTTATTTTATGGTCTTGCTTTGTTTTTGATTTTAGATTTTGTTTTTTCGACAAAAGTTGTCTCCTTAGTTCTAGAGGTGGTTCTAAGCTTTCTACTCTCAAGAGCTTAATTGAGGTGAACCTCATTGTTCTTAAGCATAGTCGTAATGCCATGTTATGTAGCGGATCCAATCGTGGCAATAGATTATTAATGGCGGTCTCACAGGATCTGCTCCCCACCCTGTACGCCCAATTATTTTCAGTTTTACAGTAAGTTATGTCCCTTTGTATACTTATTAATGATGTTTTCAATAATCGGTTGTCAGGTTAACTTTTTATTCAAATTAATACCATGGTAGGTTATGGATTTGGTGACAAGGAAAGTTGTTCCATTGATTTTTACGATATCAGTTAGCTGAAAGTTACGCCTTGTAAAAAATACGACTGGATTTTTGTACTGACAGTTCGAAGCCTAGCAAATCTAGTTAATCAACGTACTAGTTGACAATGTCTCGTCTTGTTTTTTGACTTTTGCATCAATATCAGCACCTTTTCTCCATACTTCGTGGAAGATATCTAATAAGAATTTTCTTGCATTATTAGGTAAATACCAGAGCATGGAATATATAACATTGTCTTTTCTTGGAGCCGAGTTATTGCATTTTCCCAGAGCATGTTCCAATTTAGTTGTAGTGACACGATGCCTGAGATTACCATTACTTTTGTCTGGTAGACGGAAGGTAGAGTGAAGTTTTCCAAGAAATTCTCTCCCCATTCATCGTTTTCGTTCATTTGGTGTTCTATAAAAATGTGTTGCATTTTTGCAAGATGATAAAAAATAAAATTTTAATTACAAATAAATGATTTTGATAATATAAATAAAGACTGCTAATCAGTAAAAATCTAATACAAAACGAATGGTCGTACTCTGAACCTCAAGTAAGTGATTTGTCGAAGTAGTGGCGCTATGTTTCGGGTATTTTGTATTTTTAAAACTGCAACAGGGAATTTTTTCCATTAGGGGCGGTGTTGTGAATGGAAATACTTCCAGCGGAAATATTCACATGGAAATGGAAATATTGGAAATTTCTGAATGTGTCCCACAAATATTGTAAATGTTGGAAATATTGTAAAAAAAATTAAAATACGTTTTAAGAGGTCAGAAGCAGAAGTTTATATGAATCTCGTATAATTTCATGTAGTGGAAATATCACACTAGGTAAATAATGTCTGCTTTCGGCAACGGGATACGAGTATACAGTGGAATACTTTTTTATTTGTTTTGTATAGTCTTGACTCTTTGACAGTGCATTTTGAAATGGAGAAAACAAAATAATGTCTACTAAAAGTAATGATGTCAGCGATGAAGATATGCCTTTTCCTCGACTTGTTTCGTATTCAGTGATTGTTATTTAAAAACGATTATATTTTGAAAGATCTGACAAAGTTCAAGTCAATATTAGATCATCTAGATATGAAAATAATAAGAGTCTGGAGTTCCTCAAGAATCTATTTTTAGACCTCTTCTTTTCTTGATATATACAGCTGATACAAAATCACGCCATTTGGGAAACATAACCAACCAGAAGAAAACCTGCAGAAGTAACTTATTGTCCCATCTATCGAGGTGTTGAGAATGCAGTTATGAAGTTCCAATATTTGTCATCTTTTTGTAACATATTGTATCTCTTGTATCTTGTAATATCATCCTGGGGCATTCTATTTGATATTACAGTAATTCAGATAACAATTGTGTGACTTGAAAACAAGATATTCCATTACAATGATAGAAGAGTTCACTAAGACGAGCATCTTCAATCTACATGATTACTCCAATGCATTTTTAGTAACGAATTGTGGTTTTCCTCAAATGTAAATTGGTGTCCACTACATACTACGAAAAAGATATCACCTTCATATTAGAAATGAATTATTTCTTGTATGATTTATCTTGGGAATCCTTCTCGCCATTTCGCTACATGTGAAATAAACAATTGGAATAAAAGGAATGTAAAATTCATTTGTATGATCAAGTACATTTTTTTACAATTTGATCATTCAATTGGCAAGTCGTTGCCTTCTTCTTCATCCGAGGATCCTAGTTCATCCACCATATTGATGATCTCCGTTTGCATTCCTTCTTCATTCATTTGACCTTCTCTCAGCACTGTCATCATTTGTGGGGAGTACTGCTCAACTTTATCTAGTAAAGTTTCAGGATATCCAGGCGAGTAGTACCTGTAGTTAAAAATATGAAGTGAAGCTAATTGATATATATATATATATATATATATATATATATATATATATATATGATATATATATATATATATATATATATATATATAATATATATATATATATATATATATATATATATATATATATATATATATATTAATTATTATTAGTGATTCTGTGTCCATGACGGCTCAGCCAATCAGAGAGTACCCGTCATCTCGTCGACCTTCCAATGAGGATTGGCAAATGGCAGGTGAGGTCGTGACTTACGAACAGCTAAGATGGGCGATAGACACTTTTGCTCCATACAAAAGTCTAGACGGGGTGTTTCCGGCCATGCTACAGCAAGGACAGGAGCAGGTCATACCACGCCTAATTAAGATATTTCGGGCCTGTGTAGCCACTTGCTCCACACCCAGGAGCTGGCTGCATACAAAGGTCGTCTTCATACCTAAACCGGGCAGGGGTATCTATACAAGCCCGAGGGATTTCAGACCAATTACTCTTTCATCATTACTTCTCCATGCGTGTCAGTTTGCTTATCAAGCAGGAAAATCGGTTGAGCTGGCTCTCCATCAGCTGGTTTGCAGGCTTGAGAAGACGCTGGACCAGCGGAAAGTGGCTCTAGTGGCCTTCCTAGATATCGAGGGTGCATTCAGTTGCACCACCATCAACTCGATCAAGCGGTCCTTAGAAAGATATGGGATTAACCCACTCTTGATGGAGTGGATCTCAACCACCTTAGAGGGTCGAGTGGCTTCCGCTACAATTAATGACGTTAGTCATAGAGTCGCGGTAGCGCGAGGCTGTCCACAGGGCGGAGTGCTGTCACCTCTACTGTGGTGCCTGGTAGTAAATGAACTTCTCGTTAGGCTCAGTAACATGGGGGTGTATGTACAGGCCTATGCCGACGATGTCAGCATTGTGGTCAGAGGTAGATTTATTAAAACAGTCTCTGAGGTAATGCAAGGCGTGCGTCGTGCAATGCAGTTGTGGTGTAATGAGGTCGATCTATCAGTGAATGCTAACATGTTCAAGCTCGTTATGTTCACCAGGAGGAGGAAACTCGACGGATTCGTCAAACCAACCTTCTTTGGGACACCACTTGTACTATCCCAATCAGTAAAATACCTAGGTGTAATCCTGGATTACAAGCTGAATTGGAGACAGCATGTTGAATACAAGGTCAACAAAGCTCGCAACTCCCTATGGGCTTGCAGAAGGGTCGTTGGCGCGAGATGGGGACTAAGGCCTAAAGTGGTACATTGGCTCTACACGACAATAGTAAGACCATCCTTATTTTATGGCTCCTTAGTATGGTGGCCCTGAGTAAGGACAGAGGCAATCAAAGTCAGACTCAATAAAATCCAACGGCTGGCGTGTATTAGTACAACGAGCGCTGTGCGGTCGACCCCATTGGGTACCCTCGAAGCACTGCTGAATTTCCCTCCACTAGATCTTGTGATCAGGGGAGAGGCCAGGGTTACTGCATTCCGGCTAAGGAGTCAAGGCAGTTGGTCTTTTATCAATCCGGGTAAAGGGCACTGTGCGATCCTTTTAAAGTTTCAAAAGGAGACACCGATTTTGCAAACAAGGAGTGATATAATTAAGCCCAAGTACCTTTTTGATTGCAAATTCATGGTGGAGTATCCAACAAGAGAGGAATGGGTCACCGGAGGCCGGCAGCTCTTCGAGAGAGGTGGGCAATTCTGGTACACGGATGGCTCACTGACCGAGGAGGGCTCTGGCTTCGTGGTGTTCGGACCAAATACAAGACTCTCATTCCTCCTTGGGGGATACACCACTGTCTTCCAGGCTGAGATCTTTGCAATTTTAGCGTGTGCAATTCGCATACAGGAAAATCAGGGGCTTAGGAGACGAATAACTATTAGCTCCGATAGTCAGGCAGCAATCAAGGTAGTAAGTGCCTGCAGGATAGTATCAGGGCTGGCCTTAGAGTGTAGGAAAGCTCTTGACGAGATCGCAGAGAAACACAGGGTCTCACTAATGTGGGTCCCTGGACATTCTGAGGTTCGAGGAAACATTATGGCGGACGCTTTGGCGAAGGCAGGATCAAAAGAGGGGTTGCGGAACCGGCTGTAGGGTTGGCCGCAGGTAGAATTAGAAAAGTTACGGACGAGTGGATTCAAATTCAACACTCTTTGAGGTGAAATAGCATCTCAGGACATCTCCGTCAGGCACGGGAATTCATTACAGGGCCTGTAGGCAGAGAGGGGCGATTTTGCCTCTCTCTTGATAGGAGTCATCTTAGGTTGCTGGTGGGACTGCTCTCTGGTCATAATACCTTTGAGCGGCACCTGCACCTAATGGGGATAGTTAGTGACCCAACGTGTGCACGCTGTGTCGATGAGGAGGAGTCCTCGGCACACATACTATGCCGCTGTGAAGCCCTCGGGCACCACAGACAGGCCATACTGGGGTCCATGATTCTGGTACCAGGGGATATAAGATGGGCAGGACCCAAGGCCATACTTAACTTTACGAAAAGGGCTGGCCTTAGGAACTAGAGCTGATAGAAGCGCAAAAGGGCCCGGTGGTGGCCTATGCACCGATGGTCCACATCGGAATGCCTCTTTCTATTCACTCATTCATTTATTATTAGTGATAATGAATTATTATAGTAGTGCCTACCAGTAAAACTCAAACTATTATCGGTTTGTGGTCCGGCATTAACAATTAAGTATAGGCATATAGTTTTTTCGATGCATTTTAATTTTTATTCCAAAAAACACAATAATTACTACAACTTTTCAATGTGGCTGGTGGAAACCCTTAACTGCTGAAAAATTGAGGGAGCTTGATTAACTGGCGTGTCCCAATGGCTGATAAGGTGTCTCCAGTGGGTGTGGGAGGGGTGCTCTGCACCAGCGTGATGTTGTGCAGAGCCCACCTTGTTCGCCCTCTGGGTAGCCAATGAATAAGGCATTGTATAGCCACCGAATAATTGCCTGCGGATCATGTTAAACTAGAGAGGTTGCAAGCTCCCAGATGCCTTCATGGTCCTCTATTTCCATCCTACTCACCGTATAGTCCTGCCCAAGAAATTCCTCTCCTTAACTTACCCATCCTTGGGACTTAACTGGTAATAACTACCAATGGGCATGGACCAAAAACTGACAAACCCACAGCAATATGGCAAAAGCGAAAAATGAAGTTGTTACAGTGCAGGGGGAGGGGGCTTGGAGACCCTAGTATATGCCCAGGGAGAAGAGAGAGCGGGCTGAATTGGTGCGATATAAAGCAACCGTAATAAACAAACAACTGAAGTTGAGTACAGTTCGACCATGGCCTAGACAAAGAGCATGAATAGGGAAGATTGAAGATGGGATGGCAAAGTTTATCCATTTGCTAGGAGGAGTTAATTGGACGTTTGCATGCTTAGTTAATGCAATCCTTGATACATGCCACGGTATCATATCTATCTTACAGCTGCGGTAGGAGAAACAAATCAGTGTACTGGTTGATGCAATTATGCTGCGATAGGCATATACTCGGAGGAATTTGGCCCTGTGGCACTGAGATGAGCTCAGAGAGGCCAGGACGGCTCTTTGGCAGACGATCAAAACGTTCAGGAAAGATTTTGGAACAACCCAATAGAAGACATCCACAGAGACTTATGGGGGGAAGGCTAGCGCATAGTTGCTTCCAGACTAACCATCAGACCATCTGACCTCACTATACCTATGCACCTCAGGGTTCACATTTCCGAGGCATTTTTCCTAGTACAAAATACTATATGGGTAGATATGCACCCAATGGCCAATAATATGTTCACCATCGCAGAACTTACAGCAGCAGGCGAGAGAGCTAAAACGCGTCAAACCTCTGGCCCACCAGAAATAATAAAGCTGGTAGTGGAGATGTCTTCCTAATGGTAGCTGATATAAGACTTTTACTAAAAAAGGTTGAATAACCACATTCACCATCAGCTTACAGACCATCATGTCTGTATAGTTTTTGAATGGGTATATCTACTATTCACGCCATAGAGTAAATTAATCTAATCTGACCATATACGCAAGACCACTAAACTAATGAGATGGTAGCAATGGTGAGCAGACTAATGAACTGTTAGCAGCGGAGAGAGCCGAAGCATAGAATATCATAGGATCCTAACTACTGAGCTTGTAATACAAATGAGAACGCAAGGCACACTTTTTTCGAATGCACCAGATGGACACGTCAGAGACAAGCATGCAACACTATATTAGGAGAAACAATAAGTCCTGTTGACATGATCGGGGTAACGCTAACCTCACCTAAAAACTGGTGTGCTATTAAAGTCTTAGTGGAAACTATTATGATAGGAAAATGAAATGACACGCAGGACAGACAGTAATAAATGAGGTGATCTCACCCTCGAAAGTAATGCTAACGTTCCAAAGGGTGTAGATTACATCGTTTTTTGAATAATACCTTACAATCTCCTCTGGGAAGCATGAGTTGACGATGTTGATGTACTCGTAGAGGGTAGTTCCTGGTTTGGCTTCCATCTCCTGCACTTTTTTCAAACCTCCAGAAGTAACAAACGTCCTACGTGCCTTCGGATCTTGAGGTAGCACTTTGCTGTATTGGCCCAGAACATATTTCAATATGTTAGGAGGGGCATCGTAGAGAAGAGGTTCAAGTGCTGAGATCAGCAAACATTTTTGCAAACAGAGCTTCAGGCAGTTCTTGCACTTATGCTTCAGGTCATCGGACGATTCATCACTCACATACAATTCCACCTTGAAATTATATAATGAAAACATTTGAATGATACTAATAAGTTTTCCATTTATCATCTTTTAGCGGGAAGGTGACAGAAATTTTCCAATTTGAGATATTATATTGTACATGCTTCGCAGAATTGCGGTAACCACTGGTTATCATAAAATAATCAACTTCAAGAATTAGAGCAATCAGTTTCGGCCAGTCTTATCGTAGTACAAACTGGTTGCGTTGTTGAAAAGCGAGATCAAAGGTGTTGACAAGCCATAGATCATAACCGATTTTATCGAAAAACAAAAAAGGAAAAAAGATCTCAAATAACTGAACTTCCAACTTGGTCTTCGAGGTAACTTTCATATTCATTATTTTGATTGTGACAGTGGCGGTGGCGATTTTAGCGAAGAACAAAAAAGGTAAAAAGATTTCCAATAACTGAATTTCCAACTCGGTCTTTGAGGTAACTTTCATATTTATTAATTCATATGAGGTGCAGCATGTGATAAGTTTTGCATGGCAAGGCGTGTCCGTCAACATGTCGATAAGCATTGAGAGGGGAACGGATCATTTATAAGAATTCTTTGTATGTGCAGAAATTAAATATAAAATCAATGGTGCTCTTGTTCTAAGAGTGGACAGCAGGATGCCATCAAGGACTGTTCTTATTTTTTCAGTTTCTAACTCCCAGTGAGTCATCGTTCATATTTTTTTGTTTTCCCACCGGCAGCCAAACCAGCGGCCTATCGACTGGACGAGTGACGTACTTTGTATATGATTACTCCATATTTTTTGTAAGTTAAAGTAAAACAGATTAGTTACTAAAACTTGGAATGCTTAGTCAAATTTGTAATGAAAAGAAGAAATAAATGATCAAAGTAAGTAATAATATTGAAAGTATGTGCAATATATAACCATGATATTTGTTAAAAAGGAAATGTCTTATACATTTCGAATCTAGCTTGGTGTTATGGAATAAGAAATCTCATTGATTGTATAAGATGAATCCCCGCGGATATGTGAATATTTTGGAGAATAGCTTTGTTCCCTTCAACAGAATCCTTTAATTAAAGAAAACAATACATTTTTTAAAAGAATAAATTCGGCCTTACAACCATCAGAACTTAACCCCATAGAGAATCTTGGGGGAGGATATGGAAATCTATCCAAGGCAGTAATGCAGCAATTTGGTGGCTAGTATGCGGAGGAGAATTCAAGCTTGCATTGATGAGGTATAATAAATATTGGTGAGATACAAATATGTATATATAAGAACTTACATTTTCTTCCCCTGTCTCAGATAATGCTTGTATATTAGTTTGTGAAAAGTTTGATTGGTTTTTGTGTAGAAAATTGAAATGTAGTATAAACTTATTGGCATACATTGTAATGCTACTTCAATATCAAGCATTAGTGAAATGTTACAAAATCAAAGCTTTCATTGAATCACTACACGTGCAAAAAATTTGTTCATCTCCAAATATTCGATTATTGGACCATGACAAGATTTCGCGTATCTTGTCACTTTGCTGGAAATCCATCCTAAGCACTGACAATATACATATTTTTTTTAGATGCTATAGCTGCTACTGCCTATGTTTTACTGAATTTAGTTTGTGTTTGTTTTCATACTTTCTGGTAGTCTTTTTTGTTTTATTTATAATGAATTATTTGATTGATTGTTAGTGTAGGTGTTTTTATTGAAAGTTGTTATACATTTTAGTTTGACGTAATTCAGTACGAATTTTTTGAATCGGTCTTTTTGTCATATTCTTCCCATTTTGATAAATTTACAAGTATTTGAGGGAGTTGCCGGAAACTAGATTATAAGTTCTTTTTGTTCTAATATCTTTGCAACTACTACAATCCAAACGCAGGCGGTACATTGGACATTGGACTTCACACATGTGATTTAGACTGAACAGGGATATATCAGGTATCTTTTTGTTTTTGATACTTCCACTAGCAAAAGTGATGTCGGGAAGCAATCCATTTGTGATGTTTGGGAAATTGTAAATATCTTTCCACTCACTTGATGAGTGCCACAGGGTTCAACCCTAGGTCCATTGCTATTCGTGCTATTACTATTGATGAGGGTGAAAATCTTAATGATTCTGAATTGCATCAATTTGCTTCCCAAGCCTATAGGGGTTTTAAAAGAAAAAATCAGTAGATAGTGTATTCAGTCATTCAGTTGAACATGGTTTTAAAATGCATCCTACCAAATCACAACTTTTTATTTTTTGATAATATAGCAGGAAAAAAGAACAATATAAATGTTTGTATAGATGGGAATAGTGTTGATGCTTGTGAATCTGTCGAAAGCTTGGGTTTAAATATCAACAGTAAACTTAGATTACGCTAACAAATAATTCTATTGTTGCAAAAATCACTTAGAGAAACCTTATTAAAGTAGAAGCTTTTTAAATTTTGGACTTAAGATACAACTTTGTGAAGTAGTAATACTAAGTCACTAAAATTATGCTGATTTTGTTCACGGATCTTGTCTAGATATGACATCCGCAAATAGAATTGAAAAAAAATGAAAATTCTTCTGTTAGACTGATTTTCACTTCAGAAAGGAGAGATAATGTTTCAAATAGACCTGAATTGAGATGGTACGATCCAAGAAACTACATATGGCATGCCATATCTAGTAATATTAATTACCAGGTGATCAAGATAATCATGTTCTGGAAATAAAGTTTCATGAGTCATCACTATATAAGAGGTACATACCAATTTTAACTTTTCGATCTCTAGAAAAGCTTTTGAATAATATCTGTTGCACGATATATGACTGGTTAATCAACTTAAATTTTTATATATTTCAATTCAAAATTTGGAATGTACTAAATGATTTTGTAATTTTCCTTATTATAGTGTTATATTATACCTAACTATGTATTGGTACTCGGTTGACTGGAGTATTATTATTATTGTTACTGTTATTTCAACCCTTCTCGCAAGATTGTGATATGAACAGGTACTGACGGGCTGTGCCCAGTCAACACCCGAGCATTTGCTCTGCTTTGAGGATGGAGGATCACAGATTTCTTGAAGGTCTTGTGTAACTTTTCGTTGAGTCCTAATTGTTGTATGTGTGGTGTCAATATGATTGACGTGAGATCTGAGACTGACATAGTGAGGGAGATGATAATGACTTCTTGTTTCCAGAGTCGTTTAATTTGTGTTGCGAGATCTGTTATTTAGATATTTTCTCAGAATAGTTACTTTGAACGTTGTTGTTGTGGATAGCGATATCTATTAAATGGGTAACTCTTTCTGCATTGGATTGAACAACAATTTCCGACGAATCAAGAATACTCAAATATGTCAGACTTCATTGTATGTTGCTTATGTTCCATTCATATACTATTTTAGCTTCCAATCCAAGTTTTGTTCAAAAAGAAAAATAATTAAATCTTTTTTTTGTATGTTTCTCACCTTTTTTAAAGGGATTACAAATATGTATATACTGATTGTACTTTCTGAATTAATGACTGATGACGTTGTCTTAGGTTTGTAGCTAAAAGAATACATGATAATGGTAATATATTGAAATTCACCAGCTTAGGAAAAATATCAGCAGCAGCCACCGCGTGCGAATGTTCCGGACTATGTTTACCGATCTGACCCAGTGTCCAAGCTGTTACTGATAACAGTCGATCATCTTTTGACTCCTGCAATATCTTGCTCAGAACTACTACACATTTGCATCCCAGTATGGACATCGCCAGCTGATCGCAATGAGCCGAAATAAATCCTAAAAGAATACATAAAATGTAAGAGATTTGGCTACAACTACCAACAAAAATTCTTCAAAACTTGGAGAAAGGGGAGAATATAATTTAAAAAAGCTGAAAAGTGAAAAAGCTGTTATTCCAGTATGCCGATAGGAATATTAATATTAATGTTAATTTATATAATGTGCATAATAGAAAATAAATGGAATGTACCCCGTTCGGGGTTCACCGCAAATCATAAGAAACTAGTTATTTCCCACTGTTTTTGCATGATTATAATCAATGTAAGCAGAGGAGAGTAACCCATATTGGACCCGCTCCAAAATTGTACCACCTTTAGTTTTTTTCTAAATACGTGACATATATGTGGAGCAGAGCAATTTTGCTTCTTGTAGAGTCTCGAGTCTTCTTGCTCGTTATATCGAAAGCTTCCGATTGGGTGTCGAGAGACTTCTGATCTAGCTTGCTGCTCATGCGCTGCCTCTAGATCTATGCCAATGATTGGATAATTATCTCAGAGATCGCTCCTTATTTGTGGTGGTGGATGGATATGCTTCTGATGTGTTTACTATTATCGCGGATGTTGCTCAGAGATCTGTCATTTTCTTCTTCCAACCATATCTACAGCTTCGTAGATGCCAGGACCTCTCTTTCCTGCATCGAACCGGAAAAACCACTGTCATACCGAGAGATCTTCCTTTGCCGAGGGAAGCATGTTGACACAAAGAAAATTCTGTAATCACGATTTATAAATGAAGTTCAGTTTAACGCACAAGAGTCAGCCAATAATCCCGAGGAAGACCAATGCCAAATATTTGAATTATCTTCCATCAAGTCCTGGGGTTTCCCATCAACAATAACATGTCATGGCATCATTATGTTGTCGGTCTTACTGGGCCGGCTTCCTAGAAGTTGAGGATTCCTTTCCGCTCCAGGAAACTGTATTCTACTGCTACTCTACAAGGTCCAGATCAAACCTCGCTGGAGTACTGCCCGCATGCGATCCTTTACGGTCTGGAACGTCAAAGAATAGTGGCTGATCTGACTCTATTCTTTAGATATTATTATGGCAGATATTCGACCGAGCGTAATAAAAAAACTATATTTCAGATTATCTTGTTGGTTTCTGGTCTTCATATAGATTACCATATGAGTGTTAAATTTTCAGTTAATTTGACATACCGGATATTCGATATAAGTGAAATAATATTGATCTGTTTCACACATACGCAACAATACAGTCCAAACACGATATTCAAGGAACATCACTTATCTCAGCATCCTCACGAAACCGAAATCTAAAAACAAAAACTGGGACAGCAAAAACTGTTCTACCAGGTACCTTGTGAGTGCGCCAGCATATAAGATCTATGCAGGAAAGAATGAAAGAACATCCTATCAGCAAACACCGAGCTGAATATGAGAAAACTGGAATAGCGAAACCTGTATGGACCGAACAACACAGAATAGCTTTGTAAAATCGTAAATTAATACATAGAGCGCCACATTAGCCACGCCGAATGTTCAAGAAGGCTGCTGCAACAACGCATTGGTGCAGATCTCCAGCTACCGTACGTATCAGTTGCGTATCTCAAACAACTTTCCTCAGGTACACCTTACCGAAGTCGTTGAAGTATTAGGTGTACCGGAAGGACTAGCCTATTCCAATAGTATTCACTGGTTTCTAACTAAATTAAAGTTGTGCTACTGCCTTTATGACACTTATTATTTCAAGTTTATTATCAGATTTTGTATGGTATTTTTCTTAATACTCTAACGTATCCTGTGGTTTATCTTAATATTTTTCATTAGCAAGTCTGATTTAAGGTTTTCCATATCTTCTTCTTGACCTTAATATCTTGCTATTGTTCTGCAAACAGCGTTTGGATCGACTGAGACCTGTTTGAGTATCTAGCTGGTGGAGAGTTTGACGCAAAAACAGAAGATATGTGGTTCGATATTGCCGGGTTTTTCCGCCTCAAATGTGCCTCTCGTAAACGAATCATGTACAAGATGCAACATGTGAAATTTTTTACATTTACATGTACTTTTCTTATTGGATTTTTTTATTTTTCTTTACTTTTCCTTTTTTTATCACAAAAATAAATAGGCCGCTGTAATCCCCAAAACAATTTCTAGCGAGGGGTCCAATGATACATCTTTTAATTTCGATGTAAAGACGGGTGTTAGCTCTCTCCTCTCTTTAGGTGGCTCAATATGGAACTCGGCAAACAAAATATTGATAATGCTGTAATGAGATAATTTCAGCTAAAAAAACTGAAGTTAGGAATGACATTTTAGGTGCCCAGCGTGATGCAAAGCTCTGCCTTCATGCTAAGGTAGGTTATGAGCATCACTTTAGATGATAAGTTTTAGCTCGCTTGAAATCACCTTTCAAAACATTTTAATGTAGCATTGTTTTGGAAGCTCTGTATTTATTTACGTAACATGAGAAAAATTTCATAATATTTTTAAGGCCCCTAAGCATACATTATATTCTATTTCAGCTCCTAATAGAAATTAGAAAATCCGAAATCAATAGGTCTGAATGAGTAGAAGAAGCTCATTCCACAACGCGGAGTTTCTCCAAAAGAGCGACTTCTGGAAATAGCCGATTAGAGGTCTGAGGATGCGCACGTTTGATCCCCTAGTGATTTTTATACTAACGACTTTTGGTGGCTTTTATGCGAAATATTTCGGTAGGTCATTTGCGATGATAGTATCTATAGAATAGGACAAATCAGCCATCCGCCTTCGACGTTTCAGAGTGCAGAGGTCTTTAAATCCAGTAATGGGGGTCTCTCCATCTCCATGGCTGGCAGACTATCATGTGATTTTTTGGTGTGGTTGTTGTCTGAGTTTTCTGTGCATTAAACATCACTTCATTTGTAGGTCACCATTCGACAATCCTTTCGATTCCTTTATTAATCTGCCCCGTCGAAGTAACATCTAACATCATAGCAGTGCTTTGCATTGCTCCATGCAGAAAATAAGGGTGCTATCATCTGGGAAACTGTAGATAGCATCAGATGTTATTTTCAACAGTTCGTTGATATATAGCAAGCAGAGCGTTGGAGATAGAACAAGTCCCTGTGGTACTGCCGTATTGATGATAAACATATAGGATACATATCCTACCACTGAGAATAAGGAGCGGTCTTAGGGAAACCTATCGAACCATTGATATAGATCCGGTGGCAGCCCATAGGTAGCAAATTTCATCAGAAGTCCCATGCCACACCATATTTTAAGCTTTTGATATATTGAGCTGTTGTTCAAGAATAATACTTTGAGGGTCATCATATACGTATATATCTGTGGCTTGGATCTAAAAACACCAGTTTCAAAAAGAAAAATTCATATTATTGATAAAATTGTACTGGCTGCTACAGCATTTATTAAACTACTGAAAATTAATTAATTTATATGATATCCAAAATATTAGTAAAGTTCTTATACGAGTATATGTGGTTTCAACTCAACCGCCGCGCTGGTACAAATGAGTTAAATCAAAGAGGCAATCACAGGATTAGTTTCAGAGGCTACATAAATTAAACACAATAGTTTTCAGATAATATTACATATCCAATTATAAACATTTCTGTGTGTGTAATTGACATGGTTTATAGCTAATTTCATGAGATTTTATGGCTGTAGCTGGACATGCATGCATAATCTGGAACTATTTCATGGCATCTCAAGTTAAATTGATCATTGACTTTGGACAGAGATATGCAGAGTAAGCCAAACATTCAAGAATGCAAATAAAAGGTAAGTATATCCATTAACAAAAAAATTTAAACTGTTTTCGTAGCAGATATCTGTTTTCTGCTGATTACAAAATAACTTGGTGGTGGTTGAAACTTAATGAAGCGTGCAGAAATAATTTTTTTATAGTACATCCCGCAAGAAATGGGATATTTGGCAATTTGTGATAAGGCCCATAATTTTTATTGCTTATTTTCAGGTAGGTCGAGGTGAATATGAATCTTACGAATATGGAGCGTCGCAAAAACTTATTTTACTCAGTTAAGTCTTCTAAAGGAAAATCCATGCGTTATTCGACAGTCCAATTGTTAAATTGGAGCTTATAATTACCTAAAGCCGTAATGGACGGTAGCTTAGCCTCGTTCATTCCATCTTCTTGATAGAGAACCTCCATCAAGGCATGTATCCCACCAGTGTTTACCTGTAATAAAAAATAATATATAGATAGATATATAGATCTATCCATCTTAAAGGTACTTTTTCATTCAAGGAACCACTGCACTTACCACAAGTTGTGTTAACTCCAAAGAATGCTTCACGACATCCCTGACCAGATTAGCAGCATTTCTACGAACTTGGTTACAAGGATGGGCAAGATGGAGTAATACCGAAGGAAATATTTCAGCTTCAACTACTGTTTCAGCAAGATCTGTGCTATGTTTTGCACAAGAGCTCAAGCAGCACAAAATCTGTTTCTTTAGTCTTTCATCAGTGTTGTTGAGGTTCTTGGCCAAAAATGGTATGATACCTATGATACAATCACAGTTATGAGTAAATTCATTTACCGCAAGCAGCAGGTATCTATACAAATTCAAAAGTCTTCGTCGATTCGATTGATCTAAATGAATTACTACCAGAGAAAAAATATAAACATTTGGTAAAATTTCTTGATTTCTCGTGCGGATAAAGGCTGACAGAATAAGTCTTTCCAGCTTTTTCGTCTGAGAGGGGCTATATAAGCTATTCATTGACAAATGAAGGCGCTTAAAAAAATAAATATATGAAGTCTTCAAGAGTCTGGGATTCAGAACTCTGGACTGGTCCGTTCTAAAGTTTACAGAACAATTAGGAAACCCGAAGAACAAAGTTGAGAAGTTCGATAGGTGTAGAGCATATGACATTAATTGTAGCAATTGCAACAAATGTGACAAACCCTAAAAAATTAGATCTATTATATATTTTTTTTAATTTGACGTGAATCTGAAGCAGGTCCGAAAGGGAAGCATTTTCGGATCATGCTCGTATCTATCGCGTATTAACACACATTTACCTGAGTCAACAATATTTTGCGCCAACTCTACACTGTGTCTAGCAATATCAGATAATGCACTAGTAGCAATTTGCTTCAGATTCAACTCAGGTTCTTGTAAGCACAACAATAATAAAGGTACCGCTCCTGCGTCGACGCAAGCCTGTGCTAATGCCTTGTTGTGGCGAGCTATGTAACCTATGCCCCATGCAGCGGCTTCTTTCACAGTCGCCTCAAAGTCTTCAAGGCAGTTGATCATGGCTTGTAGACCACCGGCGTTTATGATGCTTGTAGTATTAGTGTCACTATGTTTACAAATAGATCTTAATACAAATAAGATGGCTTTCTTTTGATACTTGTTACCTAAAAATCGGTAGTTATAGATTAGAGGATCTTAATTTCATTTCTTTTATGGATTTATATATTTTTTTAATTATGCTACTGCCCCCCCCCTTGGCAAATCTCATCCCAGAGTTCAAAGGTCATAGAATCTGTCTGTTCCACTGAGTATGCTTGAGGGAAAAATCTAGTTCACGTTTTCCAAACTTAGATATGGACTATCATTTTTTCATCTAGATTTCATTATGCTTTGTTTTTGTGTAATTTATTCAGTTATACTGCTGTATGTTTCGTTTTCCCTCACAAGACTGGCAGCATTGTGTTCATGATTGAACTATGTCAATTTTGGTTTAAATTCATCAACAATGCAAATAAATACATCTGTTTTAGAACCTTTATGAATAGTTCATATTGAGGCCTTATTTGAAAACAGGACTGGTTTTTTAAAGTCAGTCAATGTCAATGGGATTACAATTTCAATATAATATTAAACTGCAGAGATAGTGGCAACATCAGTAATGTTATTTCCTTCATATGCCATCTAAAACGGTCCTGAAGTATGATATATAAAACGGTAGAATAGAACATTACTATTATGATCTTGTAGACTGTGATTGTCTTGAATGATACTTATAAGATGTTATCTGTTTTAAAATCAGTTTGTATGAAGTTTATTACGTATAAACTATCATTGTGAATGTTTTTTTTAAAATATATATTTCGAAACAGGAGTAGATAAAACATGAAATTTTATGGTTGATCAAACCTATTGCAAGATTATTCAGGAATATGGGCACAAAGTTCTGCTCCAACAGTTGATCAGCAATATCTGCATCGTTGTGGACGAGCCTTCCAAGTGCAACAGCGGCACATTGTTGTATCTGGACACAGGGATCTGTGAGCAATGGCCTGAGCAATTCTAAAATACCGGCATTAAATAGAAGCTCGCAGTTCTGTTCTCTGAGCGCTAAGTCTCCCACACATTGCACGAACTGTAATCTGGCTTTTTGGTAGGTATCGAAAGTTTGCAAAACTGTTCGGCTCATTTTTTGAGTATAGGTAAAATCATTGTACGACTCACGACAATGTCATGATTGTCTAATTTGAGGGTTAGGTATATAGTTTCAATGACATTATTGGTCATTCGATGTATACAGAGTATTAGAAAGCGACAAGCTAAATAGCGCACCTCTTTCTGTATTGCAGACAAGCTGTAAACTCATGTATTGTGGTATTAAACAACATCAAATAAAAAATGTGTCGTTGCTGATGGATATTATTGAGGAAACGTTTTTGTCGGCTGCTATAAAAGAATGATTTGATTATTGTTTGCATTTTTTTTGGTTACATTTCTCCATTGATATAAAAGAAAGATAACTTATAAGAATATACTTTTCGTCTTTTATAAGGAGCTTAATGCGCAATGCGAATAACTGAAAAACATCAACTAGCTTCAGAAGTGTATACATAAGGTAAATCTGGAATACAAGTAACCTAGAAGCATTGTTAATTACAATTTGTATTGGAAATAAGGAGCTACTACAACTAAATAAATCATTCATGTAATAAGAAGCAGGCCCTACTATAACATAGTCAAATGACAAATAGAAAAAATCTCAATAATATTTCAATTAATTTTTCTGATGTAATCCCATTGCTATATCCATAAAGAAGGAGAAGAAAAGTGAAAGGCGTGCAGCTCGGATTCCGATATAACGAACTGCCGTTCCGTTCCCCATTGCTCCCCACACCGCCACCCTGAGGTAAGCAATCACTGCGACTGCAAATTGTGCACCCTATGTAGACGCAGCAGGATCGAGAATGACTGATGTTTGCTAAGATGTTTGCCGGTAAGGCTTGCTGGTATAGCCTTTAGAACAGGGAGCAGCGTGTTCCGCTTAAGCCTCCTAGGACAATCCTTGTACACTGGCAATGGAGTCTGGCCGAAGCCTCCGAAGCTGGCTGAGGTTTTTCCTCCTCCTTCAAGGCGAGGTGCATCTTGGCAGGAGCTGAAAACCTAATGACAATCATCGTCTTTTGTAGGTAGCCGAGCGTGGGGAACAAGTAGAGCCTGTAGTCCTAGGAACTCCGGCTTCTTCCATTCTTCATAAAGGACTTAATATTCCATGAAGCCAGCATTGCGATGGACTGCTGATTCTCCCGTTTAAAGGCCCGCGTGAGGCTGATTTCTTCGGCTACTATACTGACTGTCCTAAAAGGAAGGCTATATTACACACATTCTCGAGCTCACGCATAAAGCACGTGAGTGGACTGGTGCTCTTTATAAGGTCGCGGGTTGTACTCAATTATACTCTGACATACAACTCAACAGTCGACGCTTATACTATCAGGTATCTTGGAAGTTATATACGCATGCCTAACGACTTAGGATGCAAGATGTTTCCCTTTTCCGGGTTGTATCTTTAAGTTGTCTCAACTTGTCTACTATCCAGTGGATGGTACTGAAGTTTTATAATAGCAACGTAAACCGAAAAAATATTTGTGTCAGGGAGTTTCTTCTAACTGGAGAGTTCTGGTAACACGATCTGCCGAAGTTGAAGGTTATACTTGCGGCGGAGAGACTTTTTAACCATATTTGCCTCCTGAATATAACGCCGTCCATCCCGAGGGTATAAGTATTTTTGGCATGCAGATAACCCAAAATGCACCCATCCATGAGGCATTGAGTTAGAGACCTTGCCCCTTCGGTAATTCTGCGTACCACAGCTCTATCTTTTCACACGTCTCAGGATTTTGGATAACGACAATACTGAGATACAAAAGAGCAAGATACTTGAGTAACTTTCCTGAAAAAATTCAGACTGATCTAATGCTGAACTGAGTCTTCCAACGTGGCATCAGCTTTTTGATGAATCTCACTATGTGATACTCTATCACATGACATTCCAACATGTATAATGCCTCAAGATATATGGGGTACAATATTCAGGTGAAGGGTGTGTGTAGACATGTTATTGGCATGTAGCTTTGAGATCAGACAAATCTCCGATCTTCTAGAGAAGCACAATTCAGCCTTTGGCAAACGACTCCGCAATTGACTGCTCCTGATTCAGTCACGACTTAGTCACTCTGGCTATATATCGCTGGCAATTGGTGAACTTCTTCATAGTATTAGTATTCCATACCACCTGGGCCATAAGCTGTTGTAACTGATGGAATCTTGTATTTCTAGTCAGCTAATCAACACATACATAACTTTGATTATTAGTAAGTTTTGATAGACATTTCATAACAAACTTTGTAGTAAAACATTGTTTGGCTATCATTTTGAGCGTGAATTACTCGCCCTCAATATTAATATTTTAATTACCTTCCCATTTATTCCATTGAAATGTAATTTCCAGTAGCGAGGATAATTAGTATTTTGATGATAACTTTGCCTCGCGAATACGAATCCGAGTTCCCGACGTTTGCCAGCTGATGACGAAAACTTGATAAAACTCCTTCGTCTCGCGCAGAGTTGCGCGAACAACTTCGCGCACGCGTGTGAAGCGTTCCTGTCGCTGTTCCTGCAGCTCTTGCTTAGGAGCAGTCTCGATTTCGGGTCGAGTCCGGGATACGCACACCTACATCGCGAACGGCCGTGAGGGATTTCACGGGGTACTTTCAATCTATTGACTGAAAAGCTGGCGTTCCCCCATTCCTTTATGTGAGAAATAGAGTGCAGACGAGAGTTAGGTATTTTGACACGTGCTTTTTGTGTCAAGGTGAGTTTTTCGTTGGTAGTAATTTTCTCCCATGCCTAGATGACATAACAGATGATCTTGACGTTACGCTGGGAAGCTGCGGGTTCTGTATCAGATAGAGAAAGGGAAAGTGTTTCGTGCCGTATTTTTTCTAATTAATAACCATTGTGATTATTATATTAAATATCTGAAATTAATTAATTAATAGCATAGACTAACCTTCTTGTAGCATTGCAATTACACTTATGTCTTACGATCTAAATATTTAAACAAACTGGCACTAATAACTCGCAAGAAACTGTTTCTAAGAAGAAAGATATGAAAAAATTGGAATTGAAACTAAAATAGCCATAACTATTGACATAGTACTATTCATTTTCATTAATTGTTCTTCCGTTTTTGCCTTGGTTCACAATTCAGCTTCTTACATTGTCTATAGGTTCTTATCTGCAGGTATCCAGATTTTACAACTGTAACCTTTTCAGCTTAGTTTAGTAGTAGATTGGAATATTTGAAACTGGACGCACATGTCCAAATGAGATGTAATGACAGGTAACCTAGCAAGATATTTTCCATTCATTTTGCATGCCATTTCTATTCTGTCCTCTGAACATGTACAATTTAAACTTTTCTCTATCTGTATATATGTTTTTTAAACAACTGTGTCGATATACAATACCCATCTTGTTTTCTGGAAGTGTGAAGGAAATAGCGAGATACAAAAATGATGATGAATGAATTATGATGTATACTTTTGTGTGTAGCCATATGTATCTACAGCTATGTCAATTTAAAAGGTTAACAAAGAGGACCAAATGTTTAACGGAAAAACCATAAAAATGACATGCAAGTAGAGAAGAGATGACTTGTATACTTGGCTCTGTCGTCAACTATGCAGGTCATTTTTATAGTGATTCCACGGTCACTTGGTGCGTTTTTATCACTTACCAAATTTCGATTGTCTAAATTCACAATTTTCCGAGTGTTTTTAATCGCTGCTAATCTTAAACTTCTAATGCAGGTCCTTCTTGTAAATATAAGTTCCTTCAATGCTCATGCATCATAAAGCTTCGATCCAAATTTACGATTCCTCATCTGTGAATTCGATGAATCCCTGCTAATTTCGAGCTTTAACAAAAGAAAAGGACCAGGCCATACAGACAGAGGACAGGTACCATGAAAATATCTGAGCCATCTATCAAGTAAAAGTCAGTGTGCTGAGTTCTACAAAATGATTGAAGAGATTTTGATAACTATAAAAATTAATATATTGTCAAAAAATGTACTTTTTATCACTAATAAGTATAACATTTGATACTAAAGTATGCCGACCGAAACAAAATTGGCTCTGTATGATTTCCAGTATACATGTGGTCAGTTATAGACATGAATGTTCTGTATATTGCCTAGATTCGTCGCAGCTGTATGACGCTATCAGATATAAAACCGGTTCTAAAAAAACTAAACTCCATAAAAGCCAGTGGTCCAGACCAAATACCAGCAATTATCCCAAAACGTTGGACCGTAGAGCTTACACCTGTCCTTTGCAAACTATTCAACATCTCCTACCAGCGAGGAGTATTTCCTACTGGGTGGAAGATCGGCCGACTACAACCTATATCTAAGGAGGGCATATACCCTGCAATCTGTGACTATGCTCTGCATCATGTCCAAGGTTATGGAGACTATTATTAACGTGCAGGTTCTCAAGTATCTGGATAAAAATAATATCAACGATCTTCAATATGATTTCCGCAAGGATACATCCATGGGAGATCTTCTGGCCTACGTCGAATATGTGTAGAGCAGAGCAATAGAGCTTCATGGAGAGTCTCGAGTCGTTGCGCTCGATATATCGGAGGCTTTTGGTAAGGTGTGGCATGAGAGACTTTAGATCAAGCTTGCTGCCTATGGGCTGCCACCGAGTCTGTGCCTCTGGTTGGATAGTTTTCTTAGGAATCGCTCCTTATTCGTGGTGAAAGATGAATATGATTCCGATGTACTTACCAACAATGCAGGTGTTCCCCAAGGATCTGCTTTGCTGATGGCATCATCCTTATTTCCTGCCGATGATGGGGTGCCGTAAAGATATGTACGAAGGACAACGCATACCGCTGTAAGCTAGTTCTACCATGTTGATTGATATCGTGCTGGTCATATGTAACTATCCATTACCACTATTAGGCAGTCCAATTTGTTAGATCCATTTGATTTCATAATTTGCTAATGTGAAACGCTACTTGTACTATGTTGCTATCACAAAATTAGTTGTGATATAAAAAATTCCTCTCAAATCGCTGATCACTATAATTTACTACTCTTGCAACTAGCATTATAAAAGTAGTAATTTGAAACACTCAAAACTAAAATATGTAATACTGGATCTTCTGGCGCAGCAATCACAAATAAAGACTTCCACTTATCAAACTGATTAGACATGAAAATGCTAAGGTATCGGGTGTGGTCAAGGTGTGTAGTTGTTTAAAACTATAATATGAACTTTAATGGAATATCCCGTAATTATTATTACAAAAATTGCCAGATAATGGTTGAATTGAAATATTGCCAGACATGAGAATACTGTAATTGAAATATGGATGCACATTGAGACCGAAATCAAACACCAAAATATTATTTCACGAATAATTAATTATTATGGCAGGAAAACAGCAAGTATCGAGATAGACATATCTTGGTTCGAAATAATAATGATGAAAAATAATAATGATAATAATATTAATGATAATAATAAACTCAGGACACGGGCGACATCTTTAATTGTAGCCTTATCAGTGCAAGCCGGGGCTCTACACTGGCTGACCTACCCTTTTCCCAGGTAATCGTGGCAATGCAGTGAATTATGAAACTTTTAAAACCAACCAACGACGGCTTGAGGTACGTTGCTTAAACTCATCTGAACCTTCACCAGAAATAATAGTGCCACCACAACCCGCTGTACATGACCCAGCTTGGTATGTTTTGCTGGTACAACTACTAAAGCTGGTAATCAAAGGCAGCGCTTACAATGGACAGTTGAGATGAACACAGCTGTAATGCACTGTCATTACACCGCCACGAAACTATATACCATCACATCAGGCTACATACATGAACTACACAGACTTTGTATTGCTCAATACCCACACCTTCGACCACTCGTAACAGAACAGAGGCTATTTGACCAGAAACGAGTCATTGTAAAAAACAATCGTCTCAGATCTTTGGAACTACAAGCCATAAAAAGTCTGGTAGCTACCGAAATCAATACAACAACTGACACGCAAAGCAACTCAACTCTAAACATAGCCATTCTTAGAACAAAAAGACATACACAAAGACTGGACGCAGTGCCTACCAATCCACAGTCCTCAACCGCACAGGAGCGGAATAATATCCAATTACCCTTCATCACATACAAAATCGAGGAAATACTAAATGAACAATTTATTAAATGGTTGGGCATCAATCCTACAGTAAGAGACCGACTACCTAAATTGATTTTCAAGTCTAACACTCAAAGCATATTAAACACACTAAGCAAAAATTTAATACCGCAATTCATAACAAGCGTTAGCAGCATCGACGATATACATGCGATGATATATGCTACAGCAGCTGGTACACTCATAATGAAAGAGCAAAGGTTGCCGGGCAGAACTGGAAGATGCATGGGTAACAGACCAAAACCTAGATGACAAATAAGTATTAAAAATAAGATCAGCACCATCAGAAAATATGTGGCACATCTCATACAATATACCAACAATAATAACATCTCAAAAAAGATTCCAACAACAGTATAGACTCAAATCTAGATCACCATAAACACCATTACTAGAGATATATGATTCACTAAAACTGAAATTATCGGTTTATGCAGCTAGACGACCTAGGTACAAAGAATCCAACGAAAGAAAGGATATTAACTATCTTTTTCGGAGAATGAGAAACAGTTGTACCAAAAAGCAGCATGAATCGACCAAATAACAACAATAGAACCCCCAAGCACACAAGAACTAACTGAATTCTGGAGAAGTCTATGGCCAGAACAAAAAATACACAATGGAAATGCTGCATGAATCAGAGAAGAAGAGAAAAAACATCAACATATAACAGAACAGGGAGTAATCATACGGATACCTCATGAAATAGCAGATACAATCAAACACACCCACAATTGGAAATGTCAAGGCGTGGACAATATACAAAATTTCTGGTACAAGCAATTCACCTCAACATATGAAGCACTCGCAATCCAAATCAACAAGGCTATACTCTAACCTAATAGACTCACCAAATTCCTCACACAAGGTATAACGTACATAAAACAAAAAAACGCAGATACCAAAAACCCGGAAAATTATCGCCCAATCAGCTGCTTCCCAACTTAAAATTGATAGCGTGATTATGGAACAGACCAGAAAAGAACACAGAAATCTTCACACCTGTTACATAGACTATAAAAAAAGCATTTGACTCTATACCCAACAGCTGGCTAATAAAAGTTATAGAAATCTATAAGCTCAACCCAGGCCTCAGGCGGTTCTTAGCGCAAACCATGCAAACATGGCAATCAACATTCATCATAAAACAGAAACTGAGCACATCCAAACAGAAGAGCTTCTCATACAGAGCGGTATCTTCCAAGGAGATTCCCTAGCTCCCTTTGGTTTTGCCTTTGCCTGAACCCACTCAACGATGCAAGTTATGGTTTCAACACAAAGTATCAGAATAAGATCCAGCACAAAATCAATCATCTCGTCTACATGGATTATATAAAACTATAAGTAGCCACTGATATGCAACTAAAGGAGTAACAGAGGCTTGTACGTCGGACATCAAAATGGAGTTCGGGATGAGCAAATGTAAAGTGCTCCACATCAATAAAGGTCAATGGAAAAACGGTCCCGCAGAGAAAACCGTAATTGGAGCCACGTTTGCCGACATGGACCAGGACGAAACATACAACTATCTGGGCTCTTATCAAAACACAAGTATCAACAATACACAAATCAAAGAACAACTGAAAAACGAATTCAGCAACCGTCTTATAAAACTTCTGAAAAAAAACTCTAGATATCTATCAAAGCTATCAACACATTTGCAATACCAGTCCTCACGTACTCCTTTGGAATCATCAAGTGGTCCCACACTGTCATAGACAACCTCCATACCCTCATCCAAGCAGAACTCACGAAACATAGAATGTTACACCAAAACTCATGCAAAGCGAGACTTACCGTAGACAGAAATCAAGGAGGCAGGGGAGTTATAGACATACAAATACTTCACGCAAAAGAAATACAAACACTCAGACATTTCTTTCAAAGCAAACAAACCAACTTACATCGAGCGATAGTGGAAGCAGACAAGCACTACACACCTCTTGCCCTCTCACGTCCAAATCATTCAGCAGACACACACAATGATGCACAATCACACCATGAAAAGTTGCACACCTGGTTACAGAAATACTTCATGGAAAACATCGATATCTAGTGACCCAAACCAACATTAATAAAAAACAGTCATACACCTAGCTGCAGGATGGCCAACTTTTTCCAGAAACAGAGGGCTTCATGCTTGCTACCCAAGATCAAGTAATTGCGACCCGAAACTACAAGAAGTATATAATAAGAGACCCGTCTATAACAGATGAGAACTGCAGAAGATGCCACCAAACAAAGGAAACAATAGAGCATATTATCAGGGTATGCAAAATTCTAGTTGTTTGAACTGAATAGACCGCGAGGCACAACTTAGCAGCAAAAGCCATATACCAAGCACTAGACACAACATACAGACTATTACAAAACACAGGTCAATATTACAGATATACACCAACATCACTACTCGAAAACAATCAATATAAACTATACCGGGACATCCAAATACATCTCAATCGAACGCAAAAAAGGTACCTATTTAATTGATGTTGCTATCCCCAATAATAACAACATTCAAAGCACCCATTCTGGAAAAATATCGAAATACACGGGTCAATAGCAATAGCAATCGAAATTAAACGACTTATCATTCTCCTCATTATGTCAGTATCGGGCCTCACACCAACCACCTTCACACCACACATACAGCAACTGGGGCTGGACGAAAAGTTACACAAAACCTTCCACAAGTCTGTGATCCTCAAGACCTGTAGTAGTGTACGAAACTTCCTCAACGCAGGGCAGTAGGTCATAACTGACTTGGTACAGCCCGTCAGTACCTGATTAGACCGTAATCTTGCGAGAAGACTGAAAATAATAATAATAATACCATCGTCTTGAAGGTTTCAAGAGCTCCTCAGCCAGCTTCGCAGACTTAGGTCAGACCACACTGCTAGTATGCTAGTAATGGTCATTGGATCCTTAGGTGGGATGAGAAATGCGTTGCTCTCTGCTCTAAAATCTATACCGGCATGCTGTGCATCGGCACACATCTTGGCCGGAATTATGCAGAAAGCAGTCATCCTCTTTTCCTCCATTGACTTAGGGCACACGATTTTGCAGACCCAGTGAGGGCTTATATATCTATCTGCTATGTTAGCGCAGGGCAATCAATTTTGTTTATTAATAGCTGATATGAAAATATAACCGCTATCTGACTTCTTCTGCTTTTCATAGTTATCATATCAATTCTACTCAACACATCTGAGTAATCACAGCCTCTCGGTAGATAAACTATCAAGTTTCAAAAAAAGTAATTTTAAATATCTCTTTGTGTCTTTCCAAGCGACGTTGTGTACTGACTATCAATAGGGTTCCACACACACAGACACACAAGTGAGCCATAGACGTAAGTGCCCATATGTTAAAATTATTGCAATTTCGAGCTATAAAACCGTATGTATGACATATATTCCTAACAATCAGTTCTACATAGAAATTGAATGTCAGCAAATGATCACAGTATACACCAAGGTTCCTATAGTCTCTGCCCTTCCCAAAACAGTGCCTTCAATGGCATAAAGAAGAAGAAGAATTACATTTTCGACTAAATGTTATGACTTTACAATTGGAGATGTTCAAATGTAGATGGTTCTTGACGTATCAATTTTGTAGTAATTTGATCTGGGATTGCAACTTGAAATTGGATTTTATGGAATCTGGGAACTCGTGCCTTAGAGCCGAAGGAGTTAGCAAACTTGTAAAACAATCAGTACTCAAATTTCGTTTTTATGTATATCGATGATCTCATGTATTCAAAGAAATTGAATATTTTGAAAAATATCTATAATTGAAGTACCATAGTATTCTCATCAAGTAAATTATTGTTCTTGTGAGTATACCTTCACAATTATATCGAAATTTTTTTATTGAGAATGTCTTTTTATTTGTGTATCTTTACCGGTTTCACAGGTTCATCATTATAGGACGTACTCAGAACATTTTTTAGGCGGATCAGCATTTTTGAAACTCACCCCAATATAAAATTTTACAGTGAATATTCAAACTCTACCATATCAACCATACACAAAAAGGCGTCATACTTTTTACTCGGTTTCTCACGTAAAGAGTGAAAATGACACAACGAGGGGCTTTATGACCTAGGTAACTGTAATTATGATGAAAAATTGTTACTTTAGCCACAAGAACACGCTAGCAAGCAACATGAATACGTGGAACGTATCGAGTCAATGTATTTGATTTGAGTTTTGTATTTGTTGGAGAATTGAAACTGTTCACAATAAGGACACTCTCACTGTACATGTACATTATACCTACATGTTTACCTCAATCTTAATTGATTCCAGATAATCACGTATCGACTAAACCAGTGCTGCGTTTGTGGTAATAAAAATAGCGGAGATGGGTATACGTATCGTTGGCTTTGAGACTGAGCGCAGTAGCTGATAGGCGGCAGGCGCTGCATCGCAACGGAAATCAGTTGAGCGCGAATCGGCGCCGCGACGGTACGGCGTCGATGTTGACATACTGAAAGAAGATAAATATAAACAATTGACAACGCATCAGTCTCACGTCAGAATAGTATCCTCAAGGTAAGTCTTTAAAAACCATTTATCATTTAGCAGTTAACTAATTAAAGGTATTTTTTTCAAACGATTAATTTTTAGTAGTGGTGAAGTATATTTAAAAAACCAATAACCTTGGTGGTTGTAGCATTTTGATTTTTCGATTTTTTCTGTTCTTTCCAAATCTTTATGCAGATTACGTGGCAGGTTTTAGTTATGAGGACCGGGTAAAGTTCTATCTTGCTTGTACGTTAATAAGACTATCATATGACTATTGAGAGAACTTAACAATATATAAAAGATAATATCTTCGACAAATGTTATATTGGTAAGTATCAAGTATATAATCAAAGATAAACTAATAAGGAGGAAATGCTAAAATCGGCACTCAATGATTATTTGGAAGGCGAACGATGCTTTATTAAATGACAATAGAGTTATAGAGCTGTGTGTAACCGCAAACTTATGATTATTTTTTTCTCCTTATGAGATAAATTTGTATTTCTTTTTTTGTATTCTTCGACTGCTTGGGATAAATACCTTGTCTGGCACCCCGCCAGTATAAATTAAGTTATTATTATTATTATCATTATTATTATTATTATTATTATTATTATTATTATTATTATTATTATTATTATTATTATTATTATTATTATTATGATTATTATTATTATTATTATTATTATTATTATTATTATTATTATTATTATTATTATTATTATTATTATTATTATTATTATTATTATTATATTATTATTATTATCACGAAAAATAATACCACCCTTTTTAGTGAGTCTGTCTGTCAGTCTGAGCGAAAATTCTTGCATCGGGAAGTAGTTTTGGGATTTTGATGATTTTAAGAGTAAATTGAGCTGTTGTCACAGGGACGAAATAGATTTGGTGCTTTCCAAAATTCGTACAGTGACGGCGGAGTTATTCTCAGAGAACGAGACAAAAACAATCAACATTTTGGAGTGTCTAAGCCTCTTGAAGTTTTTCCAAAAATTTTTGGAGGGGGAGGTGAGGGTAAGGGTGAGGCTAGGGGGAGATGTCAAAACATAGCGTTTAGTTGATTGATTTTGTAATTCCTGCTAGCCCCTCTAATTATATCAGTTCGAATAATTCGTTTGGAATCAAATATGGAAAGAATATTGAAAAACATTAAAAGCCTTACAATTTTAAAAATTCACAAATTTTTCAGGTTTCTGGAAAGATCTATAATTCCCATTATTCTAAAAACACCCTTCAGCTGGATAAAAATTGCTAAAATACGAACAAAACGTTAAAAAACTTGACAGCTGTCAATCGACTTGACCCCATATTTTAAGAGGCTAAAATTCAATTCAGTAAATATTACGATTCTCATTCAATTGACATGCAGTAGTAGTTTCTAAAACAAGTGAAACAAATTGCACCCTCCGTATTTATTCGGTAACTTTCGTCGGTTATGCATAATACCTGATATCACGGGCAGCTGTAAACCACTAATACCGTCTTACTGCCGCCATCGCAGTTCATCCAATACGTCGAATATGGTGTGATGGTCTGCGCCATTATATAGTTTTTATGTACGACTCAAAATACATACATTCAGGATAAAAATCTTAAATGGAATAAATTCTTGAAGCTTTAGGTGGGCACCGAGTATTGTTAAATTCTAATTCCACAGTAATTTACATCTTCTAACTTTTGAAGGCAAATATGTGAACTGTCGGATAACTACTGGGTTCTCCGATTAATACATGAATGTACAGGTGTTCTTGTTCACTCGGCCACCCTACGTTTTTTACCCCTCCGAATGTTATTTTAGAAGTTATTAGGGCCTCAGGATCGACCAAAAACAAAATTTGGAGGTTTTAAATTTTTTCGCTTGTTACTTCGCCGCTACTGAATTGGTTTTCAAATACTTAAAACCTTTTTTGTCTTGTTGATAGTTGAAAATGAATTTAAAAAATACTGAAAAGCTTAAAAAATTTGGGAAATTAAGTTTTTCAAAGATGTACAATTATTTTCAATATAATCAAAACTTCGAGTTTATCTGAATCTCTAAAATGTGATCAGAATGTGTTACAACTGCACATAATATACAGAGTGAACCCACTTGACATCACTTTCCTCATGAGTCAAGGTCCCTATTTGGTTAAAATGCAATATTCTATTGTAAAAATCGTTAATACAGAAACGGAACAAATTAGAACCACTTGGAAAGAGAAGTTGAGTCCTGAAATTGATCGAAAATATATTATTTATCATTAATTATCTCACCAGCTATTGAGAAAGATTATTTTTGTGACTTCAAAGCAAATGTGTGAACATTAGCGTGTATTACAAGTACAGTGGTACCCTAGATTCTAAGAACTAGAAAAGTACTTTTCTAGTTATAAAGCTACAAAGATTACTGGACAGAGTACAGACAAACGGACAGCCAGATCAATAGAAATTACATAAAACATCAAGTAAACACAGTATCTCGGATTCGAATTACAATAGTTCCTCCCTCGCTCAAAGGCGTGGTAAGTGAAATGGGTGTTGGCATCTATAAAATTTGGCCCCGGTAATACTGCATACTTGTCAGACGAATTTTATTGTTCACACATTTGCATTGAAATCACAAAAGTGACTATTTTCAATAGATATTGGCAGATTTTCGACGAGCTGTTCCGCATGATAACTCCACCAGTCGCCAGTACAGAAAATACTAGAGGAGTTAATCGGGCGCATCCTCACCAGGTTGAACTTACAATGATTCCAACAAACCTGTTCCAAACGTCGTTCTTTTGGAGAACCTCGGCGTTTTGGAATGAGCTACCGGGGACTTTGTTTCCCGATGCTTACAGTCTACAACGTTTTAAGGTCAACGTGACATTTATCCTCGCGCACTGCTTATGAAGGTTATGAGGTTATTTGTAAAAAACGAGGATTTATTTGATTTATGGACAGAAAACAATTTGTGAAAATAAATTACGAATGTTTCAAACAAATGGGAGCGATATATTTTTCCAAAAGTTATACATAATTTTGAGGCGTAGTTATTAGCGTTTTAAAAACTACCTGATCTTACAAATTGAAGTTTTAGCAACCAATACTATTTATCTAAGTGTCTCCCTCTATGGGGACGCCCATTGAGCCCATGAAGCCAACGTAAGATGTCAATGGGCGTCCCCACAGAGCGAGAGACTAAGATTTGTTGATGTTGATATCACACCCTTGACTGGGTTACGTATATACCACCCGATTGCTTGCTACACTCAGACAGCCAGGTTATACTGATGAGTCTAGGCAAAAGACGAAACATGCATGTCTATAGCAGGTCTGATGCATTGGTGAGAGCTTACACCTAATACATATACTACTATTATTCCCAATTAGTGGATTTAAATGAATGAGAATAATGAATAATTACGAAAGTGCAATAGCTTAATAAAAATTGCGTCAATTTCATTGACACTGCACTGATATCGGTACGTCAAATATTTCAACTGTTTGTAGAAGCTTTCACCCACTTGAAATAAAATTTTGGGAATATTGGAACTTTGGTTTGTCAATGATTCTGACGCTGATGCAACGATTTCCAAAAAATAGCTAAGTTACTGAAATCTTTGAACGAATTCTTTATTTCTAAAGTACAGTGTCAATCTACTTGACGCATCTTTTTAATACAATGAACCGTTTCACAGCAAAATATCAATTCCACAAAACATGCTTTTATCTTAGTTTCGTCTTTAGTGCACATCGCATTAAAAATGTTTTTGTTGTGTATCTTGAGGTAAAGATATTGAAACATGGAGTCAAGTAGATTAATTTGGTACTACCCATTAACATAAAAAGGTCACGCTGAAAGTCTTCAGATATTCCTAATCTATACAAGTTTAAACAAGTTTGAGCACGCAGTTCTTTTGTCTAAAGTTGTAAGTGCTTACACACAAACGCTGCGTTTGAATCATTCAGTAGTTGCCTTGCCACGGTCTCGAACGCATCTAAGTGTTGGTCGCATTTTAACATGAGAATGGAACCGGGTAGTCGCAATTTTCTAGCCACTCTGTCCATTCTAGGGCTACAATTTTTAATTGGTTTGCTGAGTCAAAAAGGGGCCCTCGCACAGGTTGGCCGCCCACTGATGTTACTCAGGAAACTGTAGAAGCTGTGAGCAAAATATGGTAAAAAAGATCGTCATATAACCTACACCGAGATTGAGGCTTCTCTCGGGATTGGATCGGCAGCGGTCCGAACAATAATTTATGATCACCTTCGCCTAAGGAAGCGGTGTTCCAGATGGGTGCCACATTTGTTGACCAGTGAGCAAAAAGCAACAACAGTTGATTGGGCTAATTTTATGTTTGAAAAATTTGATAATGGACACAGTAAAAACACTTTGAATATCGTAACCGGAGACGTCCACAGCGCCGTTGGACCGATGGATCGTCATAGACCAACCGATACGGACATGTTGATATACAACGTCCGAAAACCTAGTATCTACTGGCAAAATACACGCACACTCTTTATGTAATTTCTGTAGTCAGCAGTCGATTTCTTTTTCGCGAAGGTAGAAGGGCTACGTGCTCCAGAACTTCATGAACATAAATGTCGATTTACATTGACTTTGAAACGCTGTAGATTTTAACTATTGCAGAACAAATCCCAGGCAGCTTATTCCACAACGCTGGGCTTCTTTAAACAAACGACTTTTAGAAGAGGCTCGTTCGAGGTTTTGGAAGTTCGACCTGGAGAGGATGCACTCGCTGGGCTCCCGTAGCGCTTGTTATACTGGCAACTCTTGGTATTATTATGCGAACAGCTCGAAGAGACACTTTTCATGAAAGTATTTGTAAAAGAGGGACGTGTCGGCCATCATTATTTAATGTTCCAGACGGTGGGGGTCCTTTTCAAGGTCCTCTAAGCTCACTGCCCGCTTTTGGAAGGGGGTAATCTATATGAAGTCCTAGAACCAACCAGCTCATCTAAAATATATTTTTTTTATTATGCAAGACAGCTGAGACAGTCTGCCATGGCAATATCTATAGATTAGAGACAGGTCAGCCACCATCCTAAGATGTTCCAGATCGTAAAGGACAGGCGCATCCACAGAAGCTTTAGGAAGTGCTTCGAAGCGCATCCATACACATGCATGCAGTACTTCAGAGTTGGTCCGCTATGAGTCTTGTTGAGTAGCAGTGGATATTCTGATGAATGCAATTTTTTTGGAGCGGACGAGAACCCCCAGCTTCCTCCGAGCAAGTTTGTTATAACATGATCGTGGCAGGAGATTTTATTGTTAATTTCCAGAATATTTATAGAGGAGGACTCAAGTACTGTTCGTCCCTCCATCTCCATGGCTGACAGACCAGCATGTGACTTTGTCAGAGTTGTTGTCAGAGCTTCTATGCGTTAATATCTGTATATACCTTGTTGATAATCCATTCGATGTCCTCATTAATCTGAAAAGCCTGTTGCTTCCGTCGATGTCACATGTCTCGGGATGGTAGTGGTTTTCTCATAGGCAGAAAACTCTCAATCCACACCCTATCGAAAGCATTCGATATATTGAGCGGACTCGAGACTCCATGAAGCTCGATGGTTCCCGTGGATTTATGTCTACAAAAGCCAATTGGCAATCATTGATGATGTTGATTTGGTTGAGTAACAGGTACAGTTGCTGGGCACGTTTCTTTATGCCCTTGTTAGTGATGGCCTGCATGCGACTGATCTGCCATCCAGTAGGGAACACACCTCGCTGGTTGTATAACCTAAACGGTTTACAGATTATTGGTGCAAGCTCCGCGGCACAATACTTTGGGACGATTGCTGGTATTTAGCTGGTCCAGTAGATTTTCTAGTGTTTAATTTTGAAGGAATGCATATTATATCCTGCTGCTGAAATCATATACTTCTGGCATTTCACAGCCCATGGTAGTTGATATAATCTAATGTAATAGCGACGAATACGATGGATATATAGAGGCGAAGACGAATGGTTTTCGTCTTCTACATCTAAATATTATGTAGTACCATGATAATTTATTTCTGGGTCCTCCTTTTTGGGCAAAATTTTGCAACATTTGAATGGTATTTATATGGGGTGGCTCTTGTAAGTATTTTTTATATATTTCTACTCTAGGCTTGGAATGTACTGTGGTACTACCTATAAAGGGTTTACCCTCTGGCTGAAGTTGCAGAATTGAATAACTAGAGAAATTATTCCTCGATTTGGATATTTTATAGTTACGGGAACATAATTTGTCTCTGTTACTGGCCAGTGGTTTACAAATAATGCTATTTGTGCTGCTTGAGAGTGATATAGAATAATGCAATAATTGAGCATCACAAATTGCATTTTCATCTACTGGAAACGGCAGTATATCTGAACGTAATTTTGTAGAGTGTGAAAGAATTTTACATTTTCCTGGATCACGGATGGATAAATACAGTAGTGAATCATCACCTCTGGAATTATACTTTTGTGATGTCATTATGACATGGAAAAGATCTGTTCGATTATCTGGTATAGGCAAGGGAATAATTTTATATAATGTATAGCTATACGGTTATGCTTATGGTATTTTAAGAGCAAATATGACTTTAGATTCTGCTTGAAAAGCTTCAAGTTCAATAAAGTCTAAATATGTAGCAACTTGTCAATCATAGGCTGGTAAAGCTGGATTATTTATAACGAGATTTCGTGAGATCTGCTGTAGAGAATAGATCAAATCTTTCGGCATTATGATCGATGAATGAACAATATGTAATCGAGCAAATGTAATTAAATTCAAGATGTCGTTCATAGTTTCTTTTAACACTAAATATCTTTCAATAAGTCCTTCGCAAATTTCTAGCATTTGCAAGTGAGCTTCATGGAATGCTAATGTTCCAGAGATAGATAGATGTCTCTATTATAACTAAATCTGAATTGAAAGTTTCCTCATCTAATTGTAATTTTTGAATAGTATTATTGCAGCTTCTGATAACTGAAGTAGTAAGTAAAATTTGGTTTTCCATTGAATTTTCTATCTGGTGTTGGTTCTGAGACAATTTGTTAATATAACATTGCAATATTCTCCGTCGTATGAATCTAAGTTCCGAGTGAATTGCTTTCCAAAATGTACCAATTCCATTAATCAATCCGCGTCTCATTCTAGTAGCTGATTGAGGTCCAAATATTGATTGAAATTTACATTTACAGTGTGGTATTATCAAATCCGCATACTCAAACGCAATGGATTCGCAACAGTAACAATGCATTTACTATAGATTCTATATATATTTCGGGGATAATATACGCCTGACTAAGACAGGTCATTTCATCTGTCAGAGTCAACACATAATTTTTTGATGGAACTTTCAAAATGTTTAAATTTAACTAACTAAAGGAGTGCTAAGATTATTTCTACATTATTTAAAAATAATGGGAATTTCTTCGGATTCTGGGGTTTTGAAACATTTTGACAAATTACCGTTTTTAAATCTTCTCCGAAATTATTTTCAACGAATACCGTCTGAGGCAAATCTATTACATGTTTATTATTATAAATAGACGCAAAAAATATAATGTTACATAAATCGAGATCTGCTGGAATTGAGATAATATAATATTTTCTACCGTTAGCTGTTAAAATCTGTTTTGTTGGATCTTGGGATCTTATTGCTTGAAATAGTGTACCACTCGCGTTTGTTTTTTTTGGCTGGAAGCGACATTGAATGTATAGGCCGAAAAATTAAGGTTTTCTTCAAAAATGTCTAGGGTAATGTTTTCATGGGGTTGGGAAATGAAATTTGGCCTAATGAATGTAGCAATATGTTTTGTGTTTTTCGTCAAGAAGTTGATATGTCGAATACTGTACTCAACTATAGTCTATCAGGGATATGATCTTTCAAAGTTCTGTAAAAGTCTGAAATTCGCCTTCTATACTTTGATTTGATGATTCAGCTTTCGCTGAGAAGGCACTGACTGCCACTGTATCACGGTCGTTCGGTAATTTAAGGCGAGACAAAGTGTCAGCATTTTTATTTATTTTTCCGGGTTTGTATATGATCTTGCTAATCTGCTACCTATAATCTCGAATGAAATTAAGCCAAGTAAGCGGACGATGTTCCATAACAAGCTTAAACTTCCTACCATATAAATAAACCCTCTAGTGGCGTACACACCAAACAATACTGAGAAGTTCGTTTTAATAACATTGTAATTTTGTTCTGGCTTGCTAAAAGTACTTGAAGCATAAGTAGTCGGAAGGTACTTATCAATAGGGCCTTGACTGATGACTCCGCCAGTCTTGCATTAGTCGTTACTATAAAGAGTTCATCAAAGTTTGGGTAAATTAAAATAGGGGTTGTAGTAAGGGCTTTCTTTAACGTATTGATTGCCTGTTTACATTCGTGGTTGAAGGTAAAAGTGTATCTTTTTCCAAAAATAGTGTTAGTGGTTTAGCAGTTTTTGTGAATTGTGGAATAAATCGTCGTAACCTGCAATGATTTTATTTTGGTTTGGGAATTTTTTCTATTCAGCCTATTTTCATTGGATTTAGCTCAACACTTTCGGATGTAATAATATGTCCTAGGTAAGCGACTTCTTTTCTCATGGATCCACACTTATCTGGCTGATTTCCTGAGTCTTTTGAAAAGTTTTTGAAGTTTATTGAAAATGAGGCTTCACTTCAGTTGCTTGAAATTGAATAATTTTTGATTGCTGTTTGTCGTCACTTACTTCATAAATTTGTACATTTCCGTAATTACTTATCAAAACGCAATTTGCTGTCTATGGCTGCTTCAAAATGTTCTAAGAGATCAACACCTAATATTTCGTCAAAATCAATATCTAAATCGTGAATGTAAAATAGTGATTCAGTCATTAGTACTTTATCATCAGTGATGCTTTGTATACTGATATTCTCTGGATATTTATAACCATAACCTTGGCAAACATACGGCTTAAATATTATGATCGCAGTGTCGATAAGAAATTTGAAATTCGATTCGTTGGTATTTATTATATAATGCATATCGCGTGAGCTAATTGGATGCTGCGTTCTATTGTGACTTCTATTCTGGGAAGTTTAAAGTCGGGTCGCAATTGCCTAGGAGAGAAAGGTTTTGCATTTGTGTTTCTAATTTGTTCGTCTCGGAAGGGTCTAAAGGTGGTTTCTCTTCTATGGCGTTGTCGTGAAGATCCTGATTTGGATAAGAGTTCTGATACGAGGGTTTTTCATAGTAATTAGTAAAACAGTAAAGTTCGTCTGAATACTGTTTATCGTCATAAGTAAACATCTTCATATTCAGTATATTGGGATGACTAAAATGATATGCTCTTTGTTGATTGAAATTCGGAAGCTTTTTGATCAGCTATTGCCATATTGTAGGCGGTACGGCATGAGTTGATGTTGGTACTTGCTAATATTGATAATAGAACTTGAGCCCTTTTTGATATTGCCGCCAATAATAAATTGTAAATTTTATTCAGGGATGATGGAGAATATTCAAAAAAAGTTTATACCGTATGCCAGAAGTTTTTCTAAAGTAGCCTGCTACTTCTTTAAATATCATCCTTTCATCCCGAAAGGACATCAGTACCATTCAACATTGTATGAGATTTTACTCGCAATTCAACATGTTTCCTGCACAAGCACCGTGAGTCACTACATATGTCTTTTTTGTAGAAAACTTTAAGCTCTCTTTTAGAAGAAAAGTCTATATTTGTGGTACTTGCAACATTAAAATAAAAAAATGACTGGTTAACTGAAACAGAAAAAAGTATATACTACATAAAATAAGAACCAATAAACCTATTCAGAATAAAAAGCGATACAGAAAAAATGAACGAGCCTCCCATTTTTGCATTCTATTTCGCATCTATGCAAAATAAATTTCTTTCTATTAGATTGCATTCCATTAATTCTTATGTTCCACAATCTACATAAAATGAGCATACTAGCACCATCAAGTAAATTGATTTTTGCTGCAGAAATTAGCAGAAGATGGCATCAACGTCAGACAGTCCCGTGGAAGAGGTGATGTTCGAAATCGAACCGTCCAGAGTGCCAAAGCCTGTACCAGTGGCTCTGGAAGATCTCTGTCGACTCACAAAGTTCACCCGGCAAGAGATTAGGATTATGTACAGAGGATTCAAGACGGTAAGTGTTACGCTTTTATGTCCTTTTTCAATGGTATCTTTCAAGATTACGTGACCTTCATGGCATAAATGTTCAGGGTATCCTAAGCATTCGAAGACAAAGGCTACTGTCCGAGACGTAAACTTTCAAGAAATATCCATTTATGGCTGTCTTAAAAGTATTGTACATTGAATGTACAAGGTATATAAGATAATGTAATCATCTACCTTATCTCAGAATCCAACGGATTTACGAAAACATTGACAAAATACAAATGTCCATCGCTTTATAACTGTTACATTTTATTATATTTTTGCATATACAGGATGTTCAGTATTATTATTAGTGGATTTCTATATTCTACAATAAGTTTGGAATACATATATAAATATATATACTCGTATACCTATACATATACATTTATATAACATAATGTATACCAAAAGAAAGAGAATTAAATCATTAAGAAATAATCCGAAAATGTATAGGGTTGCATTTCGAAAATAGAGTATCTTCGAAATTCATAATGTAAAAGTTCGAACTAAATATTAATGTTTATAGCATAATTGGAAAGAAATAAATTATATAACTGGAATAATAGCATGCCAGATCGTCAGAGATCGCACAAAAACACAAAATTGCACTACCCAGATAAACCACATAGGACAATAGTGTTATGAAACAATACCTGGACATTTGAAACTAAACTAAAGCCGACTACACAGTTGTCAGGAAAGTATTATCAACTTTAAAGCTATAGAGGGAAGTTTATTGGTGCAACTTTTATCTGGTATCATATCTCTCTGCTTTGTGGCTAAAGTTAGCCGAACTGATGTTAGCATTAAACAAATGGTTCCGTGATAAGGCCATTACAATATCAACTTGATCGGTATCATTGCATGTTGTTGGGATGAACGTAAGTAAGTAAGCTGTGTATGAAATATATGTTACAGCTAAAGCGTAAACTTCAATACATAACAATCATTAGAAATGTATACATGTAAGTCGTATGTTAGTTACAGCCTTAACCCAACAGAAATGAACTACTGTGCATTGATTCACTAGCAAATAGCTGCATGTAATATAGACATTTAGGGGAAGTATAGTTAAATGGTATATCGATTGTTATTGGCTGATATCAAATACACTATAAATCTGAATATTTTAACTAAAAGCTATTTAATCCATTCATCCAGAAATAATTTTGACCCATTTTGGCTCTTGAATTTTTTGGTTTCAAACCACCTGTGTCAAACCCACTCGAAAAAACTATCTCAAAATACTTTTTTTTATCACCGGGCGTATAGATAACTTTTGGATATTGCTTTCCACCAAGTACTTCTCATTGACCAAACTTCTAACGATTGTCGAACTTTGACTAAGATTTCATCATGAACCTGTAGGGCCGCTTAGGGTTTACGAACTTCATAATACAAAGATTTGAAGAATTTGCAAATTGTCTGGCTTCTCAAAGAGGTTGATGATTTGTCAAACAAATCTTTAAGTCACTTCTAGCATTTCATTGCGAGTTCTGGATCACTGAGAGTTGTAGGAGGATTGGCATTTCCAGATAATTATATTGTTATATCTGTTATTTTATCGCTGAGTAGTTCTCTTCCCGGTCGAACTCTGCTGTGACAGATTGAGTCTTTGACCATTCCTACGAGTGACAGGTGCCTGTTCAATTTGCAGTGACCTGTGAGGATCCCTACCAACAAGTGGAGTGAATTTCCCCTCCTGTTCATTAGCCATAGCTTCCTACGTTTGTTGGGGTCTGCTATAAAACTCTTGGACCATCTGCATTCATCTCTCTCCAACTATGCTTTCTCTAGTTCGTTAGATGGCCAATTATCAAGGGCATTAGTGACTTTGCTTCTGCTAATACCTACAGAGGTTTCAGGGTCAATGCATGTGCCTCTTACTCTCATCCTCGCCAAGCAATCTGCCTTCTCGTTACCTGTCACCCCACTGTGACCAGGGACCCACATGAGGCTCACGTTCTTGAATTGGGCTAAGCATTGGAGGGCGGTGCTGCATTCCTGGAGCAGTGGTAATCTGATGTTTGAAGATGCTACCAGTCTGAAAGCTGCCTGACTATCGGAGCATACATAAATGTTATGCTCCGTGCACTGTTGTACTTCTGCTGAGTATGCCACCATTAGCATCGCAAATATCTCCTCCTGAAATACTGACGTGTGGGTTCCCAGCAATACGCTTGCCTTGATGCTTTTATTTTCCAGGCAAATTCCCGCACCACTAGATCCCGTCTCTTTTAAACGATATTCATCGGTATAGCATACCATACTGTGGGGCAGAAATCTATTCTTCCCTCCCGCCCACTCTTTCCTAGTGGAAAGAGCGAGTGAGAATCTTCTTTAGAATTTTATCCTATCGTTGGCCCTTGCCACCCTGAGTGAGGAAATGGGGAGATTGCTTTCCGCCACCTCCTTAATTCTGGCGTGGCCCACCAATGGAGATGACGCAGTCCACGAACCCACGTTACGCATTCTCAGGTAGGCTGTCATTTCGCCTCGCTTAATCCAGACGTCTAGAGACGGCAAGCCCAGTAGAACGTCCAGGGCTGCTGAGGGCGATATTCTCATTGCTCCCGTAATCCCCATTCTTTGAATTTTGGACAGCTTGCGGACTACAGTGGTTATTTGAGTGCAGGTCCACCATACCAAGCAGAATCCTGGCCCTGATCACCGACCTGTAGAGCCCCCAGGTTCTGCCTACAAGTCGGCGTAACTGCCACATGGCAAATTAGTACTAACATGCTACTATCTTTTACTATCTCTAAAGTTTTACTTGTATATACAGATTATTATTATCATTATATGAGTTTTAATTTCCACAAAATATGGCGAGAAAGTATTGTTATCACCTGAAATGTTACCATGAAAAGCCATGTCGCTCTTTTGAGTCGGCCTGTCTGTTTGTCTCTCCGGTAATCCTTGCCCCTCCTATAACGCGGAATGTAGTTTTCGGATGTTGTTGAAATTTTGACATAAGGTTACTACTGTGATAAGGACGGAAAGTCTAGTTTTCAAAAATCGGTTCAGTGATGGCGTATAAATAAAAGATTCCCAAAATTCATTTGCGGACGTTTCCGAGGTTCTTGATCATCTTTCATCTTGGGGGATTAGAAATTCAGGGTGTGGTGGGGTAAGGTGATTCTGTTTGTATTTTAGGACTGTTGCTACAGCTGGAGATTTTATTTAAAATACGAGGAATAATGAAGAGTTTCGCAATGTAAATTTTTAGAAATTAAAAAAGTTTCAAAAGGTATATTTGTAATATAATATAAATTTGAGTCCAAAATATCAAACTTTTTTGAATAGGATTCAATTGTTAGGTTCGAAACTCATATAAATACGTAGGAAGGAAAGCGTTAATATACTGGAAACCATTTTTGTCTCTCACCCACAAGGAGGTAGTTTTCTTGGAGCTGATCTAAATTATTTACATGAGTTAGGACTACGATTATACTATCTGTAAGGTTTATACACTTATATTATTATTATCATCAATATTATTATGTGGTATGTGGAGGTATCTCAATAGAGTGTTATCGTATTTTACTGTAACTCAAAGAATGGAGCATTTAAAACCTTAAACCTCACGTCTGATATCATAATTTTTTGTGTACTAGCAGATATATTGAAATTTTCACATAATATAATCTCATTTTCTTTTAACATTTGTTTGTAAAACACGCAAATATATTTTTCTACCCTTATATTATGATACATAATTTTCCTGATTTAGCTGATTTGGATACAATATTCCAATTTACTGTCAAGTATACAATCCTAATCGTTCTAACTTACAACAAAGACATGACATTTGCTGTCGCATGTAACTATTTGAAAAACTGCAGTACGAGATTTCTGTTGTCATATATAATAGAATAGAATGGAACTTCTTTTCACTGGATCATCCCTCGTTACATTGAAAAAGTCATCAATTAAATTCCATTAGCAAAGTAACAAACATAATAAAGAACATATGTAGAATACGCAAATACAATGCTCTTCTAGTAAAGAGTTTTAGATAGAGAAATTTAGTGAGTGTATGACGTCTCTCGATTCACCTAAAATGCAATGAACGATAAATATATGAGTGCAGAGTGCAGCTTTTTAAGTTAGAGTTCTAAAGTCTTGCTTGTGCTCAACAGCTCTGAACTAAATACCTTTTTTGTCTGCGTTTGAGGCTGGCACATGATGAGAGGTACAAACTGGGATACAAAATTCTGGCAATATGTTTGGCGATATGCTGAAAACTTGTCGCTGACATTTAGCTGCACTTACAGAACAACGTCTCTTGTCCGTTAAACCCGTAGCCAAAAGATGAGAAGGAGATGGTGGTACAAAAAAAAGTAATCACCTATGGACATAATTTAGTGGTAGTTTTTTGAATATCCAAAGAATGAAAACTACCGAGCTGCTGCTCCACCGTTAATAAGATTGGCAGTTGCTCTATATTTAAGTACAGATGATTTGTTTACGAGTCTAATATACATGTTTAAAATGTTTACCAGTGTCTATCGATTGCTTGTTGACAGGGATACAACATGTTGACAACATTAAGGTCAACGTACTTCATTTTGTATCTTGGTTTGTACGTGTAAAGTGGTTGACATCGTGTATCCGGATACAAATTGATGTATTCAACCAAATTTTGGCGATATTTTGTCAGTTAGTTACCGACATGGACATGTCGTCATGTTGGCGATATTTTGTATCTTGGTTTGTACATCGCTGAAGCCGCAGCGAAAGTACTAGGATCTGATGCGATTTTTTGTAGGTGTTGTGCGTCTTTCTTCATAGTGAATTTGCAGATGGAAAAGTAAGAATCAGAAAACAATTATGGAATAAGCATATTTCAACTTCTACTTTAATCCGTGTCATTATGCTATATGGTGTGCCTTTTTTTATATCACTCTACTTCAAACGTTAATATCGTACGTTAACATATCTTATATATTATGTCAGATACAAATTGGAATATATGATTTTTGGTGAAAATGATTGAGTACCTAATACCAGATTAAAGCTACGAACTGGTGAAAATTGATGAAGCCGTACATTCTAACACAAACAATTTGTGAACGTTTAGGCGATTTGGTCATTTTGCCAATTTATGCTACGTAGCTGCATAATTATTAGTTCAGTGCGTTTGGATGATACGAGAATATATATATCACATCGAGTACATAATTAGTTTCAGAAAAAGCATGCTCCAATTTACGATTCAATTGGACATTTACGCAGTCATTTACCAATGAATGATACTTCAAATATGTTCAAGTAACCATTTGAGGTAGGTAGGTGGATATCACACATTGTTGAAATTACTTGTTACTTTCGAGGTTCGTTGTTTTATATCTGGAACCTACCGAAATATTGTTTACCCTGCGTTGAAGTGACTTTAGCCTAGTGATAGTTGTTTCCTAATATGCTTTCGCAGATAAATAGACATGAAGCTGTATCTATTTTTCATTTCCTCAATCGTAAATAAAAAGTGGCGTCAACTGGATTGGCGCTGTACTTTCCACGCAATGGTACCAGTTTGGAAATACCAGCCCTGGAATTGACAGATTTACACATCAGATATAAATTAACAGATATTTTAAAAATTTGTTAATGCGCATATTTGATCCAAGGTGTTAGGTGGCTGTCATATCGTCTACTGCCACTTTGATCTCGTTTAGTTAAATCATTAGAAATACTAATGAAGCTTAGATGTAAATACTGTTTAGAAATCAAAAATTACTCTCAATTTCACAGTATGGATTTAAAATAATTTACAAAAAATAAATGTTGTTTTTCTTGTGAGATAACATATAGAAGGGGCATAATATTATGTACATAGATTTTAGATGCACTTACTTGGAGAAACTCTTTCATAATTTATTTATTATTTATGAAACTATGTGTTAAATACTTAATTATTTTATTTGCATGAGGGGCACATGATGTCGTAAATTATACTTATTGCACGAAAAATTAACACGTGGTCACATTGGAATCTGTCATTATTGAAATATTCAAAGGTTGATTTATACACTTGTATGGTAACCCTACAGTAAAACATGGTTTTATTCAAGCATCTATCTTGAGTCCAATGTTATTCAACATTTATACTGCTGGATTAATGGACGTTAGATGAAAGAATCAAAGTTATCCAGTTCACAGACAATATAATGATAATTATAATAATAATAACAATAATAATAATCGCGCCCGACATGACATCGGGAGATGCGGGTTCGAATCCTGCACTGGGTCTTCTTTTTCGGATTTCTAAATGCGAATTTATGTATAATAATCATACATACCGACAAAACAATCTCAGCCAATAGGCCTGATATTGTTTTTCAATCGAAGGCAGAAAATGTTACATTATTTAATTGATGTTGCTATACCCACTGATAACAGCATTCAAAGCACCTATTCTGCGAGAATATCTAAATACGCAGATCTCCCAATAGTGATTAAACGACTCTGGAAACAGGAAAAAGTAATTATCATTCCCCTCATTATGTCAGTCTCGGGCCTCACACCAACCACATTTACACCACACATACAGCGACTGGGGCTGGACGAAATGATACACAAAACCTTCCAAATAATAACGCAAACCATGCAAACATGCAGAACCAATATCCATCTTAAAACAGAAACTGATTACATCCAAACAGAAGAACTCCACATACAGAGCGGTATCGTCCAAGGAGATTCTCTTAGCTCCCTTTGGTTTTGCCTTTGCCTGAACCCACTCTCCAACGCACTCAGCAATACAAGTTATGACATCAAGTATTAGAATACGATCCAACACAAAATCAATCATCTCCTCTACATGGATGATATAAAACTATACGCAGCCACTGAGATGCAACTAAAAGGGCTACTCAGAGTAACAGAGGCTTGGTACGTCGGACATTAAAATGGAGTTCGGGATGAGCAAATGTAAAGTGCTCCACATCAATAAATGTCAATGGAAGAACCATACCGAAGAGGAAACTGTAAATGGAGCAACGTTTGCCAACATGGACCAGGACGAAACGTACAAGTATCTGGGTTTTAATCAAAACACAAATACCAACCATACCCAAATCCAGGGCCGGATTAACCCTGTCTGGGCCCCTAGGCAACAATCTTGTCAGGGCCCCTAGGCAATGCAGTCACGTCTTTTTCAGTTGATGAAGGGATGTGAGTAACTTCCAGATGATCGACTCCAGATATTCCGTTATTTCAATGTCTTATGTGATATCACAAAAACATGGTTACTTCAGGTCTCGTGATGGGGCAGAAAAGAGAAATGAGACACGACACGGTTATTTTAAATTTAATCTTGATGGTTCTGTAAGTATGAAGTATTTCATCTATTGTCATGCATTGCAATAAAATAATACTGTTATTGAACAATTTCATAAAATTTTTCAAAAAAATGATTCGTTCGATGGAACAATTTTATTCTTGGTGCGTGCACGGGCCGTTAGATGACGCTGGGCAGTTGCCTACTCTGCTTAATGATTAATCCGTTTCTACTCAAATCAAAGAACAACTGAGAAACGGATTCAAGAACCGTCTTTTTAAAGTTCTGAAAACAAAATTTAACTCTAGAAATATTACCAAAGCTATCAACACATTTGCAATACCGGTCCTCACATACTCCTTTGGCATTTTCAAGTGGTCCCACACTGGCATAGACATCATCCATACCCTCATACGAACAGAACTTACAAAACATAGAATGTTACACCCAAACTCATGCAAAGAAAGACTTACCGTAGATAGAAATCAAGGAGGAAGGGGAATTAAATATATACAAATACTTCACGCAAAGACTGCAGTTAATAATAATAAAGAGTATAAACAATGTATGGATGATATTAAGTATATACGAGTAATATACTACGTCAAGAGCTGGTTGACTGAACTTGGGTTTCAGCTTTCCCCGGAAAAATGATCTGTATTATGTTTTACGAGACACTGAATGTTCTTCACATATAAAGGTGACTGAGTTTGATATTTCAATGGTACACAAATAAAAGTACTTGGGTACTTGGGAATTATACTTGGTCACAAAAGAACCATTGACCTTCCATATTGAACATACCTTAAGAAAATGTTAAGAGGGTTTGAATGTACTAAAATGTGTAACAAAAAATAGATGGCGGAGATGAAGCTAGGAGCATTTTCACAACGGTGCCTGTACCGGTTCTAGTACCGGAAAAAGCGTTTTTCACACAGCATGACATATCGATGTCGTTATCAGTTTTGGTAAATGTTGAAAGTGCGCTTTTACTGCTTTCAATAGTCGCTATATTCTAGGACTTTGTATCTTAGGATGAAATAGCGGATATGCAAATATACAAGACGAAGCTAGGTACATCCTTTGTTGAATTTAAGATACTTAGAAGGTTCTTTTCACACGCTATATAAAATATCTCTTCAAATTTTGAATCACTTCAGAATGAGTACAAATACGATTTTCTGGTGGAACGACTAGAAAATATAATTGTCAGAAATCACTGAAACTGATACATACCTCCGTATTCCGATTACCGAGATCTTTTCTTACTGCATAAACCGGAATGGGCGCCCGTACTGGAAAATTGGTCGAACCGGGGTGTGAAAATTACAATTTAATTACATTGTACCTATTCGGCGCCAGCAGTGTCACCGGCACTATTGTATGTTGTGGGTATGTGTGAAAACGCTCTAAGACCGCTCCCACATTTTATAGGTCCTATATGGGGTTATATTCACAAAATAACATAAAACTCTACGTATGTGTCTAGGAGCCATGACCTCATCTCCATATGCTGCAATCTTTGCTTATGCAAAGAGCTTATGCTCAAGATGCCCCTTTAAATCCGATATAAGAATTTCCAACAAGGTTCGTTGGTAAAGAAATAATCAGCAATGCATTATTCATGAAAAATCTTAACCTTCCACATACTGAAGATTTAATAAACCCATACCTTTAAAACAAGAATTATCCACTACTTGCATAGCCTGGTTTGAAGGCAATCAGTTGGGTAGTTTGATTTATTTTTCGAAAAAAATCACAACTTTTGAGTATAATTATGTGACCATACTACAAAAATCAACTATCGTATTCCACAATTATACACAGAGTGCCCATCATAAAATAACAGCGTTATTAGGATCCTATTAATGGTATATATAGTATTCATTCCGAAATATATACAGTCAAAGTAAACATGGCGTAGGTAGTGCATTATATGTACCAGAACTAAGGCGCATCTTCATGTAGCTTGAATGGCTTTCCATATATACATTGAAAAGGTGAGTGAAGTTTGAAAAACAAGGTCAGAAAAATTTACATTATATCTGATCGTCAGTCAGTATTGAAAGCATGAAAATACCATCCATATAAACATCGCAATGTCATACCAATACGTAAAATCAGAAAGATGATACAAAAGTTCGAGAAAAAGGGAAATGACATCATATTTATATGGACTAAAATACGCAATAATAGGAAAACACGCTACGAAAGTGCGTTTTTGATCATTGCTCTAATTTATTTTTATTCCACTAGTGAACCAATTTCGGAAAATAAATCAGTATTTCGCCGTTACTGAGAGCAGTGACAAAAATTTCAACGGACAGACGGCCAGCTTGACAGATAGACCGACCGAGAGATGTGACAGTGACATAGATTTTCGTACTCTTCCTATTTTGTAATATCTCGACTTTATCGATCATAATACTTCTCTCGCCCTCGCTTACATATGAAAAGTGAAATTATTGTATCACTCATTAGGATCAAAGTGGAAAAATTCATATACATTTAAATTGGTATGTTTAGGATAGTTCAATTTTTTCGGGTTCCAAATTTCAGTTTCAATAGAGAAACTAAAAAGTGAAAAAATACAGTATTGAGTATCTCCTTTCCTTGGTGGAAAAGTTTAGGATGAAACATTAATCTAGATTAATAATTTGTTATCGGTCTACAAGTTCATCCCTTCCTTTATGTGAGCGGAATAAATAGTTGCGGAAAAGTGCTAGAGGAGTCATTTTATTAGTTTTCTGCCGTTTGGAATTCCCCCAAAATTGAATTTACAGGAAGTACTATGTGGAATGGTATAAAGAGAACGTTTCATCTATCAAGGAGCCTTTTATTGCAAATACCAGCAAAATATCTATTAATGTAGATTATGCAACTTACTAATGTGGTTGTTCATCGTTGCTTGAAACATGTAGACAAGGTAGATTTTTTAAAAGTTTGATTTCGGACTTTCATTGTCTAATAAATGCTTGAGTATCACAACGTTTCGATTGATATACTATCTTCAATCGTCTTCAAGTGAACTGGTGGTTGTCCATATGATTCAATTTTACAAGCTTTTATTTATTTAACTTTCAATGTATGTATGTGTCTATGTAACTATGTTGGTTCGGTGGAATCTTGCAACTCAAGTTTGAAGCAGGTATCTTCAACCGATTGAGCTGAAATTTTGTATTCACGTGTAGTTAGTGACGTTATTCTGATGGCCAATATGGCGGAATACCCAAGATGGCGGACTACTTATTTTTAATGCACTCTTACAATATGGGTATGAAGTGAAAGGGCTTGCTGAAAGTAACTCGAAAAATAAAAGCTTTTATATCATATAAATTGTGTGATAACGTTATAAGCTGATAGTAAAATTTTTGAAGGACAAGTTTATTTTATTCTTTTTAGCGTATTTAAATGACAGGTTGTTTTTGAAAAAGTTTCCTTACTTTAGATTTTATATACATTTATTTACAATGACCGCTAAGTAAAACCACATGTGACTTATTGAATGACTTTACTAACGTTTCGGCTACCTAGGCAGGCTTTGTCAGTGGTTTTGACCAAGTTTTAGAGCTTTTGACCTTTCCATTTGCAATGAAAAAGTATTGAAACTACTCAAAGACTTCAAATATGTTAGGAATCATAAAAATTAAAAAACTCTACACTTTTTCAAGATTTATACTTACTTCAACTGTACGTGAAATAAAACTTTAACCTACTTGGCGCTATTTATTTTAACCTTTGTCATTATTTATTATCCTAATTCAGGCAACGTGGCAACTGCGCATGCCGCCTCTCTGTATATACATAATATTTTATGGTATGCTACGACAGAGTGGGGATGTTGTTACACGAGATACATACTGATGCGCGTTGTTATCTCGATAAATAGATTCAGTATTATTTTTTTGGTGATTTTCCCTAACCCCAATTTTTCGACTCCCACAAAAAATGTTATAAAAATCATCAGGGGCCTCGGAAACGGAGCGCTTTTATTTTTATGGGTTTTTGTCGGTAATTATACCGCCATTGATCTGATTTTTAAACCAAAGCTTTTTCGTCACAGTAGTGACAAACTGTCAAAGTTTAATCAAAATCTGCAAAGCATTTTCCGAGTTATAGGGGGTTCAAGGATTACTAGGAATAGTACAGATAGATAAACAGACAGACTGACGAAGATGAATAAGATGATTTTTTGTCTTCCTTGCCAGTTGGTATGGGAAATAAAATGATAAATCAAATTTGGAAGTATAATGCCATTGAAGTCATTGTCTCCACACAAACAGCATTACAGAACAATTTATGCAATATTTTCTAAAGCATGATGCATTTATATTGTATATGAATTCAAAATAACATAATGCATCGTCACGTCCAAAAAAAACAAAGTTGCTTTCTTATGAGAGAAAATCAGACAGACCATTTGGGAACCAATAAAAAACTATGAGAATCACCTGGAGAAAAAATGTATGGTCCATCTGTAGGTTTGGATAACATCAATTAGATTCCTCCTTGTATCATACTCAAAGAAAGCGGGTATATCATATTGAAGAGTTAGAAAGATAGCAAGATTAAACTTTCTAAAGGCAGATTATTTGAGATTCATGTATGAATATGTTTTGTGTAATATAGATACTGACTCGCATAATAATACTGTGTTTCGTTTCCGAAACATGTTCATGTGTGTGAGTGTCCTTTGATGCTGTTGTCGCAAAAACTGGTGATATAATGAATTTCTTATGAACATTTATGATCATTATAAAGATTTCTCCTTTATGTAGTATATAGAGAGTAAAGGTAGATGCTGGTAGTTATATTTGTGTCACAGAGTTCATAATTACTACAAGAACCGTTTTCTGGAAAAAGTTTCCCACTACGAACATCTGCATTAAGTGGTTCGAGGGTTCTGTTACGCATTTCCAAAACGAGTCTATGAGACACCTTAGTTTATATTCATCGCATGATTGGAGATGCAAGTATCAACACAAACATAATGGTAAGTTCCTATGTCTCAGTCGATGAAAATATAGAGCAACAGTCGAAAAACGATAACTACCTATCACCCTGTAGAAGTTCGAAACGGGAAGGTGTGGTGAAGATATGTATCGTCTGTATCAGGCCAACATACTTCAAATTACATGTCACAAAATCTCTGAGAAAAATGTTGGTATGTGACCCGGTTTGATTAAGTATTTTGCAAGGAAGAATCTAATCTATGTTCACCAAACCTACAGATGGATCATATATTTTTTTGCCAATGTTCTTGGAGCTGAATTGAGGAATTTAGTGTCAATGACTTGAGATGAAATTATTGTGTCTCATTTTCTCTCATACGACAGCTTTGATTTGATTTTACACTATGTCCCTAATTTACATTTATCAACGATGTAAGTGAATCATTTGTATCCTAGTCTTTGTTAATAGTTCTTTTATGTTCTAATTCAAGAAAACATACTATTTTCCTGGAGACAGCCACGGGGTTGTCATTATATTTTTTTAAATTCAAGTTTTCATTCCTTGTAGACTGATAAGCTGACGATACAGCCGAAAAGTTGATCATAATTAAAACTACATATGGACCTCCATATGTAATTTTAATTAGCGACCAGTACAAGTAAATGATAAATATTATTGATTACTAATCAATATGTTATGGATTATTGTTCCGTTTCAAAATCTACTGAATGAACCATATTCTATCTGTATACTAACTTCCCATAGATCCCACAGAATATGTCTTATTTTTGATAATTTAAAAAAAATACTTAGTGTCCTTTTTAATCTTAGTACTATCAAGCCTATCATTTGGGTTGGGGGAGCTATTTGATCGTTCAGTCTAGTTGTTTAAGTCTTCACTTGTTCTAGGTTTTGGATTTTCTGACAATATTTGTTGTTTTTCTTTCAAAGGAGTTTGGTATCAAATAATGCATTTTTATTATTTTTGATACTAACTTTCACCCCAGGACATGAATTCCTTTCAACTGATATCCAGAGCATATACATGCTATGCCAAAAGTAGACTATAAAATGAAATGAGGTCATATATGTTATTATCACATTATTGATGACCGTTAAAACATATATAATTTAATTACGGAAGTGCTATTTTTCCTCTAAAAAATAGGCATCTTGTAAACGCTGTACTTCCCAGGAAATGGTATTGGTTTGAAAATAAATTTTTGGATTGGATTTAGGAACTATTAATCTGTGTTTTCAAAACTTATTTCGTGCAGACCAATAATTATTAACACCGATTAAAATCCTCAATAAATTCATAAAGTAATAACCAATGAACTTATAGCACTCATAGTTTATGAAGTATAGTGAAAGAAGTGGCTTTTACAATTGGCCTTCAATGAAAACACACAAGAGGCTCCTAGAGTTCTAGAGTTTTCATATGGACGTTGTTTGGATGTAATTACTAAAATATCCTGATATCTCATAAAATTCCAAAGTTCTCGTTTTTGTCGGTTTACATTTTTCCTTTCAGTGAAAGTCATCATCTGCTATATCAATTTGATTTCAGAGCACTTTTTATCTTATGTGAAGACTGAAAAAAAACAAACTTCGCAAATTGAGATGAATCATTGATGTTTGATCAACAATGAGTCACTAGAAAAATTTCCTGTCTGCCGTCTATTTACAACCGATTTTTTTTATACATCCTGCATACTTCACTACATCACTTTATTAATTCCAAGCTTTCCAATGCAATGCATATATCTGCAGGGCTACAATAACCGCATTCAGTGAGAAAGAAAAAGGATTATAAAATATTTATACCCACTAAGAAGTGGTTGAGTTTGTTACAGCAAGTAATAGTATGGACAAATAGTCTAGTTAGAAACAACGGTCAAGAGAAAATTGCACAGGTTACATCTAGAGAAGCGTACAGATACGATAAACATTGTAATGATAAAATAATAGGTAGTGAAGGTTAAATGTCAAATGTCATGGAGCCGAGAAATATGACAAACGGAATGACATTCCAGTATTAGTCAAGATTACTTGTTATTCGGTGGAGGTTAGCGTTGATTTAAATTTTCATTGGCAGTCACAACTATTAATGGTTCTAGCCATATATTTTTCATGAGTTATAACGCTGCGTAAACGCGAGGCAAGGCTGCAAGACTGCGAGTCAGTTCGCGGTAGCTCACCGTATTCAGGTCTTACGTCGCTTTTGGACTCAATTTGCTTACAAAATGAAAGAAATTCTAGTACCAATTGAAGAATAAAGCCACTACGCATCCTTCCGCCGGCATTCAGTACGGCGAGCTGTATGTCAAGAGGTATATTCAACAAAATTATCCTTGTTTTTAATCTTCAATGATTTTTTATAGTTCGTGATTCCGCTGTAATTCAACTGATTAGATAAGATAGATAGATGAATTGGAATAAGCTCTAAGCGTAGATTTTCCAGAAATGAGTGGGATGAAGTTGAGGTGAATGGTTTCATAATCATCATGATTAATGAAGCTAACTGACTCTTCAATGTGATGTGTAACGGAAATCTAAGGAAGTTTTTCACCTCAAATTGTATTCTTGCACTAGTACATAGTGTATTCAATAGCGATCAGATGTGAGTTTTGCGGGCTATTTTTTTTAAGCAGAAATCAGTTTACATTCCGCACAGTCCCAAAGAACAGTAGTCTGACTAAGCTGTATAACAGAATTATGGGGATCATATTAGAAATTACTTATTCCCTGTGTTTTGACATTAGACAAGTGAGAACATGAAGCTGCAATTTCATAAAACACTCTCTCTCTGCTATTAGTCGCTGAGCTACACTGAAGAGTTTACTTATTGGATACGCATCCTAGACATTTTTTGGGAAGTATACACCTAATACCAATCCTAAGCTTATGGCGTGAATGATGTCCATGGCGGTGCAATCGTTATGACCACTGACATCGTAATACCTTAATACGCGACGCCATTGGTTGCAATTTTTAGATTATGGGACTATTACGTCTTAAAAGTGCTCATTGATATCTAGCAAGGCACAACTTTTGAGTGGTTTGCCATCAGGACAGGGTCAAAATTGATTATTTGATCTTCATCTAGCATATATTTCTGACGACTTCATAAAACTGTTTTAAACTGGATATTTATTACCGAAACGAAATATTTATGACTTATCAAAAGTTAAACACGTTTCACGCACAGCGTCGACAAATAATGTCTCATTAACATTTAGTCGTAAAAGTTTCCATATTTATTGAAGGTATTGACCAGCTCTCGAACAGCATCGACTTAATGATGAATATAATTACGCCAGATTTCAAATCTCTTTTGGAATACTATCCTAGTAATATGTTGCTCATGATATTAACTTTCGAAGATTATACACAGAAAACAATAAAAATAATACAGATACTGGAAAACATTAATCCTTTTTGAATTAAAGTAACTCACATAATGATGTTTTTGCTAAATATCATAATCCGGAGTATTTAAAAAATATGCTTTACCTGGTTCAAAAGCCCTAAAATTCGATGAAAAGGTTCAAAATCTGATACAACCGATTTGAGTCCACTTTTCAAGAGGCTCAATGCAATTTTATAATTATTTATGATTTTTATCCAATTTAAACGCAGCCATTTGCAGTTGTAGTTTCTAAAACAAGTACAACAAATTATGCTCCTTGTATTTATCAGGTAACGTCCTTTTTTGTGCATGATTTGGCATCTCAGGCAGCAGTCCACCACACGAGTGTAATGGCCGCTACACACGCTAGGGTATAACTGAAGGGTTTCTGTACAGGTTTACCTGCAGGTCATCCGATATCGGAAGTGCGTCCACACGCTCAGGCAAATCCTTCAGTCGTCAGTATTTCGATTCCGGTATGGCATCTTCTGATGATGCTTTGGCTGTACTTGGTTTGCTAATAGTTAAACAAAAACATTCTGAAAAGAGAAAAATTAAACGGGACTTGTGGTGTAAGGCTTGGTTGAGAAAAAGACAAACTTATTCACACGTGAACTTGTTCATTGAATTCAAATTTTACCCGAAAGATTCCCACAATTATCTACGCATGGATGAGGAGACGTATCTCAGTCTTCTATCTTTAGTTGCACCACTGATCAAAAAGGAAGATACTGTGATGAGGAATGCTATTTCACCACATGAAAGGTTAACTGCTACCTTAAGATTTCTTGCAACTGGAAGAAGTTAATACAGGGCTCAGACTTATAAATCTCAATAAATTCTACCATGGTAGTATTTCTCTTACGAGACCGGGCAGTGCAGTCACCTAAATATTCACTGGATAACTGAAGACGTCGACTGAAACTCCGCCTGCGACCGCTACAGACGTTCAGTTTTGCCTGCATCAGTTGACCTGCGCAGTTATAATATACAAATTTTCGTATCCGTTCAGGTAACCTGCACAGGTCTGAAAAACTGCACATTTTTGTCATACACACGCTCAGTTTTACTTGCGCAGTTTAACTGTGCAGGTATACCCTTCAGTTATACCCTAACGTGTGTAGCGGCCATAAGCTTCTGTAGACCAAACGGACATAACGCCGCCACCGCATCGATTACTGGGTGGTCACTGATTAGAGCATTTAGGAATTTATATCACTGTTATATTTTATTCATAACTCAAAATATAGGCGTTCAGCACTGTATAAACTAAATGGATTAAGTATTTGGAAAGCATGCGGAAATTATAGTATATATCATTTTTGAAGGCAAATTTGAGAACTATTGATTATGTCTAACAGGTACAAAGGATTAATGGGTTCTACGGTAGATCATGAAACGTCTATTACCAACGCCAAAAAAATTTGAGGTGTACCATTTCTCTCAAACATCCAAACTTTTTTTTCTGAACTGATTTTTTCTCTTTGCCATGGTAATAATTTATCCTTCATCAAAATCCAAAAATAATTTTCGAGTCATGGATATGTCAAGGATTACCTTGCATAGTCTAGACAAACGGACCGACGGAAATGAGTAACATGACTTCTCGCGATGTCTGAGTATACGTCATGAAGCATCAAGAAATATCATGAATTCGAAAATTTGCGCGATTACAAGTACATTACTTTCCCGCCAATTGAAATTGGAAGTAATATGCTATCAATTAATTAATTGATAATACTGACAAGTACAAAATATAAATAAATACACCAATGAAAAAAGTTTTATGTGTCTTTAAGCATACATATGTGAAATAGTAAATATGATTGTATGCCGATTCGAAATAACAAAAAAGTATCCTTAGCCTAGTAAAAACGGTATTTTAGTTACGTTATTATCATTAGAAGCATCTTCTCTGTTTCTTGGAAGTATCGCAAACAGAAAGCTTGAATAGATAATTCAATGATAATAGCAAGTATAGACAATTTTACAGATATACTTTATCATTCACATATAAAAAAACACATCTAAAAAAAATCACACACAAATACAAGAAATACATAAATAAATAAATACGTTATTATTCTTTTAATCATAAAGAAACTGAAACCTCATCAAATAAACTACAAAAATATATTTTAAAGAATTTAGGTAGAAAAGTACTAGGTATTATTTATTATTAATTTTTCATTATTCGTACTTTGATAATGATCGACCTAGCCAAAACGTTAGTGAAGTTCTTTGATTAGTTTTAATTGGTTTTATTTAGTAGCTATTATAAGTAAGATATATCAGAGAGACAACCAAAGTAGACACTAATGTACGATTTACCTGCACCTTGACTAAAGTTGAGGAGGCAGCCAAAGCGTTTGTGAAGTTCTCTCAAAACGTATATGGTTACTATTATTTTTTCTCAAATGAAGCGTGATGAATCCAATAGCCAACGACAGGCTAATTTTTAGAAGTTAGATCTGATTCTGGCAGCTAGAGTGCGATGGATCCTCAATAATACTTTTCTTCATCCAAAAATGGACACTCAAGGTGTAATTAGTGATTTTTTTAACAGCGGGCATGTTTTTGAACAGCACATGTATTTATTTCCAGCCAGATGTTGGTCTACGTTGAGCGCCAAAATAGAATGACAAAAAGGTACTTCGCCTTTTGTGCAGTTGCTGGCGTTTCTGCCAGTCTTAATGAGATCATGTCGCACTTCTAGCATTTCAACGGTCCTTTCCTTAATGTTGGCTTTGCTCCTTGACATCGTAACCTCTTCCATATCCGCAGTAGCGCAGTGTTAGATGAGCAAGAGGCATTCAATAAACGTTGAAATAAACTCATACGATGAACGCGTTTTGTGCAATGTTGATTACGAGGTCTCATATTATTAAAAAAAAAATGATGGAGTTAATCTTTTGCGATGCGGTGATGGTAGTACGAGCATGTGAAAATCTTATAATTCCTTTTGGCGTTTGTGAAACACGTTTTTTTCTATACATTTTTGAGCCTGGTAATGCTCGTACTTGTTAGGCATAAAAAGCAAAATATTTATAATGTTCGATGTATTTCTAATTTCTCAATGCATTTCGAAAAGGCAATTAATACTATTATATTTTACTAGGTATAGGACATTTTAAGTCATAGTTCACTCTCCTATAGAAGGGGCTAATATGTCGCTTCTGTTTCAGCAATTGCTTAGTAAATTGGTACTCGATAAAGCTTGTGACATTATGAGGAGCATATTTTCTCTTATCCGTTTTTGCGTGATTTCGAGGATGTGGGTAAAGGAGCCTTCTTTTTCGTGCAGCAAGAAGAGCAGCCAAAGAACTTAGCCCTACACTATATTTTAAGCGAAATAATCACCAGTTCATAATTTTCCAACACCCCACAAAGACAAGCCGATGCATGGATAAACTACAAACATCTACAAGACCATGTAGTAGTAGTAGTTGAGCATATATTTCTGAAGGTACAGTGGGTTGAAGCAGGGATGAGTACTTCATAATGGCTTGGCAGGAATGTGTCTTCAATCCCCTCTTCTATCGTATTGAAGTATGAGTACAGAAGTAGCCGAGGCCGACAGGTATTAGAGACGGGTTTACACATCTCGTCAGCGTGCTGCCAGGACGTGCCGGATTTAATGGAACTCCTCGTTCCCTCAGTCTACTTAGGGTGCACAATTTTCAGACCCACCGATTGCTTATAGCTTACACTACGAGTAGCAGTCGTTGGGGAACGGAACAGCGTCACGGTTTGTAGGAACTTAGACCTATCGACGGCATTTCGGCACTACGAGAGACATATATGGGGAATCCGTATGCAGAGGTCAATACTGCGGTTTCGTAGTTTGAAGCTATTATTACTGTTCCGTCGTGAGCTAGTGATGAAACGAAAGATTCTGCTACAATTGCGTTTGGCTGTCTCACATCTATTCCTAGTTTCGATACTTGGAGATATGCAACCAAAATTGGTATATGTAACCCAATGAATTTCAGTTTCAGATGCATTTAAGTTTGATTCATCGATTCCCAATATACAGGAGATCTTCTATGTTGCATGCTCACCATCCTGTAATATACTACGACAAAAAATATAACATTTTAGTTTTAGTTTGACTGTACTAGATCGAAAATAGATTTTGTCGCCGTATATTTAGATCCTAGACTCTAAAATAAATTCAGACCGAGTGTCTGCACACGCGTAAATAATGCTGTGAAATGGTTTCGATCTCTCGGTTATACAGAATTGAAGCGATTTGCTAACAATGTTGTGCAAGCGAGAATCTACTCTCCGAATAAATTGCTTGGGACAAGTATTTAGATACTTTGTACTTTGAATGTGTATCTATTCATCAATTTCAACGTACGAATGGATGGTATACTTATGGTAACTCTGTATTGTTCCATGAAAAGTCACTAGATAAGGTGATCAATAAATGTGAAAGTACATCTTCTCCACAGTGAAATTTATCATCTACTACAGATCCATTGGCAAGTATACCGATATAAATCGCAAAACAAACGAGACCAGCAAAAATACATAAAAATATACCATTTGCAGATAACACGATACCTTCTCATGTATGATTTGGCAGCTTACAAACATATAAGTTTGCTAAATAGTCGCCTCATCTCATGCAATCTTGGCACATCTTTAGGACATTTAGCCGATTGAATGCATAATCATATATATATACAACAAATATTTGCAAGCCAGACAACACTTGACGTAATCTGCCAATCACCATAGCCACAAAACGCGCCAAAGTAAAAAATCAAAATGATCACTTCTGACACTATATTTATTGTACTTTACTGCTGTCACTAAGTATCACGCTGTTGTCAAGTCGTCCAAGAAGGTGATTATCTTGAAAGTGTAAATCCTACTACCAGATGAATTTATATTGTAATACGAGGAGTACCTAGATAACAACTCACACAGTATCACTTTTAGTGCCATTGACGTATAACTAACAACAACTACCTGACACGCTGCCACATTATGAATAGAGCAGAGCCTATATTTGATTGAATGCGATACGTTTTTTTAAGCCAATTTTCTATAAATATGTTTCTAACACTTTGACATATTGTAGTAGCGTTATGGTATGTATGTCTCTAGTACTAGATGTTAATTATTTCAGCAGCCCCTAGAAAAACTTACACATTTCTTGTTAGCGTCAAAGTTGTAAATGAGCTCAGCTGTCTTGAAGGAATAACATAGTTAGCGAGTGTTATGCTATTTGAGGAACTCTTACGGTTTGGATATATGTTTGCCATGTTTCTCAAATTTCTGGTAATTTCTAGGTAGATTAACACTTTCACATGGTCATATTGACATAGTCAATTTTATTTGTATATTTGACATGTTCGTTTAGTCTGTGGTCATTTTGCTAAGTAATGACATTAATAAGTGTTAATTGTACAATTTTATATAACCATATATATTCTGGAAAACATTGAAAAACATTTGTATAAATCATGATAAGTAGTCGGAGGTAGTTGCTTGATTTCCTTTGTGTATTTTTCAGCCTCAGCATGAAAATAATTTCAGAAAATGTAGGCTATTCGAATAAATAAGATAATCTTTCGGGTCAACATAACTCACAACTAATATGGGATGTGAGCTATCAAAATAATAACTCGGACTGAAGCACAATATTTTATATTCCTATCTATTTGACTGCCTAGCTTAGCCTAGACAAGTGCCTGAATGTTAATGCGACTTACTGTATACACCAAACGGTTATACTTGCTGGCGTAAATATTTTTTTGTACGAGTGATTGATGACAGTGATTTCGTTTATAAGATCCGAAAATGAACTGTCAGCAAAATATTTACCCTAAAAACGCTATGAATGACTTAAAAATAGTATGGCGTCTAACATCATTTAGCATCATTATTAAATTTATTAAGAGCATTGTTGTCGAAAATCGCTTTTTAGACTATTTGCAATTTTTGTGGTCCTCTGTTCGATTTAAGGCGCTGTGACTGGCCGATGATTTAAATTGCAAATAAATATAATCACAGAACATACTCCCGAAATTCAGGTTCTTTCTATATTGTGCTGTGAGGTAGTTGAAACGTGTTCAGAAAATTTAATGATTTCAATTATCGGTCAGTCAAAACAATTAATTTACCTAGTTGTAGTTGACAATTCATTTTTTTATTTCCACTTTTTTGACCCGATGTTTTATTCTTAGTTTGAACTGTAATTGCTAGCTTGTTCCATATTACCAAGTTTAGTGAGTAAAGTGACGAATGGATGAAATTAGTGCATTGTCCTGTCAACCAGTGTTTCCCTCCATTCTTCTTCTCGCCTGCGTGAAGCAGCACTGATGATTAGCTTTGCATAATGCGGTCTTTTTTGATGTCTATCTGTTGCTTATAGAACAATCGTATATTGTCTGGTAAGGAGCGGCTTACTCCAGTAATTTTGACATCAAAGAAAAGTAATCCAACCTCTGCGTATTTTGTAAATTTTGCTTGTATTCAAAACGGAATAAAAAATCTTTCTTCATAGTTATGGACATGAACCCACAATTTCTGAAAATTTAACTGGACTTAAAATTCTGGATTGCCTACAACTTCGTCTTTCTATTTAATATAGAAAAAAACGTGGAAAGTGACAAACGTGAAAAATTGTAGTTTGGGCATCATTATGGGTCAGTTAGGAAAATGATATTGGAAGGTATAGATATTTTCAACCACGTAAATCCTAATACATAATATGTGTTGCGATGAAACATGAGAAACTGGAACTGTTAGTTTCATTACAACATAAACATTATTTTTTACTTAATAAAGGTTGCCAAGATGACGAAACGTTAGTAAAATTGTTCATTCAATCACTTGTAGTTTCAATTGCTCATTTATGTATAATATGAATATCAACCGTTTACTGTTTCAGGTAAGTTAACACACTCCATGCTGTGCTGGTGAGTAAAGTTCTTCTTGTGTTACTACGATTTACTTCAGTTTTAATATCTGTTTGAAAGTATCTACTACCGCAACTACAACAACGTGAGTGTTTTGATTTGCAATGTAATAGTGAATAAGGGAGATACAACTAACATTTATTTGTTTTATCCATCAATCAACGCGATTAGTTGGCTCTCAAGTATATATCAAGTACAGTGTGCTAACCAATGTAAGAAATGCACTAGAACAGGTATCATGTAGATTGTAGACGCTCTTTGTGAAACTTTTCCATCATGCAGATAAAAAAAATCTTGTACTTAACATACAGTTTCACAATGTTTTTCTTCCAGTGACGCGTTTCGATTTTCGTTTAAATCTTTGTCGGACTGTTAGATTTGACTGTTAACAAAGACGACCCAGATGACTTGCCAACTAGCTAAATAGATCCTATCATGGATACAAAACTCGAGCTCTCAAATGTAGCATGTCATTTATCCTGTCTAGCTATTTTTCTATTAAATCTTTTTTTTATTTCTTTTGTCTGTCTTAGGGGAAATATTTTTTGGCGACTGCATTTGCACTAGTGTTAAGGCAAACCCTTACAAAACCTTAAACATCGCCGTCAAAATTTTGTTAAGATATTTTATGTGATACACTAGTACATATTTACCTTCAGACAGACAAAGGAAAGAAAAACTAATTTAATAGAAAAATAGCTAGGTAGCATAAATACTATGATAGATTTGAGAGTTCTAGATTTGTATCTATGATAGGATCCGGTTAGCTATATGGTAAGTAATCTGGGTAGCCTTTGTTGACAGTCAAATCTGACAGTTCGAAGATGTTTTAAATAAACATCCAAACGCGCCACTGAAAGAAAAAGAGTTTTATCATTAAATTTGTGTGTTAAGTACACGATCTTTTTATCTGAACAGATATCAGACAATGGAATGCAGTCCTGATCAACAGTAAATTATCGGAGCTATTTTGTTGTTCCTGCCACCTAATGTTTGAGTTTCTTTGGGATCTGGTTTCAGATAATGTCATATTCCTGTTAATAAATAAAGGATCAAGCATTTAGAAGAAAAATATAGGATGCTGATTGAAAGGACAGGGGATAACAAGGATTTTCTTAATAGATACCTATATAGAATAGGAGTGGGGGTACATCCTAGACTAGTCGTAGACTTATCTCCCCAAACACGACCGGTAAATGATTTCAGATATCGAGTCTAGATTAGCAGGGTTTACCACCACTTCTTTTGGGTACACTCCCCGTTGATATACTCAATCGTTGCTGAGGGGCAGTAAGTGCCCTGAGGATGATTGTTGAGAGCTTACTATGCAAATAAATTTATTGTAGTATGTGTTTCCAAATATAAAACATCTTTTTCTCATATTCATATTTTATTGATTTTACAAAAAATGGTAGGGCCTTTTGACAGTTGATATACTTCAATCCGACTATTACAGTAGCATCTAAACAATTTAACTTGTGTTACAAGCTTATCTATTCCATTATTGAAAGTCCTCAGTTACTTTGCATACCGTACATATTCACCGTTTACTTATTACAAACAAATTCACCGGTATTTATGATACGAAAAGTGAGAGGTGTATAATCTGGGATCAGATTTATTTTCCTAAAGTCTGTAAAAATGAGGTGCAATGACTGCATCGTTTGCTATAAAGTTTAAACAGTTTATGCGATTGACTCTCGCCTTTAATTTCGGCTATATAAATAATCAACAGAATTTTGACATATGTGTTTTACTGAAACCTTGAAAGAAGATTGCCTATATAATGAATTACAAGCGGAAGTTAGTGAAATCGGTTTATTGTATCAGCGTTGTGGCCCAGATATGATGAGACATAAAGAACTGATCAGCTTATGAAATAAACAGCGTTAAATTGGATGATAATCCTTAACAGTGTGAATTCTAGGATCATTTTCGAAGAAAAGTCCATATCAACATATATTCTAAACCTCTTAATTGTTGAGATATATGGTATATATTTTTTGAGATTTGGCACACGTGCTCTAAGCATCAACAACCTATCTTGATACATAAGATTTTTTAACTATTCAACCAGTGGCGTCCGAATGATATTATTATAAAAAATATGGTACCCACTGCTTTTTCTTAATAGAATTTCTGGGTTAAGGGGTGAAAGCTTGTGTCACGAATACAACCTGTACGTTTTTGAATGTATCAAAAATATTTAATACCATTTCAATAAAAAATGATTTTTCTAAATTAATCTCCTAAACATTTTCCATATTTTGCACATTAAGTATCACAGCAAGAACCGACTGCATTAAAATAGGGGATTGACTTTTTTTCAGATCGAATATCTCTTTGTATTTCAACGCTATTGGAAACAATTTAAAATAAAGTTAATGCACGTAGAATTTTCTATCATTTATGTGTAAAACGTTTTATTACATTTTTATGAACATTTATTTTCTGTTTTTCTTATTTAATTTTGTTTTCGCAAGCCTATTTATATATATATATATATATATATATATATATATATATATATATATATATATATATATATATATATATATATATAGTTTATTGACAGTATGTCATTACGGGTCATTTTTAATTCCGTGACACATATAACAAATGTATTTACATTTTTTTCCAATAGCGCTCAAAGTATATTTGCTTGGAAAATATTCTAATACCTTCTTTTCTAAGCAACTGGTTACTATTTGCTGAATTTGCGAAATATGAAAAAATATCAAGAATATGAATGGTACATCAATTTTTTTTCGAGAAAAATGGTACTATTTTTTGAGAAAATCCAAATTATAGCTGATATTCGTGGCAACGTTTTACCCCTTAATGGCGGAAAAGGTTTAAGTGGTTGCTGGTTGGTGGTGGATTTAACCTTGCGCTAAGCGGTGCCGTTACAATAATAAACATGTTTTTTCCCCAACGAATTGCAATAATAAAATAAATAGACTGAACTATCTATCTTCGTTTCTACCTTTCCATATTCAGAATGTTGTAATCACTTTACATCTTCACAGTTTCTGGATGTGAGCAGTTTTCTTGAATATATTCAATTCAGCTTTTACTGTCAAGTTAATGGAGTGATCTTTGAGCTACTGTTTAGCCAAAGTCTAAAATCTACCGTTTTTATTGTAATCAAATTTGGGACGCTGAGCAAGGAAATATATTTGAAATTTTGAACACACTTCACACGCATTAATGTGAACTAATTTGAAAAACTATACATACCACAATTCTCAGTATCCATAAAAGTTATTTAAGAGAAGAGATTTGTTCTTCAGATATATTGGGTAAAAATAACTGATCAGTTAAAGCAAGATGAATCGAAGTGAACAACCACAGGATAGTTTCAGAAGTAACAGCAAAAAATTATTTTTCGACACAGTTTATCCAATGTTTTGGATCAGATTAATATCTGCAACACTTGATATTATTCACGTTCAATGCGTCATAATTAACCAGACTAAATCTAAATATACTTCGTCTGAATCTATTTACATAACACATCGGTATGCGTATACACCAAAGTAGCGCTTTTCCTCATTGACCCGCCTATTTTCAGACGGCAGTGTGGTAACTATATTGCCAACCACTTTCCTTGATTTTTAATGGGTAATTTTTCAAATATGCCACATTTTGAATAAATTTGATCCATTTTTAAATATGATTGACTCTTTTTACGCAAAAGCCAGGGAAGAATGCTGATCGCAAAAGTGTTCAAATTTGTCTCTTACTCATTTCTTTCGGTTTGTCTGTCTGTCGTTCTAACTATTGGCGTTTTTTTCAGCACTAAATCTGCACCGCTGCATCCATTTCTCAGGTTACCTTTTCTTTTTAAAATCGGTGCATTGGCGGAAGAGTGATGAGTAAAGAAGGTACGAAAACTTCTCCAAACTTCGTTTTCCATCATTTCGATTTCCAATCATCTTGGAAATAGTCGAATACACTTTTTTTGGTACTAACATTTTTGTAAGTGCAAATTTTTTACATATTTTACAAGGTTGGTTCTGCTTAGGGCGTAATCAAAAACACTTTTAAGGGACACAAAAACTAAGGAATCTACCAAATTTTATCATCAAATGTATTTCGTGTAAAAAGTCATATTATGCGTCCTTCAAAATGGGGGCTCTAACACTTTAGAACTCTGCCTGTTTTGCAGTTTTTCTGACACTGGCCGTTTTTCTTACCGCCTAATCATAGTAGCATTCTATGATATTTTTCTTGATTAAGATATAATTTCATGCAACATCTAGTTTTCCAAATAATATTGTTATTTTAGACATCAAAAAAACGATATAAAAATGCAATGTGCTCTCAAACAAATAATCGCTGGTCGAAAATGTGAACTCACATCAAAAATACTATTTAATACGTTGATTCCGTACTCCATACACTATATTGATACCGACTCCGCTCGACAATTTTATTCTTCGGAATAACAAAATCAGAATTTCTTGAAATCATCTAGCAACTTCTTGAATAAACTGATACTGATCAATATATTTGTTCTTATTTGAAGTATTACTTTATCCTGAAAGTACGAAACTAACTGCGCTCTGAACTTCTTCTTTGAATCTCAGATACATGAAACTATTACACTATTTTATTGTAATATTCAGCCAGTATATTACAGGTACATGTAAATATATTTTTCACTGGTCCCGGACTAAGGATTTTATTAATGTTTAGTAATGTTTGGACATCTCGGGAACTAGTCAGGACTATTGATTACAAAACGCGGAAGATCCAGAATTTCAAGAATTGCATATAAATTTCTGAACAATCAAATAGTACAGGACCCAAGCTGAATTTAATACAACAGCAACAAGCTAGGCAGCAGCTTAAATAATTACATTGTCATTACGATGCTCATTTATTTCGTAATACGCTTTAGATAAGAGAAGCACTTAATTATCTTTCTGGGATCAGTTTGATCCCACCTATTTAAAATGGTGTGACAACATGCTATAGCCATCTATTGTAGATATTCTGATCATTCAAATGTTGAAATAATTGTTTGTGTGATAATAATAAGCCGTTCATATGAATAAGAACTAGAGTGTTAATTACTATTCAAAAATCAAATGTCTCTACAAATTGTCCTTTTAATATTTTTTTGTCAGAATCCATAATACTCTGTAAAACGTAATAAATACTCTCTTGGTTTTAGGTCTTGTACCACCGCGATTATACCATATATTGTGGATATTGTGGAGTAGAAACAGGCATGATAGCATACACTGAATACTGACCCACCAGCTGCACATTCAAACTGATTGATACAGTATAACATGGGAGTAAGCTTATTACAAACACAATTTGTATGTACGCTTCAATCAAATTCATTAGTACGCAGCCCAGAAATTTTGTAAGCTGTCATAGTTGTTTGAACTAGGTTATTGAAAGTTTTGGCAGTTATCACCCACGCTTGTATCCGGCATAACCGATCATAATTAAGTTCACATGAAAAATCATCTGATAAAAATCATTTAACCTTTGAAACTTGTGTGTGACTTGTGTCATATTGCAATTATTGTTATATATGATACCATAACTGTACAGTTTCTGCATTGATAAATCATGACTGACTAGATGAAAAGCTTTACTTAGATCAAGAAAAATGCCTATCGAGTGGGGAGCCCAAGAGGGAATTTTGGAATTCACCTAAGCACGTCAAACTTATAGGGCATACCTTGCACCTTGTTGAGTACTTCCGCCATGCCGCACGTGAAGGGCAGCCCATCAGACTAGTTAAAAACTCTATAGTCTACATACTTTGATCAGAAACTTGTAATACATGTAAAAAATAACGTTTAGACACCTTTTTGGACATCATTTAAAAAAAGGAAGCAGCATTACCAATAAGTGACATGGATTGTCGTGATATAGTCATAATATATATATAAAAAAATATCCCAAATCCTAAAAATGTAGCAATTGCGATACTTCCTCCCACTTATGCGTAGCAAGACAAACATCGTATCTCACCCACACGTAGATCGATTTCAGGAAGGTATGCTTCAGAATGAAATGTGTCGTCTGGTTTGGGTAATATTATTTTATAATAATATAGAGTCTGACCTATCCCAACAGACATATTAACTGATCAATCAGTATTTTCTACTATAATACACAGTATTATTAGAGCCATTTAATGATCATGTCACTACAAGACGGCTGAAAATATGCCCTTAATTACAGTGCTGCGTTAGCGGTAATTAGGGCCGTTTTGGTATTCCTCTTTACGAGTGTGCGTCTGAACGTATATACTTTGATGTAGATGAATGGTCGATGTCAGCGTGGTATAGCGTGCTTTCCATAATTAATTTAATTAGCAATGACACCGAGAGGACGTTACCGGACGAGCATGCTCACACTCAGTTTATACTGCGTCACCGTTTGTCACTTTTCACTATAACAGTCTTCCATGGCTTTTTTTGTGAGAACATTTTTGATACAATTTTGAGGATTCATTCAATCGAAGTAACTATTATTGCAAATACAGGGTTGCAGGGTCCAAAATGTTTGCTACATAAGCTATGGTTAGAATAGGCAAAGAAATACAAAAACGGCAGCACTGCATTGTAACTGTTACTGTGGGTGATTAAAATTCTGAAAAGAAGGAAGGAAAGTCGTACAGGCTTACAGTATTTTTTTTAAAATTAACTTTTACAAAAGCTGAAAGTTTGTCGCCTGCCAGAAGCGAAGAGAATTTTTATTCACATTGACCTACGTTGTAAACGTCAACTATTGGGGAACCAGTTCTCCGATATCTCATTCCATAACGCTAAGATTGACTTTTGTAAGACATTCCAGACTGTAATGGTCATTTGTAACGTCAGGCGCGTATACTAGATGTATGGCTTTTTTCTGGTTTATATCTGGACGCTTCAGCGAATTTTTTGGAGGACATGGGGATGAATACTGCTCGCATATGTGGGGACATATGCGAGCAGTATTCAAGAAGTAGTGTGACAAGAGCTTTGTAGAGTAGTCGTAGTAGAAGCTGTTCCGATGGATGCAATTTTTGGGGCAATAATTCTTTACCCCAGCTTCTGAGATGAAGTCCTAACAACGCCGGAAATATCCTGCCAGGAAGTGTATTGTTGATGTTAATCCCCAGAAGCTGGATAGACCAGCATACTTTTGTTTTCACGATAGTTGCCTGAGTCTCCTGATAGATTCTGTTATTCAATAACATTAGGACATGACTGCCCTTTGATTTTAGCACACTTGTTTAATTTTTGTTAAATTTCAAACATGGATATGCTGTGGCTCTGTGGTAATGCTGCTTTCCTCATTTAAAACGGTATATTCTAGAGAAGTAATTTCAAATCTGTGAGATTCAAATCAAGGGAGCATCAGTTTTTCCTCTAAACAGAGCAAAAACTCGTCTTTTTTAGTCGGTATTTCGTGGACGTCGAAGCTAAGGGACGACTTGATGACTTGATGCTTTGTTACAAGAACAGCAACCAAGCAGATACTCCGGTCTTGGTGCAGTTTGAGTTCCCCTGTAGAATGACTGAGGTACTGCGTCACCTTATAAACAATTATAGAAATTCTTAGTACCTTAGAAAGCCGCTAAGAATTTCTCAGCTCCTGGTCTGGATCGCATAAACATCTACTGTTGTGAAGATTCCCAGTTAGTAACAAGATTTAGCCAGAGTTTTTAACTCTTGGCTAAGCCAGGAGCAGCCAATTTCGGCTTGGTTTTTAAAGTACCAAACCGTGCTTCTCCCAAATATCGGAGACACAGGCGCGTATTCAGGGTTAACCCATGGGAGGAATAATGCTCTCTTTAAAATGGGGGATGGGAGAAGAGCACCGCGTGTGAAAATTGAAAATTTGTATAATGTCAAGATCAAGATTAACGTCGCAGTTATTGAGAGTCGCAAGTATGCAAAAATTCATAACACAAACTCATTCATTAAGATAAAGATAATATTTCATAAGAGAAACAAAATAAAGCTGTTTTCTATTCCGAGCAACAATTTACATGTTTATGTGGATATTTAAGCAATGATTTACTGATGGCTCTGAGAGTACTGTTATCAACCAGATGTTTACTGATGTATATTCCACCAATTTCTTTGGAGTTTTTTTGTTCATGGCGGGGGTAAGTACCCCCATTACCCCACCCCCTCTTCAGATACGCGCCTGCAGAAATTTGTCAGATCCCAAGAACTATACACCAATAACATGTCTGCACGCAGGTTACAAGCTCTCCACCAGAATCTTGTACATGCGTATACTCCAAGCTGTAAACCCAGTATTTCTTAGCGTATATGGACAGCGAGGGCCAAGGAAAGGCGTAACTTGTAATTAGATCGATCATTGTCACAGAGAGCTCCGTACAGTACAAGCGTCACGTGAACACATTGTGGGTGTCTTCTAATGTCTTGCGGTAGACGATCAAATGATGAAGTACATTGAATAACAGATACCACTCTGCAAGACTCGGCCCACCATTACATCAGGTGACACATCCGGATAGAGTTGGTATCTTTCAGGAAAAGAGCATTCCAGGGAGATCGCTTGAGTTTCTTGCTCTTTTGCATCTTAGATTACATTTTCCATAAGCTGAGAGATATGAGAGGAGACAGCTATGGGACTCAGGATTACCCAAGGCACAAGGTTTAGCCATTTTTTTCATATAGACGACCTAAAACTATATGCCTTAGAACAACGCGATTTACAGAATTCACTGAGGGCGATACAGTACAGACATGCTATTGGCATTGTGTTCGCGAATGACAAATGTGTAACGGTTAATTTGAAAAGAGAACAACTCGGTGATAGTGAAGGGTAGAATACTCCGATAAGAAAAAACTCGCTGCCAAAAATATAATTGAGGTCCACTGTTCCTATAGACCTTTGGTGCCATGAACTGTGCACGAGATGTGACAACATGAACCAGGAAAAGGGTGAACATGAGAAGTTTGCAAAGTAATTCCTCAGTTCCGCATATATATAGTCCAAGTCATTCGGGAGGGGGTGGAGAATTAAGTTTGGAGTGTCTGCATAACAAAGTGGTACTGGGCACAACCTGCGAAGTTATGAGTAGCAGCGATTCCCTTATCCGATTTGTACATGAGCACGAGATGACGATGATGAAGTTATATTCATACTTGATATCAGTACAGCATACACCATTTCCTAGCCTATTATTTGACTTGCACTTTAGTTTATTCCATACAAGCATCGCCACTCGAACTAATTAATTGTTATACTTTGCTGTTGCCTTACAAGCTGAACTGTTTCGCGGCTTATCTGTGCCGCAGAAGGGTATTGGGTGACGTCAAGCTCTACTGGGTCTAATAGGCTTTTTCGCTGAAATCTCATAACAGCAATTCCCATCTAAGGATAGCTTCCAGAAGAATATAATTTTGTGATTATGGAGAAAAAATATTTTGATATCACTCTAAAAGACGCAGATTAGACCATCTCTGAAATACTGCTCGTATGAGTGAGGGTGCACTGCGAAAAACTGTTCCTCGTTAATTGAAATTTACAGCGTCTTAATGTGAATGTACATTTATACTATTGAAGCGCTTCTGGAGTAGATAGATTTTTTGCCTTTGTATAAGATTATCTATAATAAAAATTAGATACACTAGTATACATCGTCGGTCTGCTCACGAACTGTCCTAACTGACATTTAGTAATTTTTGCAGGAGAGCAAGAAAATGAAAATAGCGTGGTTGAATGAGTATAGTATGCAATGTTTCGATATAAGTAAATTGCAAAATTCACTTTAATAGACCATATACATGGACTTCCATGTGATGTTTTGATATTTGCTTCATCAAATTACTGCATTTTACCTCAATGAGTATCATACATGATTATGAAAAAGGTATTTAGCCTCGAAGTAAATGCCTAAAGTGGACTTCGTCATTCATGCGCAGTGGTGTCAGTTTTTCGAAGATTTTGATGGATTTTAGAATTGCGGGTAGATACGGAACGCTTGAACGTTTTTAGACTTTTACTTCCCCACAAAGGCGAGAGAAGTATTACGCTCGAAAACATTTTCAGGCTAACACATTTTTAGATGCTTTTCACAAAAATTCGTGTTACTCATTTCCCTCTTTCTGTCTGTTTGTCACCACGTAATCAACAACTAAAATGATAAAAAAACACCAAATCAGGGCAAAGGTGAAGTGGCCTGATGCGGGCATGTTAGTAGTAGTAGTTGTAACAAAAGTCTATTAGAACTTCTTCTGCAAACTTGTCTTCTCTCGAGTTTTCAGTCATCTTCGGACTTCGACGGTTCAAAATTCCTGAAAGGATGTATATATGTTTCATAAGTTACTGGTCACTTTAGGGAGTAGTCAAAACATTTTTAAGGGGTCCCAAATATTTGGAAACATATTAAATTTTATTTTTGTATGTTTTTCATGTAGTAAACTAATTTACACGTTCTCAAATAAAATTAGTGGTTTAGCTTTTTTGAAACTATGCCTGCTATGCCACTTTTGTCACTGTATAATCTCAGTGAGCACTTCAGATTTTGGAGAAACCTGGTGTTGGGTGTGGCCGATAAGATTAAACGTTATTGTAATTTTTTTTCTGGTTTTCGGATTTATTTCGTCTATATTTAAAAAAAACTTTTTATTATGTTGTTAACGATATATCCAAATTAATGATATAAATTACGTCTTATTAACACTAAACTATTTAAACTATCCTACTAGTGAACTTGCATTAATTAGTTCTTACTTTATGAGTACTTGTCGATATGACAGGCAAATGAAAACATTTGGAGTGGTTTTGCGATCATACCAAAATGAAATTTTTTCAAGTATACATTAACTGGCGGAGTTTTTTCTTGCTTCTTATAGTCCGAAAATCTTTCCTCTCAGTATCTTTTGATTTCTACCGACTTAAAGCCATATTTTTTATAATATAATCGTATATACGAGTATATGCTTATATCCAGTGTCCAATAGTACGCCAATGTGAATTTATACGAATTGATTGCTGAGCTGCATAACGAATTTTCTTCCAATTTTTTTACTTCCGTTCTATTTCCTGATGAAAATTGGAGCACGATTTGCTAGCATAATGGAAAAAAATCGTCTGTTATAGTAAAGTTCACTCGATACTATTATAGTTCGCTTTATTTATATGTGACTATTTGCTTCTTTCTTCTAAAATATAAACCTATTAATAATACTACATCGATTGACGTTGCATGTGATAGTAAAAACCCTAGTGCAAAAGATTCGCGCTAAGCTTATGTCAATGTAGCATTACGATTTACAAGTTACTGCTTAATGCGCTGTAAACCTAACTAGCCAATATGATTATATGTTCCGACGCGACGGTGGCAATGCAGTTAAATCAAATTTTCAGGCAATTTGTCGCTTACGTGCCGAATCCCTTCAACCAAACCGCACGAATTACCTTAAGCTTTGCGATTTATGAGGGCGACGTGATGCCATATCCTTTCATTTGTTGATAGATGTGGTTCAGTAATACAAAAACCCTTGTGTTCGATCGATGAGTCAGCGGGTTTTGTGCCTCCTTCTGATTAAGCTTGTTGGGATACTAGTGGAAAAAAGTGTTGCTGAAGCCCTTCGCATCATAATCAGTCCACTGTGTGAAGTCAGATAGACGTAGCAAGCAATAAAATCTAGATATGCCAGATATTTTAGTTAAAGGAAAGCTTTGATAGCCCTTTTCGGTTAAATCAGTTTGATCGATAAATATTTATTATATACATCAGCATTCTACTCCAAAAGTGTGTAGGTTCTCTGGAAATTCGGTAAACTTACCAACACCCCTTCATCGTTCGCCATGCGTTCCGCCACGGCAGTGCCTAATGTATTTTGTCATAGGAGGTTGCGTCGCGTGATATACCAATAAGTATTAGTCTTTCCTCCCTACATTTATGCAATGTATCTGTCTATTGTTTCGTCATGTATTATTATCATGCCTCAACATCGGGTGAATTTCAATAAATTTGCTTTTGCTCATATTCCGTTTGTCAGCGGTAAGCAAAGAACAGGTTCCATAGTAATGACCTCAAGACCAATATCTTAGTGATTTTTATTTTTCAAAAATATTATCAGCGATCTTCCTTCAAAATGGCTTTCTATCATATTTACTAGATAGGTCGTTGAGGTGCTCGAGCTATATAACAGCTTCTCATTACTATAACTACCACTACTTGCTTTTTCTGCAGCACTGCATCAATTGAGTGTTTCATGTATTTGCCTTTCCTAAGCTCATGTTGCACCGAAGATAGTTCTTTATCCAGTCTTTCCTCTGTGATTCGTTCCCTAAGAAATCACTTCACTGGAAACCATCACGCTTCCAATAGCTATTCAATACGATCAGCACAATGTCAGGTATTTTTATGATTAAAACTGTTATTACCCCGTATTTGGGCCAAAGCCGATGCTTTTTCAGTTTTCAGTTCTGACCAAAAGCGGATTTAAAATATATACGATATGAAAAAGTCAAGTGATAGTTGAATCAAAAACGAACGGCAACGGTGTATACCTGGTCGGAACATGCATGGCAATTTGATGCTGTGAGAGGATCTACTAGGCTCTTTCAGCAGCATTCTCAGTTCTGTGTACAGTTCAGTCACTATCAGACTGTAACTACGGTGCTTTCAGTAGGCAGTTACATAGGTATATGTTTTGTCTTAGTCAATAGTTAACCACCAACGTAGTCGAAAATACGCAGTTTATCGAATGCTTTAGTAATTTTAGTGTCTTGAAACCTTTTTATGTGAAAAATATACAAAATTAAAAAACACATAACTTTTACCCAACTCACGCCACCATATGAGAATTTATCCGAAAAGAATGCATGAGGAGGGGCTCCAAAAAAAGTTTTTGCGTCAGGCCCGCCACAGAGTCTGACGCAGCATTCTTCAATACAGTTGCTATGAAATTTTGGATATGTGAAGGTTCATGTAATGTCAATTTATTTATAATGGAGGTTTTAGAAATACAATCTCTGCAATGTGCAGGTTATCTAAGTAGGTAGGGGTATGCCCATGCTCCAGCTCTGCCTGCCTCTCCAAGTACCAAAAGGCATATCTCGCTGTCTGACAGGCAATATTGTAATTCATTGTGTTGCTCATACTCACAAATGGAATGGAGTAGTAATAGCCGTTCAAGTCAAGTAGAGGGATGAAAAATCTCAAGACCTCCAAATATTCACCAGAAATAGAAAAATGGTATTTGTCTAAAAATAACAATATACAGCTTCTAGAAAGAATTTTTCACTTCAAACCAGCATACATTTTTTTGGCTAATTAGAAAGGTAGGGAGGGTAGGTAAACTTGAATTTGAATAGCATCAAACAAAGAATTTAATATATTAACTTCTTCATATTTTTCGTACATAAAACAGAATAGCAATGACGGAAGGTCTTAACGACGTGTTAGATTAATGTATCATATTTTAACGACTTCAAAAAGGCAGGTTATTAATTCGACACATATATATGTGATAATATCCGAACTAGAAATATATGTACATATATGATAATCTATTAGGGCTTCCAAACAGATATACAAATTTTTATAGATGTATATGTGTTTTTATGTAAGTGCACATATTGGTCCGTAGCTTTTTTATTTGAATTGAATTGTCGCTATTCTTTTTGTATGTTTTCAACTCAACTTAGGCTTTTGCCCACTTTTGTGAGTGGAGCGGTATTTCGTATCTATCATTATGATCAAGTTTCATATATGGTGGTTTTGCTGGCACTCCCATCAAAAAAATTGTAGGTATCTAAGGTAGATACCTGCTGTTGATTTCGTTATCCGCTGGTTAGTTTAGTGTATATGTGTATAAAATAAAATTTAATAATTTTAATTTATTTTTGTGGTACACTAGTTATAAAATATTCTTCAGTATCCAAAATTCATGGGAACCTAGATATCAGCTTCTGAATGTTGGGATGCGAAGTATTACTGAAATACTGAAAATCAACAAGTTCACGAGCTCACGAATACTCCCATACAATTTTTCTACCTTTAGTATATTTTTAGGAAACTCAGCTGCCACTCCTTCCGATGACCTATTTTGGTATTTCTTGATGGAATAAAAATTAAGGGTGTGTCTCAATATGGCTATTATAGCTGATCTTTCAGAATTGATATTTTTTTTATCGATTCGTTAGTTTATCATATATTATGAGAATTGGGTATTTAAAACTAAATATGGATTAAAATCACCATTGAAGAAAACTACAAAGGTTTGTTATATCATCCTCTTGGAAGTTATCTAGTGCCAAATGTCATTCAAATCCTGGCCGGGTTATCGAGCCGTAGACAGAAATCAAGGAGGCAGGGGAATTACATACATACAAATACTCCGCGCAAAGATTGCAGATAATAATAATAATAATAATAATAATAATAATAATAATAATAATAATAATAATAATAATATTAACAATAATAATAATAACAATAATAATAATAACAATAATAATAATAAATCATTTGAAATGATACAGGTGTATATATTCTAAATACCTATGATCCAATATTTTTTGAATATAATTTCATTGTATTTTAAAATAGCTTTTATAACCTACAGTCCTTATAACCATTCTGTATGATATTTTTAGTATGTATTCAGTTTCTTGTTCATAGAATTGGCTGAAAGCGCTGTAACTGGTTAAACAATTAATATTGCATACTGACATATTGATACCTACTGAGATATCAATTGGTGAAACTAGAGATGGTAGGTGACCCAAATTCATGTATCAAGTTGCATCAGTTAATTGAACAGATCCTTATATACTGATGCACAGTTGGAAAATAGGCCTGAGTGAATGAAATTACGTTTTTTTGGAATATATATTTCTGTATAAGAATCGCGTGCGAAGTATGACGTCATAGGAGAGAGAACGAGAGGGAGAGAGAGAAAGAAGATCGATAAAGCAGTTGCCGTCGGCTGCCGATCCCACTGTTCCCTTTCCTTTTGATAATACAGGACGCGTGAGGCGACGTGACGGCTAAACCAACAATTCATTGTCATCGCAGGTGGTATTTAATTGTTATGAGTTTATTCCGACTAACCAAGAAATAGAAAGTAGTATATTTTAACTGCTTGAAGGTGCATGAAAGTGTAGAATAATGATGCTGTATAAGTATATCGCACAAGATATGACTTAAATAACTTAGAGCATCCTGTTATTGTACTTGTACGCAATCGTGTGTTTACTGAAGATGAATTCCGGAAAAGGCCAGACAGAGATATTATACTTAAGTACCATTTTCTGCATCTGGATAGATGTGGTATAATTGATTACTCTCGAAAATATTTATTGCAATATGTTTTTCGTGATACAGGACTTGAATATACCGATGATACGGATTTTAAAATCTAAACATCTGGAATACTGCCATAAAAAATAGCCAGAGAAATATGGAAGTGAACGAAACCATAAGTAAAATGATGACAGCACAAAAATGTAAATATACATCTAGGTGAGAAAAAAATAGTTTTTAAATATTCAGATGCCTAAGGACAGTAATTGATTCTAGCGAGGAAGAAAATAATAATTTTAGCGAAAGAAAAAAAATAGATTTGGAAATATTCAGATGCTAAGGAAAGTAGTCGAATCTAGCGGGAAATAAGAGCATGATTGAAACGAAAGTTATACTAGACTCTAAATAACTCGTTTTGCCCAAAAATCGTTATTAACAAACATCGAATTGAAACTATATAAAATTATCGTTATATCAGTACTATTATGTGTTTCTGAGTCACGAGTATTAACAAAAAACGTAAACAGAAGCTACTGAGAAAAGAAATAATATAATAATAATAATAATATAGATAGAAAAGCTATAGATCAAATCAGAAATCAAGACCGAGTAGTAAGTCATTGATTTATTGCAATGAACCTTTATCACTTTTGTTATCCTACTTAGAAAATCGTACACAGACAGTTAAACTTGGATCTCATCTATCTCAACCACGAAAAATTAAATCAGGTGTACCACAAGGTTCAGTACTTGGACCATTACTCTTTACTGTATATACAAGTCAATTCACAAAATTCGTTCAAGATTGCTCTGTGCATATGTATGCAGATGATACGCAAATCTATCATTCGTTTCCTGTATCTGATCTGGAAGCAGCTAATAAAAAAGTGAATGATGATTTGAATCGTATAGCTGAATTTTCAAAGAAACATTCTCTTTTTCTCAATTCAAAAAAGTCAGTTGCCTTAGTATTTGCCAAGAAAACTGTTCGAACTTTCGTGAATTCAAATATTAAGGTAAATATTGGTGGTGAGTCTATAAAAATTGTCGATGAATGCAAGAATTTAGGACTGATTATAGATCACAATTTAAGATTTAGAGAGTATGTGTCAAAAAATATACAAAGAGCTTATGCTTCGATGAAGCTGCTTTATCCGCATAAGGCGTACTTGTCAATTGATACAAAAAAATCATTGTGTGAAACTCTGGTGCTATCACAGTTCAATTTTTGCTCTGCTGTTTATATACCGTGTTTAGATAGTGAAAGCTTAAATAGGATTCAGCGTGTACAAAATTCCTGTATAAGATTTATATATGGAATCCGGAAGTTTGATCGGGTGTCACACAAATTAAAAGAATTAAATTGTTTGAATATGGAAGACAGGTTTGACGTCCACGCTTTATGCCTATTCCATAAAATAATTGTACATAAACACCCTCCTTATTTGTATAGTAAAATATTATTTAGAACAGATATACACAGTGTCGATACTAGAAATAAATCGTCTATCACTGGTCCACCACATAAAACTACACTATTTGAGAGAAGTTTTACGTTCAATGTCTATAGGCTATATAATTCCATACCTTCTCATTGTAAATGTTATAGTGCTCATAGATTCAAAACATATGTTCGTGATCAATATTTTTCTAAAAACTAAACAGCAGTATAATAGCTGTTGATTGGACTCAAAAGGTGACCCCCATGCATGTTTTGTTGTGCTTCTTATTTTAGAATAGTTTTAGTTTACTTTTTTTATGGTACAAATGATAACACATACAATGGTTGAGTGGAAGAACACTTTGGGTGAACTCCCCCTTGGGGTTTTCTTTGCTAGTATTTATTTTGACTGAATGTGAGGATTCTATTATTTTTCTTTTCCACCAGCAGTGTACTGACAAAGGGAAAATGGCAGAATGGACAGTAGGAGACAAGTAATATAAAATGTCATATAAAATAAGGGATAAAAGAATGACTATTGATAAGAGGCATTTACATATCATGCGTGCAGACGCCTCTCCTAAAACCTAAACGTTGAGAAAAAATAGATAGAGAGACGCCGAATACCCGACATACAGATCTACAGACAGATATTTTGTGGACCCAAGGTATGCAATACAAGAAGTTGGGAATGGAACCACGAGTTTCCTGAGTACGCATTACCATACAAGTTTCTTTGTTCATTCTAATTCTACATTGTACTGATGAGTATCAAAGAATACGAAACGTTATCATCTCCAATTGATTTAGCCAGTTTGGGCGAACGAATGACATTGCAACTCTTTATTTATACAGTGCTTTGTATTTCAGCTCTTCCACCATCAGAAGTCCGCAATATTATTTTTATATACCTTGATAATGTAGTTTGAAACACCCTATATGGCTCAAGAACTGAATTTTGAGTTGATAGATTGAGCAAGTATTTCTGACGTGGTTGCGAGGAGCAAATTAAGGTACATTAATATTTATTTGCAGCAGAATATTATGACATCCAATCATGTCAATCAACAATTTGAAGAAAAATATAGTGGATGAAACTTCTTTTGAATTCCAAGTTTTGAGGTCGATATCTCTGCTCTAGATAAATTGATTCCTAAGAAAATATGCAAATGTTAGACATTTTCTTTAAACCTTTTCAATATCGCTTTTATGCTATATTTGTAGTACGGAATAGCTAACATACTCATGGTTAGTACTCAATAAATATAACATTTTATAATAATTCTTTCAAATACTGATTCATTAATAACATTTCAAAAGATTTTATCCCTCTACATCCAACGAGATTGAATTTGCTTGTATTCATATGTAATTGGTTACGTTTAAACCAAATCACTACATCTGTAAATCTAAGCAACCTTGCATATCACCAATTGAAGTAAATAAAAAGCGGTCACATCTAAAACTTCAGAATTTTTTGATATATTTTACAGCTAATAGAACACTAGAGGTTTCATCAATTATGCTGAACTGTAGATATTATACACGTGTAGAAAAAAATCATTTGAAAGTACCTGCATTCAACGTGTGATTGCTTTGATATTTTCTTAAAGGGGCAAAATTGAGTTTTTCAAATCATTGAATTGGTTGCTGATACTTTTGCAACCAGTACAAAACCAATCGTTTGCTCGGATCGTTCATCTACTCAATAGTATTAATTTGACGCATCAATGTCAATTTCGTGGATACTGCACGTTTCGAACGAAAATTGTGGAATTGGTGTTGACAACATTAGAGATTAACAAAAACAGCATGAAAATAATGCGAACATATGTAAATTCTGCCATACTTCCACGGGATGATGAAATCTAAAACTTCATGAAAACCTCGAACACATTTTGAAAATAAAACAACAACTGTTAAATACCTAGAAACACAGAGGACTGAAAAAAACACGTCATATTCAGACGCAGTCGTACGTGTAAATACACATTTGGGGCGTACTTGACTTTGAAAAATTAAACAATAAGTTTATCGAAAATGACGAGTCAATATAATTGGCTCCATATTTTACAGTTACAATGTTATCTCTAAAGTGTGGGGACATTTTCCATGTCTAGTAAATCCAATTAGGTTAGTAGGCAGCAACTCGCTTAAACTTCCGGGGACTGCGAAAATTTTATAACCGATAACCGACAGCATCACTGGTGCCCAATTGAAATGCATGAAGTTGCTTGTTGGCTTTTACTCAATACCTCGCTTTACTCACACAATCCCGACTGATTGATTCACTTCATTAACTGAGTTCCACTTTGTGAGATATTCCGCCATATTTTATCTTAATACATAAGCAGTTGAACTTTAGGAATTTCAACGATACCAAAAATGCACATAGTACTCACAATGCTTGAGTGAGAGAAGTATTGAAATTGGAAAGATATTCAAGATCGATCTAATAGTGTGGAAACCTTCTATCCAGACTTTTGATATTAGTATAAGATGTGACAAAATTTAGTTGCAAAATTCGACTTCTATCACTGAAAAACATATTTATTTGTGAAACTTTGTATCCTCATACAAAATTAATTTCTGAAAAGTATATTGCCGTCTTTCATTGAATTGCGTCTTAAGTATTGAACTGTAATGCTGTGTTTGACAGTAGGATATTGGTGATGGAAAAAATCGTGACCAAAATTGCATTGTTTTTCCGAACTTCATGTTTAATATCTTAAGTTTTCCGATTAATTCATGGAGTATTAACAGTTTACGGATTTTGAATGTTTATTTAATATAACTTCTGTAATTAACCTGTAATTTCCATTGACTGGGGCATAGGCAACATTCACGCCAACACCATTTTGTTTTTCAACGGCAGAATTACAATGAAAGAGATTTTGCTACTGAATCTGTATATATTTTTAAATCAAACCTGCTATCCCTGAACATTCTAAAACGTCAAAAAGATCCAAGAATGATTAATACCATCCAGGTCAAAAAAGGTCGAAAGCTCTTCGAAGTGAAATATAAGGAGAGAGAATAGCATGCTCTTCGATGGCTGCCAAGAACTATCCAGTTCGATAAAGTTAATCAATCAAGCGTTGGCTGTGCATAGAGTTTGTGGACGAAAGCCAGTAGAAAAGCTGCTCATACATTTTAATGGTCAGCAACCCGAGGCATGCTGTCGGTGCTGTATGGCTACTGTGAAGAGTATACAAGTTATGACGACCGAACAAAAACCAGACTTTTTAAAAAGAATTTTATTGCCTAAGAGACGAGAGGCGAATGAATGCCGGGATCGTACAACATGTGATTTTTATAGATAAACACTTATATGGGTATAAGATAAACAAAACGAAGGGATGTTTTTCGAGAAGGTTTCTTAATTTACATGCCGACAAAGATATAACATGTGTAAGGTATATTATTCGATTGCTCATGGTTTAACTTGACCTCGAGTGAAGGAAATCCTAAGATTACTACTCACTACAGAAAAAATAAAGGTAATTAATGTAGATAGAAAGTTGTGTAGTTATCACACAGATTCACAAATAAAACTTTCTTTTAGTGACGCGTTTTGATTTTTATCAAAATCAAAAGATTGTATAATAAGTATGATATATTTTTGTATACCTATATTACTGCCGGAAAACTACGGCGATTTTAATAAAAAAATAAATCGAAACGCGTCACTAAAAGAAAGAGTTTTATACGTGAAACTCTGTGATTACTACACAACTTTTTATCTACATGATGGAAGAGTTTCACCAAGTAAGAGCATCTACATGATTGAAGGTAATTAATTTTTTTCTCACTAAAATAATATGTCCCAATTAGAAATTCATTCTGATCTCTGTTTATACCTATTACTTTATCAAAAGATGGTATAACAAGTATGATATATTTTTGTATACCAATATTCCTGCCGGAAAACTATCGATGAGGTATCTCAGAAAAAATACCTAATCCAACATTTCTTACTGACACTTAACCATAAGATGTACAAAACGTGATATCTGCATTCTAAAAATTTTAAATGTACATTGTATCTCTTACGGATATAGTGGAAAAAATATTAAAAGTATGGTATAATATCAACGATCCTAAGAAAATGTGATATGATTATAATCATAATTATCATTATTATCTATGCATTTTTACATATAAAAGTAGGAATCATCAGTTACATTTCGGATAATTTCTTAGGTAAAATTTTCTGCTTGCAACCAGATCACAAAAGCCTTGTATTGAGTATTTTTAATGATATCTATTTTCCATAAGCATTCATTACTTCGGTGGATCGGTAGTATTCTGGATTTCTCACAGGTATTGCTTTAGCTCATACTTTCTACACCGATAGGCAGGGAGATATTAAAAACCCGAGATATTATGTTTTCTTGATGCTTCATGAAACATAAAATACAATACGGAAAACCATGTCTGTCTGTTCGGTAATACTTAACTACTCTAATATTCAGAACTTACCATTTTGATTTTGATTAGATGTTGATAGTGAGTTATTACTATGGCAGGGACTAACATTTATCATAGTTTTTCAAAATTGATGCAGTGATCGAAAAGTAATCCCCAGAAAACAACCAATCTTTGGCTCCTCTATAACTCGGAAAGTGCACTGATTTGGTAGCATTGAAATTTTCACCGAAAGGTTACTACTGGGATAAGTATGAAATCACCAATCCAAATCTTTATTTATGAAGTGATACATTACGTGTCAAGCAACTTGACGCCATGTTCATCAGTTTCATTACAGTCACTTCCGTAGAAGCTTTAGCTAGAGTTAAGAATTTCCTGGATTCACAAATCGCGTAAGTATAATATAGGAAGCCCATTAACCAGAAATAGATAACACAAACAAAGGATCGCCCGAGCCGTTAGTGAATCTGAAACGGATACAAAATGTGGCACGTTTGTTGTTACAACGTCAAAACAGTGTCAAGATACGAGCGATTTACTCTGAGAGCACGATTAATATCTTTGGGATAAGTGGCAGAGACGGTTAGGTATTTCTTGGCGTAACCACTTGCACCATTCATACTCGTAAATGTGTACAATGTACATCCTTTTATGAGACTATTATTGTATTGTTAATTAAGTAGGTCTAGAGAAGAAATAGGTAATCGGTTAATAAATAATAATCTAAACTATATGCCTGTTTGAGGTTTTGTCAGTATTACTTTCAAACCTCTCCAATGTATAATATCTACAAACATACCTACGTCTAAAAATACGTTAATTCCACCTACTAGGTTCGGGTAGATGGTTTGGAGTATTCGCCTCATTAGAACATTATACGTAATTTGCGTACTATCTATCTGTACTCTATTCTCCTCAGTTATCTCTCAAAGCAACAATGCACTGCTGGTATCTTCGCATAGCACCCTTGCCAATCCGTTGTGTAATATCTGGGTTAAGTTTTTTAGTCCATCTCTCAAGAATTATTACTTTCCATATTCTTTTGCCGTTTAATAATTAACTTCTATCAACCAGCAAGTCGATTTGCAGAATTCCAGCACTATACTCGTATAGTTAGAAATCCCAAGCAGTATCAGCCCGCCTTGACTTCTCAGTACCTCTCTACCTTTTCTTCTTTGGAGCTCCCACATATTAGGAGTTCCATAGCATATAATGGGATTTACTATTTTTAGTAACTAGTATTTTCCATATATCGCTATCAAATCAATGGTACATCAGATCTGCTTACCTTTTCCACTGCATTATGATGCAGCTGAGCTCCGAAATATTTTATTGCATTTTTTCTTCACATTCGGCCCTCCTAAATCTAATTGTCAATGAGTTCTGTCTTCGAAAAAGTATCACTAACTTGGATTTCTGGCGTATGCTTGTGTGTCTTTGCCACAACTATTAACAATTCATCAGCCTAACCTACCAAGCTATTTTTTATGATTTTCATATCTAACACTCCGCCATAGGTCACATTCTAGAGTAATGGTCCCAGCAGTGATTCTTGTGGAACTTTCTTAGAGATCTGATTTTTTGTTTCTCTTATAGCAGATCATAGTTGTTCTTTGAGTGCTCTAACAAATCTATGCCACTCTGTGGTACTGATATTTCTAACATCGAAAGTCACCAAAACGTACAACTACTTGTCACTATTGCTTCCTTCTTCTGTCACTACATCAACCACGTCAGAACTTGCTTCACCACAGTCTTTCAATTTGAGTATCATACAAATAGGTCTGTATCTAATTTTATTGTCATTTGACTGTGACATAATAAACAATTAAACCTCTTTTCATCTCTTTTGGAATTATTTCTATTGGAAGCAGTCATTCTTTACGGACAGTACAAGTTCAGATAGTTCCCAGCCATCATTTGTAGTTCTTTATGTACTTCAAAAAGTGACTGGTAAGACAGGAAATACTCATCAAAAGACGCCTTTTCTAATTTTATAAGCATCAATTAGACATTCACATGAACATTAACCCACTATAACAGTCACACAGTTATAACAGAGTGATTTATATAAATAAATCTACAAGGATTCCCGGTGTAATGAAATTGCAGTATGATAGTTTTGACCAGCCTCATGACATGGTTAATGCATTTTCAGCATTTCAGTTTTTGAGCAAAGTTTTTGTGTTCTTTCACCACCAAAATTATCACCGTCAGAACCAAAGCAATCTATGTGTTCATTATCACCACATCGGAGAAGATGAGGTGAGGAATGCAATTAAAATATTAAGAAATAAAATGAATTCCGGCTCAGAAGGTATTCCTTCTTTTTTAATTAACGATTGTAAAGAAGCGTGTCCTGGCGTTTTGACAAGAATCTTTAATATTTATTTGATGGCATGCAGATTTTCAGATTTCTGTATAGTATCTGAGGTCTGCCCAGTTTTCAAGAATGGGGATAAGATGAACATTGATAAATATAGACGAATTTCTGTATTATGCATGTTTCCGAGGGTCTTCGAAATAGTACTGTATAATCGCATCTATACCGCCAACCATCGTCAGCTCTCATATATCAGCACGGATTTGTTGCTAATGGATCAAATATTACAAATCTGTCTATATTAACTCAGTATGCATTTGAATCAATTGATAATAATGAACAAGTAGACGTTATGCAGATAAAATGATTTTGTAATTAACACACAGTTTGACAAATAAAACTCTTTTTTCTTCAGTGACGCGTCTCGATTTATCATCGTTGGACTGTATATAGTATAAATCGAAACATGTATTCTGTGACCAGGTGTCCAACTTTTCTTGTTGTTATTGTGCATAAATGTCTGTGTCTCCTGAGTGGTTTGAATGTGAGAGGGCAAGAGGTGTGTAGTTCTTGTCTGCTTTCACTATCTCTCTATGTAAGTTGGTTTGCGTGCTTTAGAAGAAATGTCTGAGCGTTTGTATTTGTTTAGTTTGAAGTATTTGTATGTCTGTAATTCTCCTGCCTCTTTGATTTCTGTCTACGGTAAGTATTTATTTGCATGAGTTTAAGCGTAACATTCTATGTTTCGTGAGTTCTGTTGGGATGAGGGTATGGATTCTGTCTATGTCAGTGTGGGACAATTTGATAATGTTAAAGGAGTACGTGAGGACCGGTATTGCGAATGTATTGGTAGCTTTGGTAAGATTTATAGAGTTTAGTCTTATTTTCAGAAGTTTTATTAGACGGTTGTTGAATTAGGTTTTCAGTTGTCCTTTGATTTACGTTTGCTTGATATTTGTGTTTTGATAAAAGCCCAGATACTTGTAGGTTTCGTACTGGTCCATGTCGGCAAACGTTGCTCCATTTACGGTTTCCTCTTCGGGATGGTCTTTCCATTGACCTTTATTGATGTTGAGCACTTTACATTTGCTCGACCCGAACTCTATTTTGATGACCGACGTACAAGTCCCTGTTACTCTAAGTCTGACATAATGAGGGGAATGATAACTTTTTCTTGTTTCCAGAGTCGTTTAATTTCTATTACGAGATCTGTGTATTTAGATATTTTCCCAGAATAGGTGCTTCGAATGTTGTTATCATTGGGTAGAGCAACATCAATTAAATAGGTAACCTTTTCTGCCTTCGACTGAAAAACGATGTCAGGCCTATTGGCTGGGATTGTCTTGTCGGTATGTATTTGGATGTCCCAGAATAGTTTATATTGATTGTTTTCGAGTACTGATGTTGCTGCATATCTGTAACATCGAACTGTGTTTTGTATTAGCCTGTATGTTGTGGCTATTGCTTGGTGTATGACTTTTGCTGCAGTGTTATGCCTCGCGGTGTATTCAGTTCCAACTAGAGTTGTGCATGCGCTGGTAATATGTTCTATCGTTTCCATTGTTTAGTGCATTTTATGCAGTTTTCATTTGTTATGGTGAGGCCTTTTATTATATATTTCTTGTAGTTTGATATCAAGCATGAAGCCCTCTGTTTCTGGGAAAAGCTTGCCATCCTGCAGCCAAGTGTATGACTACTTTCTATTAATCTAGTCTTGGGTCACTTGGTATCGATGTTTCACATGGAGGGTTTTCTGTGACCAGGTGTCCAACTTTTCTTGGTGTGATTGTGTATGATTCTGTGTGTCTGCTGAGTGGTTTGGATTTGCGAGGGTAGGAGGTGTGTAGTTCTTGTCTGCTTTCACTATCGCTCTATGGAAGTTGGTCTTTTCTGTTTGGATGTGCTGACTCTCTGTTTTAAGATGAATATTGGTTCGCCATGTTTGCATGGTTTGCATCAGGAGCCGCCTGATGCCTGGGTTGATCTTATAGATTTCTAGAACTTCTATCAGCCAGCTATGGGGTACAGAGACCAATGCTTTTTGATAGTCTATGTAACAGGTGTGAAGATTTATGTGTTCTTATCTGTTCTGTTCCATGATGATGCTATCAATTATAAGTTGTTCTTTATAACCTTGGCTTTGTTTTCTACATCCTCCATGTTCTTCCGTAAGTATGTGGTTCTCCGTTAGATGCTGTTTAGGTGATTGTGCGATAATTTTCCGGATTTTTTTGGTATCTGCGTTTTTGGGTTTTATGTAAGTTATACCTTGTGTGAGGAATTTTGGAAGTCTATTTGCTTGGAGTATAGCTTTGTTGATTTAGTTTGCGAATGCTCCATATATTGAAATGAACTGCTTGTACCAGAAATTTTGTATGTTGTCCACGCCTGGACATTTCCAATTGTGGGTGTGCTTAATTGTGTCTGCTATTTCATGAGGTGTCAGTATGATTTCTTCCTTATCTGCTATATGTTGATGTTTTTCCTCTTCTTCTCTGATCCATGTGGCATTTCCGTTGTGTTTTTGGTTCTGAACATAGACTTTTCCAGAATTCAGTTATTTCTTATTTGCTTGGGGGTTCTATTGTTGTTATCTGGTCGATTGATATTGCTTTTTGGTAGAACTGTTTCTCATTCCTGCGAAAAATATTGTTAACATCCTTTATTTCGTTGGATTCTTTGTATCTACGTAGTCTCGCTGCATAAACCGATAATCTCTGTTTTAGTGAATCATATATCTCTAGTAATGGTGTTTGTGGTGATCTAGATTTGAGTCTATTTACTGTAGTTGTTGCAATGTGTTTGGAGGTGTTATTATTATTGGTATATTGTATGAGATGTACCAGATCTTTTCTGATGGTGCTGATCTTATTTTTAATTCTTATTTGCCATCTAGGTTTTGGTCTGTTACCTATGCGTCTTCCAGTTCTATCTGGCAACCTTTGCTCGTTCGTTATGAGTGTGGTAGCTGCAGCAGCATATGTTACGGTATGTATGTCTTCGATGCTGCTATCGCTTGTTAAGAATTGAGGTATTAAATTTATGTTTATTGTGTTTAATATTCGTTGACTGTTAGACTTGAAAATTAATTTGGGTAGTGGGTTCCTTGGTGTAGGATTGGTGCCCATCCATTTAATAACTTGTTCATTCATTATTTCCTCGAATTTGTATGTGATGGCGAGAAGTTGAATATTGTTCCGCTCTTGTGCGGTTGAGGAATGTGGCTTGGTGGACACTGCGTCCAATGTGTCTTTGTGTGTGTCTGTGTGTTTTGAGTTTATTGAGTTTATGTTGACTGTTGATGTTAAGTATCGTGGCTGTGTTTGGACGTGAGATGTTTTGCGTGTTAGTTGTTGTATTGATTTCGGAAGCTACCAGACTTTTTATGGCTTGTAGTTCCGAAGGAGTGAGACGACTGTTTTTTCCAATGACTTGTTTCTGGTCAACTAGCCTCTGTTCTATTACGAATGGTAGAAGGTGGGGGTGTTGAACAATAAAAAGTTTGTGTAGTTCATGTCTGTAGCCTGTTGTGATGGTTTCTAGTTTTGTGGCGGTGTAATAACAGCGCATTACAGCTGTGTTCATCTCAACTGTCCATTGGGAGCGCTTTCTTGGTTTACCAGCTTTAGTAGTTGTCGGGCTGCACCGGCAAAACATCCGCAGTTGGTTTGTGTCAGGTTGGCTGCACTTGTTCACCAGCCTCGGTGGTTGTCGGATGTACAGGCGAAACATACTTAGCTGGGTTGTGTGCAGCGGATTGTGGTGGCACTGTTATTTCAAGTGTTGTCTCGGGTGAGTTTGAGCATCGTACCCTAAGTTTTAAAGTTTCATCATTCATCGCATTCCCACGAGTACCTGGGGAAGGGGTAGGTCAGCCAGTTTAGAGCCCCGGTTGCACTGGTCAGGATACAATTAAACAGGATTTCGCCCGGTATCCTGACTTCCACAGTTGAGACACATATCACCCCTGTGACATTCATCCCCTCAGCCTGTGTGTCACACTTTGGGATTGGGGGAAGTTGTTTAGCGGACCTCACCGTTCTCCTTTTAGTGGTAGGAGCTACCGTAAAAGGTAGGTAGGGGGCAGAGGCTGGGAAAGGCAGGACTAGATGTTAGGACAGCAGTCAGCTGGTCAGGCACTGGCTCTACGGTCTGCGACATTACCGTAGCACAGGAACACCATGTAATGGAGGGATGCTGTACGAGATGGTGCTCCTAGTGCCATTATTATTATTATTATTATTATTATTATTATTATTATTATTATTATTATTATTATTATTATTATTATTATTATTATTATTATTATTATTATTATTATTATTATTATTATTATTATTATTATTATTATTATTATTATTATTATTATTATTATTATTATTATTATTATTATTATTATTATCATTATCATTATCATTATCATCATCATAAATTATTATCATTATTATTGTCAGTTCTCTGGCTTTGCTTTTGTGGTTGCTTAGGTGTAATAAAAACTAGAAACAATCCATCAACAGAACAATAAAATGATTATTTGAATGACACCAACTAAAATACATTAATAGTCAGAAAGGTTGAAATATTTACATACACACTGACGTGTATACGAATTTAACACATTTGTGTACAAAACCATTTCGGAATTATAGACGCTATAAAACAAAAAATAGAAAACGTTATTTTTCAGAATGCGGGCAGCATAATATGTATAGAACTTGAATCATTATATAGAGTGTTGCAGTTGGAACTGTAATAGTCAGCCAATTGCTGAGGTTGCTCTAATATTGTCTCATTATGTTTAATGATATAAAAAAGAATCGTTCGTGTAAAGGACCTAATAAGCACCATCAGAGTGACAATTCTGATCATAAAGGCTTTGTTTTTACTGACATGAGATATCCCTATTCATAACCTGTTCTCATTGTTATCTTTCCGTGCTTTTTGTGAGATCTTGACCTTTGGCTGACAACTTAATAAGCTATTGCATGAAATTGTCTTTGTTGGCCCTGGCCATCAAGATTGAGATGTGAAAAAATGAAAGAATCTATAAATCTGAAAGCTTGAATTTTCCAGTTGAGTGGTTATCTCTTGAGGAAAGAAACATCAAGTCTGTAAAGTAGTACAACATACATTAGAAGAATTTGCCATAGCGATTTGATTTAATGATGTCTTCAGGATATTAATCATTTGAAAGTTGAAACTTTCTCCACCATTGTGTAATGACTGATTGATAGAGTACACAGTGAGGCATCTGAACTGCGGATAAGTACAACAATAATATATATTACCAGACCAAAAATACAACGTTCGACATTTAAAAAATTTCATCAAGATATACCTTTGTATATTGGTTCACTACATACATGGAGTTTTTATATATTGAATCTCACGGTAGGATTCTTGAAGTATATAAGGGGTTTTCTTTAACCTTGTAAATGGATTCACCAGAAAATATAAACTATAATAAAAATATGCGTCAAAATATATTTCACTACTTATTGAGTTTCATCTCAACTGATAAGTAGATCTGACAAACATGGCGACAGACAGATAGATAGGCAGGGCGATGGAAATTTTCGGCATGGATTTTTCTAAGAAATTAGATAAATAATAGCCAAATCTACAGGATAACTTTCGGAAGTACAAAATTCTGCTAATGCACACTCTGTATGTAAGGCGATGACGTCACTCACATTTACGACATAAAGCAGTTTCGATTGCAGGAAATATAAATCGTGTTTGTAAATATTTAATAGAATTGAAGAAATCGAAATCGGTCATACTCTGTGAAAATGTTTGGTGTTTGCGTGCGAGCCACAGAATGTAATGTGGAAGTTGAAGAATTATGGTTATCGTGTAAAGGGCTTGATAGAGAAAATTATGAGAAAATATATTCGCATTGAGGAGATTACGTTATTTAAGTTTATCTTGGAACATTCTCTATCTTGCTATACCCCTATGAATTAATGTATATATTTCTCGAAGCCACCTTTTTGAGATAGAGGAGGAAGTAAGTTAGTCAATTTGTCGCGACACCGTGGGGGAAACCTAAAGGCCGGTAATTCTTACGGTCTGCAACTTAGATCCAATAGCAAACACGGCACTAGATCGATGGTGTGAGGAAACCGCAATCGCAGTCAGCTCAGACAAGACAGAGTTAGTCCTTTTCACACCCAAGAAGGACAAAGGAGACTTTAAGCCGCCCATCCTACAGGGTTCACGACTGACATTAGCCAGCGAAGTGAAGTACCTGGAGAACATCGACCTTCTGTACAAGTAGGCGATCGCTACCTTGTGGCAGTTACGCCGGGTTGTAGGTAGAACCTGGGGGCTCAGCCTCAGGTACTGCATTGGCACTGCAAGTCGGTGATCAGGGCCAGGATTCAGTACGGGTGCTTGGTTTGGTGGACCTGCACCCAAAGTGCCACGGTAGCCGGCAAACTAACAAAGATTCAAAGAATGGCCGCACTGGGGATTACGGGAGCGATGAGAACCACGTTATCAGCAGACCTGGACGTTATCAAAGACTTGCCGTCTCTGAACGTCTGGATCAAGCGCCATGGCGGCCTGCCTGAGAATGCGGGGGTTCGTGGACTGCGTCAGCCCCATTGGTGAGCCATGCCTGGATTGAGGAGGTGGCGGAAAGGAACATCCACATTCCCTCACTTAGGGTATCAAGAGCCAACGATAAGATAAGGTTCGATAGGAGATTCTCACTCGCTCTTCCCTAAAGGTCTTCCCTTCCGTCCACAAGAGAGGTAACATTTTCGCGCCACAGCATGGTATGCTTTACCGATGGATCTCGTTCAAATAAGGTGGGATTCAGTGGTGCGGGAATGTGCCTGGAAGGTAGAGGCATGGAGAAAAACGTAGCGCTGGGAACCCACACGTCATTTTTTCAGGCGGAGATACTCGCCATCCTAATGGTGGCATATTTAGCAGAAGTACAACAGTGCACGGAGCAGGGCATCTATATGTGCTCTGATAGTCAGACAGCTTTGAGAGCGGTAGCATCTCCTAGGATCAGATCATCACTGGTCCAGGAATGCAGCGCCCCCCTCCAATGCTTAGCCCAATCCAAGAACATGACCCTCCCTGCGGTCCTTGCGGGGTGTCAGGTAACAAGAAAGCAGACTGCTTGGCGAGGATGGAAACAAGGGGCATATGCATTGGCACCGAACCCTTGCTGGGTATTAGCAGAGGCCAGGTCAGTAATGCCCTAGATTGGGCGCATAACGAACTTGCTGGAGCATGGTTGGATCGAGATGACCGCAGGCTATTGAACCGGAGAAGGGATTCACTCCACTTGTTAGTAGGAATCCTCACAGGTCACTGAAGATTGAACCGGCAGCTGACACTCATAGTAGTGGTAAATGACCCAATCTCTCAGAAGTGCTGGGAGGAGGACGAGACCTCCTTCCACTTCCTGGGTGAATATGCCGTATACAGCGGCCTCAGGGCTGACGTGTTCGGCACAGTAGAGTTTGACAGGGAAGAGTGCTACTTAGCGGAATGGTTGGATATCATGACCTTTATTAAAAGGTCTGGAAGGTTCGACACTAAGGAACTACCATGTCTGCCATAGTTCTAGTGATGGCGTTCGGGGTCGGTAAAAGGGGTCAAAGGTGGCCTACTTGCCAGGCTTTGCCTCCCCATTACTACCACTACTACTACTTTACTTCTACTACTACTGCCCTGACTGAATACGATTGAAAGAGTACGCAAGCTTTATATACAATATTGTCTTTGGTAAAAGATGAATCTATATTATTTTATGGTTTTTGAAATACTCATTCTTTAACGCAACTTTCTATTCTCTCTGTTATAAAAATGGTTGAAAGCATGGTAGGCTCTATGCTTATGCTATGCTATGCTAACTATTGTAATAATCTATTTGTACATCATAAAAACATTATCTGCATGTTTGCATATTCTCAAGAATGAAAATTAATAAATAGGGCTTCCTTATTTTTGGTGACCTATCCTTTTTTAATTTGACATTTTTCAAACTCGTTAAAATAACGAAATGAGCCTTTTTGCTCAGTATGTATTTGCCAGTTACCAAGATCAACCTATTTCTGCTAAGTTACTTATTTATTCAGTCCTGTTGCTGAATCCTATGATTTTACATACGCTAGAAATTTTTGCTTTCACACCGCTAACAGGTAAGTATAAGAGTAAGTCCTTTTTGGTATCTTCTACAACACAAAGGTTATAGCTCTTATCAGAAGACGTTTTATCGACTGCTATGGATAATCCACGGCAGCAGTGACCTACTTACTTCGTGGTTCCTAGTTGCGCTTCCTTTGCATAAACTGCATTTGCATACATGGAAATGTATACTGTATATGCATGCCTCTTCGGCTTATAGTTCAAGCACTTTGAATGCAGAGCTTGAGATTATAATTTTTATTAAGTGGCCTGGTTAAATAGTAGTTCAGTTCAGTTATAGACTTATTTGATAATTCTGATATTTGAACGTGGACAACATTTTTGATGAATTGAATCTTTGAACAGAACTGCTTACGAAAATTAGCAGCTGGTAGCAAAGCTATGCCAGTCCGCTGGTGTCACGTTTTACTTTAAAAGTCTTGTAAGTTGAAGATAGAATAAATGAATAATAAGATTCATTTCGTTTAGCTTACTGATTTGAAAAGCTGTCACTATTGAGATAAATGCAAATATTCTTTGAAAATATAGTAAAGCCTAAGTCATACCAAGATCTTTACGACCAGTTCAAAATAATGGCCAATTCTGCTCAAATAAGTTTTAGTTAGCATCATCAGATCTGCAAGTTTGTATCTTCATGAGGAATAAAGTGACATTGTCTTGATTATATTTTTTGCACGCATTCATATATATTGGGAGAACTGCAATAAAGTCTTACTTGCTAATCCGCAAGATGGAGGGCAAAAGCAAGACATTGGTTCATATGGTAAACCTTATACATTAAAAGCCAACAAGTCTACGTTCTCCCATAAAAAGCACATCAAACAATACAATGGATACCAGACAAATCTAGGGAAACATGTTTGAATAAACCGCCTAACTGCCTAATCAATATATTATATAAATATATATATATACATATATATTTATATTTATATATAGTTATTATGATGTAGATTATACGAAATATGTTTTTAATGGTATTTCGGTCAGTTGAAAGAAACTTTCAGCTGTCACGAAGTCACGAAAGCAGTTTTAAATTTGAGATCTTTTTGTTCAATTCAACTGACCGAGATACCATTAAAAACATATTTCCTATTGAAATACGCCGGTCATAAATCAGTCCTTTATAGATTATATGTTATTCAAATTGAGTATTTATTGAATATGTTTTACTATTAACCTACACGCCAACGTTATTACGTTCAATGTGTTGTGGATTCATTTTTCCTTTTGTATTGATAATCATTTTGAAAGAAGTAAACATGAACATTCAGTATTAGGACACAAAAGTAACGCAAGCGAACAAAATAACAGCATCTGTTTTGTTTTGTCATATTTGTTGCTTATACCATGAAATAATGATAATAATGAGGAATATCTTATAAAAAATATATAAATATAGAAATATTTATATACCGTTCTGCTTAATGATGCGTCTTTAGAATAGAAAAAGGACTATCTACTTGAAACCAGTGGGCGTTACTCGCTATGACAACGTCGACGCTAACAAGCCTTTTTGACGGACTGACTAGTCAATTTTACATTCATAAAATGCAAGTTCACTATATATTTTTACAAATATTATGATAACGTGCACAAAATGTGGAATTATGCAAATTTATACATAACTGCTACACCAGATGATTGCCAAAAGGAATACAACAACCTACAATATTTTCATGTACGTTTTTAGATAATTTGTATTTGTGTTTAAATTTTTTCAGATCTTATTTTTGTTATGTACTCTCTTCTTACACCAAAAATAATTTTGTGTTCATATAGAAAATTATTGTTGAGTAACTTGCTTTGATGTGACAAAAAAGTGATTCACCGTCAATAATGGTGAATGTTCTACGGATTACGCACATCCACCAATTTTAAAAATAGATAAATCCTATTTAGCTTGAGGTTACGAAAGAACACAATAACTCCCTAAACATTAACAACGACACATAAAAAACGCCAATCCGATGTAAGTCATATACTAGATTATGTATATAATTTTTGGAGTAGCGGCTGTTTCAGCACAGACTGAATTCCCACTAAATATTATAATAAATATCATTTTAGTTCTCTTACCAGCTTCAATGACAGCCTAGCAATACAGTAACAGTTTCTCTATCCCTAGTTCTTCTTTGTTCCAACAGAGTATGTAGATAATTCAATCATAATCTACATATACCTGGGTGACTGTAATTTCAGTGGGTAGCAAGGGCAGATGGATTCTCTTGTCATGTAACTTCTGAAACTACTCTGGTGGTTGCCTCTCTAGTTATCTTGAATCTTCACTGACCGCCAATTAAAACCAAATGAGATTGACTAAATTGTTTTTCTAACGGTTCGTCAGCCTTAATAGCCTGTATACAAAATATGAAAAATTTAATTCAGGAATTTGTTGACAATCCGGATGTTTCAGTGATAACACTAACCCTTATCAGTTGGAGAAGCACTTAAATGATCCAGAAGAAGCTGCAGGAGGAGATACTACAGATAGGAAGGAGTATCTATGGGATCACCTCTATCTTCAGTCGTTGCGAACCTATACATAGTTTGACTTGAGCGAATGGCCATCAATTTTGCAAATAAATTACCAATACTATGGCTTTGCAATGTATCATCTACATTTGTGATCTGGATTCATGGGGAAGATCAACTACAAACATCTTTCTAGCACCTGAACAACATGAGACCTCGAATAAAATTAACAAAAGAACAGGAATGTGCTGACAGCATTACTTCTACTAATCGATGTATTGGTAAGCAGGAACAAAACCCAAAAACAGACCACAGTGTGTAGAAAAGCGGCTCATACACCTGTTAGCTACAAAAAAGTGGTTATACGAACACTTGTAGATACAGCGAGGAACTTCTGCAATACAAAATCAGGCCTGGAATATGAGTTTCGACGCGTCAAGGTAGACCGGTTGAAAAATAGATATCCAAGAAGGTTAATGGAGCTTGTGAGTGTGGCGGCTTATACGCCGGAGATACAAAGAGACCCCTACAAGTTACTGTAACTGCAAAACCAGTGTGGAAATCAAGCCAATATGGTAGGCAATAATAAACAACATCGATATAAACAAAGATGATTCAGCATCGCTCAGTCATTATATCCGCCTGCCAGCTTCAGTCACCGCGATGGGTAGCACTGTCATTTACCAGTTAACAGTAAAGAGCGATGACGCGAGTGACGCGCGACAAGGAGAAAGTATGAGAGCAACATCGCTTCCAGTCAAAAAAAATTAAGCTTGCTGAGACAGCATAATGAAGTTATTCAATCAATTGCATGAGGTTTTCATTATCGGTCGGTAAAAATATAAAATAATTGATGTGCTTGATTCGATATTCTTGTAACATCGATGTTTTTTCCATTGTGCTCATCCTTAGTCATCTTGATTTTTTATATCATTCCTATATGTATTTCCGCACTTTGAGCTCATAATGCGTGCTTGTTTTTTTAGGGCTCCGAGAATTTGGTAGGCATATTTCTGGGTTCTGTGAACGTTGATTGAGTCAAAATGTGATAATTTCCACGCCTGAATACAAATCCATTTTCAATTAACGAATACCCAAAACATTGCGCACCTGGAAACAGGTTTTCAGAATTATTAAATAACAGTCAATTATAAACCTTTTTATACGCCCCAAAAATTGTCCATCCATGTCATTTTTGGAACTTGTAAATATATATATACTCGCAAACATAGCTTAGAATAAAAAATTTGGTATCACAATAGGTTTCATGGTTTCATGCAGCGTCCAAAACTAGTCGTTATACAGTGGTTATCATTTACACGTATTGACACATCACCAGACGCATTATCAGTTGTTCCTACCACAAAAGAATGATCATATCTATTATGTTCTTCAAAGTTTTGCATCTAACTATATCATTATTAATAATAAGCAAAAGATCTCTACTGGCGACAAAAAGCTGTCATTTAATTTTTTCTAATTATTATTAGCTGTACGTCTTACGGATTGCAATGAAATCCAATCAAACCATGTAATAACCATATCATGATTAGAGACCCAATATGCTCCTGTTTCTCTTGCTTTTCCTGAAATCGATGCGTTTCTTAGGTGCTATTCTGATTCTTTTTCATTAAACTACACTCTTTCTTCTTTTGGGTTCGGTTATATGTATCTTACTGGTTTTGTATTAATTTTGCTTTGCAATATTTGTTAATCTACATAACAACATGAATATTGCAGTTTTTATTTTAGGTTCAGGTTTTCTGCTAAGTACTGGTGATTGCGTTTAAAGTAAATAGCCATAAAAATTGTTAAAATATGTTTTACTTTATAAATATATCCATTTTTAGGTTCGATCTATGGGAAATGTGCGTTCGTATTCAGTCAAAAAATATAAAAAACTAAGTTGCAGAATGTCTTGATAACTTCTTTTACTGTTAATTACTGGATGACGAAGTAACGTCACCTATTAATGGCTACTAACATCTCATTTCAAATTCCACTGCAGTTGCGAATTTCCGAAGGTTAATAGTGTAGGATACACCGACATAGAAAACGACATATGCAATTTGGTTTTGTGATAAAGACACAACAAAATATCAACAAATTACATTTAATCTTTAATCTGAAACTTTTTGACAGAACTAATATTGCTTCCTGAGTTAGCAAATGTACTCCATATTCAAGTGGAGTGGACCAGACGCAATAATGATATAACAACGATAACTATCACCATCTACTTCCTCCAACCTGTTAGCCTAACTCGTGGCTAATTGAATTTAAATTTTAAAATTCCAATCACGCCCATCTGAACCCAGAGAGCGCCATAGGAATATGAAGCAGACATCCATGGGTAGTGATTTCATAGTCTCTATTATGGTCATTAATTTTTAAGCAGGTACTTCCTCCAGGACTATTTGCATATAGCTATCTCTTACTACCTCGTTGCCTCGTAAAATTTAGATTAATGGTCATTTTAGATTGAGTTGGAAAATATAAAGACCTTTTCTTCAAAGCGAGATTTTCTTAACTGATTATTTTTCATTCATATACCATTTGCAAAATTATATTACAATTTATGTTTACATCCTTCATACTAGGAGATATATGTTGAAAAATAGTAATAATAATTTTTGTTCCTTCTAAGCGCAGGTTAAACTCCATCCCTCTTGAATCATTGCATGAAGTCTATTATAGCAAAGAACTTATTATTAAATAACTATATTATTGTAGTCTGATTATCACTACTATAGATAAATGTTCAGTCCTGTTCTTTTCGTTTACTCTATATTTGTTATGATTTTCCTAAACATTTATCATTCAGGATTTATGTTCTTTCTGTAGCATCTTCATAAATAAATCGCTCAAAGAGTGTTTACGAGAATAAGTTGATAACTCATTGTACCCTATATGTTATTGGCAAAATATTCACCTGCATTGTGTAGTGTTTGAATTGTATTGAAGCATTTGCACTGAATTAAAATAAATTCAAAATAAGTGATCCTCCTCCCCAACTGGGTCATGTACTTTTTCCAAGAGCTATGTGTATGTTGTTATTATCACTAATTCAGTAAACTATGAACTTATTTTCAGTTTTTTCCTATACATAGCTAAATTCTTTTCAAATTGTCTTTTTCAATTGCGCGCCACCGACGGTATATATACATTTTTAGTTAATCCAGACTTTATTAAAATGTTCCATATTTTGAATACACTGCTGGTGAACCTCACCAATGTAAAATATTTACCACCTATTTATCAGAGGCAGCTTTTTAATAATGAGATTAGGTACATAGAAATTCATACGAAGAATGCATACACAGCTTTGGAATGTGAAAAATGAAAAGAAAACACGTGATTGATGTTATTGCCTAGCACTCAGCTGTACGAGTTTATATTTTAACGTAACAGGGTGCTTCGCTCAAATCCTCATTCTGTGAATATTTACGCCACTTAATTATTCATGAATGTTCTGAATATTAGATCAGATTTTCTTCATATGAACTATCTAGGGTTCTTCAATTTTTTATGGAATGCCCAGTATGTTTTTTACAGTTTGATAGACGGTTTTGAGGTGAATTCAACAATATATAAAAGTTTTAAATTTCTTTAACACTAATATGGGACAAAAGCTTATACATATGGCGTATCGCTCAATAGTAGAGAAATTTTTTGTAATTAAGTGAACTCTATTTTTGTCCACCAACATTGCATGTAGAAATATCTGTTGTTACAAACAAAATCAGCAAACAATAACAGCAGCAAACCGAAGAACTCAGACTCACACTAGATTTCAAGCGGGAGAATCAGCAGTCTCTTATAGAGCTGGCATCCACCCAACTTAAAATCCATATCAAAACTGCTGAGGTCAATTTCCTTCCAAGGGTTCAAAAAGATAAGTCCAAGCATAGAATCTTATACAAACATCTGAAAGAGCATGACTTGTCTAAGCAGCTGACCTTTTCTTGGAGATGCCGGATTTACTGGAACCATTCTTACCCACGTATGAGGTTGTGCAAGCTAATAAGCCTGACATAGTCCTCCTCGACAACCAATCACAGATATTCATCGTTAAATTCTTGGCTTCTGCTGAAATGACCGTTTTCTTGAAGTAGGAGGAGAAACGGACCAAGTATCGGGAGCCTTGGTTAGACCACACTGTTAGTTTGCTGATCTGATCTGAATGATCATTGAATCCTTAGGTGGGATGTCAAATACGCTGCTCTCCGCTTTAAAATCTATACCGGCATGCCGTGCAAACATTTTGGGTGAAATTATTCAGAAAGCAGTCATCTTAGGGCGCACGATTTGCTGACTCAGTTATAGCTTACCTCACGGTGTGGGGAGCACTTGCTGGGAGATGGAATAGTCTGGTGCATCGGAGCTCGGTTCGCACACCTTTTTTTTCCCTTTTTTTCAATATAATCATTTGATGTACTCCTACAGTATAGATCAGACACCTATGCTGCCATATGCCTCACGGGATATTGAGTCTGTGGCGGAGAACGAGAGATGCCGGATTTGAATGAATGAATGAATAGAGAGAGGCAATCCGATTGGGACCATCGGTGCATAGGCCACCGCCGGGCCCTTTTGCGCCTCTATCAGCTCTAGTTCCCAGGGTCGCAAAGTTAAGTATGGCCTTGGGTCCTGCCTATCTTATATCGTGCAGCGTGCACACGTTGGGTCACTAACTATCCCCATTAGGTGCAGGTACCGCCTAAAGGTATTATGACCAGAGAGCAGTCCCATCAGCAACCTAAGATGACTTCTATCAAGAGAGAGGCAAACTCACCCCTCTTTGGCTAGAGGCCCTGTCATGAATTCCCATGCCTGACGGATATGTCCTAAGATGCTATTTCACCTAATAGAGTTTTGAATTTGAATCAACTCGTCCGTAGCTTTTCTAATTCTAACTGCGGCTAACCCTACAGCCGGTTCCGGACCCAAAAGATTTCCTTTTGATCCTGCTTTCGCCAAACCGTCCGCCATAATGTTGCCTCGAACCTCAGAATGTCCAGGAACCCACATTAGTGAGATCCTGTGTCTCTCTGCGATCTCGTCAAGAGCTTCCCTACACTCTAAGACCAGCCCTGATAGTATCCTGCAGGCACTTACTGACCTGATTGCTGCCTGACTATCGGAGCAAATAGTGATTCATGTCCTAGGCCCCTGCTTTCCTGAATGCGAATTGCACACGCTAAAATTGCAAAGATCTCAGCCTGGAAGACAGTAGTGTATCCCCAAGGGGGAATGAGCCAGAGCCCTCCTCGGTCAGTGTACCAGAATTGCCCACCTCTCTCGAAGAGCTGTCGGCCTCCTGTGACCCATTCCTCTCTTGTTGGATACTCCACCATGAATTTGCAATCAAAAAGGTACTTGGGTGTAATTATGTCACTCCTTTTTTGCAATATGGGTGTCTCCTTTTGTAACTCTAAAAGGATCGCACAGTGCCCTTTACCCGGATTGATAAAAGACCAACTGCCTTGTCTCCTTAGCTGGAATGCAGTTACCCGGGCCTCTCCCCTGATCACAAGATCTATTGGAGGGAGATTCAGCAGTGCTTCGAGGGCATCCGATAGGGTCGTCCGCACTGCGCTTGTTGTACTAACACAAGCCAGCCGTTAGATTTTATTGAGTCTGACTTTGATTGCCTCTGTCCTTCCGCAGGGCCACCATACTAAGGAGCCATACAATAAGGATGGTCTTACTATTGTCGTGTAGAGCCAATGTACCACTTTAGGTTTTAGTCCCCATCTCGCGCCAAGGACCCTTGCCGGATGCCGGATTTACTGAAACGATCTATTCGAACTTATGCAAGCTAATGAGCTTCACATACTCCTCCCCGACCACAAAAAAATGAGTTCCTCGTTATTGAAATCACGGCTCCTACCGCGATATGCCCCACGAGATATTAAGTTTGTGGCGGAGAATGCCTGAAATTATCTAGTCTCCAAGATCGAACTTGTGCAAGCTAATAAGCCTCACATAGTCCTCCTCGACCACTAAAAAAAAATCAGTTTCTCGTTATTGAATTCGCGGCTCCTGCCAAGATGAAGATCATCTTGGAAAACGAGGAGAAACGGAGAAACTGTTAGTAGCTAATTATGGTCATTGGATCCTTAGGTGGGATGAGAAATACGCTGCTGTCTGCTTTAAAATTTATACCTGTATGCTGTGGCTCGGCAAACATCTTGGCCAGAAGGATGCATCCTCGGTTCTCTCCGTCTGCTTATGGAGCACGTTTTGCGGACCGAGTGATTGCTTACCTCACGGTGTGGGGAGTAGTCTCTGGGAAACATACCAGCGGTCCGGTGTCTTGGAGCCTTGGAACCCGAGCTGCACAGTATATTCTTATCTTTTTCTCATATAATGATAATGATAATAATAAGAGTGGCGTTTCTGTCTCATAGTTCTGTTATTTTTGAAGCAAATTGAAAACCATTTTTTATTTGAATTTCCCTTGAAAAACACTATCGAACTGTAAAAGGATATACAGGGTATCCCATTAAAAGTTTATTTGAAAAAGATGTACAGTTGATATTCAGATAATTCATGGAAAAATACTCAAGAAAAGTTTTTGAGCGAAAAAGATATTTAAAGAATAAGGAAAATAACGCAGGTATAACTTTAAGCAAGCGCCATGTAGTGTAAGTAGCAAAAATATCTAGCAGATTGTTTTCAAATTATGGTAAATCCATTCAATAAAGTTTGTGTTGCAAATCCAGCATATTTGTAGGAAGTACTTTATTCAGGCTTACTTTTCATCAACTTTTTTAGACGCCTACCGAGAGCATAATTGAAGCGAATCACGGAATATGCTGCGAGAAACGGAAATTCGAAATTAAATGAGCTTAGTGGAAAAAAATAATAGGAAATAGCAAGCATTGCTATCGAAATATCGCGATAATCGTTTGAAAACATGCACACAGTGCATAACCAAAACGCAAGATATTCTGAAATGCTTTAATGTAGGTTAACTTTTGTTTCGATTCATACTAAATTAATTTATATTAATTTTTTGGCTATTCAACTTTAATTCGTGGGCGTTTTTCAAGATACTGTCTTTGTTATATCTAGATAGTAATTCAGCAAGCACAAGAATACATTATCATTTATTCGTGTACTTGATATCGGTTGAAATCGACAAGAACTATGGTGGTGTGCTTCTGTGACTACATTTCGAGGTTCCGGGGATACGTTTAAATCGGTCTTCTATCGTTTAACTACCTTAGACGACAAGGGATGTGTCTTCTCTATATTCCAAGTGTTCATAAATACTGTTTTATTCTGAAAGTTTCTCACTAAACATCGTGAAAGTATCAAGCTCACCAACTTTTGTAAATATTATCGATATTTTTCCAAAACATTGTGTTTCATTTCTATTATTTTAACCGTGAAGATGGATTGGAACGGATCCGAAAGCTCAGATCAAAGTTACAGGAGTACACTTTACAATATTTCTTGGCATTTTCCGAATTATTTTCCTGTGGCTTAATCAGTTGTTGTAAGCAATATACATATATACTCTCTTCCCCCCCCCTCTCTCTCTCCCTCTCTCTCTCTCTCTCTCTCTCTCTCTCTCTCTCTCTCTCTCTCTCTAGTTTATCATATTTTTGGGTTTCCTCTACTACTTAATATTTGTCTGAGAAGAATAAACATTTTAAACGTGTACATATGTAACCCTACAAGGCTTCAACATCAAATGTTATCCGGTAATGTTGATTTCATGGATAGGGCGTAAAATCTTACGTAAGAATCTGCCCTTTTCAAAATCTGATCTTTAGATATAACCTTTTTCAATGAAACTAGATTTAATACTGCACAAGATTACACTTGAACGTAAAATTGTCCACTCTTTCCATTTTAGGGCTCAAAAATATTGTGTCTTATTGTGAAGTTTTATTTGGTTTCGTAATAACCTTCAGGGTCAAGGTCAAAGTCAACTTCAAGGTCGCAAAAAACTAACTATGGAAATTTCATATAACTTCTATGAATGGAGTTACTTCGTGGAATTCTCCAGTTACGGCATCCCTGTGTTTGATCTTGGTTAGACCTACAGACACACAGACAGAAAGGCCGACAGAGACAGAGTGACAGACAGACAGACAGACAGACCGATAGACAGACACACTCGATAGACTGGCTCTACAGTGGGACCGACAGGGTTCTCATTGTTGCTCCGTGCCTATTTTACCTGTATCTGAACATACCATTGCCCTTTACAGCACTAGTTTAACGAGAATGTATTACTAAAGCATGAGATAAATCAGAATATTGTTCGGTTACGTTTTCCTACAAATCTGTTTGACCTCGTTCAAATCCGCGGCAAATCGATGTTCACCTTTATGGATAGTAACTGGTAATATCGAAGAAAGGTTGTTTATTTTGCAAATCGCCGAATGCCGAACATTAACATACTTTCAGGCTACTCAAGCACCATGTCAGACTAGAAAACATACTTATATCAATTAATGATTGACAATAATTTATTTTATAGGGAAATAAATATTGATAAAATACTTTAGTAGTACCTTTAGATAACAAATTGTCGCAAGTTTTCAATAATTACAGCATTGTTTAATAAAATAACCCTAATTAAGTTTTCTGTTGTAGTCCTCCTTTACTTTTTTGAGATTTTTCAACTTATACTGGTGTGGTTTTAATTAATAGCCAGTTTAAGTAGAATAAATTAAAGTCCGACTTTTTTATGAAGGCGATTGAAATTCCTTTTAGATTACTGGCCGTTAATTGAAACCTCATATTAGTATTTTTACTAGACTTTCAGCTGCATCGATAGACTTTATCGAAGTACAATGAAATAAACATATTTTGGAATCATGATGACACATTCAATATTTTCCAGTAAATATTGTTGATTTTAAATATAAGACCTTAATATGATATTAAAGGCTAGAAATCGGACGATATATTTACACTGTTAATAAAATCCAAAATGATGCACATAATACATCGTCAAGTTAGAAAAACAATGCTGCCTGTCTTACAAGAGGAAAAACAAAACATACGGCAGTGTTATACCAAGGTAATAACATAAAATCCCACCATTTTCGATTTTATGAACAAATGAACAAACCACAAGAAAACCTCAAAAAAGCTTCTGGCCTATATTCCGGTTGGGAGAGTAATGGAGAGTCTTCAGGACCTATCAAGAGTCCAATTACAAAAGTTAATAAATTGAGAGGGCCACCACGTGAAAATCAGCACTTAGAAAACACGATTGAGATGCGCATGTTACTAAATTTTCTATTTGAGTACGGTTTTGTGTCAACATCAAGTCAGGGAATGAAGGACGATAGTTAAATTATTTTTCTCTCATGTAGGTCTTAGGTTGTTCAGATCTTCAAAAACTTTTGTAATTGGTATCACGCACATATTTTCCATTTCGTGTCAGAACTCTTTCTGATGAGTATAATTTTTGCTTTTTTGAACAATTGTTCTGTAGACAGAATCCTAGCAATTCCATTATTTCCTCACGTGGTGATTTGTTCTCTCTATTGGTTTTTAGACTTCTTATGGATTACTTGTAGGAGGATTACTCAATTTTGATGCCTTATTTGGTTCACTGCTGTACATTATGAAATATAATATACCCGTATCTGTAACAATTAATATGAAACCCATCAATTCCATGTATCAAAATTGGATAGCCCAAATTTAGGCTCTACCGTCTGATAAATTACTTTACTGAAAATATCGAAGCCTTGAACTTTGGCACATGTAAAAGAGAAGTGGAATCGATTACAGTAATTTGGCACTCATTTCACTATGTATGTTATTGTGGAAGCAAATAATATACACTAGAAAGACGTAGGTTACAATCTGGCAGTGTGCCTGAATGAATTATGCCAATTTATTACTTGTATACATTTCGGAAGAACATTTTGTTACGCTTTTGTAGGGTCATTTTATCGGATGTAAAAATTGTAAACATTGTGAAGCACTCGTATTTCATTTATTTGCCATTTTTTGTATTATTATATGAATTAACATGGACTTTGACATCAAAAATGGTATGAATTTGTTTCAAGAATGAGGGAATAAAACAAGATGATAAACACAATAATAATATGAAGATATTTAAGTAGTTGCGGAAAATATATCGGTTGATTTTCATCAATATTTTGTACACTATAATCAATTAAAATAACTCAGAAGTAGCATATCAACAGAATACTTCATCCGACTGAGATGAAATCGAGTTGTTGGCCCTTAAGCCAAGAAATTTTACATTTTGCCATACATTGCGCGCGAGTTCATGGGTAGTTTCACATGAGTTCCTGTGCGCGCATGCTCGAAGAAGTTGAAACAAAGTCTCATTTTGATTTACAGTTGACAATAGGATTATTTGCCACATCTTTTATTTTCCAAATTAAAAATTGTCGAATCAAATTTGGTGAAATATATTATTCCATAAGAACGAAATGCGATTGGTCTATCTATAGCTCAAGCAATAAAAACAAACGAGCAACGAGAAGGAACTGAGGTCAGCTTACGATCATTGATGAAACATCCAAAAGAAACCTTTGCGGTACGCAAAAGGTCCGTACTTGTGGGCAATCGTATAATTGTGTTAATTTGGAAAATTACTAAGCGACAATACAGAAATAGTGTAAAAGGTGCTACAAGAAATAATAGAAACATAAACCTATTTCCTTTTCTTCATGTAACAATGCATCGCATGTCAAGTAACAGGTACGTAGTTATTTTATATATCAAACATGTTCGTGTCATGGACATAATTATTCATAGACGTGTGGATATATCAGAAAACAAATAATAATCATTCAATGTGAATTCTGGCTATAGACGCAGTGATTATTCAAACTCTTATACAAACAACTCACTGATCAAATAAAACAAAAACTATGACGATGTTATGTATAGTGAAAAAAAATATTGAATGTCACCTAGTCGTGGATGTACAGCAATATCACCCTCAAAATTTTTAAACAGGTAACCAGTGCCAGAATAGTTTTTCCGAAGCAAAAGCTTATATTCAGTACATAAAGCAATTTTATAATTTTATTTATACTGGTCACTAATTACATTTGATTGACGGACTAACATTACTAATATTTTGGCAGCTTCGTTATAAAGTTATTTCGTCAGACGCATGTGGTTTTAATGAGTGGCCAGTACAGATTGATGTACGATGAACCAGATAGGGAGTCACAGGATAACATAAGCTTTAGAAGATGAATTAATTAAAGTATCCTGGGGCGTAAATGATAGTTTTTGCTTAGCGCCATTGAATAATGAGCTTATTGCGTGCTTTACTGATTTTTTTGATTCTTTGTAAACAAATAATTCCGAAAACCGTTTAAAAAATGAACACCATGTTTTTTGATACCTGGTACAATACCGCTTTTGGTTTTACTCGATATATCAACTATTTGACATTACAGGAATTGTTAACAAAATGCGTAAAGATACCGCAATACTAGAAAAATGAGCAACGTGCCACCAGTTAGCAACAGCAATGCCGAAGGCATTGTCAGTTATTTCTGGACAGCGGAAGTTTTGCGACATGTAATTATACATATTTTCAAAAGGCTACTCCTTCAATTCTGCTGCCTCAGTTGTACACGATGACGTAGATATATACGCTACCCTTTATTTTAAAAACGATGGTTGCCGATCTGTACCTACTACAAACTGGTATCCCATGTATATGTTTTTTCGTATTATTTTCACGGCAGAGCTACTATAAGATCTGCTGTTTTAGTCACGTAAATAACGGGATGATAGAAATGGAATAGGAATGGATGGAGTGTATCTTTTCGGATTTCTAAATGCGAATTTATGTATCAAAAACTCCATCTTGCGGAGAAAAGCAAGTTGTGTATCACGATTACCTCTGCATAGTGAAAGACTATGGCTGTTCGAAACAAGAGGTCTGCTGTCAGAAATCGCGGTCGGAGATAGTTACCAACCCAAACACTGGCGCTGCGGCACCTCGAGATACGAACGACGCGCGCAATTTGAAATTCGGAAGGATGGCTTTGTGGGGGATTCTGCCTTACATATCATCCGCGCTCTGTAACGACTGACCAGCTACCCAGTTGGTTCAGTTGGTAGAGCGCCCGACATGACATCGGGAGATGCGGGTTCGAATCCTGCACTGGGTCTTTCTTTTCGGATTTCTAAATGCGAATTTATGTATGTATCTATCCTGATTCTATAAGATACTGTTAAGGCATATGTTCGACCCAACTGTCTAGCATAATAACACCGAGAGTTGTTAGTACATCAAACACAAGAAGGTCCCAACGGGCGCATCCCCACTAGGTCGAGCTTTCAACGCCTCGACCCAACATATACCAAAAATCGTACTTTTGGAGAACCGCGGCATCGTGGAATGAGCTGCCGAGGAGTCTGTTCTGCGATGGTTACGATTTACAGCGTTTAGGGTCCATGTGAATTGTGAAGCTATATGTCTTTTCGCAGTGTTTTTTGGGCGTGATAGGCTTTCTGCCTTTGCGAGGGGTTATCTATAAATAAAATTAAAACAAAAACTATTCAGATTCATTCTTCAGTATTTTCTGTGTTCAAGCTGGGTAGTTGGAGAAAATGTACTAGAATATTTTATCCTTCTGCTACATGTGGTTCTGGTCACGATCGCAGCGTTGAATGGGAATATAATTTCAAGCATATGTCTATCGAATTAGAGGCTGTGTCTGAATGCGTTCACAGGTATATGAATTCGTTTGTAAGCACCAAATTGGCAGGCCTTCCGTGTGCTAGTGAATTGACACGATTTGCAACTTAATGAACGACTTTTAGAGCGGTAATCATCGTTAGCTACGAAACGGTAGGGTGTAATACAGATTAATTTTAATGTTTTCATGACTGTATTAGAGGTTTGTTTTAGATATCGGTACCTATAAAAGACAATTATGGATCTTATGATGGATGTAGCATTGACTATGAAATTTCCTTTAAAAATTTCTTGATATAGATTTGAAATTCAAAATTTTAATGTATTTTTTAATTTGCATGCATGTGAGCCAAATATTGCCATTCAATTAGTGAATTTCAGATAATACGTTTCTTTATCTGATACATGTATGACATTTCTGTTGGTTTGTTGCTGTTGGCATGTAGTGGTCGCTCTATCAATTGTTATCTTGGCAGCGCGATACAAAGTTTATAGTAGTTAATTGAAAATCGATGGATTTTTATTTTGCATGTCTCACGGGTTTTGATCATTTCAGAGCGTAGTGAATAAGATTTTTTAGGAGCCCCTACAATTTTAATATCTACGATATTGTACTTTCCAAGCTTCATTCACCTTGATGATATTAAATACCAATACGAAAACTTACCGGCTTGTCGACTAACCTCAATCTAATTCTATATTTAATATTTAGATATTAAAACGATACGGCGCAAAACTATAATAAAAATATGTGCGAATCAGAGATACATATTAATGTTGGTTGGTCAACGGTAAACTCAAAGAATGACCTTTGGACGTTTTATTTACGTGTAAAGGGCTGGTAGCAAATTTAATTACACTAGACATTGATATTTAAGCAAACTGAAAACGGTGTAGCCGTTTGTTATAAAATCTGTGAATGCGTTAAAAGTAGTTGGTCAATCAACTTAATTTTAGTACTTGGATAAAAACTGCAGCGGCTGTTAAAGTGCCCATGAAGTGTTCAAGTTATATATTATATATTGATACTTCTCTTCAACAAAGGATACGATGACATGAAAAAATAATAATCAGAATAGCTAATAGCTGAACAAATTAAGTTTCATAGGATATTTCTGGAAATCAACAACATAATTTTGCGAAAATATTTTTAAACAAAAAAAATGTCCTTGCTAAAACAAATTTTGATATTTACATATTTTATATTAGGGGTTTAAGATATCTGTTCCACTTTAGTGAAATTTATTACAGTTTTGGACACTTTACAAAAAACATGGAATTTTCCAAGCATTTCAATTATATAACATGCTACAACAATATAATAGGTGAATTCCACAGCGGCAATAAGACACATGATTTGATTATTATGGAGACATTAAAGCTTTAAATACATCTGTTTTGCCGATTGAACCGGTTAATGAATAGACTGAGCTCAGTTAATTTATATACTCCTATAAGTTTCAATACCGGGTAACACAGGATGTGTGCTCAATCTCAGATATTTCAATGACATATTTTTATATATTAGAACTCTTCACGACAAAATCAGTATAGCCGCGTTGCTGATAGATACTTTTTTTTGATTTTGTTTCCCACGCGTTTAGGTGGCCAACATGGCCACAAGGCTGGGATTTTCCGGAATTGTTTCAGAATTAACTGTGTTATCCCGGATCCCGGATCCCGGATTCATATTTTTGAGTCCCGGAAAATTACTTTTATCGAAAGTCGAAAGCATTATTTAATCTTCCGTTATTTAAATGTTTGTTGAATACAAAAATAGGATGATCGCACAGCTCTTGATACCTACTTAAAAAAATGTATTGTTTCATTTAAAATTGAACGTCCTAACATGTCATTTAGAAATGACAAAGTTGAATACAAATATTTCGGTTAACAACTTAAGTGCTTCACAAAACTCAAATTCCGATTTTGTACATTTTTGAGATTATGAAATGTTTGATATTCAGTATTTAAATGTTTTTGATTCGATCCCAAAAGATCAATTGTTCTAAAATACAATGCATTTTTCAATCGTTACCATTCAGTGGAAAATTTGGCGTCAACCTATCTAACACGATTTGTTAGAGCAGTTACCGTAGGCTGCCAATTATCTGAGCAAGTCTCTATCTACAAAAGAAATCCATCTGCAGTACTGTCAGAACCCGGAGAACTGTTGACATTTGGGTGTGAATTAGTCATAACATACCTGTATGGCATCCTGATATCGATGCTGATGAGATTGCATAGGAAATACCGTAGCTCGGATGCATTAGGCATAAAATAGATTCGTTATGTAGCTCTCTATATATAAACGAGACAGAGGCTGATCGATATTTGAGCTATAAGCAGCAAGTACTTGACATTGACTTCTCTTGGTTATTTTCGAATACAGTCGGAAACAGCATAGGCTGGGCTGACCTACAACCACAGGCGTAGATTCGATATCAGAGTTTTTGATTCATGCCACTGTAACCTACTTACTGGTGACATTAATGTACAATGTGTTACAAATCACGCGTTACAATGTTAATATAGCGCAGCAAATCCAGCTGCTCAACATGAAATAAATCATATTGCTTGCTTGATTCTGATATATGTATCACAAAATAACAGAAATATTAATTTATAAAACAAAAATAATTAAGAATAAAATAATTCAGCAATTCCTCGCGTTGCAAGTACCCAGCATATAGAACCATTTCGTTGAAATAAGCCTGTATTGACATTTCGGCCCATTTTGCACCCTTTTCCGTACTAATGTAAATATTATGACAAAAAGTCTCCGCGTGAGGCTATCTTTGAAAAAAGAATATTAGGGTGAGTTAGTGATCACTGGTAACAACCTTTGTTCAAGTGATTGGTTGAATCTATTGAGTTTAAACTATAGTTCACCATCAACTTGCATAGACTTCAAGCCCCTCTTGGTATAAAAACTTCAATGTAGGTCTACTATACAATAAGTGCTTTCCAGTACACTCATAAAGGTACAAGCCAGATTGTTCTTGGCTCTCGGAATCTCTTTCCTTTGAAATCAACTGCATGTTGGCAAATAGATCCCAGAAAATTGAATAATTCTTAATAAATATTGATTCACTCTAAAAATATGCCGAATGGCCTCCTTCTATTTCTTTTCTTTAGGGATAGTTGGTACGCTTGAAGGTTTTTTATTTCTCTCACAGCTTTCAGTGGTCGCCGATTCGAAAAAAAATTGATCCGAACTTGCACACATTGAAAGTTATAAGAAGAATAATGCTGGTTTGAATTTCATTTACATCTGGTTGACGTATATTTTTATCCATGAAATTACTGGTGAAATTAACATATACGTGTGGCTTCAACCGTAGATATTTCAACTCTGCGGACACTTTGAGTCAAGCTACTTAGATTATAATGCGGAAGCTCTATTTTACCGACATGTCGCTGTAAATTGTACGTTACATTACTTTGGTCGTTGCTTTTGTGCCTTTATGGGCTCACAAGCTTGTGCTATATGAAGGCTAAGACGTAGCAGTCTGCTTATGTAACGATCTCACTGTTTTGCATATTATTCCGGAAGCTAATAACCAAGAAGCTTGAGACTCAGACAGTGTTGTAAATAATTTGTAAGGACATCCAAGAATAACGAATGACCTTTTGAGTAATGAAAATTGGAAAAATTAATATTTGCAAAAAATCTTCTAATTATTACACTAGCTTCGACTAACGAAAGTCTCAGATTCATGACATATCCTTAGTCGAGGGTTTCAAAATTAATGCAAAAAGCGTCACAACATAGATCTTCCGAATATCTAAGCAAACTTTTTGATTACGCCAGAATATAAGTGCAGATTAATGAAATATCAAAAGTCCATTATATTTATATTCGAATATGATTCGATACTTCAGTATTTGACAAGTCTCAACATTTTTGAAGTAATATATTTTTTTACTTTGCCTAAGGTGATCAGAAAATTATGGAATATATTGAAAGGAAGGTTATCAAATGTTTAGCACCTGAAAAAATAACAATACCAGGAAACATATAAAGGTAGAATGAAGATATTTTAATATTTAGATTTTGGGTAGGTATTCTCAAAAATACGCGGCATTAGCTACCATGGGCTTGCAGAATATCGCTGTCTAGCCTCAAAATTGATGTAGTCCCAGCTAATATTTTTTGAACGCGCTGTAACTTTTAAGCATTGCCAGCAAACTCCAATGCCTTGTTTTTGACAAACTTAAATGGCAAATTTTAAAAATATCCCATCAGCAGCGGCCGTTCATTTTTGATGACGATTAGATGGTAACTTTGATGCAAAAGCAATAGGTATACCCTGCCGAGCATTTTTGATGGTACTCCTAAGGTACTTTGACGTGGAAACCATCTATTTACGATGGAAAAATATTTTTTTATTATTGTACTTCACAAGTTAATTTTTCTAGATATTCCATAAGATTCTGATAAGCTTGAGTTCAAATCTGATAAATTAATACATTTGATTGAATTTCTTTGGAGCGTTCTACGAATCTACCAACTTCCTGCATTTCAGTTAGAGTACTCATAAATATAAAGATGTGTATAGCTTTTAAATTATTTCATCTTATGTGATACTAGATCCTTTGGCGCGCAGCTACAAACACTTCACAGTTTCACCGCTCGCCAAACCATTTTTATTCAACCCGACACGTGTTTCGCTAACAATGTTAGCATCTTCAGGGGAACAAAATAAAAATAATGTCCAGCAAGTATTTTAAATAATATGTTGTGTTTCATATATATATATATATATATATATATATATATATATATATATGTATATATATACCATATATCTTTCTGTAGACCAACTACCTTTGAATGGCACCGTTGACTGCAAGGAGCTAGTTGAGAGATATATGACGTTATAACATGGGCTTCGAGTTTGTGAATGTGCTTTTAGACTATCTGCTTAATTTTTTTTAAATTTACTAAAAGTATTAAAATGTTTTCCATTTTTTGTTTCACTTTTTTTGACAAGAATATGTCCTTTCAATTCTGGTAGGTATTTTCGATTTGTGAATCGCTTGTAAGTTGTTAGGTAACGTTTCACAATTTTAGTTTCAAGTTTTTTGACATTTTTCATTCTCTGTATGCAATTCATAAAATTTGAAACTAGACATTTCAAAGTTCTGGTATCAACCTATAGCATATTCATAAGACTAGAAGAATAGAACCTTTCAAAGAGAAAACAAACTGAATTAAATTGAATAGGTGGATATGGTGTTCATGTTCTGGCGACACCATCTAATAGTCCCATGAGTCACCACAGGTAGCAGCCACTTACTTACTCCATGGCTTAAAAGCCTGGGTGGGTATTTGCCGACTTCCACAATAATACCTCTGTCTGTCTGCCATGGCATTATTCGGCTTACCGATATTCATTATCTTTAGGTCTTTGGCAATATTGTCTTTCCTACGGAGGCGCGGACATCTTAATGGTTTTTTTCCAACCGGTGCTTCTTGCCACGTGAGTTTGACTGTGGTATTCTCCTTACAGGCCCCATCTACTGCAGTCGCTTAGATTTTACTTCCTGTACAATATTTTGTCTCCGTATAGATTCTCCAGTTCTTTGTTGATGCGGATTCTACATCGCTCTGTTGTCGCATGCACGATTGGTCTATACATTTTTCGCCTTTCGAAGCGTCCAAGCAAAGCAACCATACATTACTACAGGTCTTATTATAGTTTCGTATAATTATGTTGACCTAGGTACGTCTTGATGTTAACTTGGTTAGTCTGGTACTGCTTAGAGGCACCGGATTCTGCCGTTAATTTTCGCAGTTGTCATGTTTTGCCCTAGTATGCTTCTGCTAAGCGAACAAATACTTTTTAACCTGAAGCTTTTTGATATGTTTGGTGGCAGAATGAACTTTGTTAATTAAGGGTTATTCTCTCTAGAATACGGAAATATGTATTATGAGACTCACATTTTCATTGCCCTTTCATTAACCTTAATAAAATTCATAGAACATATACGATTTGGTACTGAATCAGCAAAATCACTACTGCACTACAATCCCTTTGCTGTCTGACCGTTGACAGGCAGTCATGAATTTTTCATGATCGTTAACTTGATGCGGTATCTAATAATAACGAGATAATGAGCGTTTTGCTGTCGTTGTCACCGACAGCCCTAGCCAGGTGTGGACTGTTGTTACTACTAACTAGATGTTTATTCGGCTACCGAAAGTACAAAGCGATTACAAAGTTGTAGAGTTAAGAAGATTGTTGAATCTCAACAAAGCTCTGTTGTGTATCAGACCTTTGTGACGTAATTGCTGGGGGTGTAACTGTTGGTGAATTACAATTTTCCACCGGCCACTGATTGAAACCACATACGGATGAATAAATGTTTGTACTTACGTTTCGGCTACCTAAGCAGCTTTTCAAAAGTACAAAAAAGAGTTAAGGATTTTTTTTTGAAATTATAATGTAAAATAAATAATAGAATAAAGCTTGTACGTATGAAATTAGCAAAAAATACTACATTACTTGGAATAGAATATTTAAAAAAAAAACTTTGCAAGAGCCATGGGAATAATACTTATGTTACAACCCTGTTCAGCTTGCTCCTCTACCGACATCGTAAATGAATATGTTAATTCCATTTTGTGAACGCTGAAAGCTGAAATGACTCTTAGCTGCCCGAAAAAGCCATTGCGGGAGATAGCATTAGTTAATGACCAATGATAATTGCCATGAAATGCGACGCCATTTTACTCATAAAGATGCCCAATGAAGCATATATTGAAGCTGATATCCTTCTATTATTACAGCAGATATTTTTCGTGAGACGAATTACGAGAATGGATTCAACTGTGTTCATTGGCACAAACACATAAACGTTCATGCAATGAGTATATTTTTATTGTAATACTAATTTCATCAAAGTAATTGTTATGTACAGTGTCATTTTTACAATACACACTTCTCTTTCTAAAACATGGGACAGATTTTATGAAATATATTCTGTTTTTTATACTCATCTACCAGGAAGGTCACCTAAAAGCTGTAATTAAACGTATTGGTCCACCTATTCAATAATCTAGAAAATTGAAAGAAGGTGGAAACTCTGCGAACGACGTAGAACATAGAAGTAGCACGAGTTGTAAGCATTTACGAAAAATCTCTTACGGAGGAGAGATAAAATTGATACAGATCTTGCATTCTAACGATATATATTTAATTTATCGATACCAAAAAACATTAATAGCAATCCATTTAGATTTTGAACGTTTATTAAGTGAAGAAACTATAAGTAATGACAGTATTACTAGTTATGAGATATTTGACAGTGCTCCGCTACCATCACTAAAAGAGACGGTCAATGAATAATGTAATTTCTCGACCGCATTTGCTCTGACTTATTCAAGACTGTTGAAGTGGTGGACAAGGCTGCAAAGGTGGATGCAATATAATATGCATGTTTTTGGATAACCTCCGGTAGATGAGGATAAAAAAATTTGGATATCACAAACAAGGGGTCATGGTAACAAAGATTATTCATCATTTCTGAAATAAAATAAAATTAAAAAGAAACGTGATTGAAGACAGCTATCAAACTGCGCCTTCGCATTTAAACACCGCTATCTCCTGTTTTCTTACACGAAAATATCCGTCCCTGAAAGTATTTTAATCCGCCTGAAGTTTAATCGAAAACTCCCAGCTAGATTAAGGTTGTTCCACTATCCAAATACTGGATTATATTACCAAATTAGATAGGTACTAGGATATTGCTTGTGAATTAACAGCTTTTACTCATTAACTCCATAATGAAGTCACTGCATCTCCGCCTTAAAGTAGTATCAAATGCGCTCTAGTTAAGCGTAGTAAGTAGGGTATTGCAGTGGTATTCATTCAATTGGAAAAGGGAAACTAGATATTTGAGATTTGAGTGATTTCCGAAAAACTTTGATGTATTTGGATGTAATGTAAAAAGGGAGATATTATGAGTGTTATTTAAATATAACTTAGTACACCTATGAATATGGCATTCCTCCACAGGGGTACCACGTGACAGTGATTTTGCCTTCGATTTTGTCCAAGCTTCCCTAACTTGTGTAATTCTAACTAGTATCTGTTATGGCTAATGCTATATAAAGAAAAATATTTGTTGTCAATTTATAGGGGCAAAAAGTTTTTATAGATTTTCTGAACACTAAGTGATTTGAAAAACCATTTGTAATACTTGTCGCAGAATATCATTTCAGAATACATAATTTTCAAAAAAATCAGGCTGAAAAACGATAGTCCGTTTTGTCAGAAGCTCTTCACGTTTTTTCAGATGCACTTCAAACGATAGTATTAAGATGGAGCAAAATTATAAATCATAATAGTATTTAATGACCAACTCGCACCCAAAACGATATGAGATGGAAAAGTCTCCATAGCGAGCTAAGTTCCCAAGTATTCAGTTGACGTCAATATTGACTAGTATTATACGCAGTTAATGCAATTGATCATTCATATGTAGTTTCATCGACCTCATATAATTACAAATTTTGATTATAGACAAGATTACACAATACATAATGATACAAAAAAAGCCAAGTAAAACAAAATTTGTTCTAGTAATTTGCTATGAATCAATCATTAAAGTAAACTTTCAACGGAGGGAATCGGTGCTCCTCATGACTTCACAGGCTGTGACTAGTACCACTCTCTTATGCAGACGTTCAAAACTCAATAGTCCACGCCCTCCCAGTTGTTGAGTCAGGATGCAAACTTCTCTCCACGTGCATCCTGATTTGGATCTTATTGTCAAATTGTCGCAGCTCATCCATAATCCAGTAGATTGCACAAAAGGTGTATAACAACGGTGGAACCACAAATATATTAGTGGCAGCAATTTTGTTCATACCGGACAGATCTGAGAACCAGCTCTGCAGAAGTCGATGCAAATACTTGCGGTGGAGTAACTCTTTAACCGTACTCGTCTCGCTGTGCCACTCCAAGGTAGGTATAGATCTCTCCGGCAGATAGACCACGCAAAGTGCTCCCATCCACGACGTGTTTCTCCTTTTCACCGAATCGTCCTTTCTTGAGATGAACCATTTCGCATTTGTCTACCCTAAACTCCATGCCAATAGCATGACTGTACTCCTACACTATCTTTAGCGATTGTTGTAACTGGCGTTGTCCCGAGGCATAAAGTTTCAGTTCATTTTGCCCTTGTGCTGCGGTAATTAGGCGTGCTACAGCTGTATCCTCTCATATTAGTCAGCATTATGGGCAACAGTAACAGAGTGATGAGAAGAGCAGGAAACTCAAGAAATCTCCCTGGAAAACCCCTGAAAAAGACGTGCTCTGTCCTAAAAACGTGTTCCACCTGATGTAATGGAGAATCGAGTTTCCAGAGAATCAGCTGTTTTACGCATTTAACTATTTGATCGTCGCAAGACATCAGCAGATGTATTAAAAGAATCTTAGGATGTATTTGGTAGGTCACTATTATCAGCTCCTCAATAATATTGCGAATCTGTAAATGTAAAAAGTGTGAGTAAACGATAACATAATTTTCGTCAAGATTTCACTTAGAGCAGATAACAGACATACATATTTGTTTCGTTATCGTATTTAAATGGTAGTTCACTAAACTATAACTACCCAACTTCTTTATTTCACCTTAATACCCTATCATCAACAGCGACGCACGTGCCGGTGCTATTATAGATTGTTACGAGAAATACTTCGACCTAAAAGAACCGGAAATCGAAGGAATTAAAATTTGGTGTTATTATTTTCGTATCGGGATTCTTATTTCTTATGAAGATTTGTAACACTGATACGAATCATATGCATCTTAGCTACCTCTAATACATACAACTGTAACCCTGCTACTTCTTTCTACTGATGCTTGTATAAACGGATCGTTCACAGAAGCTGGTCGACATTTGGTTGGAGGAGTAAAGCTTCAACAACCATTTGTACTGATACTATAATCTATTAAATAGCTATTACATATATATATTGTTTTCGTTCCCATTAAAGCCTATTTACCAGTATGCTTTCTTTCATTTTGTTTTGCTTATTTATACTTATATGTGACGGCGACCTGTTGAGTTTGATTGATCGTTTTGTCGGTCAAGACTTCGTGACAAATTAGTTTGTACCGGTCCTATCACGTTTATCGTGTGTTTGATAGCACGTGAAGTTTTCACGCTAGTTTCTCGTCAGTGCTGTGGTTGAGGCAAATATTTCCGCGTAGGGAGATGTTTTATTTTCTGAGATATTAGCATCATACCTAAAATTTCATACAAAACGCATGCTTTGTGTAGTATGAATATATATGCCATACACGTCTTATGAATATACAAAATATTAGCAAAATATTTTTTTATATTACACTACACTGCTGTTGGGATTTATAATATTTATATAGTTTTATTGTGATTTTTCTTAATTTATCGGCAGACGAGTTTTATTCATATGGAGATTAAAATGTATTGATGTCTGCATTAGGTTAAGCAGGTCTTTGTATATTATATAACTGTACCAAATCTCAATGCTCCGAAAGGACCTCCTGTCCGGTCACCAAGACAGGCATACGTCTTATACCCTAAAACGGGAAAGGCAACCCAAAATTCTATATAATGGTTGACACCCAGTCCTTTGAAAATATTTAGGTTCTCCTACCAGCGAGGCGTGTTCCCTAATGGTTGAAAAGAACATGCCCAGAAAATATAGACCTGTAACCTATGGGTTACTACCGGATCTGTGCCACTGGTTCGATAGTTTCCTCAGATACCTATCCTTATAAGCGGTAGTGGACAGATGTGCTTCCGATTTATTCAACATCAACGCCGCTTTTCTTGCTGAGAATGTCATAAAATCTGACTTACTCCTTCATCCATGCAAAGGACTACCTTCATCAGAGGTATTACATCAACGGAAGAAGTCACTGAAGGGCGCAAGTCTCAAAAGACAGGACAACCAGTATTGTATAACTGGTATATTGGGTGGTGGAAGTGGCCCAAAATTAAAATCTTGCTCTGGGCGCCCATAATTTTAAACAAGATGCTGACTATAACACTGTTAATGCGTTACCATTTTCAAAAAAATCCAGAATGTACGTGGTAATTTGTCCAATAAAGTGCATGCTGGCCGACGTTTTTCATGTCCATCGGCAGTATGTTTCATTTACAATATTGGAATGCTTCACCATGCACAGTGTGTGTCCATTTGCATTCTATGGACGGTGCTGCATGGCAGATTTTTTTCAATCGCCAATTATAAAGCGCTTTAATGCACGCTTCGGTTTAACCACCGTGAAAATACGTGTAACAGGTTTTCCGTTACTGAAATTGCTTGATTACTTAATCAGATAATTGAACTGTAAACTTATTTATATCCGAATGGGGTATATAATCGTGCCATATTTCGCTAGATGTTTATCTTACGGCCAGTTTAATAATTTATGGTTTAATCGATTAGCTAGAATTTGACAATTAATGATACATGAAGCGTATCTTCACCCACTTGCCGTTAACATATATCAGCCTACCTCAAAGCTCCCCCGAGATGTATACTCTCATTGATAGGAGAGTCGGGTAATCACTACTAGATAAGACAAGACTATGTGCTTGAATGTCTTAAATTCTTGTTCATCCCTGCACAGAAGTGCACTTAACCTCATAATTATTACGAAGGTATTTTCCAGCTGACAGTGTGTAATCGCGATGTTGTTAGCAAAGAGAAGCTGCTGGTTAGACATGGACCGTGATATTAAGGAATCTAAAATGCCATCACCTGACTTAGAGACAGATCCAGAACACGTATGCTCTTAAGAAATCTGTAAACTTTTTAATGTCATAATTTCTGAAGCTGTTATCTGTTATGGACGGGACTGTGTGAAAACTACATAACTTTTTATATACAAAATAAAAGAGTAGGTGTGCAGCCCCAGGTATGATACACCGTCAGGAGATGACATCATCCATACATCTATAATGAGTGCTTAAACTTGTCTAGGGAACACTGATATATAAACACACGATGGATAATGAAGGTTTATTCTTATAAAAAGTTACCAATGTAGTATAACACTTTTAAAGTAATTTTTACTGGTAAATAAGAGATCAAAATAGGTTATTTCTAATTACAGATTTGTGTGATTATTCATTCCCGATTAGTTTCAGGTGTAATAAAAAGTGCAGCGCAAAACATTCAAACAATTCCTGATTGCAGAGCAATGTGTCAATCTGTATTAACGTCTTTTTTGTAATTTCTATAGGTACTAAAGCTAAACCATGTTGTATCATTATTCCAGAAATGTTTCACTCGACAAGTATAACGATGTAAATTGATAGAAAGTTTTGTGTCACTTTTTCATCCTACGTGTTTTGTTGTAGCCTGCCAATTATGTAATCTTAATCAATTTCCACTGCTTGACACGCTGACAATGCATTCTTGAGCTGAACCCATTGAAAAATTGCTCATTAATCAGGATCTCCGGTCTCTAAAGAAATTATTTGTCGCATCAGCATATCCTCTTGAACACTCCAAAATCATTATCTGGTGCACTTTCCTTACCAGTTTTACCCCAATTTTTTTGTTTTGTTTGATATAGTACAGTTAACTAAAGAATTGATCTGAAATATATTATTATAGTAGTAATTCATGATTTATATAAAAAATATGTAACACTTAGGCAGGAGAAGCCTTATTGTGTCCCATATTTTCATAACGATTCACTGTATCAAATTCTTGTAAATCAACAGCTGCAGAAATCGAATACCACACATCCAATATTCTTACATTATATTAGAATATCTATAAATGATTATTTTCTGTGAATATCAAGTCATATAAGCTTATAATTATGTCATTACTGAGATATTGTACTCTTGAAGAATGCTAAAAAGAACTCAAATTTTGCATTTCGGCGGAATCAATACATATGAAGCACATTTCGATGTTAAAACGGAATCCTTAATATCAGTTATAATAGGTAATTATAGTAAAAGAACGCAACATTGCAGATATTTTGAATCACTCATATTTTATATTTATTAATTGATCTACCTGCTTTTTATTCAGGCTCATAGATTTAAACTGCGCTTTCTATAGATACTTATTCCATATTCGCAGGAGCTGTAAAATGTTTGTTTCTAAAGGTTGCCGTAATCGTTAATATTATATAGTTAGATAAGAAATTCTGAATGCAACACAAAGTCTCACAAATCAAACTCTCTTTGTTCTGATAGTCCAACATCTACATATCAATGAAGTCATCTATAACGGGGCCAAAACCGGCTGTTATTTCAAGTTTTTCAAAAAAGTTTCTATTTTCGCATACAATACACCATACCGAGCAACTCGTTCATAAAAAATACCAACGATGGTAGCGGCTCATTTCACACGAAACCTGTTGATCTTGATTGATAGACATTCCACCTGAATCTACGACGATTTAGGTGATGGATTAGCTTCACTGAAAGAGGGAACTGCTCCTTTGCTTATATGTGTGCCCTGAGAGCACGTACGCTGGCAACGGCCCTTAGGGCTGGAATAAATCGTTACGCGCCCCCTCCGCAATACAGAAGACTGGTCGGAAATGAGACACCGTTTACGGAATGGGAGGGTAGAGGGCTGTAGAAATATTATTCTCATTGTAGAGGTTGATACATAGTAATAGTTTATTTGATATATAGCATTGATAGATACTACTTAAAACTAAGGTATCTAGGGATATCTTTGTTAAATCATATCAGCAAGATACTTAAGATATGAAGTAATTAAGCTATATAGCTCATCTAAAAATTATATGTAAGAGCTCTATCGACTATAATCAATCAACTGCGACTGTTTCTAATGGATTATGTGGATACGGGAACGAGGAAATTTTTTCTTATGAAGTAAAGGTTGAAGTTCTTAGAAAGACTAGCTTATGAGAAAACACATTGGACAAAATATAGAACAATCAGACATACACTTTAAATCACTCAATTTATGTGACATACATTGATTTGCTTTGAAGATATCAGTCTCACAGAGGTAGACAAAACATTTCATTCATATATATTTTTTATAGATAGTCTCACGCAACGGCAAAAATCCGATCATGCTTCATAGATGCAAGAGCAAGAGGATTATTTTCTATTCACATTGACCATGAAACGCTGTAAATTGAAACAATTGGGGAACATAATCTCCAGTAGTTCATTTCACAACGCCAAGGTTCTCCAAAAGAACGCCTTTCGGATGAGGCTTCCGAGGCGAAGCTTGACCTGGTGAGGATGTGCTCGTTGAGCTGCGCTGGTATTTGCTGTACTGGAGACTCTTGGTATTAATATGCGAGATAGTTTGGCTGAAAATCTGACATGCTAATATCTATAGAATAGAGGTAGGTCAGCCGCCTTTCTTCGATGTTCTAGACTCCGGAGGTCATTCAGGATTGTATTCAGAAGCTTTAAGGAGTGTTTAGGAGCGCATACCTATACGTGCGAGCCCAATATTCCAGCTATGGTCTGATCTGAACCTTGTAAAGTAGCAGTAGCTGTTTAGGAGAACAAATTCCTTGAGCAGAAGAGACGCCGGCGCTTACCTAGCGAGGCCGGCAACGTGATCGTGCCATGCCGTGTTATTTTTGAGGTTAATTTCCAGCAGCTGGATGAAAGATGATTCAACTATTGGGCGTTAATCCATCTCCACGGGGGGCAGAACAGCATGCGCCTTTTTTGCCAGTGTAGTTGTCTGAGTCTTATGCGCTTTAAACTGAATTGTGTTTGCTGTCCTCATCAGGATCAGATCGTGGGAGAAAGGAAAAATCCCCGAGTAACCTCTGCATTAGTGTTAAACACATCGGAAACGCATCCATTACCACTACAGATAAAGAACGATCCTTGGAAAAAATTATTTAACCAGTGGCACATATCAGTTGGCAGCCCATAGGCTACAAGCTTTATCAGAAGTCTCTCATGCCACATCCTATCGAAGCTTTCGCTGAATGAATTTAGACTGTTGTATTTCAGATAAGTAGTTCTAGAATTATTTATCGGCACAACAAACATATGTAGATTGAATATCCTCTTATGTGGTGAAACCACTCAATCATTAGGATAAGAAATGTGTATTTCTGTGTTAAATAGTCTAAGGTATCAAATCTATGTAATAAGCATTTTGAGATATCTCAACACATTCATCCATTGATTACATCTAATTTTTGTTTTGATAATATTTTCAAGTTTATGCACAAAGAGGTTTCGATTATTGTATTAATAAGCAATATAATGTGTGTGTCAATGGCTGGTAAACCATATTGCTTGCATTATAATGTATAGAGCCACTGTAATCGACTGAATGTCAAACCAGCGTCTGCAAAATATAAAGACGAAGATATAGTGCAGAAATGCAGGTTCAGAGCATGGTCAAGCGTAAGTCAATGCATGACCAGCTGTTAATTTTATGTCATTGTCGGACAAGTTGCCAAACACTTATCGAGCAACAGTTTCTTAATTTTTATTATCCTTGGAATGTAAGACAATTGACCTTATGCAGGTCTGAGTCTGGTAATCATATATATGTTACTATCATAATCGGCTACAGACACTTCTAAATTCTAAAAAAGATATCTGTGTCTTTTATAGTTAAGATCTGGGATTGTTCCGCGAAAGACTGTCCAACAAGCGAGGGCATATTTTAAACTTGAGGGCATTTACGTGCGTCTGTCTCTGGCGTTGCCATAATTCACATCGAATTGCATTTATCTTTCAATCTGTGAACAACGTCGACCTAATTTAACTGCTCGGTCAGATTTAGGTGATCATTTTCCCTTGAATTTATTTGTGAGGTACCTTGGAGCTTTAGGTATTATGGGGAGATGACGGCATAATGCCTCAGGTGTACAGCAATCGTGTATAGTGGCTAATTCAGCACTATGACTGCTAATATTGGAAGGACTTAGTAATGCTATCCTTTTGTAATAGTAATGCAAGTTTCTTCCGTCAAAGCATTCTCTACGTTGCATCGTTTTCGGAAGGGTTTTATAGTATCCTTCCTTGGTTGCTAAACCTTCTAGATTGGACAACGCAAAATTTCTGGCATCACTACGAACCCCATATACGTCATGACTCTCCACTTTTTGGAGGACTAGGTCTCCCGAGTTAAGAACAGGGTATTATTCTTCTTTGGTTATCTTGACAGTGTTCTCCCAACTATGAACAAATTTTTTATTGCTATCGTAAGGTTTTCGGACATAGTAATTTTATTATTGGGAGTTGTAAAAGATAAGATCGCACCATCTAAAAAGTCTAAAGAAGTAGAATGTTTTCTGTCAGTCGTAAGAGAAAATGTCAGATTCTACTTCTGAAAATTTTGTAGGACATCATTTTGTAGAGAAGTAGTAGGCATTAAGACATTCTACTTCTAATACATGTATGTTATAATAAATATGCGAAATAGGAGAATCACCCTTTTGATTCATATAACGTACCGCTCTTTTATTATGTACTTTGATTACGAGGGCAATACAAGAATATCTCGGTTTGAGCTTTACTGTCAAGATGTATTGACCTCGACAGCGATAGCGTCGAACTTTCGAAGTGAAGCATGCGTTTGGGAAAACGTCTTTGAGTGTCTTATCATAGAGCTTAGTTGTTATGATACTGTTATTATCATCAATCAATGCCGTAATACCCAGGAGGTCTTCGAAATACACCAAGGACTATAAACATAGCTTGGGGATGATCTCAGTATTGTCTCTAAAAGATATCGAGCGCAATCTCTTAGCACCGCAGCAAGGTGCTGGCCCGCATCTGTGCACACCAGAGGAGAGCACAAACCCAAAGGTGTCACGCAGACTGCAAAAGGTGGATCCTGGCTGCACTGAAGAGAAAACCATCAACTGATAGAATCACACCCCAAAAGAACATGAGACGCACACACACAATATTCAAAACGTCGTTTGTATCTTCGAAATTCATAATGGCCAATAGCTGTGTTCACGTGGTGTCTGGGTTGATGTTTTTTCGATGTCAAGTTAGGAACATTCGTGTGGTGATCAATTTACAAGGTGATACTGATGCAAAAACACGTTGGAAATATTCATATGCTTACACTTTCTAGAATACTTCTATGACGACTGTTTATTTCACACTAAATAAAATTATATTTAGATAACCAGCGAAAAAAAATGCACCAGTAACTCAATTTCATATCTCACTGGCAATGGTCCTAGCTTGAAAATTAGAGTTTGATTGACTCTTTTTGAATATTTTTTGATTTTATTTATGAAAATCACTCACGTTATCCACTCAAAAATATATGCTGCCACCACTTAACTAACGATCATAACATTATAGTCAACTGGTCTATGGATAAATACGTACATGATAAGCAAGAGACAGAAAAAAATATCTTCTTCGGGCGAAAGCGGGTTGTTGGAAGCAGCTTGAGAAGTAAAAATGCATACACTTTTCCGTTTCTGAATAAATCCTAAAGCTTTCTCCTTTCATCCGAAAAAATGTTTGCAGCCGCAATTCCGGTAGAGAGGTGGGAGGCTTTTAATCTTTTTAATTGCAATGGGCGGGCGAGCGTTCCGTTCGAGTCAAGCGAGGATGAGAAAAAGCTATGTGGCCATCATGCCGTTAAGAGATTTAAAAGCCATCCATCCACAGATATATTCAATTACGAAAGATGGCACGCAAACGAAAATGTTGTAAAGATCTTCGTGTACAATGCGATAATCGGACAAAATTTTATTTTATATTGGTGTCTGGTTGATGAAACTAGCAGGCTTTAAAATAGCTAGATTTTTCGGTCATAAGCCTTGAGCGGAGGAATAGTTGGGAAAAATATTGAATTAATTTGGCAAAATACGTTTCGCATCAGCAGGTACATAAGAACCCTGTTGTTATTATAAATCAGAGCAGTATAGCTATTTTATTTCAAAATTCAGAATAAGAACACATAGTAATAGATGTCGGACTTCAAACTCAACCACAAACCAGAGAGAAAAAGCCTGAAACAGCGTATGGTAAAGAAAGCATATGTATGTATATGTATATATATATATATATATATATATATATATATATATATATATATAAACATAAATTTTCAGTTTTGAGGTTAGTTATGTCTCCTAACGGTCATCTAAATTGAAAATAATTTACAGCCATTTTTCTCCACCAGTTTTACTATATAATTGTTCATCCAGTAGTTCAGGTGTTCACAATGTCTCAAGTACATGATTTATGGCCTCTTTCTCAACAGAGGCCATATACATTAATGAAATTGAAGATAATGCACTTTACTTTGACAAAACTTGAAATCCTTTTGGTCTGTGAATGGTCCGCTATCCCAGATTTCTTAGTTTCAGCTCACTATGCGTTATTCAATGTCCTTCAATTTTCACTTGCAGAGGGATTTTTATATCACCGACGTATATACTGCCACAGTCACCAGGAAACTTGTAGATACAGTCCTTGCTATCCTGGTCCTCGTCCGTGGGCTTGGATTTCTTAAGAATTCTGTACAGGGTGCTGTTATTTGAAACCATCGTTTGAATTTCGTATAGTTGCCCTATCCTTCTGTTCGAATTGGATACTCTCTCGAGGTATAGCGAAGTCACTAAATGTTCTGGCATCTCACCTAAGAAGTGTAACGAGGTATCGTCCTCCTCTCAGTATTTCTGACAGATTGGGTCCAAACGTTTGTTGGGGCCTGCAGTCGTCCCTCTCTAACCATGCTTTCGAAAGTTTGTTATACGTCCAAGCATCTAGGGCATTACTGACCTCACATGAGGGTCTCGTTCTTCGATTGGGCTAAGCGTTTGAGGGCGGAACTGCATTCCTGGACCAGTGGTCATCTGATCCTAGGAGATGCTACCAGTTTCAAAGCTGGCTGACTATCAGAGCATATATCCTGCTTCGTGTACTGTTGTACTTCTGCTGAATATGCCACCATTGGGGTGGAAAATATCTCCGCCTGAAAAACTCACGTGTGGGTTCCCAGCGCTACGTTTTCCTCCACGCCTCTGCCGTTCAGGCACATTCCAGCGCCACTGGATCCCATCTCTTTTAAGCGAGATCCGTCGGTATAGCGATACCATGCTGTGGGGCAGAAATCTTATCTTCTCTCCCGTCCACTCTTCCCTAGAGGGAAGAGCGACCGAGAATCTCCTTACCTTATCGTTGGCCCTTACTATCCTGAGTGAGAAAATGGGGAGGTTGCATTCCGCCACCTCCTCAATCCTGGTGTGGCCTACTAATGGGGCTGACGCAGTCCATGAACCCACGCTCCGCATCCTCAGGCAGGACATCATGGCGCCTCGCTTGATCGAGACGTTCAGAGGCGGCGAGCCTAAAAGAACGTCCAGGGCTGCTCACGGTGTGGTTCTCATTGCTCTCATAATCCCCAGCGCTGCCATCCTTTGAATCTTGGTCAACTTGCTGACTACCGTGGCTCTTTGGGTGCAGGTCTATACCAAGCACCCGTACTGGCCCTGATCACCGACCTGTAGAGCCAATGCAGTACCTGAGACTTGAGCCCCAGGTTCTGCCTACAACCCGACATAACTGCCACATGGTAGTCATTGACTTCTTGTACAGAAGGATGATCACCACTGTCCAGTACCACCTTCAGGTATTTCACTTCGCTGACTCATGTCAATTATGGACCCTGTAGGGTGGGCCACTTAAAGTCTCATACGAATATGCTCTTGCTGTGTATGAAAAGAACCAACTCTTCTTAGCTGGGTTGACGGGTTGACTGAGAGTCCGGTTTACTCATACCATCGACCTAGTATATTTTGGTCAGCTTGCTGACTACCGTGGCTCATTGGGTGCAGGTCCATCAAATCAAGCACCCGTACTGAATTCTCGCCCTGATCACCGGCCTGTAGAGCCAATGCAGTACCTGAGGCTTGAGTCTTCAGGTTCTGCCTACAGCCCGGCGTAACTGCGACATGATAGCAATCGCCTTCTTGTACAAAAGCTCGATGTGCTTATTCTATGACATTCTACTATCCGATACCACTCCCAGGTACTTCACTTTGCTACCTGATGTCAGTTGTGAACCCTGTAGGTTGGGCGGCTTAAAGTTTCCTATGTTCTTCCTGTGTGTGGAAAGGACTAACTCTGTCTTGGCTGGGTTGACTGAGAGTCCGGTTGCCGCTCACCATCGATCTAGTGTATTACAGGCTGCTTATTTTCTCTCGCAGACGACGGCCAGGAATTTACCCGAGATTAGCACCAGCCCGTCGTCCGCTTGTGAACATAGCCAAGCAGCGCTGAACTACTCCAGCAGATCATCCATGACCAGGCGCCAGAGGTGGAGGGAGAAGCCGCTGCCCTGCGGGCATCCCCCGCTCATCACCACCTCTAGCTTAACCTCTCCCTGAGGGCAGATCTGACCCAGCAGACAATGGCGGGTGGAACCCTCCTAGCCTGCAGGATGCTACATATAGTCGACGTGCGTGCCTAATTTGATAAGGCACGTCGAAGAAGACTCTCAGGGATTCGGTGGAGCAGCCTTGTCTGTAAGCGTGCTGTTGTGGTGTGGAGGGTGTCACAAGGGGCCCTTCTACCAGATATCTGTCGATGATCTTCTCCAAAGCCTTCATAAGGAAGGAGGTAGGACTAATCGGTCGAAGCGATTTTGCTAACGAGTAGTCAGTTTTCCCCAGTTTTGGGATAAACACAATCCTCGCTGCTCTCTAAGACTTAGGTACATATCCCAGCGTGTCTGAGCCCCTGAGCACTGCTACGATGTGTGGTAGCAGCACGTTCAGGCACTTTTGTAACAGCGCAGGGAAGATACCATCAGGTCCCGCTGACTTGAAAGGACTGAACTCGTTTATAGCCCAGGAGACTGCCCCTCCGGCGACCAACTCTTCGGGCAAGCCGGCGGCTATTTCACCGGGCTCCAGCTTGGTCATCGGGTCGGATGCGGTGGAAATGTGATCAAGTTTCTATATAATTAATCTCCCAGAAAGATACATTGGGCATAATCGGGCATTTATTAGTGCTGTGATCTAGACTGATGATCCTTACTCTAGTAAAGAATAATCTCCAGGAATTTACTTTTTGTCAAATAGCTATTTTAGGCTTACCTACAGTAAATTCAATGGATTTTTTTATTACAGCTTCCAAAATTGTCGAGCAGAAATCATATTTTCAGAAACATGTCCCTGAAAAATGATGATTAATTTGTCTCTTTGTTTCAGGAATGTCCCGAGGGTGTGGTACACGAAGATAGCTTTAAGGAAATATATTCCAAATTTTTTCCTCATGGAAGTAAGTATATCTCTGTGTTACTATTATCGCACATTATAACATAATAATAGCAATATAATATGTATTACTATTATTTTATCCATTTTTTCATACAACAAATTTATTAAATATAGATTAATTTATCTTCTGAATATGTGATACTGGATTTTTTCGCACAGTAACCACAAATACTACACAATTTTAAGATGTAACGATACGTGTTTCGCTAATCACTTTAGCATATTCAGGGGCAGATTAAAAATTAAAGATAGGTTTGAGAGCTTTTTAATCTGCTCCTAAAGACGCTAGCATATTTAGCGAACACGTGTCGGGTATTAAAAAAAGTGGTTGGCGAGTGGGAAAACTGTGTAGTGTTTGTGGTAACTCCTGAAGCCTCCTGTGATTATCTCGCTGATTTATCTTACACTTGTCATTTGTGTACTTTACAAACGGTGCGGTCATATGTGGATTCAAATGAGGAAAAATTTCTTCGGCTTTACACTAAGATATATTGTAACTTTTTCAAAACTGAATTTTGTGATTTCTTTCACGGTTGATTTCTTTTGTGAGTGCGCATGTAGCTCGTCATTCAAATAGTTTACTTCAAATAAAAAGCTTTGTGCGTAACTACTAGAGACCTTTTGTGAGTCTTAAATCTCGAGAGATAGGGAGAGAGGAAGAGATAATCAAAACACGCCATCTTAAACTTTAGCGACATTCCATAGTAGGCGATATGCAAATGAGGTGCCGTTCTAAACATAAAATGTGTCGAAATAGCTTTATTGTTAATCTTAATCACAGCCTAATATTATTAACATACATTATTTGTAAAGCTCTGCATTTGGGATCAGCGACCAAACCATATAAAAAAACTGCATAAAAAACGTATGGTCCATCTCTAGGTTTCGAGAACATTGATTAGACTTTCCATTCATGCAAACCCATCCAGACTGCTTCACAGCCTATTAAGGAATTGGAGACTTTCACATATTTTGCTAATAAAATGCAGCAGCTTACAAACAACATATACAAGATTCCAACTTTGATAATGTCGACAAATGATGCAAAAAGTAATATATAAATCAGATTGTCGGGGGTATGTTCTTGACCCCACCCTCTAGTACTTAGCGAACATGTTTGATGAAAATCATTTATATACAAATACACTATGCATTTACTAACTTACTAAAAATTTGGAAGTGTTACTACATACTAATACATTGATTTGTCAGGTGGCAGCTTTTATAGCTCTTAGGAAAGAAAACTAAGTAGACATATCTATTATATTCCTCAGGCTTATTCGTCGAAAGTACAAGAACAGTTAACAATGATCCGAACACCTTTGATGGAAAATATATTGGCATCAATTGGATAAAAGCTAGAAGATTGTTTTCTTCTGATTGGTGTTGATCCATAAGGGATACATATGATGGAAATTTGCTGAATTGCATATGGATCTATAATATCTACTATCTAGTATCAAAACGATCTTATCATGTTCTGTGTTTTTTTCGTTAATTGTAATTGATGCATGTTTTAAGGTCGCCATCATGCTCAAATAATTATCTGGCATATAAGGCAGTATAGTCAAGAGATTGTCATTCTCTCGACTGGAAGTTGATAGAAATATCTAAATATTATCCTTCTTTACATGGCTTAAATATATTTATTGCATACATTTTGAAAAGCATAAGTTATATAAACTAAGATACCCTAATTTATGGCAACAGGAGGCGGATGTGGCAATACAAAAACATATACAATTCAAAACAAGAAATTAAACGAGATCAAGTCACATTAATGCACTTTTCAATACTAAAATTGAGGACAAGAAACATACTTTTGATTAATCGAAACATTGAAACTGAAGATAATTTGATAGCTCCACCACAAAGTGCTTCAAGATATATTGGATACGTGAAGATGATAAAACTAATGTCAAAATATGTTATACGTAGCGGAGAGCACACACATATGTGTATACCATTATAATTCTAATAAAAACTGATAACTTTGAATATTTTCATTGAGTTCTATTTCCTTTGCTCCGCCTCAGCCCGATAGCCTTACATTTTTCTTTTCTCTTCGTTATGCGTTCTTTGTTTTAAACCACTTCAGTGCATCAGTAGATGTGATAAAAAGAAGATATGCGATGCAATTATTGGATTCCAATTTACCTAAACGAGGTCTGACACGCAGCAACTTTTTTTGTTTCACACTGGAGGTGTCAAGCTATCGATAGCAGCTATCGATAAAATCGATTGTCATAAAAGAAGTGTCTTAATCGAGCTATCGATAGTTTGAATATTCCTATAAAAATATCAGGACGTGAAAAGTGTTATTGTAACTAATCTATTCAAACTTTGGAATACTCAATCGTAAAATGTCTGATCCACCTATTCTAAAGATTCCACTGTGGTAAATTCTATTCCAAACTGTCTCGCCTAATAACACAACCAGTTATTAATTAGTATAACAAACACTAGATAGGCCAAACGGGCACATCCTCTTCAGATCAAGCTTACAACCCTTCAATCGAGGCACTTCCGAATATTTCTCTTCTGAAGAACCCCAGAACTGTGGAATAAGCTGTCGGGGAGGTTTCTCTATGATTACAATTTACAGTATTTTAATCTGGATAGAAATTATCCTTTTGTAGTGCCAGTGGAGTGCGACAATATATCGTATATTTATAAACAGGCGGACCATATAAACAAATTCGTGTGCGTACTAACAGCGTACGTAGGCTGTGGTCTGATCCTTCATAAGGAATTATTTCCATGGCAGGTCAGATTGTAAGTGAAAGGCGATTAAACTTAAAATGCTAATCAATTGACATAATTGACTCAAAATACGTGGTTGTTATTAAGTGGGTTCTGCCCTCGGCCTTACACTCGTCATCTCTCATTGGGAATAGTCAGTATACGCATAAAGAAAAACTGTGGTCCATTGGGCGTTTTTCTGAATAATGGGGACACATCATAATCGATTTTATTGCTATAAGACAAACAACGTTTTATTTCTGATGTGACTATGCACTATGTACCCCATTTTGGAAGTATCAACAATCATCATGCATCAGTCTACATGCAATTATCCCATAGTAGTAGCCGTGACATCATAGAGCAAGACACTACGTGAGTTACTCTTTAGTAACATGGTAATAGCTGCAAGAGGTTGATTAAAAAATATGTTTTTCCAAATACGAGTTGATATTTTTTGGGTCACTTTAAATTAGGGAATAAGGGAGGTTTCACGCTTTGTAGTTTGAACATATAACTATTGAGATAAACTCACGACATGTCTCCTGACAGCATGTCAAACCTTATAGTTAAAACAATATTTTTTTGTATCATGCTTTGGCAAAGGTAGAAGCAAAAATCGAAACATTGAGATGAAACATCTGTTTCTATCATTTATGGAATTGTTAAATCGCCATTAAAAAATTAAATAATAGGAAACCTTCCATGTGCTACATTAGAGCATGTTGCATATACTTTCGGATTTCCATCCATAAATCAGGTGTGTACCAATTAGAGCAGGGTATGACGAAGTATCTACCGGTCGACCGGCCGGGATGAAGTATAAAAAATGCTATTTTTATTTATAGTAGGGCGTAGAACAGTAACCGTTACACACCACCACGCTGACGTACAATCGATATTTCATCAGTACCGACAGGATTTATTACGGATATCTTTAGCACCAGAACGGCCGTAGGCAGTAGGCGGCATTTTCTCACGAAGGGAAATCATATTATTAAATGAATTAATTATGGAATCGATAGACATACTAAATAGTATAGCATTACAGAGTTTCATCGGATTCCACTGCAATCCATGGGAGGAACTGAACAAATAATTAGACAAATTAAAATGGAAAATTTTAAACTGCCATATGGGACAGAAAATATGCTATATAAGGTACATCCTCAAGCGCAATTCATTTCCCATTCTTCTAACCTGTACAACTCGATTTTGGTTAGATATCTAGTGTCAGTGACTGAACTATCTTCAATCGAGCTGATCTTATGTAAGTACCGTTAAGCCAAATGCAGACACTGCCCCCTTCAGAAAATACCAATCCTTAGTTTTATATAATTCTACTGTACTTCGTTAGGAGAAAAAGAAAGAAAAGTTTGTCTTTATAATTCTTGTAATTATCAGTTTAGTCCATCTCATGGTTTGCCATTTTTGTCAATGCGTAATATTGGTGTTAAAAAATTATACATCTCATTCGATATTTTAGCCGAAAATTGCATTGAATAGATTAAAGCATTTTAACCTCCTTTAAGTCAATATATGTCGATCAGACAGACCTCAAACATTTTTCCCACTTTTTTAGGTGAAAGGTAATATGCCGTAGTTATAAAATAACAGGATAAATATACTTCGCATTCAGATAATATCTTAAAAGGTCAGGCACTGTGGAAAACAATGCTAAAATCTATTGCAAAATTAACAAACTTCTGAAATCTATAAATTCCTATCCATGACGGAAATACGTTTGCTTTGAAAATGTTAAAATGAGAACGCAATTGAAAACAGTCCTATTTTTTAGAAACATAGCGTCATGTAATTTGACACTGTACTTCTCACGCAATAAGCAGTTTAGCAATAAGGATTTGGGTTTGACTGTTCGTATTTGAAATTTGATTTAAGAAATACCATTGGAAAGCTTTATACCTTTTAAGTCCAAAAATTCCCAAAAATTTCATGCTTTAGATATAAATGTTTTATAGACGATAGATTGTATATTCAATATAAACCTTTTTGAAACTCGCCCATTGGTGTGGAAAATAAAATTATTTGTTACTTTCACGGGTAATTATTGGGTAAAACATATATGCTACTCTAATTCTGAACTAACTACAATTTTAGTCTATAGATGAGCCTCAGCGATCATCACTGTGTGTGTATTTTTTGCATACGTTGATTTCCTACCTGTAGTGGAACTACCTGTGTAAATACAAATCTATTAAGACGTTATTTAATATTGAAAAGCTTAGTGGGGGATGCTGCCACCAGAACCTCTGTGGAAAAAGTTTCAACATACGTAAATTGACTTTAACATTTAATTAGACGCAGAAAGTGCAAAAAGCTTATTTTGAGGTAATGACGATCTTCCACCTTAAAAATTACAGCCGTAAAAGTTAAGTTTAATTGGCGGTTGTAGGATAATATTATTTCATAACCTTTTGCCCTCTCCGTACGGCTCTGCCCTAGAAGTTATTTTTCGCCCTTCGGTCAGCACCGATAAATCGGTGCTGAGTTATGTGACCTGTCACGAAACCTAAACTTTTATGGTAATCCGCACCTGGCGAACGATATTGTTGATACCCTTTTTAACGAATTTCGATCGAATATCTTATGAATTAACAGTTTTAGTCTCACTCGTTGTCCTTCGTTAGTGACAAGAGAAGATCATGAATAATGGAGTGAAATATACAGCACTTTAGACCAAATACCAGAATGAAAAAGTTTGTTGAAGCCATCCTTTAAATAATTAGAATTATAAGTCATATTCGTGCTCTATGTTGTTATGATGTATACTTACTATAAGTCCATCTGTCATGTCCGTCCGATGATCCTTATCTTTTGTTAACCCAAAAATGATTTAGAACTAAAATCGGTTTAGTAGGAAAATAAAATGCATGACATTGTTAGAAAATCCGTAGAAAGACTGTCTTATAACTGACCGTATGAAACGGTCAGTTGGAACTTTTCAAATGAAACGGCACACACAGGTCAAGTTCTCCATCTGTAGATTGCAATGAAATCTGAAATCACTGGATTTTGCTAATTACGCGAAATCGTGAGGAAAAAACCGATCACACTGTCTCATGTAAAAATTGAACTGAACTGTACAGGTTAATGCCCACACACGTAACAATCAGTTGAACGATTCTGTTAACAACTTTAGAATTCCTGTTTTGCTTATGTATATTGCAAATTGTTCAATTTCCCGATTATCAAAATTACGTATGGAACGAGTTTGCTGAAGGATTACTAATTAGTATTTGATATCATTTGTTTATCCGCAACAAATATATTATTTATTTCAACATGCCTTGGCAGTTAATTGAAATCACACTTGACTACCAAAATAACGGTACTAACGTTTCGGCTACCGTGGTAGCATTCATCAAATATCAAAGTGAAAGAAATCACATCATACAATTACAATGATAACATCAACTAATTATCTGTCTCAAGGATAACACTTGTTGTTTCTAAATTATAATTTAGTATGCATTGCTCTCGAAAGCATTTTGGATGGCCCACTGGTGGTTTTACGTTACAAATGGAACATTTCCGATGTCACGCTCAAATTTTATGAGAAAAATACAAGTCAATCATAACAGAAACACAACGCTGCCTGTCTTATACGAGAAAGCGCAATAATAATCTTGTAATCTCAAGGCAAAAACACAAAGTATTGTATGTGTTTAAATTTTATATTGCTGCATACCGGCGCAGCTAGAAATGTGGGCATCAAGGGAGGCTGGCGCCAATATTATAATAAACGAGCGGCATTTTTGCTGCTCATTTTCTCTTGGCGCCGGCGCCGTGGGAATTTGCCTCCCCAGGCCCACCCGCCAGCTACGCCATTGTTAGTGAGTCTTCTAGATGTATCTAGTTTCGAATCAATTAGCATAAATTTTATATTAGAGGGTTAACATCAAAATAGGCAATCATTGGACGCGTTTGGCAAACGGGAACCAGAGTCTAAGTGGTAAGAGTATCTGATTGGAAATGACAATTACAAGTTATCTCTCATCTCCATTTCTGGGAGCAGTCATTATGTTGTATTGAATGTATACGAGTAGCTGTATCATAGACTAGATTAGTAAATATTTTCCGTCGCCACTAAAAAAACGTATCGAATATATATTCATTCCCAAACTAAATATTGATGTGTAGAATTAAACTGTGTATTTTCCAAGTGTCCAAGACATCAGGTTGAATTGATCGATCTCGGTCAGTATTGATACCTGCATATTATTATGGTATGAACAATATAATAAAAATATATTTCAGTCTCGATGACTACAAACATCTAGTGTACCTTGTAACGGAAGTACTTATCAAATTACTAGCGAACAGAGTGTAATTTCCATTTGAGAAATTACACAATAGACTAATTAAGACATAATAAAGGGTTCCTGGCGAGCAAGGGAAAATTTGTGTGAATGAGTGTGGCTAAAAATCCATTATGCTGCTGCTAAAATTCCGGTTGGGTATAATTAGTTTTTCTGGAAACGGCACCTATTTGTGTTTGTGCGGGGCTACGTATGATGTGGTGTAATCAGACATTTATGTCGTTATTCAACAAGTGGGATAACGGAACAACACGTCAAGAATAACTCATGAAGAGAGAGAGAGCAACAAGCAAATGTAAAAATGAGAGATACTTTTAGTTTCTCATGTCGCCATAGTGTATAATTTACAACAGCAACTGTTTTTTATTATTTTCTTCTCCTCAATCAAAGTTAGGTGATTAGGTTAACGGCCATATATGAACTAACATTACTACACCACACGAAATTTTCTTCATGTTTCTCCATTACAACACCAAAATCATCAACTTACAGTTGTAGCTAACATCTGCTTAAATATTGATTTTTATGATATCTGTATTTGTCAAACATCATTTTGACTGTTTAACTAAATTTGACATTTGTGGATGTAATGTGTATATAATGTTACAGTTCAGTATTCATATTAGAGTGTTGTCAAATAACATAATTCTGGTTCATGTTTTAGGCTGGAGGGTACATGTTTTCAATCTTTTTATTCACAAATAGTTTTTATTGCAGAGATATTTTCTGCAAAGTTTCGAGAGTCTCCAGATTCCCTACTATTTCAAGTTTATTCACTAACCATCTGTTAAATTATGGATAAACTGGTCGCAAATTCTTAAAATATTCCAGTGAGTTAAAATGCATAACGCAAGGTGACTGTAGGTAGAAAGTACTTTTTGATCTAGTATAGATGTAAAGCAAGCTCCTGAAATAAGGGTAAAATTATTTTCAAACCCGAGGGTATGGAACAAAAAAGTAGCTTTTAGACGTTTAGTTTGTAAATAAAAGATACATGATCATTGAATAGCTTATATTATTCGTTTTCATTGGAAGTATTCTGGTTGAATCCCTAAGGGGACAATCACTAAAAATTTTTTTTCCTAAAAATATAGAGCATATCCTTCCGAGCAATCTAATATATTCATGGACTATTTTATAAATTTGGCTCATGAGGTGGAAAAAGTAACATAACATATTTCTGTTACGGCACTGCCTTTTTTGTGTCATTGCTTGTTGAACTTTCAAAAATGTTCTTATTTTTCTTTACATCGTATTCAGCATGACATACTGCAATTGTTTGTTTATTGTTTAGAGTGCATAAATTAGGTGAGACATTATTAACAAGATTCCAAAAAAATCCATTTAGGCTCGAATCGAAAATTATGGTACTTATGGTACTTTTTATACTATTTTTATATTAATCAAATACTTGAGAAACATGAAACATTCATTACTTATTATTTCCTCTGATGCCAATGTACGGACTTGAAAAGATCAAAAAATCTACTTCGGGATCATATCAATTCAAGCCCAAATACCATCAGGTGGAGAGATTACTTGGTGATAAAAATAGTGATAGAAAGATCGATAGGTTGCGGCCCGCAGAAAGACCGATGTACGGAGGCAAAAAATAGCTAATTTTTTGAGCAAATAATTATCAGAACCAAATTCTAAGTTTTCAATTATCCATATTAAATTATCGTTTAATTTAATCATTCTCTATTAGAAAAAATCGGTAATAATGTCATTTGGTAAAAAAACAGCATCAATGGTACAGCTAAAACTAAAACCCATCATGCAAGAAACCTGGGACTTATCATTGATTGTGTCTTAATATATGAGGAGCACATATTTTAATGCATGAGCAAAAACAACTTCAGTGTATGTTTAACGTTTATTTACGGTATTCGGGAGAGTCGTCATAACTTAAGGGTCTGTCATTATCTAGTGTCGGTAGTCAAATATGAAATAAAGGATTCACCATTCTTTAAGAATATATCACAAAATATACATGAGATCTAAAGGTAAATTCACTCCTCCTTACTTAATAGAATTGTTTTTGAGACCATTTTTCGTATATATAAATATATATCCCACAATTATATAACTCGCTTTCTACTTCGCTGCTCTTGTCTTTGTTTGTAATAATTCTATCAATTTTTGTTAGCATTTTTTTTTTCGGTTGAATAGAATTGCAAAGTGATGCCCTATTTAATGAGGATCGAAGCCTATGTACATTTTATTTTTTCTTTCGTTGTTTATAATATTGTTGATCGGATTTGTGTTATGTATATTCGTTTTTGTTTTTTTTTTTAGTTGCGGATTCATCTCTAGGGCTGTAAGCTGCACACTTCAATATTAATTTCAGGTCAAATTAAAGGAAACGTATAGACACATATATTCTATTGCTGCTACCTTCCAGAGGATCCAGCGTATTCAAAATGTATGTTTAACGTTTATTTACGGTATTCGGGAGAGTCGTCTTAACTTAAGGGTCTGTGATTATCTAGTGTCGTTGGTCAAATATGAAATAAAGGATTCACCATTCTTCAAGAATATATCACAAAATATACATGAGATTTAAAGGTAAATTAACTCCTCCTTACTATATATATATATATATATATATATATTTATATATTTATCCCACAATTATATAACTCGCTCTCTACTTCGCTGCTCTTGTCTTTGCTTGTAATAATTCTATCAATTTTTGTTAGCATTGTTTTTTGTTCGGTTGAATAGAATTGCAAAGTGACGCCCTATTTAATGAGGATCGAAACCTATGTACATTTTATTTTTTCTTTCATTGTTTATAATATTGTTGATCGGATTTGTGTTATGTATATTCGTTTTTGTTTTTTTTTTGGTTGCGGATTCATCTCTAGGGCTGTAAGCTGCACACTTCAATATTAATTTCAGGTCAAATTAAAGGAAACGTATAGACACTTCCAGGCGACTTTTCAGACGCAACAGACATAACTTTCAATGCTACATCCACTTTTTCCATATATTTATTAAATTTTCTATGTCTAATATGAGGATTGTCCAGTAGAGATCCAATAGAACAAATTTATTTTCTTTATTCCCAGTAACTGGCTTTTAAAATTCACATCCGTCTGGAGGCTTTCGTAACACAAAAATAACTGTTGGCTTTTATTATGAAGTTTTATACAGCAAACAATGACAGTCATGTTATCATATCAACGCTATCCTGATTCAATTAAAAATTCTGGTTAAGATTGTCCCAACTAGAGATAAAATTCGAGTATACAAAAAACAAAAAAATATAAGTACAGGAAACACTAATAAATTTTTGAAGATTTTTTTTCAATATAATTTAAATAATCAACTAGAATAATATACAGGAGGTACACCTTGTGAATTAACCTTCCGGTAAGGTTAATCTGTATTCATACCGAATTTTCAATGATGATGAACCTTCTAACAAATTTAGCTAATGTCGCAATCCACTACATACAACAAGGTAAGAAAATGTTCTGGCGATTTTGATTATTTTTTGTTGGTTCTCCGTTGAATGGCCCTGATATATCTAGGAAAATATTTAATTGAAATTTATTGGGGATAGTTGTCAACACTGTTGCATGCAACTTAAGTTGAAACAGCACAGGCTCATTAAGCTTTAAACCAGCATAATTATAGTGTAATATTATCCTGAAACCTTTTTTGAGTGTTACAGAGGCGTATTTAGCCGTTATTGTCTTCGTCAACCTACTACTGGATAGAGATAAGTTGCTACCCACTGTCAATTATTCTATTTTTGTAATAGATTCGTTACGTATTATGTCGTTGAATAAGTATAATAACAGAGATATGCTAAGATTCAAGAAGAAAACGGTTGATCGCCCATCGGCAAAGCAAGAAATATCCGAAAATGCTATTAGTTTCTCCGGTTTATTTAAATAACATCCGTAATTTTGACAGTTTGACGTTGATGTAAATATTACATCGAAACATGTCACAAAAACATATTTTAATTAGTGTAACCTTGTGTTTGCACAATTTGAACTAAATGAGAATTTATCAAACTACAAAAGAAAAAATAACTAGTGTACAGATATCAGACGAATCCATCGGAAATCTTCTGCTACTGAAACTGATTGCTTACAGAACCGCACTAATGCAAACGAGTTACCCAGACAGTATGGTACATCCACCTTGGACATTTATATAACAAGATGTGGAGAAAGTACCATTCGTTTTAAAATCGGGTTACTTCAGAAACTGTTAGGTATTACATCGGAGGCTCTACCGGAAAAACTTACCCGTGTCTAGTAAGCAATATCCAGCAGTTATTATAATCGCTGGTATTGCTGAACATACAATACCTTTAGTTGCAATTATTGTATGAAACTACCATGTGCCACCGTTGCGGTAACAGTTAGCTTTATGGGCAGGGTGCCATAAAATTTTTATTGGCTGCAAAACTGGGGAGCGCAGTACAGGAACATTCATTTTACACCTATGCAGATGCAGTTGCAGGCTAATGTATGTTTACTTGTATAGGTATACCTATACAAGTAAACATACATCAACAATAAAAAAAATATCATATTTTGGCATCAGCTTATATTTTCTACTGGTCGATAGCTAACACAATATGGTGAATAACTTTACTTACATTTCGGCTGCCTCGGCAGCATTTAAAAAAGTCACATCTTGAAATTAAAATTACTGACATTTTTGATAGAAGCAAAGACACGGATCATGATGAACTGCTCCACCAAAAGAACAACGCTGTTTACCTTATGAGATATACAAAACATAGAGAAGTGTGATGCGAAGACAACAATACAATATTGCCTGATTTGGCATCCAAGAAAAGCCACAAGGAAATCTGGAGCAAAACTTATGGTCCGTTTGTATGTTTGGCGAACATTGGTTAGATCTATCCCTCAGGCACACCTTACTACAGTTTACTGAAAGGAAGATTTCCTGACACTCTTCTTGAAACTGATACTAATGTGTTGTGCTTGATCATGCATTTTTTTGTGTAAAACTTATTAACGTTTTACTCTATGTCCCATTCCTGGAACGTGTTCACTGCAGTGCAGATTTGATGTCCCCCTTTTAGTTACTTTTGATGTATTTTTATTCGCCACTGGATAAGTCTAGAAGGCACCAATATACTCGTAACATTTGCCACGCACAGTCTATTTTATAGATTGAAATTTTCTTACTCACACTTTTTTTCCCTTTGTGTAGCAATGAAATGACTTAAATGTTCCTAGTGTCTTGAACACCGTTGCGGTATTGAATTTTTTGTCGACATTTTTTGTCAACGCTGTGTTTGATTATACTCATTACATGACATATATCTTATCTTCACATTTTTCAGCGTAATTCCTGTGTATATAACATTTTATGTCTAATAGTATATTATTTTTACCTAGCGATAATTTTTTCAAACCCCCCCTAAAATACAAAATTTTGGCTGCGCCACTGCCGTTTCGTCGCGGTCGGAGAGAAACCAACTGCCAAACAACAGTTTGGGATATGAGTAAGTGGTAGTAAAATAGTAGGAAGACACTGTTTCAACATAGTTGCAGTGATTCCAGGGCTACGAGGAGCATTAGATTAATAAATCTCAAACTTCTTGATCACTGATTAACTTGAATTGAAATTTTTGGAGTTTTCGTTACGAGTATATTTCTGAGATATAAAATATATATGCGACATATTTACAAGAGTTTGTAGGAGAAGAGATGAAAAATAGCTCTCTATTTTATTTCGATATTTCAAACTATATTGATCTTCTCGCCCTAATATATACCTATAGAACTAACTGTCAGAACATCCGAAATAAGAGGAAGCGGTGTTGCAAGAAATCGACGAAAATCTTTAAGTGAATACTAGGACGATCGCTAGAGCTATGAATATTTGTCATCAAATTGCTTGGGGAATATCCTAAGAGTATAGGCGTTACTTCTCAAGAGTTTTCCACATGGTGTCAGCATCGGTTAGTTGTACCTTCAGAAGATTATATTAAATCCATAGTTTCAGTCAATAATCATGTTCACGATGAAGCAAATTTTTCTGGGAAGGCTATTTAAAATATCCATAATAATTATGTGCGGGCAGACAAAAATCCCTAGTGCCATTACTGAAAAAACAATATTTTCTGCTAGGATGTCTTATTGAAGCATCTTACTTCCATTTTATATAAGAAGAAATACCTCGGTTGCATGAAGATGTGCCAATTGCGTTGAGGAGTCAAATGTCGTCATGCACGATGGAAATCCTGCTCATTCTAGTGTAATTGTCCGGGATAACTTAGATACTGTTTATCTTGATCGTTGGAAAAGCTGTGGAGGACTTCAAGAGTGGCTCTAGCTAGATCCGCCGATATCTAATAGTTTGGATTTATTTTTTTGGGTTTCCTAAAAGTCTTGTGTATAAAACGGTAACACTTTAACTTAGCGCGGTAGGCAAAATTCGAAAAAAAGTTGACGAAATGGGTAGATTTCGACGATTTTCAAGTGGACTCGACAGGATCTTGTTAGGAAACGCTTTTTATCGCAGCCGTGGCTCATAAAGTCATCAATTTGAGGTAAATTCATAAATAGAAATACTTACGTTTTTAGGTGGTGTTTACTGTAGTATACGTATATAAAATTCTGGTTTGTCTGTATTTAGATAATTTTCTGCGATTTTCTTTGGAAAACAGTGTGAATTTCCTGTGTAATTATAGTGAAATCAGAAAAATGGGATAATTTAAAATTTGTTAACCTGCTTTCAAGATTGTGGGAGATATGTCAAATCTGACATATGTCCCTTAAACAGCGAATCAGATTGCGACGTTGCCAAATGTATTTTTTTGTAATAACTGAATAATCGACTACGGGAGACGTATCAATAGTACAAATGCTAAAGTTACGACAGTTCAACTCTATAATAATAAATAATTTAAACCAATTTGACAAAACATAGATTTTTTTGAAATTCATCAAAAATAGAAAAAAAACTGAAAACAAGATTTTGATATAACTGCCGTAGTACGGTTCCAATGAAAACTTTTTGTAATGATGTTTTTCCGAAAGAAAATGAAAGATAGAAGAAATAAGATTATCTGTAACTAGTGTATGAACTAGTCCTATACTGGCACTGTTATCAATGAATTAAAGAAATAATGAAATAAAGAACATGCATTAATGAAATAATGTTAAAGGTGCTTTGGCATCAGTATTTCTATTTAATTCATCTAAAGTGGACCATTTCCAGTTGGAAAGCATCATTATGACTAAGTTTTCTTTGAAATAGTATAGATTTACCCAAAATAGATGGTGGAGGAGGGAAAATGTAGGCTGGGTAAATATGACTTCATTTTGAGGAGGTGGTAAAGGGTGAATGAGACTGTATTTTTTTAATTTATTCATTTGAACACAAGTTAAATGTTAAGGAGTGAATAAGACTGTGTTTTTTAGATGATTTCTTTGAATACAAAATAGATGGCGAAGCAACCGCAGCTGCACCCTCAGCGCGCGCTTCGTGTGCAGCTGCGGTTGCTATGAGGGGGGAGGGGGGTGGCGTGAATGTCACTATCCTTTTCAATTTAATTATTTGAATACAAAATAGATGGCGAAGCAACCGCAGCTGCACCCTCAGCGCGCGCTTCGTGTGCAGCTGCGGTTGCTATGAGGAGGGAGGGGGGTGGGGTGATTGCCACTATCTTTTTCAATTTAATTATTTGAATACAAAATAGATGGCGAAGAACCGCAGCTGCACCCTCAGCAAGCGCTTTGTGTGCAGCTGCGGTTGCTTTGGGGGGGGGGGGGGTGGATGAGGGTGGGGTGATTGCCACTATCCTTTTCAATTTAATTATTTGAATACAAAATATATGGCGAAGCAACCGCAGCTGCACCCTCAGCGCGCGCTTCGTGTGCAGCTGCAGTTGCTTTGAGGGGGGGAGGGGGGTGGGGTGATTGCCACTATCTTTTTCAATTTAATTATTTGAATACAAAATATATGGCGAAGCAACCGCAGCTGCACCCTTAGCGCGCGCTTCGTGTGCAGCTGCGGTTGATTTGGGGGGTGGGGGTGGATGAGGGTGGGGTGATTGCCACTATCCTTTTCAATTTAATTATTTGAATACAAAATATATGGCGAAGCAACCGCAGCTGCACCCTCAGCGCGCGCTTCGTGTGCAGCTGCAGTTGCTTTGAGGGGGGGAGGGGGGTGGGGTGCGCAGTGTCAATATTTGATAAATTTGAGCTGTTCATATGATTCCTTTAATAAAATGACCTTTATAATCAGCTTGCATGTATAATATAATAAAATGGACCCAAGACTCGCGCCCTTAAATATTAGCATGTCATTAAAGAACATCCTGTATAGAAGTAATATTACTTCAAATAGGTCGACAGTGAATGTGGACGAGCTCTATGCTATCTTATATCAAGTAAATATAAACAAGACCGTAATATATGAGCCACAGACTTTCATATTCAAAATAACCAAATTTGCAGGCGAAATCTTGACTAAAATTTTCAATAATGAAGTTGGAAATGTCCCATTAACTAGCACTGGAAGGAGAGTGCTACTCAAACTAGTAATAACATACTTCAGTAGTTGTTTCCAATACAGCTCCTACAAGATAGTTGTCACCATGCCTAGACAGTTAAGTCATAGAGTAGGTTCCTTACGAGTACTCCAGAATATTTCATACTTCAATCGTGTAGGTAAATTAAGTGGTGCATAATCTAAGTGGTGTCCTTTATGTGGTGGGGAACTCAAGTAGTTGTGGTAACCTAAGTGGTGCCTATATCTAAAATGAAGCCACGATTATATTAGAAATGTATAACAGTACAGATATATCTTTGATATACAGATATACTTACCTAAGGAATTTTTAATTTCAATACAACAACAACCTCAAGTCATTGCCAACCTGGTATTAAGTGTTACCAACCTGACATCTCTGGAGGATGAAGATTGTCAGAACTGTTACAGTTCACTGAAATTATGGGAGAAATAATTAATCAAATAAACCTGATGCTTATTTTCATAGACAATTCTCAACAGAAGGGCAACAAACATAATGTTCTTTGAAATTTGTAGATAATGTGAATGTTTTAGTAATTCTGTTTCGACGAAGGCAGGTTTCACCTGAAGACAATTAAGGATACCACGTCATTCAAAACGTTGTGAAACGCAAAAATCTCAAGACAAGTCCGAAACGATATTATTGAAACAGAATCATATGAACAAATTATCTCAAATAATCGTGTACTAAAATACTAACATTTATTTCTTTCTTTCAAATGAGTGTTATACCGTCACTCCGGAAACAAAAACGCACATTTGTTTTATGTGTATCTGTGGTAATCATAAACAGAGTGTAATAACTGTTTATTCATAGTAAAGATAGAGAAGTGGGGAAATATTTTTAATCGATGTCGGTGCAGTAGTACGCTGTGTGTGTTTTTGCTTGTTTATGTTTAGAATGCTATGTCGCGTTGGAAGTCACGCGATAACGTACATGAACAATGCATTTCATATGCATGGCGGATTATAGGGAATAGTCGTTATGGCAAAGATATCATACCTGCATTTTTCTAAATAAATTCTGTTTTATGTTATTTAAAAATTATCAGAGAAATATTTCTATTTTCGTTTACTTTTAGATCAACTAATTGATGAAGGACCTGCTGATACCAGTTTTGTAATAATCAGATATAGTCTTGTTGCTTGATACCTCCATTTGTTTATCTCAGGAACTGTTGTCTGTAGGTTGGTAAATACTAGTCTGTGTTTGTTAGAGTATCGTTTAATTTTCATGAATAATAGTGTACTTATCCGTAGCACTCACTTGCTGCTTGATATATCTATGCTTCTCTTTGAACCGATAAAACATCGTTCATATTATTTTCCACTAATCAGCAAATTTCCAATTATAATGACAGTGTTCCATATTCAAGCAGCCAGGACGGTGAGGAGCTTGATACCAATGTATTGTAACTGTTGTAAATACGCGTCATGGTACAGGAAATTTACCCCTACTGTTTTCCTGGACTAGTAGAATTGCAGAGAAGATGCATTTTATTCATATTATTATTTTTTTTCACTTCCGGACTCGGTCAGTTATGTAAAAAAAAAATTGTTTCATCAGATGTTCGCAGAAGAGACAATTACTTCAGGTGATAAAAGGCAAAGGTCACTGATAAGTCGGAATGGATGACTGTTCTCTGAACTGCATCAATTATAGGCCTGGTGGTTGTGGCAGCTAAATAGATAGGCCAAAATAATTGTGTCTAATTGTGCATTGATTTCTTAAAAAAATTAAAACTAAAATTAATATTAATTAATTATTATTTAATAGTTATTGTTGTTAATTTAATCGATAATATGCTTATATTTGCAGTGATAATTTCAATAATATTATTACACGAAGTTGTGAAATGAAACAACTGCTTTAAAAATTTTACTTTCATTCATAAAATCGTACAATCAAGTTTACTAATATGGACATTATGGACTGTAGTACTAATACTTATCTCCTATGAAGTTAAAACACAAACATACTGAATTTAGATTGTAGATGCTCTTACTCGGTGAAATTTTTCCATGATACTGATAAAATAATCGTGTATTTAACACACACACACACACACACACACACACACACACACACACACACACACACACACACACACACACACACACACACACACACACACACACACACACACACACACACACACACACACACACACACACACACACACACACACACACACACACACACACACACACACACACACACACACACACACACACACACACACACACACACACACACACACACACACACACACACACACAGTGAAACTTTTAGATTTATATCTAATCATCGTCGGACTGTCAGATTTAGCTGTTTCCGAACTAGCTAACTAGATCCTGTTATGGATACAAAACTAGAGCTTTCAAATCTAGCATGCTGTTTATCCTGTCTAGTTGTTATTCTATTAAATTATTTTTTCATCTGTTTATCTTTTTTTTTTGAGACTATTTTTCCACTACTATTAAAGAAAATCCCCATAAAACCTTAACCACTACCGCCAAAATATGCTTAAGATATTTCATATGATAAACTATTTTATTCCTTAAGATATTTCGCGTTTTAAGATATTCTATCCCTCAGCTATTTCATTATTTTCAATACATAACGTGATTTAAGCTATTAAGTTTAAGTTAACATAAAATACAAAAAGATGGAAACTTCTAGTTCAAAAGATCAGTCTGTTCATTTAGTACGATGAAACCAGTGTTTCGCAGATATAATTGTATCTCTAATGTTTCTATGAAGTTTAAATTAAGGTTAGGTGGGGCAAGTGCATTTAGGGGGCATGTGCAGAAGTTCTCAGTATTTTTGAAGTTACTTCGCACATCGTGATGCCATCTATGAATACATAGTTTAACGTTATTGTGGGCTCATTCTGACCAGTAATTATGCCAGTAATGTACAGTCAAGAACAGTTGTGTGTCGAGCAAACGGCCTGTAAAAATTACGCCGCGTTTATTCTTGCACGTGGTAATTCCACGTCGGTAGAACTTTTTCGTCTATTATTACGGAAATCTCAGGCGATTTCTTTGCGATTTTCGGTGAGAAGCAGTGTTCCATTGTTCTTAGTATTAATTGTTACTGCCTGATTTTATCTACTAAATTTTTTAGCCTGAATACATGTCCCCATGGGCTGCACTTACCCCTGTGTGTTTTAACACTGGGGCAAGTGCAGCTTCTGACATTAGGTTAAGTGCATAGTATGGTATGCACTTGCCCCTGTGGTAATTACGGAATAATTTTTATTTCCACATTGATTCTAGTATGGATTATGGTGTGGAATTACGTGCACAAATCCAATAGATGTTTTGAATGCACATATGATGCTTTGCAAGAGGCTAGTGCGAGGATTAAATCTAAGCAACTAACAATTTTTTGAGCAAATCTGGTATACAACATTCCAAAAATCACACTTTTTGATCATGTCGAAGGGCCAATAGGTCAGAAAAGTACAACGTTTGGAAGGCGAACCGACATTCCTCCTAAAGACGAGGCTTCTTTGGCAAATGTTATTCGGTACATAGCAAAATGGGGTTTCGGCTTATCTTGGAAAGAAGTTCTGAATATCGTCGCTGATTTCGTCAGATCCAATAACATCAAAACACAATTAAAGCATGGAGTTTCAGGTGAAGTTTAAAAGAAGGCAAAATCTCTATTAAAATTCCACAAAGTGTGGAATTTGCAAGAAAGAAGAACATCGATCCATTCATAGTATAAGACTACTTTGATTTGCTTGGAAAAAAAACAATCTCAAATATGGTGGAGGTGTAACAGCAACACGTACAACAAGCGGTCCTGGCAAACAAGACAATTTCAATGTTTTGCAGTGCGCCAGGAGAAAAATCCCCTCCAGTAATAATTGTCAAGGGAAAAAAGTTTTGGGACCTGGAAGCGGACATCCTGGAACATCATATGCAGCCATTTCGAATGGGTGGATGGAAGCTGCTGTGTTCGAAACTTGTTTAGAAACAAGCTTTATAAAACACTCCCACAGCATCCATTGTCAGTGAGTCACGATGGCCATGCTATGCACTCAGTATATAAATCATAAAGATTGCTATTGAGATTCAAATAACAATTCTGAAGCTTCCACCACATACTCATTTGTGTCGGTATTAGAAAATAAATTGCATTTTGATATAGCAACTTTTGCCCCTACAAACGACATAATTCAAATAAATTGTAATCCGACGTTTCGGAATTCGCCATCCATCATCAAATTTATGTTTATTATGGGCATCATACATAAATAGAAATCCTAATATTCATTTGAACGTTTCCAATAAAAGTGAATTATGAGAATGTACAACATGCGTGTTACAAAATATTATCATAATACCGTATGAAATGATATTGTGAAAATTTAAATAACTCAAAAAGTTGTAATTTATTAGTTAGACTTGACTTGACAATAATCAAGAACAAAGTACTTTCTTTCCTTCTATTTATTTATTTATCACTTGCTGTAAATTGGAACCATATGGGAATTATTTGAAGTAAATCTGTAATGGTGGGTATGTAGGTACTTATGATGCGATTCCGGCAAAATCAAAAAGCGCCGTTCGCAGCTATTTTTTCATATTTTTAATAAAAAGTTTTTGTTGCTAAGTGGCTGGAATAAGAATAGTTTTGAAAATTTTCAAACATTTTTATTTTTATTTTTTTTATTTATTTGGTACCATTTATGTACAATGAACAAATGTACAATTTTTTTCAACATAATAGAGTTTGAAATACTAGCTAATTAAAATTAACACTGACTGTAATTAAATCCAAGAGTTTGATTTAAATTTAAAATTCATAAAGTGTGATACTAATCAATTCATTTTACATCATAATATTGTACATTTGATATTTAAAAATCAATTTGAGCAAATGCCCAGTGGAGCACTACACTATAGGCAAAATAGCCTGTCCAGCTATGTATCTTCACTGAACACAAAAATGAAGTCATTTTGTGCATATTGTATTAGATACAGTTATACAGCCTATTTGGTAGGTAACTTATTTTGAATAGTATGGGACAGGATAGAAGACACCCAAATATGTTGTCGTTATGAAATATACATACATACACATGTACATACACACACACTTACACACATACACACACATACATACACACATACATGCGTACATACATACATACACAAATCTCGTTGGAAAGCAGAGACAGCCAGACGCAGTGTTATGGTGTATCATTCAATCAAAGTTGCGTATGGAACCATCGCTCAGAGCTAAAAAGCCATGAGCTGTCAAACTGATGTATTGAAAACATGTATCTTGAACTAAGAATAACATAGAACAGGTTGGAATTTTTCAAAGATTATATGTTCCCAACATATTCTTATAGAATTGATATGAAAACTTTTTATGAAAGAAGCTATAATTGGTGTTCCATTACATCTGAACGCCGAATGCTACCCGTCACAGTTACGAATACAATTTAATCTAACGAACAACTGAAACGCTAAAGCCTACTTTCGGGTGTACTGCATTATAAGCATACGAGTATACATGTAGGAATTGCTCTAACTCCTGACGGAAATGCAAGTCTGCAGGACACGTATCCATCATCTGCGATGTTGGAAATGAGGATGTCACAATGCCAAACTTTGGATAAACTTCATAGTTAACTGTTTATGCAGAACGCATACTCACATAGTTCAGAGTACTTTACCTAGCTCAGATTACTCGCTCTTGTGAAGCTCCTTTTAAATGTTTAAACTGAAGCTTTGTAATCATCAACAGTATGTGGTGCAAATCTGATGATTCATCCTACTTATCTGTTAATCAAATTTTTATCTGAAGATAAATAAACATCTGATCCCGCATACAATTTTTTTCACAACACAAATATCCGCTTTTATTCAATGCATTGTCAGGTCGAAGCATTCGAAGTTTAATAACAAAAAATATTGGGAAATTCCTGATCACTATGAATTACGCAGAATAATCAAATATTATTTGCAGAGATATTACTAACTGTTTTTTCTGGAGAATAATTTCACAAAAAAAAACAATATCATATCTACAGGGAGAAGGAAAACACATCCAATTATTTAATGGAATAGTTTTTTATTTTTTATCTCGGAATTCTACATCAATCTAAGATTTACTTTCGATACTGCATTATTCGTTTGCAGCAAAAAATGCACATACGCAATTTCAATTAGTTTTCAAGACTTCCATAACCATCCAGTCGGGATAGATTAAATATTTCCAAAGGCTAGGCTTTACATAATTGGACATATAATGAACTGGCGAAAGCTTGATTGGAGAGAGATAACTGCAGGCAGGTCAAGAGATTCGTAGCAGACCTGATAAACATTTGTAGCTGTAGCTACTAAACAGGAAAAGCGAATCTCTCCACCTATTGGTAGGGATCTTCATAGGCAGATTGAATAGACACTTGTCACCCGAGTGTAAAAAGACCCTGTCAGACAGAAGTGCTGGGAGGAGGTCAATACCCCGTTCTACTTCTTAAGAAAGTGTGCCTTATACTACTAATGTGTTCGATACAACCGAAGATATCTACTCAGCAGAATGGTCTGATATTTTGATCTTAGTCTGATAGGTTCGACACTAAGAAATCATCCAGCTAGATTTAGTGTTGGTTGTCGGGGTCGGCAAAAAGGGCTGACTGCTGACTCTCATTACTACTACTACTGCTTCACCCTGGATGAATGGTCGGATCTTTCGATACCTAACTCCAATATCTTTTCTACATGCAGGTGGCGGCTCAAATCAGCAACTAAAAATGCAGGAGCATTTTCAATTCGTTCCGTTACACCGATAATGCGAGAAAAAAATATGACAAACCATAAGAGTGAGCGTCAGCAATCCTTCTCCTCTCTGCAGCAGCATTTACCTAGGCATCATAGTTGCAACCACTTCGTCAATTTTTGGGACTCCAAATAGGACTAGTTTCATGAGGTACTGTTTCGGTAAAATAGGCAAACTGGATCATTTCATCCATGTATTTTTGTTTCTAAGTCGCTTTTGGTAGGCATAATGGAAGATGGGGGATCATTTTTAGTAGTTGATGCAGCATTCATATTATTCTGAAACTTCTTACATATCTCTATCTGGTATTTGACTTTCTGGCCCTGCATTCAAACCGTCACATTTGCAAGGCAATCTCCAGAGTATCTAAATCATCGACTTGACGCGGTCTGTGGCGGATAAGCATAATAAGACCGAGACCAAGAATAAGACCGACGTCATCGTTTTGCAATAGAAACATTTATGCTGAAACATCAATGGTGTCTATACATTCCAGAGCAGAAGGCTGTCTTTGCATAAATGAGACAAAACTTGTTTTGCCTGTGATTGAATATATGTATTTTCAAACTCATTAGTTACGAATCAAGTCATGGAATTGAAATCATCGAACAAGAATTCAGCCTTTTCTGATCGACTTCATAGTTCATTGAAACTGAAAGTCTTAGTTTCATTACTAATATGGAAAAATTTGGTTAGCGACCTTTCATTATGTCCATCCACCTCCACTTTTTTCTCTAGATGAAGATTTTATGAAGAAAATGTGTTACTGGTAAAATGTCACTTAATTGTGATTATACATCAAACTGAGTCTGTCTTAATATGCAATTCGAATATGATGAGTAATGAATATGTTATTCGTGAATTATATTTAAAAATAAAAGCCCACACAATATCCCCGAAGCGACGGCGACGTGCCATAAAGCTATGTATCCGACTCGTGGAGTCAGTTTAGAGAGAACCTATTATCTCGAATTCGAAAATCACAATATTTTATTCATGAAATATATATAATAGAAAATAAAACTTTTGAAACAAAACTCTACAGAAGATGCTTTGCCTAAAGTTCATCACTATCTATCACTATCGATTTGTATGCAACAACCTTCAAGGTAACCCATTCCAAAATTCGACTGAGCATTGCATAGGTATGAAAATAATTCTTTTTATTTGTTACAGATGCTAGTTTATATGCACACTACGTGTTCAAAGCCTTCGACGTCAACTGTAATGGGGCAATTAGTTTCAGGGTAAGTTTATAAGACATGATGAAGAAATATGAGCGTTCAATCACCATAGATTTCGAGACATCACATTATTATATTTCATTTTATTATTTGCCACAAAATTACTATACGAGAGTGAAAATCGTAAATAACATTACCAATAATCAACCGGATTGGTTTGGTAATTTTGCGTTTGTGCGGCTTACATACTATGGATATTTTGGAGGAGAGTTTAACAGTCCACAAACGATAGAAGAGCTCAAAGAACCGTGCATGTGAAAGGTGGATAAACTGTTACTGTTACCATTCCTCTAAAATCAGTCAAAACTCGAAGAGTAATTTAATTTACATTTCTATAACAATGAGTTTTATTTTGCGCTTCATGTTTCAAATTTGGTCATGTTTTGTTTTATTTGTTACTGTGTTTGACTATTTGTCATTATAAAACAGCTCATGCTATCTATTATTTATGTGCAACTTTTACCGATATATTTTTGTACCCTCAAGGCACAAACGCACTTTGGAGTAGTGATAATGGCCGTAGAAGGAAGATGAACCGCAGTTCTACATAAAACTCCTAACAGTAATGGTCGCAGTATAAATTATTACGTCGGCAATGGCTTTACTTTTATTACACGATGAGGAAGGGTTTGATACCGGCAGACTGTAAAAGGACTTTTCTACAAATTATTACACTTTATTTCAACGAAGTGTGCAAGCAGGCAGTGGAATATTTCATTACATAGCGTATATTTTTGAACATTCAGGCAAATTAAACTTGCTTTGTTATTGCAATATATTTGATAAACTATTTTGTTTTTGAATTTGTTAAAAAAGAGCATTTCGAATTGATATAGTTAGTATTTAATGAGCACATATTTAAAAAAGGGTGAACATTAGTAACAAACCTTAGAAAATGCAAGTTTTTAGTGTAAAAAGGCCGCAATAAAAGAGGAAAAAAGGTCTTGTTTCTGTTTGGTCACAGTCAAATTGAACAAATCAATAATTTCCAGATACCTAATCTCAGGCAATTAATTAATCCTGCTACTATGATTAGGATTTCGAAATGAAAAGCTCTTAAGTTTTCGGTGAAAATAACAGTATTTAATATTGCCACCACATTTCGGCGCATTTATATGCCATCTTCAGGTACAGTTGTTTTTATAAAATATAACTATGAATTCGTCACGAATTTTCATACAAAAAGAAACATAAAAACATATAAATTAAAAACTAAAATTAAAAAACAACAATTATATACATTTAAATGGAGAAACCTCGGGGGAAACTTATAAGTCGGATTTCAGCGGATTCAGCCCTTCTGACAAGAATAAACTTTACACGTCTCTAGAAGACACCTTAAGGTAAGTTTTAAGAAATTTTGCTTTACTGGGTACACTGGCAAAGTCAGTGTATAGTGGGTTGCTTGCTAATCAGTAGTAAATACCTGATTTCGCTTGTTTCTGCAATATGTCTGGGCGGAATATAGATTGGCATGTCATTTGTGATCAATGAGAACTGAAGGTAACAATATGACTAAGCTCGAACACTTTGCGGTGAAGCTATCCATCAAAGGCGAAAAAAAACACAAAAATAATCACTGGTGCTGTGATCTTATACTTTTTCTGTTAACCTCAGTAGAACGCGCACTACACGTTTTTCAATATACAGAAACAACTCGTAAAAATGAAAAAAATATGAAAATGAGAGTCTGGAGCTAAGTAATCCGAGCGCAAAGTAGCGCTTGCAACTTTAAAGGCAGGCGGCCACTGCGAGCGAAACGAAACTAAACTAAGCAAAGATAAGATTTATAAAAATCAGCTCGCATACTCTTAAAGGCATCCGCGGCCACTTAAGCGAAACTAAGCGAAGATTTTTGAACGAAGACTATAACCTTAGTTTCGTTTTGTTCGATTTAGCCCGTGTCAGATTAGGACGGAGTTTTTCGCTTCGGAATTCATCATTTATTTACCTTCTGCATGAAAATACAGTAGACAACTAAACGAAAATCGTTCCTAGTGGCCGCTCAAACTTAGTTTAGCTTAGTAATCGCTAGCTTCGTCTAGCAAAGCTTAGTTTTGTTCCGCTCGCAGCCTTAAAGGCGGGCAGCCACTGCGAGCGAAATGAAACTAAACTAAGCGAAGATAAGTTTTCAGTAAATTAGTTACCATACTTGCCAATATACCTTCGGCAATTTCAGCTCAACTAAGCGAAGATTTTTAAACGAAGATTATAACCTTAGTTTCGTTTCGTTCGATTTAGCTCGTGTCAGATTGGGACGGAGTTTTTCGCTTCGGAATTCATCATTGATTTACCTTCCGCATGAAAACACAGTAGACAACTGCCTTAAGGCAGGCGGCCACTGCGAGCGGAACAAAACTAGGCTTTGCTAGTCGAAGCTAGCGATTACTAAACTAAACTAAGTTTGAGCGGCCACTAGACACGATTTTCGTTTAGTTGTCTACTGTGTTTTCATGCAGAAGGTAAATAAATGATGAATTCCGAAGCGAAAAACTCCGTCCTAAACGCGCGCTTCGCGAGGTAACGTTTAGACAGCTCGCGCACGCTTTTCCGACGTTCAGCGCACTATACTATTTATTCAAGTCATTTGTAATTACTAATAATTAATAATATGTCAATAGGACTACCATTTTCTTACAAATTACTCATACCCACAAACGATAAATATCCACTAGCGAAGTATTTTAATCTTGCCTAGATTTTGTCTTAGAAACATATAATAATTGGCGCCATTTTTTTAACAGAGCCAGTACACTTCAAACTGCAAAAGTTGACCGCCACCTGCTATCGCCTTACGAGCAGCAATTTTAAAATTAGATACTGTGGCGCGTCACATCTCTACCAGCACTGACACTCCATCAAGATTGTGTAGGACCCATGCCTGACATATTGATTTCCCTCCCTGCAACCCATCGTATACAGCAGCTATTTTATCACTGTTAAAACTTATCAACACTATAAAGGTTTTGCGACAGTAAATAAATAGCAATAAGTAGAGTTGGATAGCCAGACTGTACTTTTTTCTGTGAATGTTCTCAAAGGTTCAGTAGGAGTTAGTTCACTTTCTTGTTGTACTTAGATATTTTCAAAAAACAGAAACAGAAAATAACTTCTTCTTACCTTGGATATATCATTTAATCATATTCTATAGAAACCAGGCAAATGAATATTTTAGTCCTGTATGTATATCATTTAGGGACGTAGACGTTTTAGAAATGTTTATTGTATTAAATTTGTTTCGTACGAGAATATCCTAGCATGGTTTCTCATGGAGCAATCTCATATTTCGACCGAACGGCTGGTGATAAAAATCAAATGTCACTAGTCGCTATTAGCAGTAAATTTCGTTGAGTAGGACATTTGTCGACACATATGTCCTGATATATGTGTGGGTCAAATGTAGCTTAACACAGGTGATAAATATTCATTGATTAATATGACCCGTTAGAGAGCTAAGTTACTCTATTTGTTACAAGCTGAGCTACTGCTCGCCTCCACTCAGAACAATGGTGTTACCAATAATTCTCATTCATTGAATCTGACCGTTAAGAACATATAAGACACTTTTTTATATTTGTCAAATCCTCAGAAAAGTTTTATGGCTTTTGAAAATACAAGTGTTACTGTTTTGCATGATCTTTGTGTTTTTTTCTAGTGCAAGCAGCTATTGTTCATTGAGATATTTGGCGATACGGGAGATATGACAAAGTGACTTAATACGCCAATTTTCACACATAAGATATTAATTTCAAATACATATTCGTACTATGTAAGTAGAAGCAAAGCCCATATGTTAACTTGGGATTATTTATTACTAAGATCGTGTTATATTAATAGACAGATATATTGCCGTGTGCAATATATTTTTAATGCCTATCAACGAATTACCAATCAAGAGCTGTACATTTAATAGACACATATTGTAATTCCAATCACATAAAACCAACTAATTTTGCAGGACAATAGGTAACTTATTCTAATCTAACTGAACATTTGTATCATTTGTGGAGGCTTTCAGGTACGTCAGGGGTGGAAAAATTATAACCAAAAGTCTATAAATGATATTGTAGTCCTCTACTCTCACATCAGGAGATCAGCTGTACTTTTTTCTATTCCCAAATCTTTGCAAGGTACTGCATAATGCTCTTCGATTGTCCCTCACGCTGAAATTCATTCAAACGCTGAAATATCAAAACAGTTTTTGCGAAAATCAATATATCTACAAATTGGACATAGCTCAGCGTCATTAGATGGATTATGGACTCACACTAACTCCTTTAGTACTTCTACCTAGTCCGAATTCGTTAATTTCATTCATTCTACCAATTAGGAATTTATGAATGATGTTTTTAATCCCAACTGGGAAATAAATATATGGTTACATAATATATATTGATGCTGTAAAATACTCTGATATTTTGATATCTATACTGTTGTCAAAATTAATTAATAATAATAATAAAGATTTCCTGTGAGCGTAACTTAAAAAAAAATCAGGTTTTATTTCAAAATAAGCGAAAACCGTTTTCAATGAACATATACACCAATAGATTCAACTCCAAAGTTTCTGAAACAGTAAATTCAAGAGCAACAGATAATATTATTGCCCGATTTACTTCGAAATAACATTACTCTAGTTGTTTAGACAAATGCATACTGGTTTGCATCTTGCTGTTATTTGCATAACTAATACTTAAATACATTATATTCTTAAATATGAGAGATTAATACGAATAAATTTGTAAGGCATGAAGCTTTCTTTAAAGCTACAACAGTGAAAAAACCCAAAAACTTGTTTAATCACAAACAAAAGCTGTAGTTGTAGTTAACTACAAAGCTACAAAGTGTACGAGCGTTAATATTTTTTGTTATTTACACAAATTATATATATATATATATATATATATATATATATATATATATATATAATAAAGTTGTAGAGAACAAAGTATATATAACACGAGCCAATGCAAATGGGCAGCGCCAACGTGACTGTTCATGTTGTCATATTCTGGACTGAGTTACGTGTATACCACTCTATTGCTCCCTACAGTTAGGCCGCCAGGCTATACTGACGAGTCTAGGTTGAAGACGAAACATGCATGTTATACAGGGTCCGGCAGGGAGGTATGGTGTTTTTGAACAGATTGTTATGCGCGGCAGTGTCGAGCGAATTTTTTCAGCATGGTTGATATCTACTGATATCTGCATGCCATTTCAGTAGCTATGGAGCCATGTACTGTGGCACATCGCGTATTTATTCACAACAGCTTTATTGAGACTGGTCGTTTTGTGATGCTCACACAGCGACGATTTCGATCATTTTAACCTTGGTCGGCATGGTCGCGATCCAAAACGCGATCCCATTATGAATTGGGTGAACAAATTTCAAACAACGGGATTGTTGAGACCTGGAACTGCACGGGAAGGAGAACGGATTGTACGAACCCCGGAAAACACTGAAAGGGTGCGACAAGTGGTGGAAAACAGCTCTCGCCGTTCAGTGGTACGTCACGCTTGCGCTCTTAGAATATCAGACAGGTCAGTTCGCAGTATCTTACACTTGGACCGTCATTTTCATCCATATAAGATTATGGTTGTCCAAAAATTGCTACAAAATGACTTTGTGAGGCGGCAAAGATTCTGAAAAAGGATGTTGGAATTGCTGGACGACAACATCGTTTTGTTCACGAGTGATGAGGCTCATTTTCATTTATCGGGGATGGTAAATAAATAGAACTTCCGATATTGGGCGTCCGAAAAGCCACGAGAACTGCACGAACAACCCCTACACTCCGAAAGAGTAACTGTTTCTCGAACTTGCATTATTGGGCCATATTTTTTTGGTGAAAACGGACGAACAGTATCTGTGAACACAGATCGCTACCTCGTCATGTTGCGTGATTATTGTCTGCCAGAACTAAGAAGACGACACATCAACCTAAGCACAAGTTGATTCCAACAAGATGGGGCGCCTTGCCATACATCAAGAGCAACAATGGACTTCTTACCCGGGCGCCTGATTTCGTTGCGTGGAAATGTCGAATGTCCACTTCGGTCACCAGACCTTTTCTCCTTGTGACTACTTTTTATGGGGCTACTTGAAATCGAAAGCTTACATAGACAAACCGCGAAGTCTTGAAGCTCTTTTCGAAACCATAACGCGTGAAATTCAAAGGATTCCTCGTGATATGCTCGAAAGGAGTATGGAAGATTTTGCCACCCGCCTACAAGAATGCCTCGACAAAAAATGGACGTCACTTAACTGATGTGATATTTCGCACTTGACTATATTATGTATTCTTTAATGGCAATATACCACTAATGTACAAACCCAATAAATTTTGATATTTGTTCAAAAATAAGAGTCTGACAATTTTTTTAAAAACAACACACCTCCCTGCCGGACCCTGTATCTTATGTATAGCGGAGAGCATATACGTGACATTTTCAAGAGGAAATTGTTTATATTCGATTGTCAATTGTATATTTTGTCAATACAAGTCTCCTACTTATGCCTGAAAGAACATTATTCAAACAGATTCCGCTGCGAGCTTTATATAACGTCTGACGCAATCTCGAGACTGGCTGGATAGAATGCAATCTCAAGGAAATGTCCAGAGACAACGACGGATGGCTGGAAAGATTAAAACACTTTCGTAATGCTTTCAGTGGGAGCGGAAAGCAGTTCATAATGTTTCTAAATGATTTATATTTCTCATCTGGGGCAAATCCGTCTTTCATAGAACTGGAATAAGGAGCTTTATGAAACAAATCGCTAGAATTACTCTAGGCACAGAAGAGAGAATCAGTTAATATGTTAGCTACTTACTTAGGTACATTGACATTCAGTGCTGTTAAAACTTGCTACTACTTGAAGTTGACAATTTCAAAAAACTAAATAAATTATCTTAAAAGGTAGTCCAGGACAGGGATTCCTCGTAATTTTTATGAGTACTAATTGAGACCAATATACATATATATATATATATATATATATATATATATATATATATATATATATATATATATATATATATATATATATATATATATATATATATACTTAGGTTGCGGCTATCTCAGAAGTCTTTTCCAAGGTACAGAGTATACAGAGAAATTAATACTTGGACATAAATTAGCATTGGCTCCCATTGAATAACTGTTTTCTCTGTGTATAAATAATAATATCGTTTATGACACTTCAACGTTGAATGTATTCCAGGATAGATTGAGTCAGTTGTAAAGAACACCTGAAAATACTTGTATTTCACGCTCGAAAATTTGTAAGCTAGTAGGTTACATTCTTCTTCTTCCTCAACCACCCATCAAAGGCTATGTTCGTTATTTAGTCTTCTATTTTTTGCTGAGGAAAATATGTTGAATAATCTCCCTCTCAACCTGTTGAGACAAAAAATGTTTTAGTTCGACGTTTTGATTCATTTTTCTTTGAAATCACATCACGTAATTTCACATGAATACAGAAAGTTAAGGATCAAGACATAGAAACTGGTTCCAGAGCAGTTGAAGGCAGTGTGATTGGTCTTGTTAAATTGGCAAAAAGACAGAGAAAGAATGCTGATTGAAAATGCTTGACAATTACCATATATCCACATTAACATGTAATATATACATATAAAACATAGAGTGTTTTGGAGAGATAGCTATTTCAATAAAGTATTTCACGACCTCTACAAACAGCCTGAACCCAGTGATTACAGGGATACGGAAGCTCCCACTTGCTATTCAACAGCTTCAGGATGATGAACTGGCAGTGGCAAGCGGCCTCGTTATACCGGATTCGAGAAACTGACCCCGAAGGCAGAAGATTGCTTCCAAGTCAATGGGATTGGAATGCAGAAAGCAAGGATCAACCAGTGCACTTCAGATCCTTGTGATATCTCCGGTACAATTAACATGGCTGATAAAACAATAACGGCAGGTGTCGGGAAATTCCCAAACTGGAAAAATACACAACATTATGCAAAAAATGAATAGACTAACTCCACGTAACTCAGAATAAGCTACAAAACAATTTATTACTCTCAAAATGAAGACAATCAATATATACAAGGCGTAGCTATTATATTAGACAAATTATCCAGTAATGCAGGCATAGAATTTGTCTGAATTTCAGAGAGAGTAATTATGTATAATACATGAAGATCCATGCGAAACTGAATCTTATATAACTGTATACCCCAATAACACAGGCAACAGATGCAGATGTGGATACTTTTTATCGCCAGATTAAGCTCTAAAATTGGTAAATAACAAGAAACTGACCACTGTAGTTGGAGATTAGCAACGCAGGTGTTGATAGAATGGTTGGTGATTACGGACTATGAGAGAGCAAAATGGGAAAAGGGACCTCTTTGTAGAATTCTATCGAGAGAAGAAATGAAATCTTCTTGAATACAGGACTAACTCAGAACCATCCCCGCAGTGATGAGAATTCCTTGACAGAGATGTTGAAAGACAAGCCCTTTGTTCAATAGTCGTACTTCTCTTCAAAGGGATACTTATTCAGAGACGTTTCGATTATTCTTTATGTTTGTACGGTTGTTAAGTTGATCTATGTGACAAAATTTGATTTTGAAGATAGAAAATATTCCTCTTTTTATCCATATACAACGAAAGGTTTTGGCTAAATCATTCGCAGGGGTCACTCTCGAAAGATTTTGAAAAATGAAGTGAACTGAGTATTTATAGTGCAGGGTCTAGCTATACCTGCATTTTCCACACATCTAAATGTGAAAAAACTATTAACAGTATATAGATCACCGGGATATAGGGCTGGGAAAAATAATAAGCAAACAATTTATTTTGTAGTTTTATACGTAGTTAGTAAAGGCCTAATTTTCAATAGAAATAGTTAATAGAATATGCGAGACAGCTCTGGGACGCCGATCAGTCAAATTCGAGAACACACTCGTGTCAGAATATGCCATTCTTGGTGTTAATCCCCAGGATGTTGATGAGCGATGACTCAAAAACTCGGCGTCACTCCATCTTCAGACATATTAGCATGAGCTTTCTTGCCAGAGTTGTGGTCTGAGTCTTCTGTGCATTTAGCTGGAATCAATTTGCAGATCTATATTCGAACATCTTTTCGCTGTTCTCATTAATCTAAAAATCCTGTTTCTCCCATCGATGTAAGATTTCTCGAGATGGTAGTAGTTTGCCATGGTTCCATACAGAAAATAAGGGTGCTGTCATCTGCAAAGCTGTAAATTGGATTGTATGTCATTTACAACATTTCTTTGATGTACAGCAAGAAGAGCGTTAGAGGACAAACCTCTGTGGAGCACCGACGTTAATGGTAAATAAATCGGAAGCACATCCATCCACTACCACATATCGATCTCTGAGGAAACTATTCAACCACTGGCATAGACTCGGTGGCAATCCATATGCAGGAAGCTTGACCAGAAGTCTCTCATGTCACATCCTACCAAAAGCATTCAATGTATCGACCGCGACGATCTGAGTCTATCCATGAAGGACAATAATTATAAGATAAAATACCAACCAACCTTACTCACAAGGCTTCACAAATAATTTATGCAGCCCTGTATATAAAGTGCAGAATTCTGTCCTAATGGTTGAAGAATTTCAGACTTTTTTGATCTTAGTCAACAACATTTTTTTTGGGAATTCAAAAATATTGCAGTATCCGAACCCCATTTTAAGTTGTTTTCTGCTCAAATCAGAACGTACACTGAAAATACTTTATAGGTTTATCTTAATCATTTTTTTACGAACTTTGTATTCAAACTATTGGTACAAATTAGTTTATATTATGACCAGAATACATAAAATTCATGTCACCAGTCTGATACTTCTAGTGTACTGCCTTCGAATTTCCAACACCCATATTTCTTGAGTCTTCGCTGATTTTCAGGCAATCGATTGCAATTATACCAAACTAGAATTTAACCAGGTTTGCGATGATACGCGAGGTCTGCGGATTTTAACATTTTAACGTACTTAATATAACAGCCATGATGAACATAAAATCTAATCAGCAACAGCATCTGGAATATTATTACTACAAGATATATTTATAGAATTATTCTGCTTGATCACCGTCGGACAAAAAAGTAAGAGAACAGTTCAGTTGAGAATCTGCAATGGTTCCTCCTGATATTTTGATACAATTATACTGGAAATTATTTTTCCGAGTGAATTGCAGCATGTTAGGTTAATCTATTCGATTATTTCCAGTATATAGGCAATTTAGGCTTCGCTAATTGACTGGATAGCTGCATAACATCACATTAAAAAAATACTATGCATATGATACCGAACAGGGAATCTATTCCTCTATATGAAACATGTATATTCAGCGATGCTATCACCAAATTTGTTTGCAGCATTTACAGACCACCGAGTAGCCATAATTACAAATAGCTTTTCAAAAACCTGTAAATACCTCACAAACAGATCACTAACTTTTTGGTGACTACAACGTTCACAATACATACGAGTAGTGTTTAAAACATTCCAACAAAACGCAACATATGGGACAAGAAGCTTCATTATCAGCTGTGCCTTGTAGCAGATAGTCAGCAAACCAGCAAGGGTTCACGACCACCCTGGATGCTTTGCTAACTTGGTGGACCTATACCTCACAACAAATCTCGCTACCTGTTCATATATCTGCTCCACTAGAAACATCCGACCACAATAGTATTCTAACCCTCTGTAGAATACCGCCATGAGACCAACTACATACTGAAGCACGCAGAGTCGGCATTACATATTAGCAAAGTCCGGGAACAACCCATCAGTCTATGACCAAAAAATGACAGACGTGTTAACATCAGGTATAGAATCCTTCATTCCTCACGTCGACATCGCTCCTCTAAAACCAAATCTTGTTTAACCGGAGTTGTAGAGACGCAGTTTCGGCAAAAAGCGGTACAAGGATTTTAGGATAAATCCGACCACTGAGAGTCGAGATCATTCTAGTCTGTAGGCAAGGCTGTGAACCAAAACTTCTGTTATTTACCCATACCACCACTGACAAGAGACGGTGGGTCCATCGCCTTCAAGCCGTGTTCCCTATTATACTGGATGGAAGATCGGTCGAGTGCAACCAATACCTGAAGAGGACAGAAAAAATATACCCAATAGCTATAGACTTGTGACTGTGCTCAGCATCATGTCCAAGTTTTCAAGTATATTGAGACTGTCATTAAAATGCAGCTTTTGAAGTATCTGGACAAAAACAATATCATCAATGATCACCTGTACGACTTCTGCAAGCATACGATATATCCACATGAGGTCTTCTAGCATATGTCAACCATATGTGGAGCCCAGCAATTGAGTTCTACAAATTTATGAGATTAAACCAGGCCTCATAGGACTCCTCACGCAAACCATGCAAACATAAGTATATATATATATATATATATATATATATATATATATCACGTTGTAGATTATTACCAGAAAGATCTTCTTCTATTCGGTCCGAATCTGTGATATAGTTATTTTATTTACTGCAGTTCTGAAAAGACCAGTTGTAGTTGTTGAGAAACAAGTCCGCAGATTTTTCAGTCATAAGATATGGCTACGTCCTGTCCTCTTTTTCCTAAGTATTTGCTGTAATACTGATTTATTAATGCAAGAATGCCTGAATATCAGTATGCAATTACCCCATTCACCACATCAGGCACTTCTCCAATATTGTCGATATGAATTTGCTCTTCAAGGGTCAACATGCCATTATTATTCCTAAAAATTCCCTGAAAGGAGTAACAGGGATACACGTTTTACGCTACTGCTGTCATTCGGGGCGACTAACCACAAGACAAAACAGACTACGGTTAAGGGGGGTAATAACAGAGAGTTTTTACATAGGATTTATTTGAGTTTATTATACAGGACCAGAGAACGAGTGGTAGTTTTTGAACAGCAAAAACGATATGAGCTAAATCACCCTTCTCAATGCATTATGTGGATAAATCTGTTGGAGTAAATCCTATCTTGTAAAGGTGTGCTGGGTAGCTGGTATGACCAAATTTTATTCTTATGAGTGTTATTATACTTTTACTAGAATAGTTACATCCCCTATACCAGTATTGTGATAGAATTTCTGGATGGATTTGAGCATATTTGTTTAAATGTGCTGATGAGTAGGCTTTCCCTACCTCCTTCAAATTGTCCCTTGCAATTGCTTTTTTTGAACTAAACCATCAGAAAGGTAGATTTAGTTGTTGAAATTATTGACTGAAGATGTGCTTCTTTTAGCCAGTGCATCAACTGTTTCATTATATTTGACTCCGAAATGGGCCTTGACCCATATGAATCTAATATGCCTGTTTCCAATGAAGTACACTGCTTCATTTTTTTATGTAAGGTTTCACATACATGTTTTTTTAAATAGCATCTTAGAGAATGCGTTTGAAACTGCTATAGAACGTATCATATTTGTTCGCTGAAATATTATAACTGCGACATTTATAGATTAAAGTTTGGTGTATGTGTAGATATACTGCGAAAATCCTTTATATTATATTTACCTCAATTATAACTAGATCCGTTTATTTCGAGAAAGCACTTTGACGCATTCTTATTATTCCAGGATTTGCTGATAACGTTGTCAACGTTACTGCGAGGATCAGTATACGAGAGGTTAAGATGGACCTTCAAATTGTATGATGTAAACGGGGACGGCTGCATCAGTCGAGGAGAGTTATCAGAGATAGTCATAGCGGTACATGAGTTAATGGGAAGGAGAGCGCATCAGGTATAATTGTATTTTTAATATCCTTATTCAGTGAAGATACAAGAATAGTTTTTCTAACTAAAATATATTGAAGCAACCTTTGCATTTTGAACACTAAAAACATTTCCAGTGTCAATCAATATTTTCCGCGTACATCTGAACGATGCATACAGTATACTCGTAATTACATAACTAACGGAAATACACCAGTAGCTTCAAGCTAACAGATAGATACAGAAACATTGACGGAGACGGTGATGCTAAAGGTGGCGCATTTGAGATATACTTCCATTTTTTCATTAGGTCATAGGATCAGAAAACTATGACAACGTTTCATTCAACAATTTCACTAGAAAGTCATGACAAACATTGCAAGAATATATGTAGGCTCAGGTAAATATTCTTGTCATGTATTTAAATTATTTAAATAGATATGTGCAGGTTTCCAGCAATAACTGAAGAATTTTTTAGTGCCAAACTTTGTTTTTTACGCAGCGTTCATTTTTGATAACCCGTTTTTGGAATAGTCTCTGGATAAAAAATAAACTAAATCAGTTCATTTAAGCTGGCCATCGTTAAACGCCACATACTATTATTACTCGCTAAACTACTTTTAATAAAAACCTCACCTCGATAAACGCTAAAACTGCCGACCATTTGAAAACTTTATACAAGATGTTTTGATAGATGCGTTTCGATAGATAACAATCACCATTCTGGTCACATTAAGATCAATGTCACTTTAGAGGTAGCTTGAAAATATTTTAGGAGCCTTACTTTGAAAAATGTATTAAATCGTTTGTAAGATATTATGAATATACAATGATTTCCATGATCAAGATAATTATCAATTTTAACTTATTCTGTGTAATATGTCCTGTCAATAATATATAGTTGATCTACGCGTATCAAGTTCTGCAAATCTGCACGAACTAAATTTAAATCACTTCGTTCAAATATTCAACGCCGCTGAAAAGTCAATCACGTGGGACTGTAAACCAATAGAGTTTTCAATATTTAAAAGGTATGAAATCGATATTGGATTTGAAGCTTGTGGCCTGCAGACCTCCTCCGCTTGATAGCCGACAATTTGAAATTAATAAAATATTTATCGAGAATGAAGGTAATGAAATTTGGAATCCATTTCTTTCATTGACCTTGTAGGCTTTGGCATACATGATAGCGTGTAAACATAAATACCCTATACAGACAGGGTTGAATTATAAAAATAGTCTTGACTACTCCATTCCCATAGTGACATCCATAACTTCTAGATGAGAAAAACGAATCTTAGATTTGTACAATGCAATATTTTACGATTTTTTTTAGATTGAACATGTTCAAAATCTCAATTTTGAAGTATAAGCATAAAAAGCCAAAGCTATTACATACGAAATCTTAGCGTGAATAAATGACCACACCCTGCGTCTAGGGTGTGACTGTACTTTTGTTCCGATGGCAGAATTTAACAGTGATGGGGGACATTCTTTTCTTTGTCTATATCGCAGCCGCCAACAGACCTACAGAATAATTGGATGGGTGAGCGCGAGAACACTACATGAGAGACGCATGTACCGTTCTTTTCCTTAACCTCCAGGTTATTCCATAGAACATGATAAGTACGACAAATGAAAATAATGATTCAACAGATGAACAGAAAGTTAGTTCAATCACATACACTTTTTCCGCGAATACTTCTGTTGCATCTAACGTAAAGAAGGTGATGCGACAGTGATACTTTTAAGTTAACTGGGAAGATTACTAAATGCAAAATCTTTCATATTGATGTATTGCCATTGGCTGTAGTATTTTTGATGGAAAATTCATACAAAACGTACAGCAAATCAGACGCGGAAATGTCTCCATGATATGATACTACAAATAACTTCATATTTTGTTTTTTGTTGCATACTTCCAAATTGTCCAAGCCCAATGCCAATCCAAAATTCATTATAGAAAAGACACAGCCAGAAGCTATTCATATTATCATAAAGATGATATCTAATTTGAGGCTACTTTTTCTTTACTTTTTGATGAATCCTTTCAGTTGTGTTACCAATTTATTTATTGGAAAGCAATACATTAAGATTCTGAATAATAAATACAAATATGTTCGTTAGGTTAGAATCAATAAAGCAATAAAATAATTTCTTAAGCATATTTTTATTTAAATGTGTGTAAGAAGGGTATAGTTGCAAGTTATCATTTCAAATATCTTTTTGGCATATTTTCGTTTTAAATTTATGTATGGATTATTATAGATTAAATTCACAATATATAAATTCGGCCGAATAACACATAGTTTTTCTTTGAAACTGTTTTATTTTATTTTCTCGAAATGGTCTTTTTATTCTTTCACTCATCGATTCAATTATACTATGTATTAATTTTACTTCTACCACCGCGCCAGCCCCGTACCTGGATTTGCTTGACGTTGAGTTTATCTACGACATCAGGAAGCATTCAGCTGTAGCATGCTTGATCCACTTAATCATTACTGGGACAGATCTTTTATAAGAAATAGTGTAGAAATCTATCCATGCATCGGCGTACGCCATACAGTCACAATCATCATTGAGAGTTTTATTGAATTGTCTATCTGGCAGGAATTTGTCAGACATCACAATTGCATGAAGTTTGCGCACAGCTCGGGAGAAGATGAATGAATATAATAGATTCTATCCATAATGGGAATAAATCTTGTCAGCGTAAAATGCAGGAGAATCAAATGAGTCCTATTTGGAGCTAGGAATTGCATTGTTTTTTCCATATGAACAGAAAACGCGGATAAATCGTATTTTCAATAAAAAATTGGATAACGGTGTAATGTAGTGCGGTAATTAAAAAGAGTTCTAGATTTTGATGACACAACAGAATTTTGGAGGGAATATAACATTTCAGTATAAAGATCCAAACACGTTTGCGACATTGACATATTGTTTTTTTTGCAGTTACAAACAAATTGATTTTAGAAGAGGTGTATCAATAGTAGGATGCTTTATAGCTTCAACAGCTCAAGAGTTATCTGAAAGATGCTGACAAAACGGGTAGAATTTGATGATTTTCAGCTGAACTGTTTTTCAAAAAATCACAAATTTAAATAGAAAAATCTTACCGTTTAGCAGTGTAATTGCTGTGCATCTGTGTTTCAATTATTTTTTTCGAAGAGGTCACATGAATTTGATGTATATTTTCTGTAAAATCTCAATTCCATACATCTATGCCTTTGACTTGCGTCTCTCACTTGAGAGATACCTTTTTCTAAGGTTGCAAAAGTGGATGGTATTTAGAGACGCCTATAAATAAGCTAAATAATATCACTACATAATTTGCCGTATCCATAGGTGGAGGATGACCGAAAGGCGCGCGAACAGATCGACCGTGTCTTTCGAAAGCTGGACCTAAACCAGGATGGCGTTATCACCATAGAGGAGTTCATGGAGTCCTGTTTGAAAGACGATGCCATCACTAGGTCTCTGCAGATGTTTGATGCCGTACTGTGATAGTAATTACACTATGATGGACCAGTCAGTCTGTGCGCGATGTGATCCCAGATATTCATAATAAATGGATGGAGACTGTTTAATAAACGCTGTTAGGGTAGAAACATTTTGATGGAAAGAAAATTAGGATGTAAGTAGTAGCCTAATATGATAGGAAGCGGGAAGGTATATAGGATAATCCAATTTCCAATCGATAAAATGTATCACAAGGTGAATCTCTCAAAGTCAAACTGAATAAATTTGCTACTATTGCAATTACGATTCTAAAAACATCCTAGTAATAATCAAGTGACTGATTTCAACTCAATGCAATCAAACTTTATTCTATGCTAAGAGCGTTTATACATTAATTTATGTATCTAGACACTATTGACAAAAAAGTGAATTTATCTCTGATTAACTTTCTATGAATATATGAATTTGCATACAAGCTGATGATGACAAAACATCAAATGTCGTTTTGAGCGGCTGACAAAGAAAGCGATAACTATTCTTTTCAAGTGAGTGAATAAAAAGTGATAGATAGAACAGGTATGGCCAGTGGCATATAAAAAACTATTCTCGAATAAACCAAATAGCGTCTTACTGGGTTTATTAAGATTAATAGTTGTTCAGATACTTATAATTTAGTTTCGTATATAACGCTTTACATGATATGTTATTTTTTTATCATTCATTGAATTAATGTGACACATACATACAGTCCAGTATATTGTATAATGTTACTAAGAAATTGCAGCAGCACAAGAAAAGTACACTTTATCCTGATAGAGAGTTCACTTCAAATTCAGTCAATTAATATTACCGGGGTATTGACCTGTTAGATACAAATACAAGGTATAAGTTACTTTTCTGAGAAATAGGATAAGTGATTATTAGAACTAGGTAGTGGCTGAAAAACAAAGGGCTGGTCAACAATAGGCCCGATCTTTACGATTGAAGCAGCTACTTCATAATACTTGTGACCAAAATTTTCTTGCTCAGCGCTTTTATTAGTTCAGTTTCACTACAAGATTACTCAAATTCTTGTAAGTATCATCAACTTCAATGTTTTAAACGAAGACCTGATATTTATTTTTGAAGTATTACTGTGCTGAAATCAATCAAAATATTTTTTACATAAAAATAAAAAGCAACTAAAATTAACCAGATATTGAAGTAGTTTATAAACAGCATGACCTACCCCATAACATTTTTTATATTGACCATGCGATTCTCCTGATTTGACCCATAACCACATGCGTTTGAAGTCGAACCAGCGTTCTTGTTTTCTATTCAGCTATTGTCAACGCGCTCTTGGCAAACATGAGTACCAATTTTGATTTTCCACATTAGTTATATAACTTCAAGGGTCTAGATGGATCGCCAATATAACAGTGTCCATACGTGTATTAGAAAAATCCGATAGTAAGATGATTACAGTAGTATGTCAGAAGTTGATTTGACTGATTGTGCTTCTTCTTTGCATGTGATGCTAAGCATCTGAAAATAAAAAAATAACATGCTACAATTTTGACATAACAAATTATCTCAACAACCAAATAAATACATTAAAGACATCTCAAGTTCAAAAGGTATTCATACTGATTTTTCTATTGTTTGATGTAATGTATATGATTTTCTGTATTTATTCACTTAAAATGATATGTAAATTTCAACATACTGCATTGCCCTAGAGATATTCCGCAATTGTAGTTAATGATGAATAATACAATGAATGTGATGTAGCTGATAAATAAAACATAATTTGCGCATTCAAAATCGATACCACATAACGTGTTGCTCTGAGTTGTTAGTAATTCAAATTGTGAGGTTTTTATATTGGAAAATGAATATTTCTGCTGTTAAACGGTGTATGTGCGTTCTAATGACAAACTCGTAAAACGTCAAAAATAAAAACTACCCAACTATTCAATAATCGTTTAATTTACCGTTTCTCGAGTTGCAACTGGTTTCATTGAATTTTGCGTCAGTGAACAGTCTAATGACTGCAAATAATATTAGAGTCAACAACGAAAATCGAATCTGCTTAAATACCTTCCAAGAAAACACGGTTCTATTTTTCTCATCCGACAAGTTGTTCATTACAAGATTTGTGCTAGTATTATATCAAAGAATCAGTATCCATGTATATAACAACAGTGGAATTCTTCTTAAATTCATCCATTTTATGACAGATACTCGCATTGGAACATACCTTGAATCATGCTTATGCACACTGTCCATGTCCAGGCTGAGGTTCATACAGTGTCTAATAAGTATCAGTTCACTGCAGGCGAATTTGAACAATAAGTAGTTTATTTATGTTGCAAATAGCCTAATCCTAATAGAGAGGTAGCTTTGAGCTCATATATTGCTGCATATGGGGAGAAAGATAATATAAAATTATATTTACTTATAGTGTTTTGAATATAATAAAGAATACCTAATCTTTATTCTATTCAAGGGCATTATAACAAGCAAATGTATATCCTTCCCGTTTCTCTGTGAAAACGTTTTAAATTTAAATGAGCAAGTGATTTGAAGTGCGTACAGAATGTCCCACAAATAAATTGTAATGAGTATAGTGTCTACATGCTAGGTTGCCATAATCATTAATGAAAAATGTGAGTGAGGTTTGAATAAATGTCACAAATAAATATCAAAAGTTTAAAAAAATTAAATAACTTTTATTCCTGTAATGAGGCGCTTTGTGAAAAGAATAGCTCATTGTATTCACCAGAACTAGGAATTCCCTTACATTGTTCTAATCTGAGAAACTGTTATAAATGATTTTTTATTTACTATAAGGAGACGCACCGCAAATGATACATGACACTTAAGTTTGCTGTTGTTAATTATTGATCATTACTTTTTTGTATATGACTGAGACATTGATATCACAATATAAAATATAATATAAGTCTCCCTCATGTTATACAATAAGAACATATCTACTTATGGGACATCGTGTACTGGAAGATCAATGAGCGACAAAAAAATTGTTACAATAGTTGGGTTGATGTAATTTTGTTATGATGATGATGTTATGTTTGATCAGGTATACCATTTCTATTAGATTGTAACACAATAATGCAGAAAGGAAATAGTCACTTTCATACATATGATGTTAATACCGCAAATTCCATCCACTCCTAGTCATGAACACTATATACAGGGTAATTACCAGGCATGATCTACGTATTCAGTGCTGAATTATGTGGCATTAAATTCATTTGAAATCTTCCATTGTAACCAAGCTCACGGTATTTATTATACATTTACTGATAGTGTTTCACCTAGTTAAAATGATCAAGCAAGTCTTGTACGGTTCTTGACATACTACAAGGACAAATTTTGCTGTAGAGCATTGTTGGTACTGAACACAATTATTTCAACAGCTATTTGATACAGTGCTTATACGGGTTGAATACGTATACAGTTATGTATTCAGTAGTCATCTCTTAAACGTAGTACACACAACATTTTAATCCTTTCTAATATGTTTTGATGGATCATTCATTTATAAATATCACCGGCTCGTGAAGTACTAACTGCACTACTGTCGGAAAATAAATATTTAAAATTGAATTGACCGAAAAAAATTGCAGATAATTATGTGTTTCTAATACGACGGCTGGGGGGCGCTATGATGCCTTAGAACCTAAATTGTTTGCTTTCTAAAATTAGGAAGATTATTTTTTTTTAAAAACTTCCTCATTAATCCATTAAAGAGATAAACGACATACTGACGGAAATGAGTGGCATGGTTTCTCGCGATTCATAGAAAATTATGGAAACGCATATTAAATTTGAAGTCTCTCATTCGCAATGTTTCCTGTTATATTGGCCTTAGTATTAGAATTGTAAGAGACTTAATTTTGTTATGGAGGTACCAGTATTTTATCCACATTGTCATCATAGTATCTGGGAATAAAAACTAGAATGATACCCAAATCTACATGAAAAAAATCGTTAATAAGTCGCGTAGCACTAATGCAAAATTTTAAACATGACAATAACATAAAATGAAACAATTAGCCGTTTTGTGATGTCATACTTCCGTCGCTGGATAAATTGTACATAAACAACAAAAATGGTGGAGTAACTAGAAAAATGTAGTTAATTTTCTTGATAAGTCAAATCATTGGGAACCAAGAATAATAAATGTGTAGGAGAATCATATATTGCAATATAAATGGATTAACTTTCAAATTCAAAATTCAAAAGAAAAATATGATATGGGGTGTATATAATCGTATGATAAGCAGTTAGAGTACTTGTATATGTAATTGGATCAAGGTGAATCAAGTTTATTGTTAAATGATTAAATTATACCCTGAGCCATAATCAGTGAAACAAAAATGAGTGCAGAATTATTATTTATGTTATGCTATAAAATTATACAGCCATCACAGTAGACATTTATGAATCACTCTGTATATTTGAATAATAATAGGTGCAGATTGTCATTCGCGTAGCAAATGCAGGAAACAGGGTACTATGTATGCAAGTGTGTACATACCGGTATTGGAATATTGCGGTCACAAAGGCCTATTTCTGGATTGTCTAATGTGCACTACGCAAATGTCAATCGATCGTTCAGTTTTAGATTTGATATAACTGAAAATAGGATGTTTCAAGGAATACAGTGAAACTATAACAACCAATGAAAATGTATGAGAATCAATATAGTATCATTATTTTTAATATTTTTGATTCTGTTCGTCGTGAAAACATCAGTGTACAGAAATATGTGTTAAGTATATTGTATGAAAGAATACCTTATACATAAATAATATTATCTGCCTTTCAGGTTTTAATTGTTTGTGAATTTATTTATGAGAAGTACTTTCCGCAATTATTGACATACTGAGTTTTTGAGCATATAACAATATTAATTACTGTATTTCTGTAAATGTTTTAAAATATTCCAACTAAGAAACGATTAAAACTGTATTTCGAATTTAAGCCCGAAAAATATTGTCTATAGATACAATGAATATGAGTATTCGCAAAGTGCATTGTTAAGCTTAATCTATTCCGTTTGAGTTTGGTTGTAGACCTCTCGATTCATATGTCACGCCAAGAATTTGACTAACCCAGCACGATCATTAATCATCACTTGATTTGCTATATCGAAATACACCGTAGTGGCTGTATAGTTTCGAGGAATTATAGACATTTGGATACATACATTTAAGTATGGGGTAGCGCCTCAAAAATTAATCAATAATTATAAGTATTGCAACATACGACACTCATCATCTATTTCAATGATTTATTGGACTTCAATGGCCATTAATCCGATGAAATCTCATTAACAGATATGTCGACATATTTATTAAACAAATCTAATATTAATTCGATATAATTTGAGATACGGTGTATCTACAGCCAACAGGATACTATTTTTGAGATATTAATAAGTTTTTATTTATCGAACAGTGAACACAAGATAAATATTATATGAATTCTAATATCTAATATCTATATACAAAAATGCCCATCTCGAATGTTCCATAACCAATTTCGAACGATCTCAACCTTCGAGATGCCTGTTTTGATAACTGCTTGGATGATTCACATACAGAGTCATCTTCTGCTAGCTGCTACCGCTGATTTCATTGCAATATAAATAAATTAAAAACATTTGATTTGCATTGTGATTGAGGTTAATTATTATTATTAATGGTTAAAATGGATGTCCATCCTATTACGATCCTTCGGCATACAAATTATAAGACAACTGGGAGGGATGACTAACTTTCTCCACCTCCTACTTCCTAGATATGATGCTAATGATGCCCTTTGTCGATGCTCACATAAATCTGGTATCCAAGATACAAGACACAGCTCTTATGAAACAGAAATCTTTTGTGTAAAATCCATAGTTTACCCAGATTTTTTCACATTGTATAGTGTTTAAAGGATGTGTACAAGATATTTATTCTTTTATTAGATGGAAGAATATACGTTACTACCAAAGTGATAAGCGATATATTGCTGAATTCCGTGTGTACGTATATTTTTCACCTGGTTTATAATAAGAATCGAAAATTATAATTTACAGCCTGAAGTAACTCATATTTCAACTTTAAAAACGTAATTAGAATATATTCGACTTTTTGAAAAATTTTTCATAATAATGTAATAGAAGTTGATAGAATGGCAGTTTTATGAAACTAAATAATAAACAAAGAAAAACTTATAGAAACGAATAGCGGACGGTTATTTAGTAGATGTGGGTGTTAAATAAGTAATCACTAGGACTAGATTTTAGATCATATAGATCGTATCTACTCTTACTTGCAGAAACTAGGATAAAGGTGTACAGTTTACACTCAAAGTTCTGCTTTTTCTTGATAAGCGAAACGCATCGGAAATTAATGACATTAAGTTGGGAAATTTCAGCTCATAATTGTTTGAGGTCTCAATTTAAAGTCGTCTTTTTAACTCCTGTTTGGTGCAGCGGAGCGATCCTAGTCCTAACGTGGTCAGCGACCTACTTAAGACCAGGGCCGGATTAACTCTGTCTGGGCTCCTAGGCAACAATCTTGTCAGGGCGCCTAGGCAATGCAATCACGTCTTTTTAAGTTGATGAGGGGATGTGAGTAACTTCCAGATGATTGACTCCAGGGATTCTGTTATTTCAATGACATGTGATATCACAAAAACATGGTTACTTCAAGTCTCGTGATGGGGCAGGAAAGAGAAATGAGACACGAAACGGTTATTTTAAATTTAATCATGATGGTTCTGTATGTATGAAGTATTTCATCAATTGTCATGCATCGCAATAAAATAATATTGTTATTGAACAATTTCATAAAAATTTCCAAAAAGAAATTTCGTTCGATGGAACGTTTTTTTTTGTTGCGTGCATGGGCCCCTAGGCAGTTGCCTGCTTAAGACTACAGTTTGAATAAGATTGGAGTGCACCTTAAGGTAGTTTGTTCTATGGCGACCCGTCATAATGCAGATCACGTGCCGTCGTCCATAGCTTTCACACTCTTATTATTTTTTTCATACTAACAGAGTTACGGATGATATGGGTATTTATCCTATGTTGTTTTGTTCTACGAAACAGATGTATCTTAGGTTTCAATCCTCCTGAGGTGCACTTCATTTGGCCACTACCCTATAAATGGTTTTCTAAATGTCTTTTCGACTAAAACTTTATAAAATAATTAAAAAAAAGTTTTCTATAAAATAATCATGGATGGATATTATTAATTTTGATACATGGATACTATATCTATATTTGTATTTTATTGGGTCCTTATAATGTGATTATTTTTAAATGAATTATGAGATACTTCAGGACATTTCCAAATATATTTTTGTAAAAAGTGCTACAAGTGTAAGATTTTTGAAGGTTTTACGTAAATTACAATTTGAAATACCTATGCAACATTAGAACATGTACAAAATGACGTTTTACTCTTATTGTAGTTTTAAATGGGGTTTTTTGAAGCTAAGTAACCCTTCAGTTTGCTAGTTTTATATTTCAATTCAATTTAAACACATCCAGATTCCAGACATATGATAGGCGAATCTCAAAGTAAAAGAAAATTTTAATTTTGTGGGCTAACCGACAAAAATGCTCTAACAGAATTCAGGTCTTCGATGTACCGGACATAATTCCACCGGATTTCGGTTTCCAAACAATAAAAACTATATGTTAACTCAGGCAATGAAACACGGTTTCAATTTATTACATGGACAAAGGAAGGACATAAAATTTCACGCTCTTAAATGAGCTTGAATACTTCTTGATTTGATGTCTTAAAGTGAATTGGAGGTAACATAAATTAAGGCTCAAAAAATTCGAGAAAAAGTTTTTCAAATATTATGTATGTAGGATCTTTTCACCCGATAAAATTGTTGTTTGCCAGAGTTTTCAGGGTCAACTCTATCTCTAAATACATATATTCATGTTACATGACTGTAAATTGAATTCGCCTATCATGTGTTTTAAAACATTCAAAGTTTTCGTGATTTATTTACTTCTGGTAGATCTCTCGCATTGTTGTGTATATTCTTTCTTTTGAAACAATGTAAAAACTTCATTATGATATCAATGGTGTAGCATATATTCCTTTATTTGCACTTTAAAACAACTATTATAATGAACAAAACATTTGACAAGTCATAATCATGACTACAAAAGTACTAAGTCTTAAGCGTTTCAAGTTGATGTGTATTATGTAATTTCTTATAAAAGGACATGACCAGTAAAATTCATAGTCATATTGTTGAAGTGACAATTACGTGTTATCTTCTGATTAGATGAATCAAATATGCCTGTGGTTTATTTTTCACCTAATAGTTTGTACTTTTGAATTGAATACACTTAAAAAAGCTTTTTGGTGTGGATAAAAGGAGAAGCATATTGGTATAGATTTACAAAATTATATTAAAATCCCGGTTCTTCCTATAGTATAAACAAGATTTCTTCCACAATTCTAGAAATCTAGATGTGTCATCGAATTATAAAAATATCTATTATAGACCAATATAGAGCTGCAACTGACCCTCTGGAGTTATTTCAGATTCTAATAATAAAAGCCACCTAAAAAATATTCGTGTCGCCTGTATGTATCTTTTATGTTCTATGTCCACTGATTGCCTAGCTAAACATAGAGCTATTTGAAGTCATCTTGAGATTTAATCATTCGGCTTCGATATCAGCACATCAAAGAGAATGAAGGAATGCAAAAGTTTCGCGATCGAGTTAGCTTTACAGACTACTACTCTCAGCAGACGCCACTAATCTCCTGGACCGTCAAAAAGCTATTTTGCTCGTTACTTCAATATCGTATATTATTATTATAAAGAACTTCCGAAAAGTAACATTGGTCCACCACCTACTTATATACTTTCCATAATTAACTAGCGAAAATGTCCAGCAACTGACAGAAATATATTGAATGCACTGAAAGAGGTGTATTCTTTCGTACTGCTTGTAGTGAACGAAGTGATCTTCACCTATTGAATGATATTTTCAATCTATTTTTGCCGTGTCAAAATCTCATTTTTACCGAGTTCAGAAAGTGGAGAAATCACTTCAGAACTAGCCCCTCAAACACAGACATCAAAGGTGGGTCACTCCAAAGACTTCAATCAGCTTAGTTCATATTGGTCTGTTATTGATTTTTTTACCTATTAGATGTGCCTGAAATCTAAACAATCTAAAATATAATTATAATCAGTTTTTATCATTTTATTTTTATTAAAATAGAATAGTATTTCCTCTGTATACAACTGAATTCAAAATGTGACACTAGACATGTGACATATGTAACGTTCATGCGTTTTATCCGCACTTCCCACAACTGATCTGATTATACAAATTTTTACTTGAATCAGCATGACTGCCATCAGTCCAACCAGTTCGAAAGAATACAATAATAGATGCATATTTACGTTATTATGTGATATACACGATGTACAAATTAAATCTGGTGATCACATAGGCGGTTTTGATAGTTGTTCCATTATGTATTTACGGATATACATCATCCGGTAGGCCTGCCAATTAAGACTGAACAGTCCAACTGAAGGCCAGTTGCCTGAGCCTGTCTGTCTTCCAATCGACCTGTCAGGGATGGCCTGAGAAGAATAAAAAATACGTTCCTCCATCTGGGCTACCGGACGGGTGAAAAAATACATGATGGTTGGGCGCTTCTTGTATCCAGTGCGGGGACTGATGGTTGCAGTCGAAAACTGCGTCAGGTTTCAGCCGTCTGTGGCGTAACCGAATACTAATTAGAAGGTAGAAATCTCAAATTATGATGATCATGTTCCTTGTCAATCGTGCACGTCATGGGCGTATGGGTCGAGTAGGCACATGTTGGCAGTAGGGGCGATTTTCTTCACTCTATAGGTTTTTGTACCAGTGATAGGAAATGGTTGCAGTATTGAGGAAAAAATATATAAAGTTGCAGGATATCTTGAAATATTATACGTTTATCCAAACTCGATGGAATGTGGCGTAGAACAGGCAACTTTTATATACTCTTCACACATATCTATCAATAATACCGCTCTATTCGAATTTCATATTAGTCGAAGCAATGGCGCATAGATTGTTGAGGATGTACTCGTATTACCATATTACAAGTATGCAACTTAGTGATCGAGGTAGTAGAGAGATATGAGGGATGTAAATCTCGGTGTATTATAAGTGAATATATAACCTTACTGAAATTCCGTACAAAGGATACGATTGGATTTCGAACAGGTAAAATTTAAGGTGTGAGAATTCAGTAAATTGATTACAAAGGTGCACATAGTAATTTAACGACACCAACAATGCGCTATTGCTTTAACTACATAATATTGCTCCTATTTGAAAGCTATTTGCATTTAATGAGTTTTATGAAAACTGCATGATTTGAAATCGTGTATTTGCAAAAAGTGGTTTTGTATCTATTCAAAAATATTTTGTCAATATGTTCATTCAAAATTAAGGATTTTGTTGGTATTTTCTTACTTAAAGTCATTTAAGGGAATATGTTGTAGTTCTATATGCTGTAAAAAGAATTGTATAGTGTTGTAGATAGAATATGATAAAATTTAAGAGAGATTGTCTTTATTTACAGAAAAATGTTAAAATTACATAGACACATTTCTATTAGTCTATAATAAATATATTCTAAATGTCCTCATTACTGTTTACTTTTCATATATTTTGTCTTAGAGCGAACATTTCGTACTTGTAATCCTTTATTTTTCATAAAGAGATGTGAATATTTCTTGTTGATGAATAAATATTATAATTTACAAATATCTTATTTTATCTAACACTTGTATGTAATTGATATAGCGTATACAGATGTGCAATACAGGGAAAACAATGATAAATAACTCTACCAACGACAAGCACGTAGCCAGAAAATTTATTTATTAGGGTGGGGGGGAGGGGGATGGAGTTTGGAATACTGTGAAAGCATTTTCTGCTTATAAGAATGAAAAACTGAACAGATACAATATCAGTTGTACTGATGCGAATGAGCCGAGATAACAGTACATCGTAAAAGTGTTTACGAGGAACATGGGATGTCGCTGTAAATCAGTTCACCCTTGTTGAGATGTCGTAAGGGACATCTGTTGCCGTATCAAGGCAGTCTAGGTGTTAGGACCTTTGGCTTTGTAAGATGTAAATGGGCGTTCCCTTAGAGGGTGGCACTTAGATGAGTTGAAAATTCTGTTCACAATATAGACTCGTCATTTATACTTCATACTATCATTTGATTCCAATTTATCGCCTGTTTTTGTTCCTTCTAGGGGATTGCAGTAAATGTACCATTGTTAGAATCTTACTTCTTCTATAATAACTGAAATAATTATAACACTCAATTCAGATACAATAACGGAATCTAATATACCTATAATATGCATACACACACAACAGTGCACGGAGCAGGACATCTATATATGATCCGATAGTCAGGCAGCTTTGAGAGCGGTAGCATCTCCTATGATCAGTTCGCCACTGGTCCAGGGATGCAGTGCTGCCATCCAGTGCTTAGTCCAATCCAAGAACGTGACACTCATGTGGGTCCCTGGTAACAGCGGGGTGCCAGGTAACGAGAAAGCAGACTGCCTGGCGAGAATAGGAGCAAGGGGCACATGCATTGGCCCCGAACCCTTGCTGGGCATTAGCAGAGGCCAGGTCAGTAATGCCCTAGATGCTTGTGCGTATAACAAACTTGCTAAATCATGGTTGGAGAGAGACGACTGCAGGCAGTCCCAGAGGTTCATAGCAGACCCCAACAAACGTAGAGAGCTATAGCTATTGAACCGAAAGAGGGATTCACTCAATTTGTTAGAAGGGATCCTGACAGGTCACTGCAGATTGAACACTCATAGGAGTGACCCAATCTGTCTGAGGTGTTCAGCATAGCAGAGTTTGACAGGGAAGAGTGCTACTTAGCGGAATGTTCGGACATCGTGACCTTTATTAAAAGGTCTGGAAGGTTCGACACTAGGGAGTTACCAGTTCTGCCATAGTTCTAATGGTGGTCTTCGGGGTCGGCAAAAAGTGCTTAAGGTGGCCTACTTGCCAGGCTTTGCCTCCCCATTACTACTACTACTACGTACTTAAGATCATTTGTGCTTAACAAAAAATACCAGAGTTTGAAGTGATCAATCGATACAGATATAGGAACAATTGCGTCAAGAGATTATCTTTTGAAAAAAAATGAAATAATCAGGACATTGTAAAGCATGGAGAAGTTAAGTTTGGATTGATTTAGAATGGTTTTTAGAACACACTCTCAAGATAGGCAATTTAAAATCGACGAATATATAAAAAAGAAATGGATTTTTAGTTTCTTTGTGGATCTGAATTTTTGCATATTTTCCAAATAATAATATTGTTAGGTACTTTTGATCCTACAAGCAAAAGGTTCAGTTCATTTTTAGATCCTAAATGTATTATTTATAATGTATCAAACAAGTCCGCTTTCGCCGATCAATTTTAATTTGCTAAGGAGAAATTAACGCCAAAACGTGATTTTTGAACAATCATCATTAAAGGTGGGGTGATCATTGAGTTAGGATCTCATGGTTTATACTTACAAGAATCAAATGTTTAAATTGCCTGAACTACAATCAAATGTTTAACTAGCCTGGTTCGGAAAAAAACGCAAAATATTTTGGATAATCTAAAAGGATCATTCTTAGGCTATCGCAACTAGATTACGATGGCAGAGTTTCTTCGATTAAAATAATTCGCAGGCTACATAAGATCCCCACGTTTATTTATACGCCCGGTGTATCGATCATCCCATACAAGCATAAAACGCCATCTGTACGCCTTAAACATAACAAGGTGGGAATGCACAGCTTTGTGCTACCGCGCTCCTAGCAGGAACAACAGGTTCGTCTGACTGCACGCCATCTATCCGCCTCGCTGACTGTTTACGTCTGTTTAGTTCAACATTCGCCTCCTGGATCGCTTCCCATAGTTTCGCTTCGGACATGATTTGTCGGGAGAGATCTTCCACTGCAGGTTCTGCGCTAAGTTCTAGTAAACTGTTAATGGATTCGTCCATTTCTTCTCCATTGTCCGTTAGGGCGGGCAAGTTGGACCGTTTCTTGTACTTGCCGCAACCTGAAAACAGGGAGAGAAACCATATTTTTATTTGAATTTACTTATTTGGATATATTTATGTATAATAGCAACCCATGCTTTGAAAATAAGGATTCATGGCTCTGAAATCTGTCGTGACTGTTTGAGAAAGAGAAGATACTTCCTTAAATCAAATTTAAAGCGCTCACAATTTGAAATGTTCTTTTTTTCATATCACTGCCCAAAGCATTGAACTGCTTCTGCCCCTAGTATGAGAAAGCGCGTTGAAAAAAGGCTATCCGATGTCTTGGAATGCTTAAAACGTTTGTGTCCCTTATAGGCCTAGGGCACGTTCAACCTAAATGACAACTTTCCTCTCAAATATGGTGGTGAAGACTTGATAAGAATTTTGAATAGAAAATTTAGGAAATAGTAGGTATACAAATGTTCAACTTTTAGCCATGCCAGCCTATTAATTGTAGGAGTTACGTGTTCATACTTTTTTGTCCTGTTATCCTGATACAAACAAGGGTAGTATATCGTACATCCATACAACATGCCTGATATAACTGGACTTTCACATAGCCTTTTCTTTATATTTGCAGTCAATAAGTTGCTGTTGTCTGATATGCATATATCCTTTCACATAAATAGTACGTAGGTACAACAAAAAATATTCCAGTGATCGCCGCCAGCGTCATCCCTTGATGAGTTGGGAATGGTCAAACTAGCATCAATGCCGGTATCAGGATCAATCACTGTTCGTACAAATGATGTCACCTGACAAACTTTTATTTATTTTACCTTGTCATTCTACGTATTCACCACGATCTTAGTATATTTGTGGGTGTGGATATGTTTAATATATCTTTTTCAAAGTTATTAATTTGTTTACACCGAATTTCAATGTTAATTCCACTTATAAAATGGCACGATTCTATCATTACATACTTTAATAGGACGCATTAAACTTTGATTCAACTATCAAAGTTTTATACAATGATTAAGCTAAAAATATAAATCTCAATGCAATTTTTCACATAGATGGATAGGTATCGCAACTATTCATGAAAACTGTATCACACATTTTGTTATTGCAGTATGGTATTATTTTTCTAAATCTAATTATAACTTCCTCCTCCATGAAAAAACCACAAAAATGGGAACACATATTTTAATAAGAAGCTTTTCAAATTACACAGTGTTGCATTTATTTCGGGTGAATGTCAATTATTATGGATGTTCTTGAAAAAAATGGCATCAAGTTTTTTGTAATTTAAAAAAATACAACAAGGATAGCTTTTTTGGCATAGGTGTTCAACTAAATAATCGAGCCAATATAGTCTATTGGCATAGGGCATAAATAATTTTGAGTTCCAATGCCTGAATTTCGCCCGCTACCGGTAATCTCAGCAACCCCAATATAATATTTTTTCTTTCCCACTTTCACTATAAATATTTGTATTTGATAGTGTTTCAGGGTGTGGCTCAAGAAATGAATTCAAGGTTCTTTATCATAGTGCCTCACCTGGCACATGGATATAAGTCGTGTTATTTTTAAGCTCACCTGTAAAAGCATTACAGAAGGGTCGTTTCTCCGCTGGGTCCAAAAAGACTCGTTCTCGTGTTTTGTATGGCGCTAAGCCCTGCAAAAACAAAGATGTCTATGTGCATGTGACGCAGAAGTCGTACATAGGAAATAATTTTGCTTGAACAAAAACTACCGTTTATCTGTGTTTTGTGTATTTAGGAATCCTAACAATTTCAGTAATGCTCTGCCATTACTTCATAAAAAAATCTATTCAAAATAGGTTATTTGAAATTGTTATTTCACAAAATAAAATCAGAAAATATTAATAGGGTGCATGCATTTTCTGATGTAGTACGCGATGTATTTCAAATATACTTACACGTTTTGGTAAAAATAAGCAATTTACTCCTATTTGTGAGCCTACTGCACAAGTGTATACTAACAGTAGCACTGATATGTTCATGTTTTCTGAAATAAAATTGAATCAATTATAGCTTTTTGAACAAAGCATGCAAATAACGAACCTATGTCAGTATTCTTGAAATTCATATAAAATTATATTAATCATTAAAGAATAATAATTATATAATAAAATAAAATATATTATCCAATATTCTTGACTTGCTTTTAAAATATTTATTTAATTTTTTAACAACAACATTCTTGTTATTCAAGAAAACAGCTTCAAAAGAAGGTATATATTAACTTTTGAGATAGATGGTAGTAAAGTTTTTTCAATTAGAACTTTTTGTATCTGCTCTACCATTCTAGATATCTGTAAAAGTTGGCATGCTTTTTCTGTACATGAATTCACATTTTCTTGAGTTGCACATTTTTGGAAAAACAAAATCCATGCAGAGATTTTATTTGGATAGCCTGAACGCTTCTATATAAGTCATTTTTTGACGGATTCACTATTCTTAAACAATCTAACTAATTAAAAGGGCTTCATTCTAGAATACTTATTAATAAACTATGGCCAGCTTTACTAAAAAGTTTTATGATTTAATAATCGCACCATATTTTTCTGAATATACATCATATCACTATTTTTGTTGATTAGTTCATAATGCAAGGTACTGTTTATTAAAGTTGAAAATAATTGTTGAACACTTAAAATCTGATTATTAAGGTGATTTTCAAAAAAAATCCTATGAATTTCTCAAATTTATTAAGTATTATCACCGATAATGTTATTGTAAAAATTATTGAAAGTTATAATCTTCACTTAACAAGCATTTCCCCGCCCGTCTTCGCTACTACTTCGAAACATTTAATGTTCCCTGCGGTTGAGGTCTCTCTCTAGATATGTGGTTAAATTTTATTTATTGAACATCCAATATGGCTTATGAGTACATCGGCTCTTGAGTTATCAATGACTGAATGTTTTCTATGTACTTCCTACGCCAATAGGTGGCAAGAGGGTAGGAAGAAAAGAAGAAGAAGAAATTAAGAATCACCGTATTGCAATCAGAACAAATAGTTATCATATTCTCATCAAAGCAATGGTGTTTGCCGTTATAAACAGTTCTGACATGTCTAGCCCTCCTTCTCAACAAAAAAATTGAATTATTTAATTCAATTTCCTTTGTACAGCATAAGCTAATTCACTATTGAAAGGCTTTTAAAACAGAGAGCAGAGGAAGCGTGTTATACAGTACTGGCAGAATTACCTTTAACATGTAAAATCAATGTGTAAGACAAAAGATAACACACAAATTGTAGAATGCGTGACAACACTTCCGTTTTGCAGGCTCGCGTTATAGTCTAGTAAAATTAGCTTTAAAAATGATCTTCATTATCACGCAAGATGTTCGTAACGAATTTTAGAGTGGGGTCAGCGATTTCTGGACTTAAAAGTAAAATAACAGACTATCAAGATTTAAATCAAATTTCATCGTATAAGGTTCATAACATAACACTGTATAAGGTTTCCCGTGACTATACGAAATACTAAAATAACTCAATCAATCGCTAGTTATTTTGAGTGAACAAATATTGAATAGCATCCGGTGGTGAGAGTAACGATAAAACAAGTTTGAGATTTCAAGTTGAAATATATACCATGTATAAGATTCATCCAATTAGAAATATCCTCTCATATTACCTCTTTCTGTTTGAATGTTGAATTCTGGGACACCCTATAGACGGTATAGCTGTGAAAATACGAAATAAACTTCACAAAAATAACTAGTTATATGTTTAGAAAAACTAAACTTTCTGGCATATCCGAACCTAACAAAATAGTCAATCGCTAGTTAATTTTGCGTGAATAATGATCAACATCGTCCGGAGAGGAGAGTAATGACAAAACAACCTGTAGGTTTCAAGATGCCACTGTCCTCCAAATTACCCCATGATCCGCGTTTTGAAGGACGCGCGCAAAAAGAAAATAGTTATTAGCAGAAGTGATAAATGAATATAAAGGTACCCCGCCGTCTTTACAGTGAAACCCTCTTGAATCCCGCAGGTTGGGCATATATGGGATCCCAATACGGATACCAGTAATACCCTCTTCAAACAATCTGGAATATGACGGGTCACAATAACCTCATTACGTTGTTTACAGAAATTACAACAGACACCGTTGGAAGCAGAAAGTTAGCTCCTTTTTGGTAATACAAGAACCGTGACTTCTAACATTATTGGTGCTAACCACTATAACCGATAATAGTTATGTGGCACTTCATGTTTCATGGAGATTATTGGGGAATTTTCACATATACTTTCCAACAACTTTGCAAACTTGCTCCAAAATAACCGTCTCCCACAAGAGAGCAACATTTGCACTCCGAAATTGGAGTCTGTGCTACCTTTTTGGATGTTTTATGTCAACACCAAGGAAATCCTTGCTAGTCATTTCCTGTTTGTCGGTCTGTCGGTCTATCCGTCTGTCAGTCTGTCGGTCTGTCGGTATGTCGGTCTGTCGGTCTGTCGGTCTGTCGGTCTGTCGGTCTGTCGGTCTGTCGGTCTGTCGGTCTATCGGTCTGTCGGTCTGTCGGTCTGTCGGTCTGTCGGTCTGTCGGTCTGTCGGTCTGTCGGTCTGTCGGTCTGTCGGTCTGTCGGTCTGTCGGTCTGTCGGTCTGTCGGTCTGTCGGTCTGTCGGTCTGTCGGTCTGTCGGTCTGTCGGTCTGTCGGTCTGTCGGTCTGTCGGTCTGTCGGTCTGTCGGTCTGTCGGTCTGTCGGTCTGTCGGTCTGTCGGTCTATCGGTCTATCGGTTTGTCGGTATGTCAGTCTGTCGGTCTGTCGGTTGTCGGTCTGTCTCTGTCTGTTATTGGTCCGTCTGTCGGTCTATGTCTCTCGGTATATCTTCCGGTCTGCCTGCCGTTCTGTTTTGCGATCTGTTATTCCGTCCATCAGTCGGTCTGTCTGTCGGTATGTCTGCTGGTTTGTCTGCTGGAGTGGTGGTCCGTCTATCAGTCTGACTGACTGTTTGTTTGTCATTATATTGATACGTAGCACATACTAGTAATGCAACGAATGAATTTTAGTTTCATAAAATGTGTTGATAATTTGCACATCAATTGTGAACATGATTGTAATGGTCCTCTGCATGTTGCCGAATTCCAAAACGTTTGAATCACTTTTTTCTTTGGAGGAAATTTCAACCGACGAAGGCCCAAGGAACCGAACCTAGAGTTTTCTACGGACGATGGCCGAGAAGGCTCAAACAATCTCAGCTACTGAATTTATTTAGAGAATTTGGTATGTATTCTCATATAAATGAGTCAACACGTAGACATACAGTTTATCTACTTGTATTGGTGTAATTTTTTCCAACGTAAATCTGATCACTGATGTTAGAGATATTAATTCGATAGTATGTGATACATACAAATCTGATCATACTTTCCAAATATGCAGTTTTATACTTTTCATATTGAGGAAAAAGGACATACATACAGATGCGACTTTTCAGAGGACATGTAGGTTGAGGTTATTTTCTGATGATTGGACGAAAAAGTTTCTGCAAAATTCTCTTCGTTTTACTCGAATTTTGTTAATATGTTCGATAATGTATTTAGTTATACGAAGTTCAGGAAGGACTTTGTAAATGGTATAATCAAGAACTCAAAGATCTACATAAAACTTTATGCAAACTTTCAAACATTTCTAAAAGAAAAAAACAACAGGCTTGCCCATACTGATAATGTGATGAAGGAGAGCTGGAACATAACTAATTATTAATCGCAATAGATACAAACAGCTCCCTTCTGAGTTTAGACATAATAATTCAAATATAAGAGGTACAAAGAGTATCTGCGATGCATTCAAAAAATGTTTGATTAATTTTTATCCTACATTTCCTCAATATGAAAACATCAAGCTCTCATCTCACTGAAACAAATAATTCCTTTCAACCCCAACCACTCCTCAAGAAATACAAGATGTCGTTAATCAAAGGCCAATCACTCTGCTAAGCAGCTCCAAACCTAGCATATTACCAAGGGTCTAACACATAATAGAAATAAAACAAAATATATCACATTCTCCTTCAATCGAAATTGGAAAATAGAGAAATTGATAAAGTTAGTTTTATTAAGTTTCTAGGTGTTGTTATAGATCATAAAATGATTTGGGGGGAACATGTTAGTTACATAAATAATAAATTAAGTACAATATCTTTTATGATTAGACAGCTATGAGATACAGTATCTTTCGATGTACTCAGATTATTATACTTTGGATTGGTGCAATCAGTGTTATTCTATAGATTGATATTCTAGGGTAATGCTGCTCATGTTCATAAGGTTTTTAGCATCCAGAAAAAAATTTAAGATGCATCGCAGGTTCAAATCCGAAATCTCACTGTAAATCAGTTTTTGTTCGTTATGGCATTTTAACTCTAGATATGACACAAGAAATCGTCACAACATACACCAGGGTTATTTAAGTTTAGTCTGAGTCAAAACTCTCACATATTATGGGTATAGCATATTACAATAGTTATAAATACTCAACTAAATTGGGATAATATCCATAAGCTCAAAAATAATATATATAATTACTTGGCAAAGCAAGCGTTCTGATCTATCAAGGACTTTTAATTTTAAAATGTTGCTTTCTCAGGTGATAGATTCAAATTCTTATATCAATGTATTTGCATAAGAATATCATTTTTATTGTATGGCAAATCTTATAAATTATTGATGTCGGTGAGTTTTCTGATGAATAAACGTTAGCTATGCATCTATATTTTTTATTTATATTGTGTCCATCTGATCTGTTATTTATTCTCTCAGTTACCATGTACTGCAATGGTTAGATATAATGTGAAACATTATATTTTAAGACGTAAGACTGTTTACTGATATTTTACTCGTTTTATTGACAATATGGTTTAAGCAACTTCTTGATTTTCCACTTACCCTTGTAAAACAGTATTAGTAGTAACATAAATCAAGCATAATTTTGAGGTTATTTAGACTATACTCATTTTGATCTTTCAAACAAATACTAATGTTATGTATAAAATTTTATCGAATTTGCTGTTTGGGTGAAGATAATGATAATATCTATTTTCCTTTGGGAAAAGTACACTCCATATAGGAATCGTAAAATGTATAGGATCATATATGTACAAAATAGAAATAGAATAGGAACAGTTTACACACTAAGAATAACACATATATTATACAAACACTAATAAACTCTAATAAAAATTCCTTCAAACAATACTTGAAGTGATTTAGTTTTGTTAGGTTTTGGGCATCTCATTCAATATTTTTGGTCGAAATATGTTTGGAAATTTACTATGAGTTACATATTTCGAAAAATGTGAATATTGTCTCTCGCCGTGCGGTTATACTATATATGTCTTTCTTCAGAGTACATACGCATTTATTTTTATATACATATAAATCCAACTCGAAAATCACTAGAGAAGTTAATGTTGAAAGTTTATATTTATCAAAGAGCTATTTACAGCTATAACTAACAGCGACTTGCACCACTAACCTAAAGGTGCGTTCTCATTTGCAATATAATGCTTCGAACGCTCAGTGCGTGCTGCAACAAACAATTTTGCAATAAGATTCCTACTGTTTGAAGGGTCGAAATGTTCGCTGCGTTTCCACCGATTAGTGTTGTTTCATATGTTCGTCGTAATAGATGTAAATGATGTCGGTGCTGATGCCATTTTGATCATTCATGCGTTAATTAACAGAGAGAGGAGACCAGAACAAAAAATATGGGCAAGACCTAGAAATATGAAGTTAATGAGGGAGATGAATTACATACAAATAAAACATCTTACAAGTCTGACTGTAGAAGATTTTAAAATCTGATATGGCTGATAGGTCCTACATTTGCCAACAAGAGCACGCCATTTCGAATAGCAATTCCTGTTCAAGACCGCCTGTCTCTTACACTAGGCTAAAGGAGATTTATACAAACCCTTCAATATTTGTTCTAATTGTCAAAACGGTGCATTATAATTATAGAAACCAGTAGTGCACTTAATCAAAGACTTAAAGATAAAATAAAGGCAAATAGGGGAGAAGTGGCATGTAAGAGCCTTTTTTCTGATAGAGCCACTTGCATTATTTTGGTAGTTTAGGAACGGATTTGGATGTTAACTTTATTTTCAAGTAGCGACAATGATTTTCCGTCACCCACAAACATTTGACAGTTTGCCGAAACCAACGGACGCGGGCACGACGAGTTAAAGTTTTTGGCACTCAAACTATTTTGCTTCATTTAAGTTGTTTTTTGGTATTTTATTGTAAAGTAATATGGGTAAATGGCTTGTAAATTTAGTTTGTACATATATTTGGCCCTGAAGTTGCGTGAAAACTGAGCCGCAAAAGTTCTGATATTATTGTTATTTTGAAGATTACATATTATTTTTAAGTTATGAAAGAGGCGGGTTAATGGGCCATAATAGAGCGAGCTGCTTCATAACCCTGCATTTGAAATTTCTGGATAAAATCAAATTATAATAAATATGAATATTCATGTATCATATATCATCAAATTATTTGCTTCAGGTATTGAATTATGGAAAAGCCTGGTTTTTAAAAAACGAATAAGTCCCAAAAATCGAAAATGGACCATTTTCTAAAGCGGGGCCAAGACGGAACACGACACCCAATAATATAAAAATGTCGTCTGCCATCATAACTGAAAAAAAGATAAACGCGTAGTCTGTAGAAAATCATATGGAAACAGTGATCAAGATCGGTTTGAGTGCAAAATTTGTTCTGATTGGGCTCATGAATTCTGTGGCATTAAGGGGAAATTTCATTTCATTTTTAAGACATGTTTCTAGTTTCAAGAAAATTACATTATATATTTCAAAGTTCCTAAAAAGTCTGAATTTTAAAGTTAATCAAATAGATTTATTAGAATTATTATTATTTTTCATAATTGTCAAAATTAGACTTTATTATACAGACTCTCTCTTTCGGTATTGAAAGTGCAACTAAATGTTATGAAAGAGTCAAAATACACATTTTTTCAAAATGAATGTTTTATTGTATTTTATAGTGCTCAAAGTTTTTGCGTATAAAATTATTTACTTTAATGAATAAATGATAGAAAAATGAATTGAAGACAAAAAGTACCTCATTTATTTCAGTACAAGTATATTTTCTTGCTCCGTTAAGTAAACTGGCTTTTTCATGCCTCTTCTCCTCTACATATCTTTTATGGATTAATATTTCCGATAGCTGCAAGGAATACGAAATCTGTGAATTTTTACACAAATCCACTCATTTTAATTTAGCTCTCCCATATTGTAGAGATAGTTATAGACTCTTTAAATGAAAAAGTTTGTTGTACTGTATCTTGATGTTTGAACAATGACTTAAAAACAATATTTATATCTTTCAAGAAGTATAGACGTCTCATCAAAGTTTTGACGTAACTATGTATTTGTGATTTAAACATAAATACGAAGAATAAACTTAGTTTAATCTATCTCACAATTCCCATACCTACATAGATCAGACAAACAAAATATAAAGTTCACAGTTAACTTCTCCAGTTTACTTAAGATTCATTACTTTAGTGGTATCACTTGAGGTGGGACGTTTCACAGAAAGCTTTAATACTTCCTCATCTTCTTTCTCAGCATAGTATTCGCTATTTACTATACTTTATTATTCTAATTCTTTCACTACGTTCATCTTCTATAACCATCTATTTTTGTACGTAAATTTATGCTTTTGCAATTTTCATGTGTTTTAGAACCTTACGGCTTTTTGTTTTCTGGAATTCCGCAGAATTTCTATATTATTTCTCTTGGGCTTACTGATGTTTCTGGATTTTTTCTGTTTTTTTTTAAGATAACATAACTGTATCAAATTAACTCTGGCATTATTTTCGTTGCATATGAGGAAAATATGATTCATATCGTTTTGACTCAGGTTTATATGCTTAATAATATTCGTATTCATTCATCCATTTATTGCTTTTCTCAAATCGTTGTTCATTTTTTGGATACTTACAAATCCTTTGAGGGGTTACATGTACATATTCTCACCTGACTGCAATATACCCTTATATGAAGTATGCATCAATACGCAAAACCAACAATTTTCTATATATCACATGATTAACGGTACAAGAATCAATCAAACGCGTGATATCTATGCAGATATGGTAATGCTACCAAAGATTTGTGAAAGAGTCTCACTTCAGCATATACTAGCAGAAAACTACAATATATATAAGATTATAATTTACTTATACCGGAGAACGTTATTTCAAATCGGAGAGCAGTATAAATACGTGTGGGAAGTGAGATATCAGTCTACTTCACAAAATTCTCCTTTCGAGTCTACGGGCATTTTTGGGCACATTTAAAAGAAAAGTCAAATGCCTAATAGAGCATATTCATAGGAAATTAATGCGAAGTCAAAATACTTGAAATTGAGCAAACTTGATATTGGCGCCTTTTGCCTTCTTGTGTGCTTGCCAGCTAGTACATACCTCAAATTACGATGTTTTGTTGGCATCATATAACATCCCTAACGAATATAATCATCAGGGCTGACGCCGGGAAGTCTCGCACTTAATGTTAAAGTGAGGCAATCAATGCAAATGTAACTCATTATCATATATATATATCCAATATATGATCAGAAAAATATGGTATTCCTACCCACCATGAACAAATTTGAATTCTTGTTGAGAATCGAGTCAATCTCCATAATGTAATTCACGCATATGGTTCTAGCTAAGTGTGTCGATAATTAATATTAACATCAAAATCTGTGCGTTTGAGAAAACAATTTGTCACCGGTCCTTCTATTTCTTATGTAAGATTCTTTAATTTCTTAAGTCTAGATTTGCAGCTTATCAAAAAAAATCGTAGCGTAAGTATATACATACGTACAACAAATTTCATATCTACCCGAAATATCATACTAATACGTTTAATGTTTCTACTTCCTTCATAATATAATTTCAAACTCTCATACCTATGTCAGTATTACTTGTTTTGTTTTAAAAATTAATTTATAAGGCATACGTTTCTGATGCGAGAGAAAATGAAGGTTTGTTAAGAAATAATGAAACACGTTTAGCATTTTTACCGATTTTGCAACTCACCCGAACAGAAGAAAGCACCACCAGTTGAGCACAGAGGACAAACAAAAATAAGTTGCGATAATGAAGCTTATTTATATAAGGGTTGATCGCCATGTGGTGGAGGCAGCGTTGACGTCTCACCCCTATCCGCGGGGAGGGTGGCTGCGCGAAGGAAATCGCTCTCGTAATATCTAGACTAGTCAATAACGGCAAACGAAGATATTGAATGGTTTTGTAGATACCTCAGATGAAACTATTCCTGTCCTTTTTGCAAGACTGCGACCAATTCCTTATTTTCCTCATTTATTATTCTATCATCATGATTATTATATAGATTTTCATTTAATGTATCTATCACATTTAATTTCAGTAAATAATATACATCAACGATTAAAGATCAACATGCATGAATCCACACGGTACAAGAGAAACCTGTCTTTAGTCATTACACATTACATTAGTATTTCTGGCGGTGAAAAACTAATAATAGAGGAGAGAATATTCTCCAAAGAAGCTTTTCGAGACTATTTCTTCTCTGTCTCGATTGTCGTTGTCCCTAACACCTGAAACTACAGTTGTTGCATGCCCAGTCATTGGAGGTACAAGGCCAACCATGTGAATGCTAAGAACACATTTGCTTATGGATCTATTATTATTAAACATATTTTGTTTTGCCAATGAGATTATCAATAAGTTACTCGAAAAAATGAACGCTCGTGTTCTGGGCAAGTAGCAAGGCCAAAAAATAGTCCCACACTAGACTTCAAACGGAAGCAGTTCATCACAAAGCTGTCTCCCGTCAAACTAAAAACTCGTACCGTCTTTTTAAGATAAGTAGCTAAGTAAGAGGTACAATGGCATCGATAATTTGAATACTTTTTTTGTGTTATCGTGCTATAGAGAAGACGCCGGTGCTGTACTACATTCTAAGTTATATAATATATTAGTTCGTGGTGCAAAATGAGAAATGCACTATTTACTGGAAGCTCGTTTTGTAACCTCAAATCTATGGAAGCCAATAAGATCGAGTTATGCTCTGTTGCATAAGACGATGGTTGCTATTGAGTTTATGGCACCAGCTGAAAGTCGCTTCGAAGTAGAAAAAAAACATTAGGTGCCCCTCTTTCAGCTCCGCAAATTTTTCCGTCTTTCCGGCGCATGCTGTCAGGATACCAAGATGACAGGTTTTGGCGAATCTTTCATCCAAGGGAATACAGAGCGCAGGAATCTTTGACTCACAACAAGAGAGGTTTTCTCGTCTCATAAACACTGAGGATTCCAGTTTGTTAAGAGTAGCAAGAGCTTTCAAAGCGTTTAGAAAAAGCAACATTATTGACAATATTGTAAGTAAAACTGAACAATGAACAGCTGTTGAGAAAACTCAATTGAGGCAGCTCTGGTCTCAGAGCAATATAAAAAGGTACTCTGAATTTTGCACAGAAATCAGATGCATGGAGGGATGCCCAATATCCAAATCATCTTCAGGGCGTTAAGTGCAATGCAGAAAACTATACCAGCTACTGCTCTAGAATAATGATCAGATCCGGCCATTATTGAAACATAGCTTCTGGAGACGTTCTCGAAAACACTCCGTGAAGCTTCTGGATTCAACCAAGAAAAGATGTGTAAGATGATTGTGGATGGGATTACAAAGCACCTCCACAATTTGCAACATTTAAGAGAAGTGGCTGATCTGTCCAAATCCTATAGATTCAACCATGGTAATAACTTAACTAGTAACACCGAGAGCCATCAGTACAATGAACACTAGAGGAACCCAAGCAACAACTTCCAAAACATCTTCTAAACTCAATTCTTTTGGAGAACTTCAGCTTTAAGGACAATGATAACAATAATACACATATATCGTCTCATAGCGATTCTAAGTGCGATTGGCATGCTACCTTTGTTGAGCTTATCTATAACAAAAATGAAGTAGTAACACCTCTTAAAAAATATTAAAAAACTGACACAAAAGAGTAATAAGTCGATGCTGGATTAAATGCCTTACTTGGGAATTCACAATTTGGTTTGTGGAACACGAGTTTGATTCGTATAAAGATTAAGTCCAATAAATTGAAGAATAATAAATATATGGTAACACAAAATAGGAAAAATGCCTCATGATAAAACAACGTTCATAGAGAAAACACGAAGTACTGTAGAGTAAACTGCTCACCTATGTATATAAGAACTTGAGTGAAAATGAAAATATAAAGAAGAATCTTGATTAAAAAAGTGAACGACTCTCAGTGGAGTTGGCCTGATCATAATTAGAAATCGTATATCTATATTTTTTGTAGCTTTGGGAGAGCTGGGAGTGGGAAATAGATTGTTGCGGATGATTAAACTAACGCTAGAAGAGACAGAATACTGCTTAAGAATTAGAAGGACTAAAACAAGGCGACTCACTATCTTCAGTGCTGTTCAACTATGCACTTGAATATGTCATACAGAAAGCAAGCTTGAACAGCACAGGACTAGTGTACCATAAGAGACATCAACTTTTGGCATGTGCAAACGATATTGTTGTACGAGAGGTGCTGTTACGATTACAAGAGAGTGCAGAAGGAACTGGGTTAGTAATAAACGAGAAGAAGACGGAGTTGACGGGCATGGACTAAAAATGATTTTGTCGCAGATAGAAAGTTCGAGGTGATAATACACAAAGGAGATGTATACAGGTTTAAAGAGGTAGAGACATATACTTACTTAGGAGCAGAATTCAGCAGAAAACCTGATATGAAGGAAGATATCCAAATCAGACTACTCAAAGCAAACAAGTGTTTATACCAATTTAAAGAGATACTTAACAGCAAATTGCTTTCCAGGGGGGTAAAACCTAGAATGTATGAGACAATGATCAGACCTGTGGTATTGTTTGGGAATGAGACCTAGACGATAGATAAAAGTGGAGAAACTATGCTTGCAGTATGAGAACAAAATTGTCTTCGTAAGATATTCAAAGGAAAGAAGGTGAATAATGTATGGATGAGTCACAGGAACTATTTGACCAACCAGACATCATAGGCACTATCAAGGATAATAGGCTAAGATGGTTAGGGCATATAGAACGGATGGAAGCTTACGGAATGTGGCATAGATGGAAGAAGGAAACGAGGTAGACCAAAGTCCAGATGAATAAATGAAGTGCTGAAAGATATAAAACTGTTGAAGATCAATAATTCGAAAGAAAAGGCAAAAGACAGAAAGCAATGGAGGATATCAAGCCATTGGTCTTCTAGGCCTGTAATGCTAATAATATATATACCTATATCTAATCCATTATTTCAATTAGCTTCTCATTACGATAAATCAAGTTTTTCATTACACATTCTAGTACATTTTCTAGTACCAGTCTTATTTTATTTTGATACACAATACGAATAGTGTGCAGAGACTCGAAAGCATATTTGCACATATAGATACTACCATTTGGCAGCATTTGTTTATCTGAAGTCTCTATTCGTGCTGATAAATATGAAGGACGAAACGACGTATTCTTGAATGGATGAATGAATTTGCAAATCCTTGTTTTATTTTTTCTTATTAGCCATAGTCAGTAGTAGCTACATTAAGCATAAAATAATAAATGACAATAAATGTCCAAGACTGTTTATCCATAGGGTGGCTTTCCACTATGAATAAGTTGTTAAAGAAACTTCGCACTTCCTATTTTGTTGTTTTAAGCAAGATCAAGCATTATAGCTAAAAAAAGAACTTTATAGCTAAATATTTGCAACGCAAGATGAGTATTTAGCTGTCCATAGACAGCCAATATCATTGTGCAACATAAATTGCACAATATTTTGATAGCTGTCCCTAGACGTTCAATAATATTGCGCAATAAATTTATTTGCGCAGTAACTTGATTTATGTGGAGTCAATAGTGATGGCTGTGCAATATATTGGGCAATCAGGGCCACGTATATTCAAGGTTCTTAGAAATATATTGTCGGTCCCTGCCTGTATTCCGCGAAGAATTGATGTCTCTCTTATTGCAGGAATTCTAGTTATTTTCGCAATATTTTTGATACAGCATGTCTACCGATAACCATTTCTGATGCGGTGGGATAATCTTCAGTTTTCACGCCCCACAGCTCAAGAGGTCCATGATAAAGTTCAGTAAATTGCAAAATGCACTTTTTCTGACCTCTCTACGCATTCACCAGCACTTGTTGATACCAACTGACCCTTGATATTGTATAATATTGCCCGGTCAGAAAATACATTTAAAAATTTTGGATCGCATTATCCAACTCTTCAATATTGTTAACACATACTTCCAATAATACTGTGGAAACCCAGATATTGTGCAATGATATGTATAGCGTATCTGGACCTCCTTACTATTGTAATTATTTCCGAATATCAGATAATACGAGGGTCACGCCAAAAGTTTTTTGATACAGAAAAACTAAAAGGTTTTTTTAAAAAACTTTATTGTGTTTTTTTAACATATTCTCCCCCTATCTCAATACATTTACGCATTCCGTAAAACCACTTGTCAAATTCTTGTGACCAACGTTCTTTTGTAAGGTTACTAAGTTCCTCCTCAAATGCAGCGATTACCTCTTCCTCGTTGGAAAAATAGCGATCTCGTAACTTTTATTTAATCTTAGGGAATAAGAAGAAGTCGCACGGAGCTAGGTCCGGAAAATGAGGTGGGTGAGTTTGACACCCTGTTCAGTACGAAAATCAAGTGTTCTAGCGGCGCTGTGGGCGGGTGCGTTGTCATGGTGCCATTGAATACCCGTCAGATCAGTATTTGGACGGTTCTTGCATAGTTCTTGGAAGACTACAGGACCACATTTGGTTATATTCCATTCAAAAGTAACTGCCCTTTGATTTTTCAAGGCTACCTTTGTGATGTTTTATTTAAAAAAATGCAACCATTTTCTTTCCAACACTTTTGGAACGACGAATTTTCATTCTAGGCTTCTCACTTTTAAAGCACCAAACTAATGACTGCTGTTTAGTTTCGGAATCATAATGATTCATCCATGTTTTGTCTCTGGTTATGATATTAAATGTATTTATTTTAATATTTATTGCACAGTTTCTACAGTTTCCGGAGTAACAGCAGAGGGTGGTCGACCTGTGCGAGGTTCATCATCGAGTGAGACCGGGCTCCTTTTAAACTCAGCAAACCAATTAAAAACTATAGCCCTAGAAGGAGCAGAGTCCCCAAAGCAACCCACTAAACTTCCGTTACATTCTGATTGTTTTAGTCCCTTTTTATAGTCATACAAAGTCATGGCTCGAATATCGTGACTTCCCGGTTCCATTTTTACGTTAAAATTCTTCCTACACTTAGATGCATTCGAGACCGTGACGAGGCAACTGCTGAATGATTCAAACGCTGCCTTTGCGTGTAAGCATTTACAACTTTAGACAAAGTAGCTGCGTACTCAAACTTGTTTAAAGATTAGGAACATCTAAAGACTTTCAGCGTGACCCTCGTATTTTGATGTATCATGAAATTTGAAGTCATTTATTTCCGTCCGCATGTATGATTCTTTGTCTGTTAAGTGGGGAAAAATGGCTTATTCATTCTCCTCCATAACATGCACAGGATAATAATTGCTACCTGGAAAAAGGAAGTGTGTGATGTGACTGCTTGCTAGGGGTACGTAAATTTCATTTATGCGAAACTTGTGTGAATATATGCGATATTGTAAATTGAAACCAATAATAGCAAATATTTGTTTTTTTTTCATTTTATTGTGGAAACATTCAAAATCGTCATATGCGACTTCCGCATATCAATTCATCAATTCTAATATTGCTATAACTGCAACATTACCATAAATATGAGTCTATTTGGGTGTTTGAACCAATGTACAAAATTTCAAAAGCGTATGTATACTTCTATATCAATGTATGTTTGTTTTCGAATTTTTAGCAACAACTACTCAAGAATCTTTAAGATTGGTAAGTGGTGAAAGTTTTGTCAGAATGGGATCAGTAATTTATAGAGTAAGATCCTAGAATCAGGACTCACAGGTCATTTCAACAAAGCTAATATTTTCATCATAAAAATAGTTCAGTATGTGGTTAAGATTGTTGAGTATTCGTTAGGTTGTAATCTAGGCTATATCGGAGACATGACAAATTTTTGTAGAGGCTTGTTAGAAACTAATTTTCATTATCGACAGACACCTTTCTGTAGGCCAAACGTCTCAAAATATCGAGCTATTCTCGTTATATACCCCATCTCGGATTATATGACTACTTACCTAAAGCGGCTTTCAGGAGGGCAGTTGTCAGGAAAATTAATTGGATCACAAAACCTTTCCTACTTTAAAGGAAGTGTTCGATCGATTTTTTTATTATTATTTTATAAAGTAACATTGCCATGTATTTGTATTTGCAGCGGATGCTGTTAATTTACTCAACAGAAACAATGCAAATGATAATAGTGAGACTTAATCACTGCCGTCACTGGATGAATTGGACTGCGAAATAGGCAAACCCCGCATATTTTCTTATTTTCTTGTGCAATATAGTCGTTTCCACAACATAGAGAGTATAAAACTAGTAATTATATGAAAATGACAAACCTGTAAGGCCTAGATGTAACCGACACCGTTTAACGAGGAAATAATTGACCGATCTTCATACTTCAGCTGATACGGCAAAAACAAGGTGGAATATGATCCGTAATCGTTATGGAAAGGTGAGGCGGAAGCTTCAAGAGACCAAGTCAGATAAGCAGCATTCCGAATATCCGGTCTAGCCACTATTCAATGCTTTAGGAAATCTTGATACTGTGATTATTCCAAGAAAATGAGTTGATTGAATTTTTTGCATGGAGATTCGATGTCATTGTAAAGTCATTCAATTCAAGATCAGAATGCTTCATAATCTCACAAATTGTCTGCGATACAGTTACAACTGATTCAACATGGTGTTAATTTATACAAAATATCGCCAACAAGTACTTATAAGCTTCTCAAACGTCGTTAAGAAGATGTTTTTAGTCTTCGTGACAGAAAAATCAGATATCAAACTCTTGGAGCTCTTAATCATGATTTGCTCATCATGCTGCATGTCTCCGTCTTGGACCATCATGTCGGTTAACCTCAGAAATTCTTGTTACAAAACTCGATGCACCACATCATAATATGAAAGTAAATGGAGCAATATGGGAAAAGGTTGAGAAAAAAATTGTTAAACTCATGTGTGAAATCCGATAGGACTGTCTAGTTACTCTGGTTGAAACCAGTGCAATTTTAACAGTCGTCCTAGTCTAACAAGTTTGAGGACATTGCACCGCTGAATGCACCCCTGTCAACAGTTCAAATAATGGAACATATGCTCGTCTATAGTTCAATTTGCATTATATGTAAACAACAAATTAAACTTCATAAAAGATTTGAAAAAATGAAAGACCTAATTTAAGATCCAGATGACAAACAAGACTATTGTATGGTGTAATGGTAAGGTAATCAGAGAAAAGTTTGTATTTCTGATACCCACTCAATAATCATATTTCCAGTATGGTGAAGTACGCAAATAAGTTGACAATGCCACGAAATGATATCAGTTTAGGCATAAGTATATTTGAATCAGATTTTGGAACTGTTGATAGTTAGAAAAATTGATTTGAAATGTATTGAAAAACTTAATCTTCCATAATCTAAAATAATGACAAAACTTTCAAGTTTTCGAAAAATACCATTATTTCCAGTATATCCAAAACGTACTTGGAGTGAATCAGCAACTGTACATTTCAATCAATCTCTCATCATTGATCTTGAAAGGCCAAATAGCATTTTCGTCATTATGCTATTCGTTAAAGCAGAACCTAATCAAATTTCCCTTTTTGACAAAAGCTAACTACGCTCTGAAATGCAGTATGACACGAGGTTGCTTGAAACATTCAAGTAGCATCGAAAATCCGTGTATATATTATTTTGACTTCACAGTTATTTAAAAGATTATATTATTTATTGAAGGCAAATAATTGTAGAATTAATAGCACGTTTTTTAGCAATGCCAAAAAATGAGATCTCTCCGAATTCTTGTGACCTGCAGAAAAAAATTTGAAACTACTAGAAAATTACGAAAAATGAGGTTTACGCCTGTTTAGTTTTTTTTTGACGATCACGGCTCACTACAGAGCTTATTTTCGCGGAAAGTCAAACGATGAAATAACATGTTTACAAGAAATGTCGTTAGCATGTCTATTTAGACCGACAGTACAGACAGGCAAATGGAATGAATGACAGATTTTTGTAATGCAAACATCATCAAACGTCTAAACGCATAAACGCAAATTTGACACTCTTCCCGATCACAATACTTCTCAAGCCAATGCGTGAACAGTAAAATATTATTTACAATATTTAAGTCATCTTCCAGAAGCTACATACATATAGCTTATACTCTTACATGGTTAATTATTTTCTGCTCATTAACAAGAGATGATCCGAATTAGCCTACAAATAAACAGTGGAGGACAGCGTCCTGATTGGTTAATTAAAACCGGACAAGCTCATTATTTGATAACGAACGGACGCTATTAACAGAGAGGGGATTTACCTCGTTATTTGTATAATCAATGTTACCTTTAGGTATATCACAGGAAAGGGTAACTCTATACCTGTTTACTCCTCATTAACTGAATTTTTAACTAGTTCCAATACTCAGTCGGATACATCAGAATTATTTCGTAAGATGGTATTTTAGCTACACGTGCACCAGTATTTTTTTATAGATAACCTCATGCAAAAGCAGATAGCCAATCGCGCTTCATAAGCGCTGCGAGATGATAAATGTCTATTCATATTTGACCTCAAAACGCTGTAGATTGTTACCATCGGGGAACCAAGTCCCCGGTAGCTCAGTCCACCATGCCGAGTAAAGTAAGGCTTTTGGAAGAGACTGTTTCGAGGCGTTGTAAGCTCGACCAGGTGAGGATGTGCCCGATGAGCTCCTCTAGTGTTTGCTGTACTGGCGACTTTTGGAGTTATCATGAAACCGATATTATCTGCATTATGCATTAGTATATGGTTGTAACATAGGGTACACCGAATTCACTATTAAAAAGTATCGGTCATAACATTGTATTAGTATCTCTGTCATCAGTCTATCTGCATCATTACAGTAGAAGACGTTCGGAGTAAATCTACTTGACTTTATTTTTGTCACAAATTATCTAATACCTACAAACATTTGCATTTTGGAGGGAAGATGTGAAGAATATAGTTTATTGATTATTTTTGCATTTGCCACAAATAGTTGTAAGGTGATTATTCAACTTTAGAATCACAAAAATATTTGTTGAATTTACAGCAAATGTATCCTTCTCCAGTTTCATGGAATGGCCTGAAAAAATGAATATTCTTTCCAAAGTTAGCAATAGATTGGTACTCTTCAAATGGCAATAAGTCGATTTTTAATGGGTTAATCGATATTTTAATCATAAAAAATGGTATGGATGATGAAAGTTTATGTATGGACACATCTGTAATTAATAGAAGAATAGCAGTGAATAAATATCAGCATAAGCCTGTTTCACCTACTTCTATATCCCTGATGGTGCGTCGGCAGGTTTTGTTCAAACAAAAAGTGGCATGTGTGCCCGGATAACTACATAGTATCTGTATCAGTTCTCATCGTATTGTTAAACTAGTTGTATCTGTAACACTTTGTGAGCAGAGAATAATTGAGTGGATATCTTGACAGCTTATGATGCCTCTTTATTTTCTGCTACACGTTAATAAATAATTATCGAGTTATTATGGGATAATTAATAGCTATAATGTCTCCCTTGATAGACCTAGCTACGAATTGACAGCATTATTAATCATTGGAGGTGAAGTTCGATTGATATTATCAATATGGAATTGATAGGCTGGTTACTTTCCACACATTATGGAATTCCATGCATGACCAGATTCTGATTGTAGGCCTGATAAGAAGTATGAGTTTCAGGAAACAGTGGATTAGCCAAAATTTTTCCTGGGTCTTAACTGGAAAATATTAAGAAAGCATCAATGCAGTACTCAGAACCCAGTACATCCCTGCAGCATGGAATACCGTTGAGGTAATCATGATTGCCAAGAAGGTGGCTTCTATACCTCAAGAAATGTGGAACATTAATCACATGACATAATCGGTGTTTCCTACTTTAACTGATCCTGTAAACATATATTTTTGGATAAGTTTCGTTACCATCAGGTTCATGTTTGATGACTGATAATTATTTCAAATACGTATGTGAACATATTAATATTGTTATTATTTATGATATAAAAAAGTGTAAATTATTATAATTATGATTAGTTTTACTATAAGAAAAAAAAAAGATGTGCAGCCTGGACTCCGATAAATCGGGCCTCTGTTCCATTTCTCAGCATCTGCTCCCCACACAGTGGGGTAGGCAAGCACTGGGTCTGCCATTCGTGTGCCCTGAGACGTAGAGAACAGAGGATTCTGTATCCTTCCGGTCAATATGCTTGCCGATGGACGAAATGCCGGTATCGATTTTAAAGCAGAGAACAGCGTATTTATCATTCCACCTAAGGATTCAATGACTATTACTAGCAGACTAACAGTGTGGTCCGGCGAAAGCCAATGAAGATTCTGAGGAGCTCCTGTTACTTGGTCCGCTTCTACACCTCCTTCAAGACGATGTTTATCTCGGCAGGAGCCGAGAATTCAATAGCGAACATCTTCTTTTGTTGGTAGTCAAGGAGGACCATGTCGGGCTTATTAGCTTGCACAAGTTCGAGCGTGGGGAACAAATAGTTCCAGTATATCCGGCATCTCTCGCTTCCCAACACGGCCTCAATATTCCATGGAGGGTAGGGTAGCAGAGGTGTCATATCAATTCCGTATGAGTGCGTCAAATGATATTCGTAGAGCTGCGTTGTGGCGACAGACGTAAGCAGTGCCAGCGTACACCCTACAGGAGGAGCATAAGCGTCTCTGGCGCCTGTCGGCAAGCTTTTACAGCTGGTATCGGCTACTTGCATACCCATAACCCTACTACGATATACCAAGGTACTACACCATCCGGGTAAGCCATTATGAAGCTCTCAGTCTCTGACTTCAACCCACTAGACCTTAGGAAAGAAAAGGTCAAGTGTTGAGACAAGCCATGCTCTTCTAGGGGTGTGTAGTAGATTCCATGCATGTGCTTGTCTTTTTGAAGCCTCATTTGCCGTTCTACCTGACCAGTTCGTCATGGTCTAACGGTAAAGGTGCCTGCCTAGAATGCAGGAGGTTGTGGATTCGATCCCCACTGGCGACAAATTTTTCTTTCTAATTTTTCTAAATATCATTAGTTGTCCACTTACGAATTACAGTGTAATCCGATAAAATTCTGTGATAGTATTTTCTGAAGGCGGCAGATTTCCGCACTTGACTCAATCAACTTGATGGACTCTGCTAGTTATCGGCCGAAGATAGTATCGGCCTCTGGCACTAGATGTCTAATCAAAGATCGAGCTGTACAGGCTAGAAAATTAGTAAGAAGAATTGCACAGGAGGGATGTACCTTCCATAGCGCATTTGCCATTCTACCTGACCAGTTCGTCATGTTCTAACGGTAAAGGCGCCTGCCTAGAATGCAGGAGGTTGTGGGTTCGATTCCCACTGGCGACAAAAATTTTTCTTTCTAATTTTTCTAAATATCATTAGTTGTTCACTTACGGATTGCAGTGTAATCCGATAAAATTCTGTAATACTCAGAAGAAAATTGGATTTAGCAGTTTTGATGTGGGTTTTAAGTTGGGCGGAAGCTCGCTTAAAGTCTAGTGTGATCATGAGTTCTTCGGCTGCTCTACTTGCTGCCCTACAAGGAAAGGCTCTTCTACCCGCATTTTCGTGCTCACGCAATGAGAGGATCGGTGCTCCTCATCACTTAGCAGGCTGTGCCCAGTACCACTCTGCTATGCAGACGGTCCAAACTCAATAATCCACGCCTCTCCAGGTATCTTGGGAGGTATATACGCAAGACTGAGGACTTAGAATGCAAACTTCTCTCTATATTCATCCTTTTCCGGGTCTTTGGATATCTTCCCAAAACAGGTGCTTTGAACGTTGGTGGGATTGGGAATTGCATTATTTCTTGATTATAGTAACTGTGTATACCTTGTATTAGTATGTATCTTGTAGTTAGTGTATGGTGTATGACTTTTGCTCTATAGTCATGCCTCGCTGTGATTCAGTTTCTGATAGAGTTTTGCATCCGCTTGTAATATGTTCTATTGTTTCGTTTTGTTGGTGTGATTTTCTGCAATTGTCATCTGTTATGGGTCTTCAATATATACTTTTTGTAGTAGTCACTTGTTTTTCGATAGCAAGCATGAAACCGTCTGTTTCTGGAAAAAGTTGTCCATCCTGCAGCTAGGTGTTAATGTTATCATGTGTCAATGGTATGAATGTTTTCGATTCAGTGTTTTTTTGTTGTGATTGTGCGTTTAGACTAGAAAGGAAATGACGTGATTAGTTCTTTTCTGCTTTCACTATCGCTCTATGTAAGTTTCTTTGCTGTTTTGAAAAAAATGTCTGAGTGTTTGTATTTGTTTTGTATGATGTGATTGTATGTTTATAATTCTTCTGCCTCCTTGCTTTTTAGCTATAGTCAGTCTCTTTCTGTGCATGAGTTTAGGTGTAACATACTGAGTTATTATGCTAACTATAACAATTATGAATCATTACACTTCACTCAGAATTTGCAGGTTCACCTAAATACTCGTACAATTAAAGATAGTAAATCAATATAAACCTCGTGATGTGAAAAGTTTAGATTGATTTATTTGATGGAAGTTCGAAATATAACTTTTGAAAAATATAATGAATGTTATTTTATTATATTGATAATCATTATGTCAAGGCAGTTTGCTGAGAATCAATTTGAACTAATGTATTTTAAAGTACGGTTTTGACATCATATAAATTGTGGTTGGAAAGATTTGTTAATCTCTAATAACTGTAGTTTATTGTTTCTTCGGGAAAACGAATTTACTTACTAATAATATGGTATCAAATATTCACTAGATGTTAATTGCAAACACACTTAATATTTCATTTTGCCCAATCCCTTGCATAAAATGAAGGGGCATGCAATAAACGAAACTTCAGATCGATGTGCTATAATTTTGCTTTTTATATAATAATATAATCACAGCGCAGAGGTTCTCCAGATGAATGACTCAAAAAGTCGTGTTTTCCGAGTGCACGTCAGAATTGTTCGCAGTAACTTGCTGCAGCAGCCGAGAGACACCAAATGAACTCATCACGACGCGACTTGCAGGGCACCCGGAAAGCGGAAGGGTACGGGGAGAGGGCATACCTACAGACAGAGCCATAGAGCACCCTAATGAAGGTGGAATGCGACCGCAATGTATAAGGGTTGAGGGCGGCTTTTGTACAAGTCTGCGCAAACGCAGTTCATGCCCGGATGATACAGATAGGCGGGGCGTTCGCCGACCTGGGATAATCATGGTATCCCGGAGCTATGCAGACAAACTCGGAGTGGCGTATGAAACGAATGCATGCGGATGCTGTATCAGACCATGCACGTAGAATTGAGTCGGTAATCAGGATACATTACTTCTCATCAAATAATTTCTTCGTTAGATAGTAGATTGTATCCATATTAAAATTAAACAGCGATTTTTAGTTTTAATAGCATTTTACTTTTAGTTTCAAAGCAGAAGATCTAAGCCAGAAAGTGTAGCTTTTTATAATTAATGAATAACAGCAGTTTTTGCTCTTCTTAGTTTTGAAGATTGCGGCATCGAGGCGAGCAAGTTGCTTGAATGAATAGGCAAAAGAACGAATCTACGAATACTTGTCATTCTCAGCTTGCCTGTTGCCTATTTTGTCAAAAACTAATTGTATCCACTTCACCTGAGACTGCAAAGTAGGATATCCCGAGCACGAAGGACCAGACATTTCGTGACCAGTGCACTATATTCAATAAGAACTGCAATTTGCAAGTAAAGTTTTATTTTTTTATTAACATTCAATACAGTGATAATGCAGCTAAATTGCAAGGAACAAATTTGTATCCAGCGTTTGATGGAGGCTTTTCGCGTTCCATGTCCGTAGTATTGCGTCTCTGTAAAAACGCAACCACCACAAAATTACCAATACGACACTTACTGTTATCAGCAGGCATTGTGTTGAAAATATATGGATGCTAATCGCTGCTAAACATCGTTGATGGCGGGAGGTTTGGTTGTTTTCTGAGATGACTTCTTGTCTTTTCCGACTACGAATATACAGGTGCTACAGAGTGTTGATTAAATATAGTTTTACTGGAGCGACTTGTATTAACAGGTAGTAACAGCCAAAACCTCTCCAAGCGTAGCCTTAAATTTTACTAAAAATATCGCCTGCTATTGACCGAAATAACATATAAACCTACCAGTTTAAAAAGCTAGCTGTCACAGGTATTTAGCTCCAGTATCTCACCAGGAACTATATCAGGAGCAGTTTTCGTTCGAGAGTCGAACCGTGCTTCTCCCGAAGACATGCTTAATCTCGCATATATAAAACCTGCATTTATAACCAACCAGGATCAGGAATTAACTAGATTCAAGTAAAATCTCCTGCAAAGTTGAAACCATTATATGGCTTAGATATACTACTCGTACAGCGTATTATGTATCTGTTAGAATATCTTGCGGTGGATGATCTAATAGTGGAATGCATCAAGGGGCCCAAGGGGCCGAATCACCCCTCAAAGATGGTATTGAATTCTATGGCGATACGATGATAGATTAAAAGGCACATTGATAATTTTCTCTTGGAATGTAATCCAGAATGGAGAATGTACATTTTTGTTGAAAAAATTGAAAAAATAAAAATCTTAGTGTGTAATATTAGGTGGTAAAAGGGATCATACCTCATTCATAATAAGTTTCCAAGCGACTTATATATAAGTTTTTGTAATACCTATATGTTTCAGTTTGGCGGTGATATCCGCAAAAATTATTTATTTCTATTGACATGTTTCCGGACTTGTAAAAAAAGTTCCGTCAATTGCCATTTCATACTGCATATTCATATAAACGCCCGCGCCCGGATTAACAAACTAGCCAGTCGGACTCTATCAGCTACTAATCCGACCTCTTAAATTTACGTAAGTACCTCAGGGTGGCGATGAGACCATATCCAACAGGTAAGTACGGTACAAAAGTTTTTCTACTTAAGCACATCTGGTTAAAACTGGTCGGCAAGACAAAAGTCGCTGCCACTAGCATACATTGCTAGTATTGCTCAACTCAAACAAGTAGAGCTATGCGTTCCTCTTTTGTTTTATTGCAACGGTAACAGCGGAAAAGAAAGAGACCCTTATTTTGGTACCATTGCAAATAACGTGATCAGTCACTACATCTTCATTCGTTTATGACTGACGTGACTGCCACTGTCTTAGAAATAATTATTATCTGAACTTATTATGAATTCACGATACACAATTCATAAAACTTACCACGTAACGTTACTTTGGAAGAAAGTATAAAAATTTAATAAAACCAAGTTGATGGCGCATCTCATTTCACTGCTGCAACCATATTCATCTCGACAGAACATTTTAATAAATTCTGCGAGCAGGCGGCGGTAGATATCAAAGACAGTCAAACCGCTTTCAAGAGTGCTCCAGAAATATTATCAAGCATCACTTTAATATTATACCTACCTCCAAACGAAAAACGAGATTTTTCTCCCTCCCGTCTTTTCACGTATTCAAGTTTGCCAGCAAATTATAATCCGCCAGGTGTATATTGTTGATTCAGATATGATGTGCTTACACAAAAATTGTGTGTTATGAGATCTTCCCGTCTGTTTGACTATAACCCACATACTAATATAGCTTGAAGCAATGCAAATCAGTTTAATTGGGTAAAATCCATATAGCAGAGATGATGCACACCTCTAGATAATACCCAAAAGGCATATGCTTTGACTACACTCACTGACATATATCTATGTGATTGGTGATTGCAGCAATTGCTGTATCATTAACCGTTCATACGCTTTAGGAATATGGAATGCAAGTAATCGTGCAGTTATTTTCCTATTGATACAATGGTCAGTACAACAATAGCCAGATTGACTTGTACAGATTGTACTATTTCAAAAACTAAAACATACCCGTATTATACCAATACCAGTTGATTCCAATTAATTTGATTGCTGGATCCCTTGGACTGAGATTTGCAATGCTTCGCAGCAGCAGTCCTCAAACATTTCTTAATGAAAAACTGTTGGTAGTTAAATAAGATTAAATGTGAATCTGGATACAAAGAAATAATTCTGATAAATACTTATTTAGCATAACTTCTCCGAAGTACTACACTGCTTTAAGTTTCTAGGGTCCTTGTTCATTTTTTAGACAGTTTAAAATATTTTGAAGGATTCTGTACCGGTTTCCATTATATCAAACTGAATTTATACCAAATATACACCAATAGGCAAATTCAACGATTTTTTCACATCCCATAAAAATCATGGTGATCATAAAAATCACCCGGTTTTAGGTACTACTACCAAAATATAATCAAAAACAAAACTGCAAGAAAGTTGAAAAAATGGAATACGTTTAACTTGATCGCCTCGCTGACAAGAAATTTATGTTGTTAGTATACCGGAAAATTAACCAGAAAAAAAATTACATAAAACGGTATCATTACAGCATTTATCTCTCAAACTCAGAAACGATCAAAAAAATTGGAGCTCTTATGGAATAGAATTTCGTCTTGAGCAAACTGCTGTGGTAATAAACCCTCAAAACAACAGCTTTACTAAGGTGGCATTCCAGCTTATATGCGGCCGCCATTAGAGGTCTCATCATTCCACCGCCGAAAGACAAATCTGCACCACAAAGGGCGCCCCTCGCACCCCCCAATTCATCCCGCGAATGGGCGTGCCCCGTAAAACCCCACCCCCGCGGCGTTGGAGGGGGTGGTAAATGATACCCGATCAAGGGGATGAGAGCACACCTTGATAGCTGTGTCAGTTACGTTATCTCATCTCCGTTTACATATAGATATACCTACGCGGCCGGTTGCTTCTTCATTTGTTGCGTTAATGCAGTTTGATGGACAGTGGATGAAGATGGTGATAGTGATATAGTGAAGGTGGCGAAAACGATTGAATAAATTATTTTGGCGGTAGGAATTAGTGATTGTACTGGGTGTCCTGTGGATAGTTATTCAATCATATACGAAATACGATGGTAGGTTTGCTAGATAGTGCTTTATTAAGACCTAGCGATAGGTTTATTTCCCAACCAGGAACTCAATCACTGTGACAAGATCAAAGTGTTGTCTATACAAAGCTAATTTATGCCTTTCTGGAGTTCGCTTCAGCTTATTTTCATCAGGGTATGATTCAATGAATAATCATATATACTACATAAATCATTTGTTTGACTGATTTGTAGCTAGGTTTGACTCAGTTATTTCTCTTGGATGCATAGTGCTCTTCATTCTTTTGTCATCTTTGATTATCGGACAGCAAGTAGGATAAGTTGAGGGCGACACTACAATTAAGAGCATGAATGATGCATGTTGAACTAAAAAACTATCAAATAAATAAACATAAAAATTCACCTTTCAAAACAGATATGAATAATAACAGAATATATATAAATATGGTAAAGGGTGTTTCATACATCATGCACCTTGCTGATAGTGCCCGCAGAAGACTGATTTTATTTGCAATTTTACAACCTTTTACTAGAATAGTCCTAGATCACCATATGTTTTGAATATCGATATTACGTTGTACTAGGTATATTGGTTCGTTGCATGCATGTTATTCCGTGAACTAGGTTACATTACTCTATTTAATGACGTGTTTTCATCATGATATATTTAATGAACACTTAAAAAAAACTTTTTTATTTCAACAATGGCTATGGAAAATGTATTTTCTTTTATAAGTAAACATTAGTTAGCAGTTAAAAACCGATTCTAGTCTTCAACGATCTTTACAATCATTGTCCCCCGTTACTGCTTATTTTCTGAATCACAACAACATATTATTGCTGAAATAGCCCTGAAACAGAATGCATACCCGTTTCATTTTTTTTCCTGTTATTTCTAAAGTGAATGCCTTTAAGTTATTCAAAAATATGGGCCTGCCAAGTATATAGATAGGACTGAGTTTAACGAGCATACTGTTTCTCTTTGTTATTCTATTTAAAAAAGTTAAAAATTACATCTCCTAAGACGATGTATCAGATTAGAATGTTTAGAAAAATATTGACTGACACAGAATGATCGAAATGAGTGACATGGTTTTTTGTATTGTATATGTCATGGTACATCAAGGAAACCTAAAATTTTGAATTCGAATACGGTACTGGCTCGCCCATTGATGTGGAGAGTAAAAATCGAATTCTGCCTTTGACAAGCTGTTTGCACGAAGGCAGCCATGGAGATTATAGATACTCTTACTTGTTGAAACTCTACCATCATTTAAATTAAAAAATACGAAAAAACCGTGATAATACATGAGTAGTTTGAGAGTATTGAAGATGACCAGACAGATCAATCAACAAACAGAATGATTAACAGGAGTTGACGTTGACAAAAATCAGTAACATCACAAAATTCAAAATTTGTGATTGAATATTACAAGTTTGCACTAATCACTGTAAGACAAGACATGTCGCAGGCCAGACGTCTGAGGATCACTGCACTTGTTCTTGCCTTAATTATTCGAAATGTAATAGACTGATCTTGATACAATGTTAGCTATGAGTTATTTCTTAATGTGTAATGACAAAACAATTTCTATGTTTTCAAGAATGGCTACAGTTGCAGGATTCAAGGTTGCCGATGGAACTGAATCAGTTTGTTTTGAAATAGAAGGTAACTTGGTAGGCGGGGGTTGTAGGAACTCTCAAAATCATTGTATTGATAATAAATTTCCATTGAATATAAACCTTACCGTGGTAATATTTCGTTCAGGTGTTTGGTGCGACCAGGGTTCAGAGAAAAGTTTTTTTCCCATCCAGTTTGTTGAATGGGATAAATATCTCATAAGGTGGTAAATATGGTGAATGTGCAAAAAGTAGAGACGAACCGCGACAGTGAGGTACAAAATAAACCCAAATGAAACTAATTGGTGACCCCTGCCCTAGACGGAAATTGTTCTCAGTTTTGATGTGAATTTCTGGTTGGGCGAAAGTCAGCTTTGTTGTGAAAATACCTATTGAAGCTCAACAGTTTCCATTTTTATAGATTACTACGTAACCTACCTCCATGATGCTGCACCATTACAATTATCCTACATCTCTGAGCCACTTTCTTAACTACCATCAATTAGAAGACGCAAGTGTCAACGATAATGACCACGCAACACCATTATCATGTGAGGAACTCACACAAGACGACGACCCCAGGTGTAAAAGTAACTCATCTGCCAATAACAACAAATCGTTCACTATTGCTGCAATATTGGGATTGAAAGGAGATGGAAAAGATGCAAGTAAGTAACATAATTTTCTATTCAGAAAGCTACTTCCTAACAAAAATATATATGAAGAATAATGTAGATTGTAGGTGTTCTTACTTGGTGGAACTCTTCCATCATGCAGATAAAAGGTTTGTGTATTTAACACACAGTTTCACAAATCAAACTCTTTTTCTTCCAGTGACGCGGTTCGATTCATATTTCAATCATAGTCGAACTGTAATTTTCAACAAAGGCTACCCATATTACATGCCAACTAGCTAACTAGATCCTATCATGGATACAAAGCTAAGGCTCTCAAATCTAGCACACTATTAATCCTGTCTAGTTATATTAAATTATTCATTTTTTCTTTCTTTTGTCTTTCTTAGGAGAATTTTTTTTTGGCAACTGCATTTATAGTAGTGTTAAGGGAAACCCCTACCAAACGTCATCGATCGCCGTCAAAATGTCCTTAAAATATTTCATGTGATAAACTTTTTTCTTTTTCAAAGATATTTAAGGTTTTTAGATATTTTATTCCTCAGGCCATTTCATTCTTCTTAATTTATTGACTTACGATATTTCAAGCGTAAGTTAACATAGAATACAAATAGATGGAAACCTACAGCAGCGTATCGATAAAAATTGAGTTTAAAGAACAATCTGTTCATTTACTACAATGAAATCAGGATTTCGTAGATATATTTTGAATCTCTAATGTTTCCATGAAGTTTAGATCATGTATTTTGTTATAAGTATGAAGTATACTCATTCTAGTCTTGTCGCCAACTTTATGATTAGTATCTATTAAGTGGTAATTTTCTCTTTCTGGATGTTGGTTCTTGAAAGCACCCATAATGTTCTCAGTGTTTTGTATGTATGTATGCTCTAGCTGTCTGACCAACATTACAGAAGGTGCATGAAATCCTATAAATACCTGACTTGCACATATCTGGTTATTTCTCTTATGCATTCATTGAATATGATCTCGAGTTATGTGCTGACCTGTTAGCTATAATTATTTGATTATCATACACTGTTTTTATTGTTGTAAATGATAAAATTCTAACTGACTAATATTTTAAACTAAATTTTTATCGATACACTACTATAGGTTTACATCTATTTGTATTCTATATTAACTTACTCTTGAAATATCTTAAGTCATATAATGTATTAAGAAGAATGATTATAGCTTAAAGACATTGTGATGGCGATTTTTAAGGTTTTGTAGTGGTTTCCTTTAACAGTAGTGCAAATGCAGTCGCCAAAAAAGATTTCTCTAAGACAGACAAAAGAAAGTAAAAATAAATAATTTAATAGATTAGCTAGACAGGATAAATAGTATGCTAGATTTTGTATCCATGATCGGATCTAGTTAGCTTGTTTGCAATTCATCTGGATAGCCTTTTTTAAAAGTCAAGTCTGACAATCCGACGATGATTTAAATATAAATAGAAACGCGTCACTGAAAGAAAGAAAGTTTTATTTATGAAACTGTGTCAAATACACAATACATTTATCTGCATATTGATAATATTAATCCGATTACCCGATTTAATTTTTTTTCAGATAGTTCCAACCAAGACTTAAACGTAATGAACCTCTCAGTTCACACTGATGCAGACAGGGATTTCATGGCCAACTGCCATCGATTGCAACTACCTGTACACAGGCCAAATATAGCTGTTAATGCTGGGGCATCTACTGTACACTATACACCTGTAGCTGGGTCACATGGAGTGATAGGCGGTAGAACGAACGGTAGGTCAATGAACAGTAACGACAATGCATATATGTATACAATCTATCAGATCACACGATGTAGGGACTTGCGATGCTTTTACTTCCCATGCCAATAGGCATGTATATATTACAAAAAACATATCACTCGGGTTGGTCCGTCTGTTTGTCGTCTGTCCGATAATCCTTGACCGCTCTATAACTGGACAAGTGCTATTCGGATTTTATATGACATTTTTAGATACCGGCTTACTACTATACAACAGATGGAACAGCTTAGTTTTTTTAATCGGTGCAGTAGCGGCTCACACATTCAAACTTTGATTTTGGAAGTTTACTCTGATCGTTTACCGAATTTCTTTGAGGGAGTCATAGAAAGGGAATAACGGTAGGGGAAATCTAATTAGTTTTTGATAATAAAAAGAAAATAAAATGAATTGTGATGATATTGAACCCGGTTATTCTCCGTACGTGTTGGACATACATAATTGCCAACAAAACACATGATATAATGATATATCACTAGTGCTGATGAGTTTTACGTTATATCCGACCTACGAACATGATTTAAATCATTGACTTATTTCCAAATTATATAATAGATCTAAACCGTTTAAATTGATTTAATTTACGGCATTCATGAGAGTAGTTTATTTGGATTTCTAAAAAGGTTTAATGTGTTAGGCTTCTGTTTCAGCAACAACTACTGCAGATTAACTGGTGATCCAATTGAAGTAAATTTTGGAAATATTTGATTTGATTATGGAAATTTTAGAACGTTTAAATTATGACGCTTTAGTTTTTCAAAATTATTCAATATAATTCAAAATTAATTCCGAAATATTGACAGTCCCAAACATCGATACATTTTTTTAATTTCTGCAGTGACCTATTACGTGGCAATTATGTTATGTTATGTGTAGTATTCGTTAGACATACAAGATTTTTTCACATTGCCTTCAAACCACAGAAATTAATTACATTTATTTATAATACATATGGTTACGTTATTGATGCGTTTCGAATGCATAAAATAAATTTAATCATTCAATTAATTCTTACGCCAATGGGTGGGGAAGTATTGTAATCATGAAAAATTCAAGACATACGAGTATAAATCACAAAAAACCAAATCACTTATTTCGATTAGTCGGTATGTCTGTTTGCCTCTCTGTCCGGTCATTCTTGACCCTTCTATAACGCGGAAAGTACCATTCTGATTTTGATTGAACTTTCACACTAAATTACTACCACAAAGACAAAAATGCTTTGTAGTTCACAGAATTCGGTGGAGTGGCGACAGACTGATTGTAAAAAATGAAAGAATTGGATGTTTCTGAGGTGTTGGATAAGTGGAATATTGGGGAAGAAAAAGATCTAAAAATTATTTGGCCGTTGGTAAAGGACGATCTGTCATCTATTCGCTTTTGCCCCGGATTTTGTTAGATGTAAATGATTATTCACACATTTGCGTACAAAGCAAACTGAATTTTCTCAAACGCAGTGTGGTAGAGAGATTTTCGACGGATTTCGGATGTTTCAAACAAATATAGACAATTTGATTCTATTTTATGTTATACGGCATTTCAGCGCATAATAATTTTTTTTTCTAAAGGCGGATAATTTGTTCCATTTCTTGTTTTACTACAGATTACTGTGCTCAAACTGAATATTTCAAGTGCAGTTTCATTAGTTTATCGATGATGTCAGGGCTGCTAATCCAATTAAACAAAAAAAAAAAATCAACGTACTTGATGCCATCTTTTAAATTTTTCGCAGTTGCTGTACCTTAGCAAAACGTATAAAAGGAAAGGATGTAGTTGGTTTTCAAGGAGCGTAACCACAAGCTTTGAACCGATTGAAACATTTTACTAACAATGTGTAACTGTAAACTCTTCCTTTCATACTGTAGGTCTTCTCTCGTTAAATTGATGTACACATAATCGTATCAGGTATTTCACGACGTACTGGAATGGACTCGCTATTTACAAGTAATTTAAACGGATGCATTCGGTGAGACTTCCTTTCTGTATTTGATACCCTCCAGATAACATAACACCATGTTGTTCACATATTTGACGAGAATTTTTACTTGCTTAAAACGACTGATTAAGTCGCATCCAAACCTGAGAAGCTAAGCACACACCATTATTCATACAATTCATACTATTTATATATATATATATATATATATATATAATTCGAGCGAGTTCTATCGCATAATAACAGCTAGAGTTATCAGTTCAATAAGAACTATGGTGTGGCAACGACCACATTCTCACCAAGACAAGCTTCCAGCACCTCGAACAAGCCTCGTCAAAAAATAATTATTTTGGAGAATGCCATTTACAATTTATGGCATTTTATGGTCAATGTGAATAGACATTCATCTTCTTGTAGTGCTTTTGGAACACGGTGGTCCTTCTGGGTTTGATAGATGTTATCTATAAAAAAAATCATAACTCAATTTTTGTGAACCTTATATCTAAACAAACGAGATAAAAAGTGCTCCTCCCTGAGCAAGTGGCTTTGCGCAGACAGCAATACCCCAACTCCTAGAACTACTGCTAAAGCTTGGAACAGTTTTTTGAGTTTTAAGTTTTAATAACAGTATCCATAACCTTAGACATGATGCAGAGCAGAGTCACAGGTATATAGTTGCTTGGTATTTTTATTCGATTGACCCATCCGTTCTCGTATGTGGTATGGACGTATAACGAGAGTCCTGGTCACAGTCTTTCTTACAGACCACCATGATCTAGACGAGCTAGGACAGAGAACTGCTTATTCTTAATTTTCTAGTTGAGATTCTGGTTGCTTTTATCGATATATTTGGCATCGATGGAAATGCGGTGACTTCAGAGGTAATAGGATTTGTCCGATATTCCCTGTACCGTTGGCTGTTTGCTGTAAATTCGTCTCCGCAGCTCCGGTTAACCAAGGTTTGTTTTTGGATGAGCATTTCTCAACGTGAATTATGTAGTCTTCCATAAGCCGAGGGATCTCTAGATTTGAAACAGTCATCATTCCATGTAAAGGACTGGTAATAGTTCCTGAAATCATTCCATTTTGCTGATATATAGTGACCGACTCTTCGTTCTTCAGTATTGTTGTTGATTTAGTGATGGAAAGCTCTTCATGGCGATCGAGAACTCTTGTTGATACTCCTGGAACAGATATTTCCAAGCCACAGCTGATAGCGAAGTCTTCTGCTTCGGGTCCCTCCTCGCCTGTTTTTTTTAAATGCTATAACCAGTATTGTGAACGTTGCAGTTGGTCAAAAAGGTTATTTCATATTTTAGGTGATATGTTTGCAAGATATCTACAGTGGCTGAAACATTCTTGAAAATCACTCTGTAATTTTTACTACTAGCTGGTCTGTAAATGCAGCAAATTGATTTGGTCAAATTTTTGAAAGATACTTTGAGCCAGATAATGTTGAATCCTTCAGGTTCTCCTCTTGCTGACATGAGAGTCCTAATTCGACATATATATCCGAAGCAATTGTCCATTACTAAGGAGCCGACTTGAGTATCTGACAATACCAGAATGTGTGGCTTTTCTGTCTGCATATTTTAATGGACAGAGTTCAATTTTGAGGCGAGACCTCTAACATCCGTGAAGTCGACCCTAAATATGTTTTCTTAGCCTTGCGGCCTGTCGTCCGAGCGAAGTTGCTGCAGAAGGCGATTCCTGTTGTTCGCCTGTTGAAAGGCTGCATCACATTTAGATTAACGAGTTTCGTTCAAGGTGTTTACTTCAAAAAAAAGGAGACAATAAGTTGTATTCCTGGAGAAAGAAATGAAGGCCGAAGGCTTGACAATTAAGAAAGAGTTTTCTTGATTTGCCCTATGCTAAAGTTGACTGCATAGCCACCTAACTAAAGTTTTGTTCGTAAATATCAGTACTCTCGGTGTGATATTTCAAATTGAAAACAACTATTAAATATTTTATTCTCTTTTTGTTTCTCATAATGACTTATATGGCCGCGTATAATATTTCGTAGGAAGATGTAGGTGTAACATCATGATTTGTCTATGCCAAGATAAAAACTGTGAAAACATTTCAATCAGAAATTACTGCTACAATCACCTAGAACATAAGCGTGATGCGTTCAGTACTGGGACTAGGTCTACATCATCCTGACTAGCAGAGAAAAATACTTTCCCTCTATCCTTTGAAGCAAAAACGTTCTCAACGAAACGCAATAATCTTTTTCCTTTTCAGTTCGTTCGAATGTCGTGGGAGGGGGTAACATGAAACATATGTCTTCGTCCTCTTCAACCGGAGGGTTGTTACAACAGAGCAAAAAGAGCTGTAAGAGCAAAAGGGTACGGACCATCTTCACTCCCGAACAATTGGAACGTTTAGAGGCGGAATTCGAGAGACAGCAATATATGGTCGGACCCGAAAGACTTTATCTAGCACATACGTTGCAACTAACAGAAGCACAAGTAAGATAATTGTTATCCAATAGTATTCGTTGGTTAGATAAATAGCTATTGGCTTTATTGGCTGCGATCCTATTCGTGGTTGGTATCGAATGCGAATAATAATTATAATAAAACTGCATAATTATTTTTTATGTATTTTGCTTCTTGATAGGGATTTACATAAAGTCTACTGTTAGGAATGTGTCCTTTAAATGGTATCAAATATTCACCGGATGAAGCACGATGAATCATAAAAACCATACATTTCATATTTTACCATCAATTTTATGTAGTTTATTTTGAAAACAAAAAATATGGAACTATTATTTATCTTAAATCAATAAATATTTCAGGAATTAGATACTGTGTTACACCATAAAGTTTTCAAGTTTCATATTACAGATACATATACGAGTATATTATTCATATCGACTTTCCTTTTTTTCGATAGGTAAAGGTATGGTTTCAAAACCGCCGCATTAAATGGCGTAAACACCACCTAGAGCTAACCCATCAAAGGCTAGCTGTGCTGAAACAACAACAACTTCTTTTGGACGACGCACACCCTGATGGACAAGATACAAACAGTTCGAATCCAGATACGTGAGATACAGTGGCAGATCTTGGTATCCATGGAATATAAATATGTGTACAAACAATTACTTATATTTGACGGTAGAGCACAACGTAATGATAACTAAATTCGGCAAGTAGCTGGGTACAGCGATTTTTGTAAATATATTTGAAGCCAATAATAATCACCAAATTAGAAATTGATCATCTGTACTTCGTGAGTTACTAACGATTTCTTATGGTGGAATAATGGATTTTCAGATTGTGCATGAATACTTAGTGTACTTAGATCAGGTAAACAATACATAATTATAACGGGAATCATGGGAATTTCAAATGATCTTCTCTACCAACATACAGATTAAAATTACGCAAACGTCATTTAACCAAAATTTCATGAATGATAAGTTATGTAATAGATTAAACAATGGAAGTTTTATTGTGCAACTGAAACTAGGTGTTAACTAACCAATCTAACGTTATAAGCAACTGACCTCAAATCGGTTGTCTACACTAAGCTCTTAAAATATTTTGTGACTGTATGTGTATATTTTGGATGTTAGGAGGTAACACTTCGTTTCTGTGACTGTATTCGCACTGGGGTTAAGCAAGACCTCTAGAAAAGTCTAACCGTCACCGTCAAAACGTATTTCACACAACCCATGCAGTCATGCAAATTATGAAGAGGAACGCAGGAATAAACGATTAGACGATTAAAACATTTCCAATATTTTTACTCTTGCATCATACAAAAATGCCGTGAATTGAAATCAAAACAAACATTTACTACCACATTACCGAACATACAATAGTTAATGGAATAAGTTAATATGTGAAATCCGAATTTTTTGTTACGAATTTTATTCTATGAAATGAATAATCTTATACAGAATTGTTGGAAAAAAAGTTATTTCCTATCCATTTCTGAGGATTTGGCTACATATTTCGGAAGTCATAATTCATACCAAACGGACGACATCATTTTGTGACAAAAATAATAATGTCGTGAAGCATAAGACAAGACTGCTCAATTTTCAAATTTGTGTCTGTGCCAGGTACTTGCCAATTACTCGTAACACGAACATGAGGATATTGCTTATTAAGCTGCTTCAAAGTCATTACATCTGATCATCTGACTGACATCATAAGTTCCATGTTGTTTTCTTCAGTCACTCTAGCAATATACCTATAAACTATATAAATAGATCATTGAATTAAAAAAAAGCTATATCAAGATGATAAACTTCTCTCCGTTTTTGTAAAATGAATAAATTTGCAGTATTACAAATATTTCAATTGCATAACAATACAACATTTAAACGAGTCTCAGTCCTGTGAAATAATTAAGAACTTGAACTAGCTACTACAGAGGCTTATTATCAATGAATATCATGCACTCGTCTCTGTCAGTATTACTTTTATTTCTTCTTCTTGTTTAACTGCTATATCTGTGGACCTACATGTATAGTTATAAAAATAATTGAATTAGAGGTCAGTGTCCTACAAATTGTCATTCCATAGGTAACCTGACTATTACCATCCTTAAATAGGACAATCAAAAGTACTTAGTTCTTACAGGGATCATACGTTGAGTGGGACGACAACTAGGTTCTGTATTGCATCAGCAAATAATTTTTTTCAATTAGCAGTTTTTGGTTGGCTATCTTGTACATTAAGTATCTTATTTTCTGTGCGTACGTCCTTGTTTATCGAATAGTCGATAATGCGTTGAATGAAGGCAAAGAGATTTTAGGGTGTCCATTCTCCACTCCCATCTCGGACCCATAGTGGATAGGAGACTATAACTGCTTTCAGCCAGCTATGTATGTGCTCTTAATTCCTGTAACCCATTTGAATCGAAGGAAGAAATGATCATGCAAATTTTCTAAGATCATGGACCTCCTCCATTAAACCGAAATAAAATACGAATAAGAACTGTACATATTTTATGACACAATTCAATCCTTATTACTATAAAACGTAGTGCAAGATGAACCAAAGTTAGAATGAGTAGGTATTTCAGTGTTTTATTGCTGTATATTATATCGAGTACTAAGTATAAGTGTAATATTTTATGAATTTAAATATATTTTAAACAATTTACTGTCTAGTTCACATTTACTATACCCTGTTGTATCATGTTTCAGAATTGCGATTGAATATCCGCAGTTAATTATCTTCGCAAGAAGATATCATCTTGAAACAACTATAGAACGTAGATACTTGAAAAAACTGTCCAGTAAACTGGAAAATGCATCTAACAACAGCTCTTACTTTCCGTATATCACTGTATTCCTTCTATAAAAACGTCTAGAAGCAGACCTAGCTGTACATTATCAACAATATAGTACCAGGAAGTAGATTTATCTTAGGCTTAAGGCCAGATAAATACATTTGCGGTATGTGATTAGATGAAATTGAAATATTTCGGTATTTGCTTCATGTAGCTTCGTGTAACGTCTTCAAAACATATTCGAAATTTCAGCAGATAACATATTTAAATAGTAAATTTAAAATGAAGAATTAAAGATATTGCTTTGGCATTAGTATGCAAGAATTCTGACCATCCTGCCCTTAATAAAAGTCAACAGCTCATATGGCCCGTCTAAGTGGCTGTCTTCTGTGAAGGCTTGAATTAATTTCGGCTTTTTAGCCCGGCGACAGGGCAGAACAGTGCTCATGGGGTCGTTAGATGTTATTAGATGGTTTAAAAACCGAAACAGCTCCCCCCCTTAACAAAGGAAAGCCGACCGACCGTACATATAGTACAGTCAGATGAGGTAATCGAGAGTATACACCTTCAAAGACAAAGGATTCATCTATAAATATATTTCTACTTATATTGTTTGCTTCGAATAAATGCTTAAAGCCACTATAAGTATCACCACTATCGAATCAAATTCCAACATAAGAGCACTTTTGTCATCATATTGCTGCATTGCAATCATACTAAATTAAATTTTAACCGAATATGTATGGATATTTAAATTTTGCGATTTCACATAAGAAACCTTATTCATGTTTCTTGAGGGTCCAACAAATTTTGGGCGTAGTCAAAAGCATTTTGTGGGAATAAAAAACCTTATTTTTACGGGTTTGCAAAGTATCTAATCATTTAGGACATAATAAAAAAATATTGTATATATAAATATTGTATCCAAACTAGTGACTATCGTAAATAATTCAATAAATTCCGATTTTGTATATAGGTGATTGAACAAGTATGTGTTCAAGGAAATAATTCATACCACGAACGGGTTATGGAAGAAAAATTATCCACTTACAAAATTATTGAGTTTAGTGTGGTTCTGTATCTACGGTAATCACTCCATAGGAAAGTTGGTATAATATCAAAGCATATCTCTTCCACAAACAGGCACAAAGATGTGGGTACGTTTTTTATTTTGGATTAGTATTTTTTTGATCCCTATTTCGGGGCTAGACCGATATGTACTATGCGTTGTTTTTCATTATTGGTTCAATACGGGATTTGAAACAAAGTTCCATTGAAATCAGAGTAGTCGTCACAGGGCTATAAAGATGATTCAATGATTCGTAAGAGACTAATAAATAAACCGATATCGGTATAAGAAATAGGACACTTTATATCTATGTAAATTCCAATCTCAATAATTCTATAATGAATTTGGTCCTCAATTTCCAGTTCCCAATCCATTGCGATTTCAATACATAGGGCCATTTAATTCTTATTGGAAGAGACAACATCCAACAGGAATTGTTCCTAAATAATTACGTGTAACAATTGAACAGATATAGTCATTAATAATTTGTTGGCTAACGTATCAAACTTATTTATTTTTCATTTTATACAGCCAACTGTACTATGATAAGAGCATCAAACGATATAAGTGCGAGAGCAAAGAGGATAGGGCTCGCTGTCGCTTAATGACAGCAATAGAGGCCGACAATAAAATTCCCAAAGCAGATTTCCACCGGTGCTCGACTTTGCTTTTAGATCCACCGACAAATGATATTAACATAGTCAATCATGTCGCTTGCTCACCCCAACAACGAGGGGACTCTGGAACTCACAGGATCGGATTCAGATTTTTTTGTGGATGATATTTAAAATCACTTTTGAGAAATGTTTAGTGCTAAAAGATCTAGGATCGATTGGAAGGATCTAACTCAACTGTGTCCTTCAAGTTATACATATACATCTTTACTACTTTACTACAAGAAAGTCCGGACTTGTTTGGGTTCATTCAACATATCTGCCTATTATACCGACCACACAACGTGTGTCTATTATTTGTAAAATGTATGTATCTATGTTTGTATTTCCTTATAGAATCGGGAAAACCAGCCACTTTTCTTCGATATTCCAGTCCGTGGAGACCCTTTGTAATGTTAGGCACGTCCACTATACATAATGCTCTTTGCTGGGTGGACTCCAAAAGCTTTAGGAAGTATTTCGAAACGCGCCCTTAAACATGCGGACAGTATCCCAATGAAGGCCTGATCTGAGCCTTGTTGAATAGTAGGAGTTGTTCCGGTGAATACAATTTTCTGCAGAGGAAGAGAAGCCCCAGCACCCAGGACGTCGAACTAGCAAGGCTGTTACTATCAGTATTAACACACAAAAAGCTTGATGGATGATAGATGTTGACGAGGGTGTAATTTTCGTTGTCAAGTTACTTGTCTCCTATGCATTGAAATTAGCTCTGTTTGTAGATTCCCATTTAACAATGTTTTCCATACTTTCGCTGATCTGGATCACATATTGCTGCGACCGATATGTATTCTCTTGGAACAGTGGTTTGCATTGTTGTATGCAATATAAGAGTGCTGTTATCTGCAAAGCTGTAGATTGGATTTAATATTATTTCTACCAGTTTATTGATGTACAGCCAGAATATCATTGGATGAAGAACAGACCGCTGAGGAACGCGAGTGTTGCTAGTGAAGACATCGAAAGCATGCCCCACCAATAAGGATCGGTCTTTGAGAAAACCATTCAACACTTGGCATAGATACAGTGGCGGCACATAGGCAAAGAGATTCACCAGATGCTATACCTTACGAAAACTTTCAATACATCAAGTCTCTCCATAGAGTTCTCTCTCGCTATTATATGGAACTCTGCTTTAAGAAGCCGCATTTACAATCATATATGATGATGGTTTTGTCCAGGTACTTCAAAAGCAGCAGGTTAACGACGATCTCCATAACCTTGGAGTTATATTGACTTCTGGCATCCATGACGCCTTGGTGATTTCCAGTGTTATTGCTCCTCCATTCCATGTTTCATTGGTTTATCTATAAGACTGCGTCTCTGCACCTCTGTTTAATCGTTTGCTTATTTTTGGGGGAGTCAGCTCGACAAATATAGACCTCTATATCACCTGTTCACATGTACTATTTTTTTTGACCACAGTTTGATGGGTATACGGACTTGTAATAGACGTCGTTTCACGGCAAGGGTAGTTGGTTTAGTGACGACATCCTGAATTGAGTTGAAATGAGATTATATTCGGATAATCTCAATATATCAGATGTACCCGTATTCAATGAATAAATGACGGGATTGTGTGGATGGGTTGTGAGAAACAGGTCTAGCAGGCTAGCAAGTTTCCTCGTGGTTTGAGATTCATGTTGTGATAAACAAAATGTTGTTCGTTGACAGTCTGTTTCAGCTATGCATCCATCATTCGTTTTGTTATATTGTTTAACCAGTACGTGCTGTAAATGTTGAAGACATCCTACATTATTCTTGGGTTGGGATGATCTGTTTGTAAGGCATCGTCTGGAAGGTTGACGGAAAGTTCGATAGAGTTTCCTGATTAATTAGATCCTAGGTGTACTAAAGTACTACTAAATTGTACTCGAACATTTAGTGAATTAGACATTTCAATAGTTCTCGCAAATGTCCAAAAATGTTTTAGATCACAATACTTTCGCAATTTATGCATAGAAAGAGTAGAGTAGTAATTCATATTATTTTTTTTACTGACCGCTATTGGAAAAACACAAAATCACACAAGATGAACCACAAAACTAAAGAATAGGATTTAGGAGTTATATTAATTCATCTATACACATAAGATGTTAAGAATGTATATCATGTATAGTTTAATATTTGTAAGCTAGCTGGTCTATGGTGTGATCATTTCAAATGTCACGGGAATTAAGGATGATTTAGGTTACACCGTGCCGTGTCGTTCCTACTGTGCCCCGCCGGACAAGTCATTCATGCTACACCGGGCTCATACCGGAATGCTTAAACAGAATTTTCACGGCGAGGTCGGCGTATATACGAAGTGTCGCCAAACGTGAGACATTGAAATAATGAGGTTTTTTATTTGATAGTTTCCATTTTTGCCAGTGATAAACAAAATGTTGTGTGAAAACACAATTAATAAATTTTTTTTAACTTCAATAAAATGATCCATGAATTCACAACACTCGTTGGTCACTCACGTTAAGTTAAAAAAATTATAGGATTATCCTTTACTGCCATATCTTGAGACCCTAATTCTTAATATCTGTAATGTTTTGAATCCTATTTTAGGAAAAACACAGATGACAAGCAATTTTGGTTTTTAATGTGTATCCTAATTCATAACATTTCATTAAAGCCATTACAATGAATCATCATATGGAAGTTTCAGAAATTTCCTAAAATTGGCCGAATAAAAATATATTGACTTAAATAGTGCCTTGAATAAATTAGAATTAAATAACTATTTTAAAAATAACCATTTGTTCAAATGCGCTGAAAAGAATAGAATAAAGTTTTCCTTTAAGACTTTTACTATCAACTTATAACATCATTAATTTATTTTATAATTTATAAGATATAAAAGCTTGTCGCGTATTTAAAATTTAAAAAATTTAAATCAATCTGATCAAGTTATTTGAGTTACTTGTTTAGCAATACAGGTAAATTTTGCGACAAGCTTTTATATCATTTAAATTGTTTAATGACGTTATAAGTTGATAGTAAGTTTTAAAAGGAAATGTTTATTTTATTCTTTTCAGCGCATTCAAATAAAAGCTTATTTAAAAAAAGGTTTTTTACTTTTAATTCGTTTTTTACGTTTGAGTCATCGCTGGACAGATCTGCGAAAAACCCAATACCAAAATTTCAAACCGATTTGAGCAACGGAGTTTATGATGACCATATTTTTTTTACTCTCATTCGTACTCTCAGCAAGCCCTTTCATTTGATATCCATATTGTAGGAGTGCATTAAAGATAACTAATCCGACATCTTGAGTATTCCGTCATGTTGGATTTAGAATGACGTCACGCAGCTAACCATGCATTATCATCCAAACTAAACCTGAATATAAAATTTCAGCTCAAATGGTTGAATATATGTGGTTCAAAAATGAGTTGCAAGATTCCACCCCAACATAGTTAAATACATAGATAAATGAATTGCAAGTTGAATAAAAGCTTGTAAAAATGAATTCGATTAGGATTTCTGTTAACAATGACGTGAAAACCAGGTAAATTTTCGGCTGTAGTAGTTGCCTCTCAAACCAACCAGTGAGTTGACGATGTTTACAAAAGTATGTCTGTGATGCGTGTGAAATAAGGATATGTTTATGTTAAAAATAGCGACCTGTATATTCAAAATTAATACGGTAGCAGCTTGAAGAGATTGTACTATTGGCAGCGCTCTATTTTAACACTTAGTTATATACCGCAAAAGCGGTAGATCTGGCAGTAGTGGACTCGTCGCCTGCCCTCATGACACCCAGCGAACACATTCATGCTATGGCGTGCCGGGGCCACACCGAACCGGAGCCGGGAAAGAATACCCACAAACATTCCGACGCCGTGCCCCGGCCGGGACTCAAACTCGGCCCGGTATACATATCAAAGTATACCAGGATTTTCTGACCGTGCCCCGTCCGTAATCCGGCACGGTATAGTCTAAATCATCCTTTAAAATGACTTCAAATCAACCAAATCCAAGTTATAGAAGTCCCACGTTCACAAATCCATCTGGTTCTCCAATTTAAAATTCATTGAACTCACCGTACTCTCTTTTCAAAAATTTTTTATATAATCTGCTCAATTTCCCATACATTTTTGCACATTTTTCCAAATGTCTGCAAATACAGTTCTCCGTGCAAACTTTCGCTTCACTCTGATCATCCAATCCCGAATAAGTGAACAACCGTATATTATATATGCCAGCCGATTTGAACATCCGAAAACGGCCTATCCTCATATAATCTCCATGGATGTTTCAAGCATGAGTGAATATAATTTTTGGATATCGATGGGAGTGTTGAAGTCCTGTCCTGCATGTCACCCTTGCTCCTCATACCATCTTGATATATGACGGTCTATATGTGTCCCTCTCTTTCCCCTTACGGGCTCTTGCATCCCGACTGGGCGTTCGTATCCTGTAGGCATCCGACTCGTTACGGGTTATGAAAACAATATGAATTCCCGACCGCATTTTTCCGCATTCGCCGTTTGATGTGTAATTACTTTTTTAAGCGGCCTGTCTGCTATACCCCACCCTACCATGCCGCATGGATCCGTTTTGCTTTATTTGATTCCGGTATTTATTTATTGCTTCTCAAATGTTTCATAGCTGCAGCTGAAAATAGGGCTGGTTTTTCACAAGACCCGTCAGTGGTGCAGACTAGTTCCACTGTATGTCAAAAAAACCTCAAGGTCTCTCTCTTTTAAAGGTAATGAAAGGTGTTCACTATTTAGAGAAAGTTGTATAATTATCTTTATAATACTAAGTATAATGACTGCTATTTGATTGTATATATACCATCTATTACTAAGTATACGTGAGGTGACATCCAATAGACTGTGATTCAATTTCTAAAAACATATACAATACCCGGAATGGTACACTTCTTGAGATCCCGACGCACAGGTGGTCACTCACAGAAAAATGTCTCAATCTTGCAAAACATGAGAACTACCAGAAAACATGAGTAAAATGCTATCAAGTAGTTTCAAAATACATATTAAGAGTATTTTGATCAGTAAGGTTTATTATTTCACTCATGAGTATTTTACTGACAAACTCGTATGGGCTATCTCTTTCGTTTATTTTCAATTCTGCTTAGCCTTAACGCTGCATTTTTCAATCTGTTATTTAAAATTTTTTGACGGGTATTAAGTGATAGGATATAATGTTGAAAAAAACATTGAGAACACGTCTTATCACGCACGCATATTAAACCAACATTTTCAATATTGTGGAAAATATATGATCGAAAATTCAATTATATACATTTCAATACCAACACCGCCTGGTCTATAAATACAAAAATTAAAATCTAGGATTCTGATGACATGCCCAAAGGACATCATCATCAGTACACAATTACTCCAAAATACTATGATGTACTTTTATTTTTCACGCATAATCTGAAGTATTTTGAATGTGTCGGTCTGTCAGTTTCTGTCGTCTGTCGGTGTGCCTCTGCTGCGTTTGTCACATCTGGTATGAAGATTTAAGGCTACGGAGTTTTAAACTGATGAGTCTTTGAATATATGTAAATGCTACTACAAAGCATACTATCGGCTTCTCTCGATTGATAGTAGTTGATCAGTTTTGCAGTGCCAAATCAATTCTTTACCGTTTTCTTTATATCCCATGCATTGCTCGATTGAACTTTCCAATACATATAGGTTAGACTTGGTTTCATGAACATATTACAAAGGTAGGTAACGTTATTTTCTATGGAAATATAAAAAAGGTAAACAATCTGTATTATGATGAACAAAATATTCATAATCTATGTTTGTCATAAATATTTTGAAATTAACGTTTACTGTGATTATATTCAACCTATAACCATTAATATAAGATTCTGACTACCTATGGCAACACGTCTTCCTCCCCTATTATCTTATTTACGAGTTCAGGGAGTTAGCGTGCCTCTCTTGTTTCTCTAAAATACTTCGTTGCCTTCAAGAGCTTAATTGCTGCAATTACTAAAGTCAGTTATATTCGCTTACAACCCTTCCCAGCAGATTATTTGATAACGTAATTACTAAAGTTACACTGCCATTTCAATTCAGCAAATTGTTTCTCTTGTATAATTACAGCTAAAGTGCAAAGAGCTGCTGAAGCCATTTAGTCTAGTAAAGTATTTTTGGCAGAAGTATGTAAATGGCTAGACGAGTTTTGATATCCCTATTTACATATACAGCCAAACGTCATGATACATGATAAAAAAGAGATTGATATGATTTCCAAGTTAAAGGATATTTCTATGACGCTTATTAGGCACATGTAAGACAAGGGATATGATTGTTATTTCATCTATTGCCGGCCCATGGGATATTTTTTAAGTGATATAAAATCGCGAAATTCAATTTAGAGATGTATATTAGAATGAAACGCGACTTTTTATAATGTTATCAAGATCTTAAGTATACCGTTGAAGGAACATTTTCAATACATTTATGATAAAATTACATACTTTCCAACCCTTAAACAAGTTCGGCAACGCCCTGAAATGACTACAAAATCGAATACTTCCAAAAATGATAAAAAATTTGAGAAACACGCAATAATGAGATGATTTGATAATCGTATTTTCTAATAAATCAGCGAATACGAAAATTCTGTGGTTTTTTATATACCACATTGCCATTATAAATGTTACAAGGATTGATTACCCAGTAACTCATAATGATTACTATGTACTAATAAAATACTAACTCGCAAAGCAGGCCAAGAAATTATCATGTGACATTACAGTCACATGATACATTAGAACGAATTAAATCAGAAGTGTAATAGATTTGGTTCACTCCTACACGTATGTTGCTAGACTATAAATTCGCAAAAAAAAATTTAATATCTGAACAAGTGAATAAGTTTTGTTTGAACCTCTCATAAAATTATGACATCTTCAAATCAAAAAAAAGTATTCACGATCTGAAAATGATACAATAATAACGCGAGAAGTACGAAGTCCATCTCACTTTTTTTGTATATTTGCCATTTATTACAGCATATGTCTAAACATTGGCTATACTCCAAAACAATAAATTCAAATCAAAATAACGTTTTATCTTAATGTCACTCCAAGGAAAATTCGTACGAATTTTGTTCATATAGCTGCGTTGCAGCACCCGACAAATACTGAGCCAAACTTCTCAAAATCTATTGCTACCCTCAAATTTTGCTTAAAACATGGCATCACTATCTGCCAAATGAATAGTGTGCATTTTTCAGGTGTGGATTGAATTGACGAAATGTGAAAACTATTGTTGGCCTGCCTCACGTTTGTTCATGTAGGCTACCCTGGAATTTCATGTTTTTACACTTCTTTACGATCTTAAAATTTTAAGTTGAGATTCCGAAGTATTCATCCTACGAATTTGCCGCTATATATTCATTGATTCAGGATCAGTTTGGTCACATATATCGTATAAGCTTTTTTCAAAATGGAAATGTGTGGACATTTTACCTTTTTTAAGAGATACATTTTTGGGTGAGGATATGATTTTATATATTTATTTTATGCGTATTTTGGGAATTCCAACAGATTTAAAGTAAACTAGAAAATAAATTATCACAAGCTGTTCAGATAATATAATTGTCTACTTAACACACACATAAAACTTCAAGTAATAGCATCTACAATCTACATGATTGCAAGTTGTTCCCAGAAAACTGTTTTTTAAATTTTTTCCATATTTTTACATTTTGAAACAAACAGATGACTGCCGTTTTGAATTAAAATAAAGTTATAAATTATTCCACAACCTTTTCTTCAGGAATTTTAATTTAAATTTTCAACCTTCTCAAGAGAATAGTTATTTCCACATTTCGTGCATTCATATACTATTCGAATAACGTACTTTTATTTTTTATTATTCCTCAAAGAAATATTTTTTTGCGAGAATAGTTTTGGGGTTGTTAGTTTTGGTAGATTATCGTTTTTTGAGGGTTACACCGTTGCAACTCGTAAAAACACGATATTTTTCTAGATGTTGCAGTAGGAAAATAAAACTACAAATTTCATCGATGAATCTTTCTATGGAAGTTACACGAGAATCCGAGTTGAGAGCATAACTATTTTAAGTGTTTTACGATAGAGCTCTGATGTTAGGAGCCACTTGATAGGATATGCTATTTACCTAGCGATGATCATCGGAAGCAAGGAGAAAGATGCTCTAGAGAGGCTTCTAAGTACCATATGAATTCAGTAGGATTACTATATTGATGGAATAATGATAACTGAAGAGAAGCAGGGCGAGAGAGACATGGACTCTATAAATAATGACTAGGTATACATATTTCTTCATAAGATAGTTGTACTTTAGGAGCCAGCTAGGACACACAACGTATATTATTCTGACTGCGAGGATAATAATCTACTTCAATATAGTAGATGGGTAGAAACAACTGTAACCGATGTTTAGTGGAAGGCTAATTGCAAACAATTTTTCAAAATATATAAGCAAAGGTGAGTGGTTTGACGTTTCATTCATATTTAAGCTTTTGATGTTGAGCAAGGTATACGGCAATAAGGATAATGAAGAATGCCAGTAATAGGCTCAATAATTGACATAAATCGCTCGCTCGTATGAACTTTGAGGCCGCGCTACCCATTGCGATGAAATTCCATCAAGCTTCTCTGCATAGTAAGACCTATACAGGGAAATAAACTGCCTAAAAAGCTTGAATCTTAAATATATTCGCGATTCAAAAATAAATAAATGTCTTGAGAATCGCAACATATTAATAATGACATATTTTTTAAGGCGCTCATACAAGCACCAGACTAACAACCTTTCAACCCTTAAGAGCACGTGGCGATTATCCGCCACGATAACATAATCGTTATTTTTTAATAACCCCAGCAGATTGTTCAGTGTAGAATGAGATGACATCTCGACACGAGTGCTGGCATAATAGAAGTTTAATATGACCGGCTAAGAGAAGAGAGGGTGGCCCTGCCTGGCGCGCCGTCACCAAGCGTGCGTTGACAATAAAGGAAAGTCAGTTTTAAATTCGCTGGAGGTTATTAATTGTCGAGAGTTAACGCTAGGCTAGGAGATATTCATTTATCAATGGTGCCTGACCACGATTTGACAATGAGAAAATTATCATTTTTTATTCGCAATATGAGCTGATGATCTGAGATCATATTTCAATTTGCCTTATATTAAGTTCATCATATAAAAGTAGATATTCGACGTATTATATATGTTACCGTGAAAGACCGAAATTAGTGAATGTCGACATACACCGGTTAATGTCGACAGACACCAAATGTGTTGGTGAAAGACCGAACATTTATTAGATTTATTAAAACATTCGGACCTTCACCGGTGTATATCGACAAGCGCACAAAGGCTTCGGTCGATGTCAGGAATGACAGGTTAGAAGTGGCTTTTTGCGATTTCTTCGGTTCCCTTCCGTGTGGGCTTGTTGTCAGTTTTACGCAAGGTTTCACTGACAGTGTGTGTGCATTCCTACTAATTTAATTTCAATATATATGAGTTAGGTGTTATAATTTGTGTTCAATAGCTAATACAGTAAATACTGATCAGTTTTTCGAAAAGGTACATACCCTAATTAAAAGTAAACGAGAAGACAATTGTATTTATTTTTCTCAAGAAAGGCACTCTAAAATCGTCTCTGAAGTAATTTCAGCTAAAAGTAAGTGCAGTACACCTTTGGACTATAGGCGTTTAAAACGTTTTGACATTTTGAAAGTTAGTGACGAACAAAAGTTGATTGTGCCATTAAAACCAGGAGAAATGAATATTCAATATTATTTTACAAATGAAGAGTTGTTTAACATACTTTCCGAAACTCACATACGAACAGGCCTTGGAGGAAGAACACGAATGCTTAAAGAATTGCAAGTTAAATACAAAAATATTACTTATGAAGTCATAATGTTGTATTTTATAAATAAATGATAACCTATAATGTTTAATTTTGTTTTCATTTAGAATAAAATGTTTCTTTTGAACATACACCATGAGTGCATGATGAATGTTGACATTCGCCGGTGTAAGTTAGAAATAATTATTTTTGATCAATATATCGGACATACGCCAAGTAACTTGGTGAATGTTGATATTCACCGGTATATCTCGACATTCACCGGATTTCGGTCTTTCACAGTAACATATATCTTGTTCCTTGGAGTAATACTTATCAAATTGATAACACTAATGATACGGTCTCGTTTCAGACGTTTCAATGTTATATATTTTTGATGTCTATGCACTTTTGAGATATTCCCTTGTAAGCCTTGATTAACGCTCTATGAGGAAATATTAATATTTGAACAAGAAAAAGCCTTACAAGGTGCTAAAAGTTTCGTAGATTCCGTTTTTTTTGCTGCCATTAAAAACCAGGATTTTTTTATTTTCATTCATCTAATCAAAATAACAAGACTTATGGAAGCCAAATCAATTATTTAGGAATTAAATATCCAGTAACTTGCTGCATAACTGATAGTTCAAAGTATTTCGACGCGATTAACACATTCTTTTCCTTTGTGTCCTCCAGATACCTGTAGACACGCTTATGGTGCATGTTCATCTCACAAATGCAATAATTTTCACTTGAGTCTATGTTAATAAGCGAAAGAATGGTACTACAGGTACGACGACTGAAATAGTATTACAAATGTCAATTCATTAGATATTATTTCAGATAATATAACTAGGGAATGAGATGCGAATAGAGCTTTAGCCCTCGTACTGCTGGGTTTATAAAGGTTTTGACACTATTAATCATGTGATTTTGCCACATTACCATATTTAGCAGATCGGTATCAAGTCGTGTAGCTTGATAACAAAATATCGTATATTTTCTAGGTGCATCTGGGGCCCTCAAGGTTCAATAATAGGAATCGTTCTGTTTTTGAAGTAAATGGCAGCAGAATATTTCAAGAAAATTGTACATGGCGTAGCACAGTTTGGATAAATTCATATCTGAATTAAGTACTAATTTTTGATGGCTGCAGGAATTTTTTTATGAGACTAGACGTCTGTATTTATACATTCGAAAGCATACATCTCTGAATCTGACAGTTACTAAACTCACTTTTTAAATAACGTCTAGCGGCGGTAGCGAACGCGTGAAATTCCGATGCATTTATTCTGTCAATATGCTGCTGGTTTTCCCCATTAAGGATACATTACACTTTTGGCACCATACAGCGTCAGAGCTGTTATTTGCGATGCGTTTTTTCCTAGGAATTTTCTCCTTGACTCGTTTATTCAATTCCCTACATTGCGGCAAAATGACGATCATTCCATAAATTGATATTAATCTATCTATATAATCTATATGACTTATATTTTAGGGCCACTATGTTTCGAAATTAGTTGTGCCGGACCTTTTTCCTTTCCGAAACATCACATTTGTACAATATGTGTTAAACCTGCCTCTATATTTTCTTTCTGGGAGGTTTAAATGATTGGTTAAGCAATTTTTCATTCTCTCTTACTCCAAGATGCTGGGGGTCTTGTCGAAATGCAACTTAACGTAGAATAGACTTGGTTGGTCTAGAAAACACAAAAAAATGCATTTTGCTTTTTAAGTTCGGATCACAGGCGCTTCATACCTTTGCAGGTAGCCATTCCAAGTCAATTGTTCTTTTCGGGGTTCTTTCAAAGTTATTACTGTTAAATGTAACTTAATGAGGAATTATAATCTTCATTTAAACAGGATTATTAATAAATTAATAGGCTTTCTTTCTACTTCTGGAATACAAATCCATCCAACCATCCAAATTAGTATGCTGAGAGCTCTTTGAGAATAGTTCAGCTACTATATAGAACTTACAAACAGATCATTTAATTTCACAACTAATAATTTTTACCGACTTTAACGTTCACAATACGTACTGGCTAAAATATTCCTAAAAAAACTCACGATGATGGACACGAAGCTGAAGCATTCGATATCAGCTGTGGCTTGAAACAGATAAATAATCAGTGAACTAACTAAAGTTTCCGATAGCCATGAAGACTTTGCTAGCCTGTTACCATATACAGTGAATACATCCGCTGCACTAGAAATATCCGACAGCAATGTCATTTCAACCCTCTGCAGAATGCTATCATTAGATCAAGAACATACTAAGCACGCAGCCTCTAGCACTATAAATCAGCAAAGTGGGATGGTCTCATGAACTATTACCAGTCCTTCCAATGAAATGTCTGATGTCTGATGTCTGTTTCACGTCCAGAGATCCGTCAGCTTGTAGCAAAAAAATAACAGAAGTGTTAACAGCAGGTATGGAAGCCTACATACTTCACGTTGATGAACGCCCCTCCAAGGACCAAACTTGATTTAAGCGGAGCTGCAGAGACGGAGTAACGGCGAAAAACCAACGGTACAGGGAATAGAGCAAATCCTACTACTGACGGTCACTGCAATTTTGTTGATGCCAGAAGTCAATGTAAGCCGGTCCAGAAAATTAAGAATAAGCTCCTCTCATGTCCTTACTCGTCAAGATCATTTTGGCCTGTAGCAAAGTCTGTTAGCCAGAACTCATCCATACCACCTCTGATGATGACAGGCGCACTTCGAAATCAATTTTCCGATTTAGAAATCGGTGTTGCCAAATTTATGGTGCGAGATGGATGCTTATTTAGAGACGGTGCTACTTGACATTATTTTCAAATTTACATACAGTTGTATGAAAAGCAGCATCTCCTATCGGCAGCTAGCCGAACAAATGTGTATATTTGTTCATAATTATCTTCAATGGGGCACCCAGCCAATATTCCATCAGCCGCTTCCAAATGGTTTATAATGGACACAAAAAAAATTCCAGCTGTTTTTTTTGTTTTTAGTTCGGGTACTGTCTATAGCCCGTCAGTATCAGATTACACCGCAATCTTGCGAGAAGACTGCAGATAATAATAATAATAATAATAATAATAATAATAATAATAATAATAATAATAATAATAATAATAATAATAATAATAATAATAATAATAATAATAATAATAATAATAATAATAATAATAATAATAATAATAATAATAATAATAATAATAATAATAATAATAATAATAATAATAATAATAATAATAATAATAATAATAATAATAATAATAATAATAATAATAATAATAATAATAATAATAATAATAATAATAATAATAATAATAATAATAATAATAATAATAATAATAATAATAATAATAATCTTCACACCTGATACATACTATAAAAAACTATAAAAAAGTATTTGAATCTGTACCTCATAACTGGCTAATCATAGTTCTAGATATTTATAAGATTAACCCAAGCCTCAGACGATTCCTGACACAAACTATGCAAACTCTTGGAGAACTAATGTACACCTGGAAACAGAAACTGAATGTATCCACAGAAAAGTTACAAATACAACGCGGAATCTTCCAGGGAGATCCTCTTAGCTCGCTTTGATTTTGCCTTTGCCTGAACACGCTCTCGAACGTCCTCAACAGCTCCAGCTATGGTTTTAACATCAAGTATCAAATAACAATCCAGCACAAAATCAATAATCTCCTCTACGTTGATGATATAAGGCTAAACGCGGCCTCTGAGCTGCAACTTGAATGGCTACTGAATATAACAGAAACTTGCATGTCAGACATCTAAATGAAGTTCGGGATGAGCAAGTGCTCCACATCAATAGAGGACAATGGATAAACCATCCCAAACGAGAAATAGTAAATGGTGAAATACTAGCCAACATGGACAAGGGTGAAACATACAAGTTTTTCAGCTTTTATCAAAACACTAAAATAGACCAGAGTCCCGGTGGTAGTTTTAGGATTCATGACCTTGGTAATTGTCATGGTCAATTGGATTTATATCGACTTACTCTGGGTCGTGTTGAATGTTAATAAGTGTCATCTTACAATCTTCACTCGTGGTATATATTTAATCAGCCATGTCTATGTTTGTGATGGCTTTCCATTAAATACTATCCATCAAGTTAAGGATTTTGGCATGACACTCGATTGTCAATTAACCTTTGTTCCTCACATCTCATTGGTTGTTGCTAAGTTTTCACAAATGTTGGGCTTCATTAAGCTTTGTACAAAAGGTTTTCAAAATATAAATTCCAGTAAGTTATTGTTTTGCTCCTAAGTAAGGTCGCACCTAGACTACTGCTTTTGTATTAGGCACGGTATGTCAATGGAATTGAAAGAATACAGCTTAAAATTCTAAGGGCATTTGAAATGGAAATATATACTATATCATCAATTATTCTGATTTTAAGGAATCCCTTAGGATCACTTCACTTTTACTCCGTCGAATGCTCAGAGACCTTACAATGTTTTACAGCATACTTCATTCAAATAGTTCAGCTCTCCTGAGCTGTTGGATAAAATAGGACTTCACGTTATCTTGTCGACCTACACGTCTCACGCACCCCTTCCATAATCCCATTTATCACACCAGCTATGGATTTAATTCGTTTCTGTCAAGAGCACCTTGGTTTGCTAATTATTATTCTGATAGGTTGGACTTGTTTGATACTCTATCAATATGTAGTGATAAGCTTGTAAACTGCTTATGATCCTATTATTAGATTTGTAAATATTGTTTCTTTTGTCACATTCGTAATTTTATCTGTACTGTATAACTGTTAGTAGATTAGGTTAGATTTTACATAAGGACAATTTTATTTTGTATCGTTGATGAATAAATACATTGCCCTCTCTATAATTCGTTATGAAACATTTGAATCATAAAGGTCAATCCATATAAGTGTATATATGAATCAGATTAGTAATAGCCGAACTTCTTACATATTTTATTTTTTATTGATACCTTTATCTGTTTAATTAATATAAACACCTCATACCTGTGTCTGTGTTTGTATATTTTTTTTGTCTGCACTAAAACCGTAGTACTACATTTTTTCCTATGATAATCTGGTTTCAAATACAATTTTGAAAAATGTTCAAACATTTTTGAAAATTTACAGAATGTCAATTTACCATCATTATTTCAATAATTTCTACAAGATCTTCTAGTAGAAAGTTCAACATCACTTGGAAAGAAACTACAACCAAGGCATTCAAATTGCATTTAATCATTGCTGCTGTCGCATTGACGATCTGAGGCAGTAGTTTCAATGCGTCTCATGTCATTGGTTTTCCAGTGACGATTAAAAACGGTGTGCAGTCGCAACCGATTGAGGTATGAATATATATAAAGTCAGGCAAAATATAAAAGAGTACAATCCTGAAAGAGGCAGAAAAACGCACGTAAAAACAGAACAATATTTGTAATCTAGTGGCAACGGTGAAAAACACTTTACCTGAAGCTGCAGTGATCTTATGAGCTGTAACGTAGGGCGGCTGTCACATGGATTCACGGTTCTTTCAGTGCCGAAACTCATGACACACGGTAAACTGGCAGGATGAAAATGTCTGTGTCACTAGCTCTGATCATTGATTTTATCTGGATATTTCGCACCGCATTCACTACTTTAACGAAGATGCGAGTGGCGTTTTCGTGATTGCAAGGCGATATCCAGCTGGTTTAACTCAGGCCGCTGCTGGACACAACACCTTCCTGTCTCGTCGAGTAAATCACCTCCTCACTGTGACCCATGTCTAGGATACTAGAATTCTTTGTAGCTCATTCTTATTTTCTGGATAACTCAGAATTTCACTTATTTAGACAGGTATATTTGCATAAAGCTGTACACTAATTAATCTCCATCACGATTTTTATGCGAGTCGCGCTTTCTAAGCTATTTATGTATATATATATATATATATATATATATAATTATTAAAAATTATTAGCATACTATGAAATAATATCCTAAAATAGCAGTAAGGACAGGAACAGCATGAATAGGAGTGTAGGCAACGTACAGTCTGTCCATCACATATTTGCACATATTTGCATAGAGTTCCTTCTCCAGTTGTCATTACTATGCTATTCACATCATTGGGAGAACATCTGTAAGGCAATATTGGATAGTTCTTGAGTTTATCTATTGCCGGACCTTCAAACACCTCGAGCGCATTCCTGTTTTTTAAGAACATACATATGCCTTGCATACTCCGTAGCAGAGTGGTGATTAGTGGACAAGGCATCGGCTTTCAAAATATTTTAGTAGGGTAGAGGGACTTTCAGTTAAACTAACCATTCTTAGATCAAAAACAGCACGCTAGAAATCATCTACATGGGAAGTGATAATAAATTTAAGAAATATGGATACTTTAATTCTAGTAGGTAGCCAACCTGCTGTATACAGGGCTTGGTTGCGGGTCCCACTTTGAAACTACTTCTTAAAAGTGGCCTTAAAGTGTATACTCACCAACTGCAAAGTTTCATCTCAGCGCAATGAAATTTAAGGTTGGTTCGAAGATCGAGGGTTGACCTGCTCTACACCAAGTCTAAGGAGGATTTCATGGAATAGTTCCCCTTCTCAGAGAGGAGAACGTGCCCAAGTTTCCTTTCCTTTTCATGAGCGTGAGCTTCTAGGCTTAGATATACTATAGAGCTGTAAAAGTTCAGAAGAACTCAAGACTTTTTGAACAGTGTGTCACTGTTAAAGTTAGGCATATATACATACATATATATTTATATATATATATATATATATATGTATATCTGCTTTCTAGGCAGATGCCTTACCTTGAAGGCGGCAGATTTCAGCATTCTCCTCAACTTGATGAAATCATGTCAGTTGCCAAAGATAGTATGGACCACTGGCACTAGATCTAATCAAACATCGAGCTGTACAGGTTGTAAAATTTGGAGGAATTGCATGGGGGGATTTACGTTCCATACCGTATCCGCCGTTCTGCCTGATGAGTCCATCATGGCCCAACGGTGAGGTGTCAGGCTAGAATGCAGGAGGTTGTTGATTCGAACCCCACTGGCTACACATATTTTTCATAACTATTATTGGTTTTCCACTTACGGATTGCGATAAAATTCTTTAAATGTAGCAATTATCACTGAGTCCGATCCAGTATAAGACTGCGTGCAAAAAGGCTCGTGCATCAAATCAAAGCCGTCATGTAGCTGAACCTTCATCTGAACGGTGAAGCTGTAATCGAGGCGGCGTAGCGTCGATTATATTCCATTTTTGACGGAAGATTAATTAAACTGGCGCAGCGGGAAAATTGTCCTGGCGGGAACAGTAGACAGCTCTTTTAGATTTATAGACAAAGAGCTGGTTATCATGGGTACATTTCCAAGCTCTTTCTCTGCCTGACCAGTGACGAAGGGGAAGCCCGCATCAATATACCGTGGCTGTTGCGGGTAAACTGGAGACGGTAAGTTTTGAATTGATTAACGTTTACGGAATCGGGAAAGGCGTCTCTTAATACATTGATCGATTCAACTTGGGAAGAAAGAAATGATCGTCGGTTAGATCCTAAAATATAAAAAGGTATAGAAAGTTCAGAAGGAATAATTGAAATTGTTGAAAATATCGATAGAAAAGTGTGATTCCCCCAAACCACTCACCGATAGGGAAGAGGATTGGCGGTAGTGTGTTGAGTAAATGTCACTGATGAACTGAATATATCCAAGCTTTATCCCAGCAGTTATTGCAACTGACGATACATGATCTTGTCGAATACTGTGTTCAGTTATTGTGACCACTAAAAATCTGAATATATGATGACGCTATAGGTGTGCTGTGTGAGTTGTCAGAGCTGTATACTCACCTGGATGAAACAGAAAGTCTATAACCTTACCTCCACCAATTTTCCTAAGAAAACAGGGTGAAGAGTGCTAACTAGCCACCAGCAGCTCAGAGAGAGAAACGAGACTTGTCAGGGTGTGAGTCACTAGGCATGAGGTGGAATGATTGGGAAAGAAAACATAAAAATTCTTTATGTAAAGAATTTATTAAAAAAAAGAACAAAATGTCTCTGTTTGTGCCATATATAGGCATTACACAAGAAAACTTAATTTGGGGTGGGGACATTTTGAGTTTCCCAGGTTCCCACGGCGTTGATGGTTACCCCCTGCAGAGCAGCATTGCTCACTCCCTCGAAGAAGGGCTGCAAAGCAGGTTAGCGCCGAAGAAAGGTTCCATTAAGGACTTCGGTCAAAAAAACTGAAGAAGAAGAACGGTGCAGAAGAAAAAAATCCTCTATAAGATCTTACATAGCTATGAGTACAGGAAAATAATATGTGGGTGCTCATATTTAAAATGATAATATAATCCCTCAAACACAATATCCGTTTACAAGTCAGTCACAGCTATTTTTTTTTTGTTCTCCGATTCACCAGCAAAGGTTGATCTATTCTGAAGTCAACTGTGATTAGATAACTAGCTGCCATAAATAGTGACACCTATGAACTGAATTAAATAAATGGAATAATTTTTAAGGGACAACGATGGGCGGCTTGTGCTATTAGTTACTTACAGAAATTATTGTGTAATTATCAGAAGACTAGTCAATCCTCTATTCTGTTGGATGGGTACCTTATAATCTAATGACGCATCGCGGCCATACGTGAGGTTTATCGGAGACGAAAAATATGTCTGAAACTCTTATTTGCTAAACACTTTTAAATTATATCCATCGCCTACTTAACAGTGACGACTTGAGCTGGCTTAGAAAACATTTTCGTCGCTGGATCCGCAGCCAAACTGCTTTGAACAAAAAAATATCGGTAGGCGTCAGCTTCACAACTTCCCAAACTTTTAAAACGACAATTTGCTTGTTTTCTGCCCAGATTTGGAGAACCTCCACAACGATTTCAAGGACTGATTCCAGGATCTTTTAAAATAAGAAGTATTTTTATAACTGAATTTAGTTTGCTACATTCGAATGTAATTTTTTTGAAATATCATTTATAGAGCTGCGTTTTATTGCTCTCATTACAACAGTCTAATTTAAAATATGATTTTGAAAACGGGAACAAGGAGACTCGTATCGCCGCTATAATTACATCAGAGGAATGATTGCGATGGTGATTTTTCAGATGTGATAGATAAATAAAACTGGTGGCAGCAGTAAATATTTATTCTCCAAGTGAGCAATAAACGAAATTAGTTTTAGTTCCTATGAATCAAATAATCCTGCAAAATATATGTACATATGTGGGTGTCATTAGATACATATATATGTTCCTTAATGGCCGCTACACACGTTAGGGTATAACTGAAGGGTATACCTGCATAGTTAAACTGCGCAGGTAAAACTGAGCGTGTGTATGACAAAAATGTGCAGTTTTTCATACCTGTGCAGGTTACCTGAACGGATACGAAAATTTGTATTTTGCTCGGGATTATAACTGCGCAGTTCAACTGATGCAGGCAAAACTGAACGTCTTTAGCGGTCGCAGGCAGAGATTCTTTGGAAATCTTAAGGTAGCAGTTAACCTTTCATGTGGTGAAATAGCATTCCTCATCACAGTATCTTCCTTTTTGATCAGTGGTGCAACTAAAGATAGAAGACTGAGATACGTCTCCTCATCCATCCTAGATAATTGTGAAAATCTTTCGGGAAAAATTTGAATTCATTTAACAAGTTCACGTGCGAATAAGTTTGTCTTTTTCTCAATCAAGTCCCGTTTGATTTTTTTCTCTTTAGAATGTGTTTGTTTAATTATTAGCAAACCAACTACAGCCAAAGCATGATCAGTAGATGCCATACCGGAATCCAAATACTGACCACTGACGGATTTGCCTGAGCGTGTGGACGCACTTCCGATATCGGTTGACCTGCAGGTAAACCTGTGCAGTTGTACCCTAGTGTGTAGCAGCCTTAAAGGAACAAGGCAGCACTTCAAACATTGCTAGGCTTTTGTGCATTATTCAATTTTTTATACAAATGTCTATTCACATTGACCTTACAGTGCTACAAATGGTAAGCATCAGTGACTAGTTCCCGGCAGTTCCTTCCACAACGCTGAGGTTCTAGAAAATAATATCATTTGGAAGAGGCTCGCTCGAGATGTTGGAGGTTTTACCTGGTGAGAATGCCTCTGTTGGGCCACTCTAGTTTTTTCTGTACTGGTGAATCTTGGTGTTATTATGCAACTGATTAGCAACAATATCATTACTGATCTGTAGCAGTTACGGAATTTCAGTCATTGCCTATAAAATATACCAAATAGAAATGAAATAAAAAAATCATTTCCTTTCGTCAACCAGCACCTAGTCTGTTTGAACTCCTATCATCACCCCACGCAGATATTAAGTTAAGAAAAGGGCAGAGTAGTAATTAATTTCTTAAGGAGATTAGATCCGCCTTCGCCGTCGCTACAGATATTATGAGTAAATTACCAATTAAGTTGCGTAGGAAGCGGCTGCTGCTAAATTAGCAGCTGCTTCAGCTACGATCTCTCTATAGCTTAGCTACAGCAGCATGGGCAACTGCGGATCAATAACGCAGACCCAACCAACAACCAGGGGCGTCATGCATATTTATATGAAAAAATAAATATATTGACTCGGTACTGCACACGCAGTTGAGTTCGGGATTTGTATATGAATGTCAGGTTTTATTGATTATGCCTGGTTATTTTTTGCTAATATGTGGTTGAGTGGAATATTTTTCTATTAATATACGGTAGTACTGATGCATAGATGCTGGTTAACCATGGTTAATGTTCATTATGACTGTTATATAGTGTAAACAGGTAACCATAGAGTTGATGGATACCTGGTTCTAATTTAGCAAGACAGACCAACAGATCGGCAAATAAACAAACAGGTAGATCGACATATAGACTGACAGATCGACCAAAAGATAGACCGACAATTAGACCGGCAGATAGAACGAAAAAGAGATGGTCTACAAAAAGATGGACCAACAGAGGGACCAACACATAGACAGACCGACACATGGATAGACCGACTGAAGGTCAGACCGATACACAGATTGTCCAACAGACAAATGGATCAAAAAACAGACAGACCGAAGATGGACGGACCGACAGATTTACGGACCAGCAGACAGAATGAATGACAAATGAACGGACCAAAACACAGACGTAGCGACAAATAGAGGGACGGACCAACAAACAGACGAACCGGCGAACAGACGGGTCGACAGACAGACGGCCGATAGACTGACGGATCGACAAACAGATGGACCACCGTCAAATGACAAGCGGATCGACTGACAGACGGGTCGACAGATTGACGGATCGGCAGACAGATGAACTGGCAGATAGACCGACGGACTGACAAACAGACGGATCGACAGATAAACAGGCGGGGCGACAAACAGGTAGACCGACAGATCGACAAATATATTGACTGACAAGCAGGAAGACTAATAGAGATATACACCGACCAACAGAGAGACCAACAGACAGACGGACTGATGAGCAAAGCGATGGATAGACAGATTGACGCGCATTCTATTTGAAATTGTATTTTGTTGCGATGATAATTTTTTACTTCAGATTGGAAATTGTGTGTTTAACACAAAGCATGACTAATTGAACATTTCTTTCAGTGACGGGTTTAGACTCATATTTAAATGTCGGACTGTCAGATTCGACTATTTAAAAAGACAACCCAGGTTACTTGTCGACGAATTAACTAGATGCTACCATAAATTCAAAACTGGAACTCCCTAATAGAGCATACCATTTATCGTATCTAGCTGATACTTAGCTAGTTGACAAGTAACCTACTCATAAATAGCTTTTGTAAATAGTCAAATCTGACAGTTAGATGGTGATTCAAGTGTAAATCGAAACGCGTCACTGGAACACTGAAAGTTTTACTTGTGAAACATTGTGTTAAACACACATAATTTTTTATCTGAATGATTGAAGAGTTTAACCAAGTGAGAGCATGTACAATCTACATAATACTTAAATTGCTATTTCGTGTACAGTAAAAAGTCTTTATCTAAGATTGAGCTGCACCATCTACGCGAGCAGTGATAAATTTGCCTTCCTCGTATGTTCCAAGCTTTATTTGATAAGGCAGATAACGTCATCTGTTTGACATATTATTAGCAATATCAACAAAATTAACAGAGGCTATGATACCACAATAAATATCCAATATATATATATATATATATATATATATATATATATATTGGATATTTATTTCTACTGTAGTGTTAACAATGTGGCGCACTTTTGGTTACCCTAATTTTGAAGGAATGTATATGACTCGTCTCTTATAATACCTCAGCGGTCGTGTGGCTTGTCTAGTGAGATCAGCAGGTGTTGATGCCGCAGAATAGGCGGCAGTTGTACCAGCATAGCATCTCGTAACAGAGAAAATCAAGGACTACAATTATTGGTGTAGAGTAGTTTTGACTACTGATACACATGTCATAGAACTTTTAGCGACTATAGGGCATTTCATAGTCTCATATTATTTTCTGTTGTAGGCGATTTTATTGACTTGATTGAAATATATACTTCATAGGAACATTTTTCTTACAAATTTAGATGCAGGTACTTGAACCTAACATACATTAGCCTGCAAAAATTGAAAGGAAGCATACAGTCAATATTAATGCTTTGATTAACATGTTAGATTTAATAGTAATATTTCTGATCTTTTAGTATTTGTTTCTTTTATCCGCTCATTTCACCTTTATTTCACTCTTTCTCTTTTAACACGTTTTTAGTTGCCTTACCTGTAGACAACTAACGAAAGGCTACAACCATCAACCATCAATATGTCATTGGATTGATCCTTGTTTTTATTGATAATTAAAATAATGGAACTAGATATACTCGTAATCACCGTTGAAAAGTCAACTGAAAATAAAATCCGCTTCGCTTCGACATAGCTCTGTTGGGATGCTTGTATTTGAGTAGTTTTCAACTGAAAGAAATATGCAACAGTAAACTGAGGTTACACTTCGTCATTCATATATTTTCTTTACTTTGGATTGTCGAGATATCTCTTAGTTTGAACACCCTATACAAATAACGAGGCTATTATAGTTTAATTAAAAAAAACAGGCTCAACTGGATAACAGCAAGATACTCAAGTTTGTTATGAGAACTATCACAAAACAGAGGAAGCACTACTTTAGGTTGATTCTGCCATTTATTGGGATATCTGACTACTAAATCATAAATAAAATTATTAAAAGGGGTAGCTACTGAGTGCAAGATATGACATTCATCCACCCCTCTAAAATTTAAAGTTACACTCATTCACAAAGCTGCAACGTGTGGCCACTTAGTGATGCACCACTGAACACATTTTGAATGTTCGAAGTGACAAATTACCCGTTCTAATTCAGCGGTAAGTTAAATGGTGTTGAAAATTTTTTTAACTCATCATTATAAAGCAATATGAGCATGTTATAACTTAATACTCGGTATGATAGATATTTTATTATTACAATTATATATATATATATATATATATATATATATATAACACTATCTTAGAATAGTCTATATTGTGCAGTATTCGTTTGGAACAGAAATAGTACAGAATAAATTCACAGTCATCCGGAAATCGTTAAATACGACAGGGGGTTCAGGAACATATTTCCAAAAGTACAAAACTTTTTCGTCCTTGCTAGAGTGGTCTGGTGTTAAATTTAATCAAAATCTGATTTCACTTTCCAAGTTATAGAAGGATCAAGAATAACAGAAACAATAGACAGACGGAAATGAGTACCATACTTCTTTGTGATGTTTCTATTATGAAACTATAAGAGAACAAAATTCGATTTTTTTCACAATTACAATTCCCCATTGACATAGGGGGTAAATCAAACATTTATTAACAAGGGTGAATAATAAACTATTTATGGTTTGATTTCTTCACCACTATTGTAAAGGATGGGCTCATAAGCTAACAAAAAGTATACTGACAGAAAATGAATGTATCAGTCTGCTGATTATAACGATCAACGTTTATCTCTCTTAGGTTTCGCGCAAAATGACCCAGCTAATTGGCAGACCACATGTGTAGTGGAAAAGTATTCACTTATAATATGAATTTACAGGTTGCCCATGTAAATAAACCATGTATTATAAGACTCGTGATCAATCTCTACAGACAAATAAACGAGTTAAAAACCGTTCCAGTGAAGCATCTAACTATAACTTACAAGACTATAAAGATCAACCAAGAGGGCTACAGACCAGTGTCTCTATGGCTTAACTGTACAGTTAGGGTCAGTGTTCAAAGTTAAATATAATTTGCTTTGTTAGAACATCCTGAGAAAATGGATATGTACCAGGTCCGTTGACTTTGAAGCGTTATTTTTTACGGAAAAGGCATAAAAGCTCCGGTTTCAACTTTGCTCCAATATTCAATGGAGATTGACGATTGAATAGATAAGTATCATACAAAGTCGGTCATAATTTTTGTCTGCAGTAAATTACTGTTTTGTTCTGCTCATACAGATTTTGATATTCGATATGGATATACAGTTTTTTTATTTTCTTGCAAAAGGCGTGACCGAATTGACATGATACTTCTGTGTATAGAGCTATAATGTGCATATGCTTCATTCAGGTAGAGTTCTAATCAATATTCTCCAAATCTACAGATGGACCATAAGTTTCTCTCCAAGCTTCTTTATGGCTTGTCCTTCGGTACCAAATGAGAGAATATTATAGTGTTGTCTTGAGATCACACTGTCCTATATTTAGTTTTATCTCATGAGACAGGCAGCTTTGTGCTTCTGGCGCTACGTCCCTTGTATTTTATTTATTAAAAAATGCAAATGCATCATTTTTATTCTAGCTTTTCATCATAGTTCATAATAAGTTCTTGTTTAAAAACAAAGGTGTTTCCCTAGAAGCAATAAAAAATCTCATGGTAACTATGATTTCAAAATAAAATTTTGCATTGTGTACTTTGATAAGGCTACTAAGGAAGTTGAAACGTTAATAATGATTTTTCATTCAATTGCATGTAGGTAACTCTTCCTTGTTCTATTTTTTCTGTCGGCAAAACATATTTGATCGTCTCTAAATATTTAACCCAGGTAATTGTCAGCACTTTTCAAACATAGATGATTGCTCACATATTCGCCTTCTAAACAGAACATGTATGTGACATGCTCGTAGAATCTCTATGCATCGACAGGCGAAAGTAGCTGTTTTTTGGCAGCATTCCATGGCAGATTATGGCAGGTGATGTACAGTGACGCCAGATTTCATACTTTTGCAGGAGATAATGTTCTCAAAGAGAGTCTGATACTTAGACGGTGACTTGCAACTTATCTTTGCCACTTTTTCTCTTAAATCCCTAAAGATACCACACACAGCGTAATTCTAGTACGGATAACATCTCTGTGTAAATATGATTCCAGCTCATTATTTGATATTTTTAATTTATTCCAACTAATAATGCATACCACCGACAAATGGAAAGGATTTTACTTGTAACCCTCGTAGAGACAAGATCACCCTCTTAAATAAAATAGGGTGTAAATCCTGACCAAACTTAGTAGTCCATTCAATGAGATCTAATAAATGTCAAACGAGTTCGCTACGGCTGGTGTGTATAGGAGCAAGACGATATATTGGATTTTTGGGTAGGGTGCATTTCTGGGCTAATCGACCTTTCTTTGCACGTTGTAAATTATGAATATACTGGAATTGGACGTAACTCTTTTTTGCAAGAGTTAGATATATTTCCTATAATGGTCTATAACAACCGTTTTCAATGTCCATTCCCGATACCTACGCTATATTTTTATTTTTTTGAAACCGCAATAGTAGCGGAAGTTAATAGTTTATAGATTGTTTACCAATATGAATAGATACATGCATTAGGGTAATAATATCAAATCAAAATTCAGCTCCGTTAGATTGAAAGGTATAAATATAAATATAAAAGAAGTATTTGTGAACAACGCAATTTGACACGTATTGCGCTCTGTTCGAGAGCACTTTTGTTTCAGAAAAATCTGGGATATGCAGGATAAAGTGTATATTTTCAAATTCCATTTCATGGATTAAAATCGAATCACGGTGCAGTATATAAAAAATCCTTTGAATTGTTTGTACTTCAATATGGAACAACTACTGATGTGGTGACAACAAAACAGATAAGGAGGGACGCGAGGCTGAAGCTTTCGCTATCAGCTGTGGCATGGAACATAATCAGCTAATCAACAAGAGTTCAACGATTACAACAAATATCCACAAGGAACATCCGACCACATTAACATTTCAACACTACAAATCGGCAAAGTGGGATGATCTCAGGAACTATTACCAGTCCTTTCCGTGGAATGATGTCGGTTTCACAACCAGATTTCTGTTAGCTTATGTCGAAAAAATAACAGTCTTAACATCAGACCTCAATCTAGACGTTGTGAAACACAAAAATCTCAAGACTATAAAAATCTGAAAGAGTCTTACTGACACCTGCGGAGTAACCTAAATGACAAACAACAGATAATCTGCTAAAAAACGCAGAGTCTTAAATGGTATTCGAACCTTAAATATTTTTTTGAGCGCGTCTACTACGACTACATAAAAAAGATTCAAAATCGTAATCTGGTAAATAAAATGTTTACTATGCGCGATATTATTAAAAGAAACTTGTGAAACATGCGAGAACCCGTTTTAGACACTTGAAAAATATTTGATTCCCGCAAAAAACACCAACACATAAACCGACACACAGGGCGGCAAAAATGTTTGTGATTGAACGTCATAAAGCATGCAGATCGCGAATTGTCTCTTGTGATCTTAATGATGAATAGAATACCTTTATCATATTATCATGAACATCAGTATTATGATTATTATTATTATCTTCAGTCTTCTCGCAAGATTGCGGTGTAATCAGGTACTGACGGGCTGTACCAACTCATTACCCGAGCTATTGCTCTGCGTTGAGGAAGCTCCGTACAATACTGCAGGTCTTGAGGATCACAGACTTCCGGAAGGATTTGTGTAACTTTTTGTCCAGCCCCAGTCGCTGTATGTGTGGTGTGAATGTGGTTGGTGTGAGGCCCAAGACTGAAATAATGAGGGGAATGATAATGACTTTTTCTTGTTTCTAGAGACGTTCATTTTCTGTTGCGAGAATCGTGTATTTAAATATTTTCCCAGAATAGGTGCTTTGAATGTTGTTGTCATTGGGGATAGCAATCTTTATCAACTACTCTGTCTGCCTTGGATTGGAAAACGATATTTGGTCTCGTTGCTGGGACTGCCTTGTCAGTATGTATTCCCCAGTACAGTTTTTGTTGATTGTCTTCGAGTACTGATGAACGTTTGTAATGATTTGTAATAGGGATCAGTGTTTTCTATTATTTTCTATATTGTGGCTAGTGCTTGGTGTATGACTTTTGCTGCAGAGTTATGCCTTCCTGTGTATTCAGATCCTGCTAAAGTTTTACTTGCGTAATATGTTGTACTGTCTTCATTTGTTTGTGGCATTTTCTGCAGTTTCATCTATTATGGACGGGTATTTCATCATATACTTTTTGCAGTTTCGGATAGCAATCACTTGGTCTTGGATAGCAAGCTTGGAACCCTTTGTTTCTGGGAAAAGTTGGCTAGCCCGCAGCAAGGCTTATGACTCTTTTCTATGAATGTTGTCATTTGTTACTTGGTATCGGTATTTCCTATTTCTGTGACCAGGTGTCTGACTTTCTTTGTTGTGATTGTGCATGGTTGTGTGTGTGTCTGCTAAGTAGTTTGGACGAGAGGGATTCTGCTAATGCTATCCATGTAAGTTGGTTTGCTTGCTTTGAAAGGAATCTCTGAGTGGTTGTATTTGTTTTGTATATAATTCCTCTATCTCCTTGCTTTCTGTCTATGATGAGTCTTCTTTTCCATGAGTTTGGGTGTATCATTATGTGCTTTCTGAGTCCTCCCTGTTCGGATATTTTCTCTGTCGGTATGTGATTGATGATGCCAAAGAAGTATGTGAGGACTAGTATTGCAAATGTGTTGATAGCTTTTGTAAGATTTCTAGAGTCTAGTTTTGTTCTCAGAAATTTAATAAGACGGTTTTTGAATTCGTTTTTCAGTTGTATTTTAATGTGGGTGTGGTTTTGTTTTGTGTTTCGATAGAAGCCCAAAAACTTCAACGTTTCGTCTTTGTCCATATTCGCATACGTTTCACCATTTACTATTTCCTCTTCGGAATGGATCCTCCATTAACATTGATTGATGTACAGTACCTTGCATTTGCTTACCCCGAACTCCATTTTGATGTCTGACGTACGAAGTTTCTGTTATTCTAAGTAGCCCTATTAGTTGCATCTCAGTGTGATGATGTTGAAACGATAAGTTATGTTGTTGAGTGCATTTGGGAGGCAGAACCGAAGGGAACTGACAGAATCTACATGAAAGATACCATGTGGTATGCGCAACTCTTCCGTTTGGATTTGTATGTTGGTTGGCCAATGTTGTATGATTTGTGTAAAGAACCGTCGGGGTTGATTTTATATATTTGTAGAACTTTGATACCAGCTATGGGGTACAGAGTCAAATACTTTTTCATAATCTATGTTACAAGTGTGTTCCTTTTTGTTCTATTCCAATATCACGCTATCAATTATAAGTTGTTCCTTCCAACTTTGGCTTTGGTTTCTATATCCTTTTTGTTCTTATGTATGTTGTTATGTGTAAGATGTTGTTCTATTCTTCTGCATATTATTGCGGTTATGATCTTATACAATTCTAGGAAGCAGATGATAGGACAAATATTTTCCGGGCTTTTGGTAGCTGCTTTTTGGGGTGTTATATACGTTATACCTGGTGTCAGGAATTTGGAGAGTCCATTATGTTGGAGTATAGCTTATTTGATTTGGTTTACGATTTTTTCAAATGTTGAGGAGAATTGCTTGTAGCAGAATTTTTTTATGTCGTTTACGCCTAGGCAATTGTGGGTGTGTTTAATAGTGTCTGCTATTTAATGTGGTGTCAGTATGATTTATCCCTGTTCTGTGATATGTTGATGCTTTTCCTTTTCTTCTTTCATCCATGAGGTATTCTCGTTGTATGTTTTTTATTCTGACCATAGACTTACCCAGACCTCAGATAGTTCTTATTTGCTTGGAGGTTTTATTGTTGTCATCTGGCCGTTTGATTTTGCTTTTTGATAAAGCTCTTTCTCATTCCTCCAAAAGAGATTGTTGCTATTACTATTATTATTATCATTATTAATACTATTTAAAAAATAAAAAAAAGAGGTGTGGTTCCTATACACCGGGTGCTGATCTGTCTCCCAGCGACTGCTCTCTACACCGTAAATCGTGCGCAATAAGTAGACGAAGAGAACCGAGAATGACTGCTTTCTGCATCCTTCCGGCCAAGATGTTTGCCGACGCATGGTATGCCGGTATAGATTTTAAAGCAAAGAGCAGAGTATTCCTCATCCCAACTGAGGAATAAATGACCATAGCTAGCATCCAGTATATCCGGCGTCTCTCGTTCTCCACCACGGACTGAATATTTCCTAGTGCGTAGGCCTGCACATGTCTCTCATCTATACCGTAGGAGTGCCTCAAATGATAATATAGCACTCGTAGAGCTGCGTTGTGCCTATAGAGGCAGGCACTGCCAGCGTACACCCTACGTACTGTCTAAAGATGCATACGTGTCTCTGGCGTCTAACGACAAGCTCTACAGCTAGTATCGGGTACTTTCGTACCCATAACCCTACTACGACATACCAAGGTTTTAAAGACACCTCCCTTGCAAAACATTATGACCCTTATTCTCTGACTTCAACAAACTAGGCCTTAGGAAGGTAAAGGTCAACAGCTTAGACAAATCATGCTAATCTAGATGTTCGTAGAGGATTCCATGCATGGGCTTGTCTAGGTGTAGCCTTGGCTTCAGCAGCTTTGGTGTGGGTTTAAAATTTTTAGAGGCATAAAGCTTCAGATCATCTATATAAAACAGATGGGTGACCTTGTAATTGGACATGTCACCGTTTTACCCTATCACATTTGTCAGCGTTATGGGCAGCGGCAACACTAAGATGCAGAAGAGCAAAAGACTCAAGGTATCTCCTTGGAAAACTCCCCTCCTGAAAAATACCAGCCCTGTCCGAACAGGAATTCCACCAATGTAATGGAGAACCAAGACTTCCACAGTGGTATCAGTTGTTTTATGCTTCTCACTATTTGATTATCCACTGCAAGGAAGTCCAATACACGCACCAATAAGCTCATGAAATGTTGTGTCAAACGCCTCAAGATAGTCAAGCCTGGCCATAGGAAGGTTTCACTTATTCGGTAAGGAGTCCTGTGTGACACAGCCGACGATCAACAGGTTCTCCTTACAACGTTTCTTTGACCCTCGCTGTTCATATACGCTGAGAAATACCAGGTTTACAGCTTGGAGTAAATGCATGTACAAGATTCTGGTGGAAAGCTTGTAACATGCGTTCCGACATGTTATTGGCCTGTAGTTCTTGGCATCAGACAAATCTCTGGTCTTTGGGAGAGGCACGATTCGGCCCTCAACAAATTAAAATGGAATTGACTTATCCTGATTTATAGCTATGAGTTAAAAACTCTAGCTAAATGGCTACTCTATGGTCGATGGCTGCTGTTGAAAAAGATGAGAAGGTCGTTCAGAAAATAAACTATTCTCCTCCAAACTTCTCGCCCGCGCCACCAACGCTTAGCAGTAATAAGCATTCATATCCTTTCGGAAGAAAGCCATTTGACAATAGATTGTCATTATGTGAAGAAAACCCACCCGGGCCCGGGCTCCAATACACAAGACCGCTGTTCTGTTTTCCAGCGGCTGCTCCTCAGAGCGTAAGGTAAGCCATAACTAAGTTCGCAAATCATGCGTCCTAAGCAGATGGAGTGAACCGAGAATGACTTCTTCCTGCAAACCTCCAGCTAAGATGAATGCCGATGCACGGCATGCCGTTATAGATTTTATAGCAGAGAGCAGCGACTTTTTCATCTCACCTAACACTCTCATTATCATAACTGGCAAACTAACCGTGGGGTCTTCCAGGCTTGTGAAGCTGGCTGATCAGCTGGTACTAGGTCCGTTTCTCCTTCTTTTTCAAGGCGATGTTCATCTCAGCAGGAGCCGAGAATTCAGTAACGTACATCTACTTCTGTTGGTCGTCTAGGAGGACTATACCTGGCTTATTAGCTTGTGAAAGGTGAAGTTGTGCATAAGTGGAATGTAAATTGTAGATGCTCTTACTCACTTAGACAGAAAATTGTCTATTGAATCTGTTAGGATTTATATATTATAATTAAATCTGACAGTCTGACGAAGATTTTTATGAAACCGATACCCGTCACTGAAAGAAAGAGTTTTATTTGTGAAACTTCATTTTATAATACACAACTTTTTCTCTGACTGAAAGGAAATATTTAATTCCGTTCTGCAAAAATTATGTATGAGAACGATCATCTAATTAGCAGCAAAGCCACTTATCTCACATGATACTCTCCATGCTCCTGTTGACCTAATCATTAGCCTCCACTGTCGCATATTTCACCAGCCTGCCTCCTGTCCCCTCCAATTCGCCTCATCCTAACGGAGGGCGTCGGCGTGGCGTCGGCGGAACCGAGCAGCATCTCTTTTGATTCGCCGATTAATTGAAATACCTCACATTCCAGGGCTTCCCCCCTACGAACGGTGCACGATGAGACTGCGACCTATGAATGTACGAACGACTCAGCGGAAGTTACAGGGGAAAAGACCAAAAGTCAACGGTATGCCACATAGGCATAGGTTCATCCAAATGAGGGAGCAGCTCGGATGATGATACCACGAAACAGATGAGGGTATAACAGCAACTCCTTGGAACATCGTTATCGTTTAACAAAATAAGTGCATTAATACGCTACTTTACTAAAGATATATTTGAACAAATAATCGATAGTATTATCCCACTAGCGAATATTCCAACCAATATGTTCCAAAATCATGCAAAGTACTACCACTATGACTTCAAGGGTATCCCATAGATGATTATATCAAAAAATATCATATTGAAATATATAGCTAAAAATTGTGTATTAGAACTTGGGTTCTAATACACCCCCAATATACCATTTGCAGAGATATGAATAACCTACAAACAATGTTTTCCACAGACAGCGATCAACAATGTTTCTCCTAGAAAAATATGCAAAACGATTAATAATGACTATTTCTATTAAGAGGTCTAAATAGGGAGTACATCACTATGGATCATAATGGGAGATGGAAGGATTCAGTTATACGAGTATATCAGGTGTATATTTTTGTACAAACATGCCCGAAAATACCTTACTCTGAGAGCTGCTGTATGAGATTACGTTAAGCAGAATGAAATTGAAGAAAGCAAAATTCAATTTATGTGTTATAAAACCATTGTTATAATCATAATCAGTCACATCATATCTTCAAAGGTTATGCTTTCAAATTTTTAGCGAAGCAAATTTTGAACCTTTGCCAAACATGTGTTTAAATGTCATATAGTTACGCGTTGATTATTAAAGTGCTCATTTTTATTTTGATAAATTTCAAAAAAAACAATGAATTGCATAAAGATAATGTGTGCCCATTTGTGCGTTCTCGACTTTTTTTGTCAACGTAATCTTAGTAATAACTTCAATAATCTTGGTGACATTTGGTGTGGGGCAAAACAACTATTACATGCTTGGTACAGTTGGCTGTTCACTCGCCCTTCCACGTGATGAGAGGAAGTGATGCTACTTAGGGAATTCCATAAAAGTCCAAGGAACGTAAATATGATGGACAATTATATTTTAGCCAGTAGAATACTGACTTAAAAATGTGAAGTGGGGGAATGGCTCGTTTTAGACAACAACAGTATCCAGGCCTTCGAAATTATCTTTAATTTTGTCGACCTCGATTTTCTAAATTTGCAAACAAATTTTTTTAAATAATTAGATGGTTAACTTCTCATATATTTTTTCAATATTGGTGGATGTTCATACTATACTCATGGCATTATCATTATTTATATGAATATATACGAATATAACAATAATATTGGAATGGCCATTTTGATTTTGGAAATTTGAAAATCCTATCTAAGTACAATTTAGGGTGATTCCAGAACGTATGTATTTAATATAATTAAAAAAATTATGTTCAAGTTGCTTTGACTATGACTGAGCTAAGGTCCATCTAACATAACGGTTAGTTGTATAAAATGCCAAAAAATAAAATATCCAATATTTCTGGTACTTACTTGCCGTGGATCATCAGTTTAAAAATCCTAGCAAAACTTCAATATTTTTTTCAATTCAATTCCAAAAAATCAACCGTCCCAAAATACGACCCCTATTCATATTTGTAAATTAATGCCATGCGAGTGTCAAAGTGAAGTATGAAAAAAATATTGCTCGTATCCCCAGAGGTGCTTGAGAGGAGGAGCGTTCCAGTTGTTTGATACCTTTTGTTAACCTGCGTTATATTTTTTGGTATCCTTGGTGATTTTTCACGACCTCTTGACTGTGGCTCTGGTTAATGGATTACTGCTAACGCCTTGTGATTTTTTGATTGTCTACCATTGAGATTATTTTAACCACTGCTCAACCCCAGCCCTATTCATTGGCTTACTGTTACGCATTCTCAATTTTTGATCACTGGAAACTGTGTTGATTTTGATAACTGTCTATCGACAAAGGTGACGTGTTGGGAGAGGTAATTCCCGATCGTAAACCTGAATTAACAGCATATATACGATAACATGCTTTGATATAAGTAATTATCGAGCTATTTATTCCTTTATTTCGAATTACACATGATGTATCCGATTTATTGCATGTGAGAAGTTCTGTTTTTGATCCATATATATGTTTGCCAATATGTGAGCCCGAAAACCATTTAGAGCCAATCATTCAAATGACGGAATTAACTATATCAATGGACTTTTTGTGATATTCCACTCATTTCGATTATCTATTAGTATTACTTTAGATCGAGTTGCATCTTATTTCATTTATATTGCTGAGCTGTAAATGACACATACGGTTTTTGACTTATCACGAGATATCATAAAAAACAAAAAATCTTCACACAAAACAGATTAACAGGTTTAACAATATATCTTTTTTAGGTCGACTTTGATAGCGCACATTCGGTATGCAACTGATGTGGTAGGATAGGTAACGAAATAGGACCCCAGGAAAAGGTTCAGCCCGGGAAACAACAATGTTCCACATAACTTGTTCAAGTAAACCCGGTGAATATTGCTAGTGTTTTAAAGATTAATCAAATTTCGACATTGAGTTTTAACAGCTGACATGTTACATTTCTGTTGGGTTGACGCTCAGAGTCCGGCAAAGACATCTAATGCGTTTTTTTTTGTATAAATGCGAATTTGTATATTTATTTGCATTTTGCGGATAAGTAAGTAAATAACTTAATTTTTATCGTGCCTGCGTAGCTTAGGTGGTAATGTGTCGGCTCAGTATGCAGATGTGTGATTGAATTCAGAGTACCATGTCGATATGTCGGATATATTATAGATTTTTAAGACCACAGCTATTGAAAATAGAACTATTATTTCTATTGACAAATGTGTGAACAATCGTCTTTTTTTAGAAATACGGAGGATAATCTGAGTCAAAGGTATATAGATAATTAGAAACTAAAAAAAACAGATTCGCATCGCACCTCCTCTTAGGCCTGTGGCGGATAGAAATAATAATATGAATTTTCTTGAAGTACAATTCATGGGACTAAAATAATCATAAAAATTAGATGAATCTGAGTGGGAAGCATATTTTCCACCACAGCACCATATAGACAAGATGTAGTAACAAATCAAATGTATAGTCAACACTATCATATTTTATATGTGAATTGAAAAGCATTGCATTCAATGCATGGCCCATCTATAGTTTATATAAATTTTCTGTTATTACAATTAGTAATTCAAGTATGTGAGCTTTAATTAAAAATGGAAACGTCATAAAATAAACGGTGAAGCTGCCTGGAATTGATACTAAAATCGATAAACCATTTATAAATTCGCATTCTTCTACGTACACGGCTGTACACTGAAAGTATTGAGTATGGAATGAAAGCTAAGAGTTATGATTTCTCTCTACAGCTGTCATAAGATTCATCTGTTTGATATGTATGAACTAAAACTGTATTGCCTTCGGACAACGCGATTTACAGCAATCGGCAGTGCAGGAGTACAGTCATGATATTGGCTTGGAGTTCGATACAAATTTGCAATGTTTCATCTCAAACAAGAACAATTCAGTGATAGCGATGAGGAGGAACAGCTCTTGGATCTCGGGTTGGCGTAGCGTCACATCCTGGAGTGAGTACGGTAGTATAATATGCATCAACTTCGGCAAATCTAGCCATCAGAACTCCCCGTTAAGAACAAATTCGCAGCCGCAAATATGCTTGAGGGCCCATTTTTATATGTTTCTTAAGTTTCGGATCTCTTCAGGGCGTATGAGAAAAGTATGGTTGGGGATACCACGAAAGTACACATCACTATACAGTCCGTCTTTGTGAGTAACCTGTTATCTGTAATCAGTAAAATAATGAACTCCTTACCTCGAAGCTCAACCCATACACAATGATACATAATATGGATTCTGACATCAGATATCATTTGCGACTTTCCTAGTATGACTCATATATTTCAATCAATTGCAGCTGTTCTGCATAAGTTTTTGTTATATGGTCTTCTCGAGAAACTTTGCAGAAGCATAGCGAACTTCCTTTCCATTGTGGTGTATAAATGTTCCTTTAATCAAATCATCAACACGGAGATAAGTGCATACCCCAATATTATTTCTAGTCCACATTAGCGACTTCCTTTCTAACGCAAAAAATCTGACCCAGTAGATAACAGGACAACATTTGTCGACATCATGCCACCTTACAAGCACAGTGTTCCACAGGATTCGCTTCTTAGACCAATCCTTTGTTTACTTTTTGTTAAAGATGTAGCTTTATACTGACGCCACTGTGCTTCAGGCACAGTCATGGCCTGTTCCACGACGGACTGAAGAATGCAGTTGGGGAGTATTGGCGTGTGCTCATTGGTGTCTGATCGAAGTTATTTCAGTTAGTGGAGTTCGTGTACCATGGAAAAGTTATGTCAGATATCTAGGTGTCACTCTTCACAAATGGATGTCAGGGCAGAAACACACTGAAGTATTAAGAATAAAACTTCCAAATTACGTTCCAGCAACTACTGTACCCATTGTTACATTGACATTTAAAATTGAGTTTATTCATCAAATGTCGGTTCTACAAGATGGCAATATGACCAGCAATAACTTACACATATGCCTCATGGTGTTTTCTGACTAAGACGCACATACGAAATCTGTACATTCTGCAAAGCAGAGAAGAACCCTGCACGCAATTACCAACGTACCATGGTACGTATCAAACAAGATCCTTCACAGAGACCTTGATGTCCCGTACTTGACGGATTTCATTAAACAACAAAATTAAACATTTCAGGCAACAACAAAATTAATCTAATACTTCTAACAATTCCTGCCTGTTTTCTGAATCAAAACATCATCTATTTTTTGTTTTCTTCCTTTCTTTCCCTTGCCTTCTTCCTTAGACGTCTAGTTTCTGGATGGTCAGATCTGAAAGACCTACGAACAGATCATATGGTTCCACAAACCACTCTGACATCCAACGACGACTTGATGAACATTCAGCTATGCAAGAGAAAAAACAACTGAAGGCATAATTTGTCATTTACATTGCCTGCTAAAGACAACAACTGATAGGAAAATACCAGGATACTTATGCAGTGTAGCCTTAGAATTTATATAGAGTACAGTATACATGGCGTTGAATACTTCACTCAGTCTGGGAAACTACTGTCTCAACCACGCTGCACCAACTCGATAGAGCTCAGAGGAGAGCAGTTCGACTAGTCGAAGCAAACATTTGAAGAGCTTAAACACTTATGATGAAGAATCTACATTTCTTTTTACTTTTCTCAAGCTCCTTATTGTCACGGCTGTGATAGTTTTTGATGACGAACTGTGTCCTAAAGAATGCCAATACCATTACGATAATATCTCCAAATGACTAAGGTCAAGGTGTGTATGTAGGTGTGTGTGTGTGTGTGTATCAATACACGACCTTATTTTTATTGCTTCTCATCCATCGTAGTACAAAAATAACGTACGTAGTATAAAATTTTGAGTTCAATACAATACTTTTTGGGAAATTACATCATGAATATAAACAGCGCCGCACGTGCACTAGCACGTAGATAGTATAGAGCAAGATTGTCTTTCAACGCCCTTAGGTCGACACTATATGTAGATATAATAAATAATGATTCCAAATGATAAAAAATCAAAGTGCAATTACAAACATGAATAATTATGGAGTTTAAATTGAATTATGTTACTCTAATCGGTATATTTCTGCTTCTTTAACATCAACAAAAGTGCCATCAAAATTTGAGCTTGAAATTATTTTTCGTATATTTGGCTTTTTCGCACCAGTACTCTCGCTCTACCCTATGGCCGGTACTGAATATACAATACATGTCACTAATTTCCATCTGTCTGTCGATTTGTTAGTATTTTGGTCACCACGTTATCTCAATGATTCCGCAATATGTATCACTTGTCATATATTTTATGTATTCAACTACTATGCATGAGGAATGTAATTCGACACAATGAGTTGTATCTGCTAATGTTCCTGTTTGTTGTCATTATTCCGTTCGAGCAGTCTAACTACTGCGACTGGAAACAAATTAATAAATACTTTGATAACCGCATTAAATGCCAGCCAGTAACAACATCGTGGATGAGCACCAGACAGAGAGAGAATCGTGATGAAAATGTTGGCAAGCGGGCGCATATTAAATAATAAAATCATACGCATAATTGAATTAGAGATGCCGCTGCCTCTATACGCCGTCGTTTTCATAGTTGCTATGCTATCCAATTCTCGCGTGAAATATCCACCCATTCAGTGGTATTATACAGTTCTGAAGGATAATTATTATTCCAAACGTCCGCATCTTGAATCTAACATGATTTTATTAGCTTGACCTGTATGTGTGTATGTTCATATGTTCCTTGTATCTATCCATGTAACGGAATCTCTCAACGTAATTTCCAACTTCTGATTGATTTATAAATTTGCACATGTATTAAGTACCGATAGCAATACAATATTTTGATGACTTGGTCCTAATATCCTGACTAGGATCAACAGGATAAGAAATTGCTAATGTCCTTCAGGATCTTTTACCCTCCAATCAAACAACCTCTTAGTTTAAGATATTTGAAGTACTTCAGACAATGAATCTATATCATATTGCAATAATTAATTGCTACTTACGTTAATGTACAGGATGTATTTTTTCCTACCATACTGCACTAATTCTACAGTCTAAACATGTAGGTACCATCCACAGATCGAACTAAGGACAGCTCATTTATCGAAATAAATAAATATATTTCGCTAAAATGTTTTTCTAATATAGAGGAGAAAATTGATATGTCTAGATTGTAGTAATCCTATCAAAATGAGCCGCCAATACAGTGGCGAGTAAGGACAGTGGTGAGACAGCCTTTCATCTTAGTTTTCAACTTGGTTTTACACAATATGGTGCTAATGTGAATTTTGGTTCGTTTAAAGTGTAAAGTGTGTTCACTCCATGACATCAATCTATTGCTACTAATAATTTGAAAATAATAAAGCTATAGATATGTGAAGGTGCTAACGATAAAAATAGAAAAACTTGATATTGCTGTTTATATCAAAAATTGCATTCTGTTCAATTTTGAATTTTTTTCTGATAACCACTACAGTTAAGTTCGTTTTAATATTATAAAATAAAAAGATTAATAATTTTAGTATGCTGAAAACCACGTTTCAATAGTGAACCGAATTGGAAGTAAATATTAATAATGTTTGAAAATTCACTAAAACAATATAATTAAATGATTTTAAGAGAAAAATATTTTAGGTAGAAAAGCTTGGGAGGCATGATAACAACTTATATAAATATTTCATTGGTAATGATTTGTTATAGTAGAGTTAGTGAGGAAATATACTGAAGAGGATCCACGATTTTTTAACATAAGTAAGTATATTTTTCCAAATCATTATTATTTCAGATTTATATTAAATCAGAGTTGGTGAACTTTCCATCGCTGTTGAACAAGATCTTTATATATTTTTTAGTTCAATTTGTTTTTCAAGTTTTTATTAGATATAGTTTTTTTTAATGTTGCTTACCGACAACTACCGCACGCATCTAGAAAGCGAATGTAAAAAAATGAGCTAAGTAAATTGAATCGGAACTTGTAATTTAAAGCCAAATGATCAGAATGTTATCATCTCATAGATTCTTAAAAAACAGGTATTGAACTAGCTAATCGTTTCTCTTACGGGAGGCGTTTCCAGTGAAATAAGCGCTGTTTGTCCTAGTAGCCAGTGGCCAAGTGTAGTAAGTTTTTATTAGTATTTGGCAGAGCGGATGTCTGAGAGCAGGACTTGTGAAATATGTCAACGTCGTTGAAATATGCTATTTGGGTCATAAATGTGATAATACTACAAAGTCGCTATGAAGATTATCAACCCTCCATTAAGGATGATTCAGTTTACACCGTGCCGGGGCGGGTCAGCGATTCATGCTATACCTGTCTCATACTAGGCTGCTTAAGCAGAATGTTACGGCCGAGTCGGCGTATGGTAGTACGAAGTGTCGCCAAACGTCAGTCATTGCAATACTTAATAAGGATTTATATTTTAGATAGTTTTTATTTTTGCCAGTGATAAACAAAGTGTTGTGTGAGAATCGAATTTTCACCACTTGAGTTAGCAGCTATTGCAATTGCTATCAATGACGCATGAATTTCAACACTCGCTGGTCAATCACGTTGATTAAATTTAAAAAATAATGATAAATTATAGGATGCGTTTCTTAAGATTCTTTTTTACTGCCATATCTTGATAACCTAATTCTTAATATTGTACTATTTTATATTAAAGTTATAATTTTGAGTACTATTTTTGATGTCAACATAAGAAGAAATGAAATTGAAAAAATTACTTAATCTCAAGCAAAAGCGGTAGATCTAGCAGTACTGGACTCGCCCATCCTCTTGACGCCCAGCGAACAAATTCATGCTACGGTGTGCCGTAGCCGCACCGAAAGCATACCCACCGACATTCCGGCGCCGTGCCCCGGCCGGGCTACGGACTCGATCAGGTATGCTATGAATTGGATCATACAAAACTATACTATGAATGTTTAACCGTGCCCAGTCCGTGATTCGGACCGGCTCCGGCACGGTGTAACCTGAATCATCTTTTGGTCGCGTATACTCGATTAACGTGTTTACATCTGTTTTTTGGTCTACCGCCAAAGCCTGTACTAAGCCAGGTTGAAAAAGGGTGAAGAGGAGGAGTAACAACCATGTTAAAAAACTAGGGTTCATCTGGCCCCTGTACGGCAAATGTATGGCGAAGATGGTCAACGGTGGAAGGAGCAGATATGTTGAATATCCAATGGTCTGGAAAGCGGAAGAATAAATATTATGAAGTAAAGACTGATCTCTTAAGTTTTGAAACACAAGCGATCTATAGGATGAAATTACCGGGTCCTCCTGCTTGAGGGTTGAGGCGTAGGTGTAGCTCACCCAAAGTCACAAAACCACCAATTTGCTTAAAACTTACTAGAAACGAAAAAACCCGAACTAATTAAAACCAAAGACAATTTGCCAATAGAAAAAGGTTTTTGAATTTTAGAACATGGAAGATGGGTGAAGAACCAAGTCGGAAGATCTTGCATCGATAGTAGTTTTCGCCAGGTAACTGAAAAATGATTGACACGTGGACTGGAAACATACCTTATATTCATAGATCTAGAGAAGGCCTATGACAGCGTTCCATTGAAAGAGCTTTGGTGCCTAATGAGAAATCAAGGCGTAAAAGTGTATATACAGAATGTCCAGTGTTTATAGTAGTATGACGGCTAATATCTAAACTCACAACAAAATATCAACGTCGTTTAATATAACTAAGGGTTTAAGACAAGGTTACTGCATTGCATCAACCTTTTTAAGATATATCGCAATGGTGCACTTAGTCAGTGGAGATTAAGATATCTCGGCATAGGAATACGAAGAGAGAAAGATGACTCTTCACTTTCCACTTTGCAGATGATTAAGTAATACTGGTTAAGACCAAATGCATATACACTATATGCTAAGGAATCATCGGGAATCCTATACTACATGGGAGTTAACACAACATATGCAGAAAACAGAATATGTAGTAGTCAGAGGACTAGGCCAAGATCTTTATCTAGGGCCACATAAAATAAAAAACACCAAATGCTACAAGTACTTGGGCGTACAAATTTCAAATAAGGGAGGAAGCAAATAATAAATAGTTAATAGAATGCGCAAACATTAATAACATCAGGCAGTTAAACCGTGTACTGTGGAGTGAAAAAATAAAGAAGTCATCAAAAATAAATTATAGGGCATTGAAAACTTCTATGAATACAAAACATTTTGAATTGTACCAGCCCACCACCCTCACTCCTCCCGAAAAAATTGGTAAATGATAAGGAAAGTTGGAAACTCCTGAAAGCGTCGATTGGGCCGTTTCGATATTTTTTGCATTAATTCCCGCCACCTATTTTCGAACATATAGCAGTATTATATACTATGATCCCATAGCATACTGCTCACCAAATATTGAGAATTGGTAATACTGTTACTGTGATTACACGGTGACATAAACACCTAAGAACATACAGACAGACAGACCAACAGACACAGGTCACCACGCGTAAAATCGTACGCATGCATAATTGATAGTCATGTTCTCCAAATGGAGATTATTGTGTCGCTACCTTGGGATCGCACTACTGTATTTTTTCATTTTATTTCATAGGAGAGACAGCGTTATCGTTCTTTTGTGGCAGTACATTATTTCCTAGTTTGGATTTATCGACAATGCATACCAGCCTTACATAATACTTTATACTAAAGTCTAGATGAAAATAGAACTATTACCCTGGAAACAATCATAAATATAAATATTGTCATTATAATTACAAAATCTAATTATTTTATTATGTTTTGAACTTTGATAAAAGCTGCCGAGGCAGCCAAAACATTAGTGAACATCCATTCCTACGTATTTGGCTTCAATTAGCTACCTGCGAAAAATGAATAAGTGAGACAACCACAGAATAAGTTTGATAAGTTACATGAAATAATCTATAGTAAGACTTGGAAAAATAAAACAAATCATCTTTAGGAAAATAAGTTAACTAAATACTTAATGCCGTATAACTTGTAAAAAAATTATATGTAATTTCTATGGTTACCAAAACTTAAAATTCCGGTGAAAAATTTTTTCTCCGTTAAAAATTATATTTGAAATGTTCGCTCACTAATTCCAAATAGTGGAAAGCTTATCAACAACCTTTTAGTGGCCAAAAACTCGGATTTTAACTTCCATGAGGTACATTAACAATCGAATAAATGTCTTTCCTTGATGGCTGTAAGTTTGAATCCTAACTGTATTAGACTTCTTCAAGGTTCTCAGGTATATAGTAAGGAAGGTGAGCTAGAAAAACAAAAATCTACTAAAATAAAAACAAGACATATATTATTTACAATGCAATTTTTTGTAAAATATAATAACAATGTTTACTCAAGTATTGTATATTACCACCCAAAAGCAATGTCTCAGTCTATGCATGCAAAAACATCGGTGGTTCACTTGTATCATATAATTTCAGAAATACACTGGGACCCCAACCGGTAATAAGATGATACAGACAATATCGAAAGATCTATTTTGCCACACCCACCAGGGCGGGTCTTATCACTCGATCGTGAAGTTTGTATCCCACTTTTGAAACTACAACCACTGTTCCAGGTTCTTTGCCTTGGACTTCCTGGAAAAAAATAGCGCATATATTTACTACATTTCTTCGATTAACATTATAAACAAATTTGCTTATATGAATGAATATAATGTGAAGTAATAATAACAAATGAATAATACTGATTCATCTTGTACTGGGCATTCTTACTCAGGTACAAACAAAAGTAAATTTACCACTTTTGAATGTGTTCATCAAAAAAATAATTTCTATTCCTCGAACTGTATTGTATCAATTTATATTATTGTGTTTGTTATTGAATAAAATCTCAGTTGAATGACATGTATGCCTCTGGTCATCCTAAACTGTGCCTCGAAACTATATCTATAAAATGATCATAATCCTCGTCAAAACAAGTTATTATCAAAAATATCATTGTTGATCAGAATAACGTTATAAATGTGATTATGTACACGTTATTTAACGATAAGAATATATGTTAGCATAGCAGAAATGAAAGATTTGGAAAAAATGGAACTGTTTCCATAGAACGGCTCTAAAAAGTATAACTATTCGTATCTAAATGAGTTATTATGAATTGTTGTCATAGAGGGCACTTTGACCGAACTTAATGTTTTAAATGTCTCAAAAGAAATCTATAAACCGCATACAAAAAAAGGTGGTTGAATATTGAGTCTAAGAGACACAATATATTTTAATGTACATATCCTATAAACACAAGGTATATTTGAATAATCATGTAGCAGCTATCAATAAACACTTTCAGACTCGTCATTATGATATATTATTATATAGACAGTATAGTTAACAAAAATTATATATGTATACCAATACCCTCCCGAAAAAGGAGTATTATATTAATTTGTTTGATATTATAAATATCATAATATTGTATTATAAGACATTCGGCTAGTCCACATGCAAATCTAACTATATTGTATATACCTGCTGGAACAACGCCTCATGATAATTCGGGTTGAATTTCTCGTCTAAGGGATTAACTTGTTCCAGCCCATGTCGCTTGAACACTGACTGCAGCTGAGCCTCAGTCATCATCAGTCCTTCGTATAGGCTTTTCAGATGTGGGTTTTTGTCACTGATCTCTTCTTTGGGCACTGTCTCTGTGGCCTTATTCAATACATCGGCGACATCTAGGAGATCTTTGCAGAAGCTCTGGATACCGAAAATCTTTGCTTCAGAGATCTGTTTGGTGAGACGGCTGCGCATGTTCTCGCTCTCCGCCAGAGCTCGCTTGTATTTGTCCTGCACAGGAAGTTTACTTACACGGTTACCCATTGGATGTACAGAGTAGTATGGTAATCTGATTTTGGCTCGACTTTTTTATGTTGGTTTTGTTTTGCAAATGTCTGATGACAAATGTCGCAGTGACTTAAGCACACATCAGAATAACTAACAAACCCAATAAGTGCGGACTGTCCCTTATACATTCGCTTACCACGCATCAGCAGTGTAAATTTAAAATATTGCATTATTGAACATTTTATAAGGAGTATTTCATACAGAACAATCCATGTTGCTCATTTCTGTCTAACTGTATTCACCCATTCAGCTATAACAAACCTGGATTCTATCCCAACTCAAAAAAAATCCATGCATGAATGTAAAAGTTTTTTCTTAATTCTATTGGAAACAACATTATTGCAATGAAAAACAAAATGAGTCAAACTGTGTTACCACATATTACAAAAATTTTTGTACAGATTATGTACATTTTTAGGACAACACAAATGAACTGATTATTTCAATTAACAATCGACATGGAAACTTACAACTAACCAAGAGTAGCGCTAAGTGCCGTGAGTCTTTAAGAATTCAAAAAGACGTCTATATCCCTTTTTCGACTATTTTTGCTATTAATTCGGACTTTGAAGTCTATTCTAAGATCTAACAATGACTTTCCAAGTCATGATCTAGGCAAATTCAATAGAGTAAGTACATCAAATAGATCAGAAACATGATTTTTCGATTGTTTGCAAATTATCACGAATTGCAACACGCAACCTATCTCAACGAAAAATAATAAAAAAATATTCATGTTGATACTGATAATAAAATTAAAATGTCGAGGAATTTCAGTAAAAGCTTACAATGGAAATTTACTATGTTTGCCAGATAGGTTCGATTATGTGATCTCGAATGTTTTCCCAAAGCCGTCATCGTGCTAAGAGTCTAAAAAGAACAAAGCGACGTCGCTCACGATCGGTTTTGGATGAACAAATCTTTATAGTATAGTTTATTTTCTAGTTACTGATTTTCATGAAAAAACACCACCGAATATCGACAAACTCAAACTGAAAATCAATCATTTAAATTGTTTTTGCCCGATTTTTTTGTATACTTAAAATGAGATGTTTCGTGAATTCTTAACAAAAATTAATTTAAATCCTTAAAATATCATTCCTTCCGCTCTTTTGATTTTTTGCAAAATAGAGTGATGTTCAATCAATGAAAAATGTAGATCATGATACATTCAAAAACAAGGAACACTTGTCTATAGGAATAGAGTTACAGCAAAAAATAATTCAACAGTGGATCAATTGCTATGCATTTGTAAAATTATGCATATTTTTCTATAAAATGCATCCTTGACTACTGCACAATTAGGCATATTAAAAGATTAATAATATTTTATTATACAGGAGTAATGGCTATTATGGGGTTTGTTTCATGTAACTAAATAGCAAGATGAAAGGTCAAGGTTAGACGACATTCAAGAGACTAGTGAATATCAATTTTTTTCTTACCAATAGTTCTGAATTCTGTTCTTTCAACTCTGCCACCTGCTTATTTAACTGTTCAAACCCTAAATTTGTCTCTTTTTCTGTTAATGGAGCTTCTTTGTGTTCTGCAGCCTTTTGCTCTGCTGTAGTGTTCCGTCTAATATTTGACAATACCATTGTTCTGTAAGTAAAAATTGTAATAGAATTTGCTTAAAACTCTCACAGCATTGTAACCTAACTTAAGGTGTCAAATTGCTGGTTTTTTAATACTTGTACTTATAGTTCTAATTTATAAACTATTCCAAAGGAAATAAATTATTAAGTAGAATTGTTAAAATGTTAATTAGTTCCTAAAAATATTCTTGCTTCCAATCAACAATTTAGGTGTTAGGTAAGTTTTTTCCAAAAACAGAAATATGTGTCACCAAACAGAAAATGATTGTTTTGGTGCTAAACAAAATTATAAAATATAATACACAGTATAATTCACTACTTTCAAACAACACATTTGTGGTGAAAAACTTGGATAGGTGTTTCTTTTCTCGAACATATTTTTAGCAAAGCTACGAATTCGACTTTCACAATATCCCAACAATAGAGTGCCAGCTTTGAAGTATCAGTGCTGTTTATTGTCACTCACTTGGATAGTTTTTGTAGTAGATACATTCATAGTATAGTACTACTTCACAACCATTACACATTTACAGGATTTTAATGTTGAATTAAATGCAGTTATTTTCTGTTTTATTACTTCTTATCTTACTTCAAAATAATAGCAATAAGAAGGTACATTCGCCAGTGCCACTATCACAATTAATATAATTCAAAAATTAAAATAATCCAATAATATGTTTAAAGTATGTTACAGGTAGATCACAAACTTTAAAGAATAGGATAACAATATAAATGGTGCTTGATCAATGATGATTATAATCAACCATTTCTTTAGATATACTTTTGAGACACGTTTCATAATAGAATGTCTGAGTCTAGCGCAGCAAAGTTCAAACAAATAAGACAAAGGACCTCCACAGTCCGGAACATCAAAGAAAAATTGCTGATTCTATGAATACTATCATGGTAAATGTGATATTGAAATATCTCACATAGTAATAGCAAGAGCTTTCAGTATAGCAAAGATTAGAAGGGTCCAACAGGCACATCCTTCCCAGCTTGAACTTCCAACAACACCAAAAAGCCTCTGCTAAAAGTAGTTTTTTTAGCCATACCTGGCACTATGGATGAGCTATCAGAAAGATGGTTCCACAATGAATACAATTTACAGCATTTTAAGGTTAATGTGAATAGACATTTATCCTCACGTAGTGCTTCTGGAGCACAATAGGCTTGCTACCTTTGCGAGAGGTTACCTATAAGAAACTATAATCTCATTAAAATTGACAATTATTTTTCTGCCACAGATTATGTCCATAGTGTGGAAGGTCAGAATAGGTTCATGAATTCATCCCACAAATGTAAGTCTGGATATGGGGAGAAGCAAACCATCCACCAGATTTGCAGTACGAGATCTATGGAGGACTATGGGAGTTATATTCACTTACAACTGAAAAAATTATTGAATTAGCTGATCTTTTCCAAACTATCTAGTCAAGTCTTACCACTGAGGCTGATTTTCAAAAACTACATACATGCACCAAAATGTGGGAGATATTTTTCCTTTTTAAAAATTGCCAGATAGAAATTGATATACTCAGCCCCACCTCATATCAATCCTACAGCCATTACTTATGTTTGCTGAATTGATTATTCACATTTCAAGCTAATTGTCTTCAAGTACTTTCATCTCTAATAATAAGAAACATTGCAAATCATAGTGATACAACACAGTATGTTTTAAATTTGTAAACAATATCTAGATGTTTGAGAAACACTGCTATTGTCCATATAATTTGTTTTGTGAACTATCCATTTCATATAGAGATGATTAAAGATACTACATCTATTGAAACATTGTGAAACAAATTTTACGAACAATGAATGTCTAAAGCAGTAGTACTGATAACAACACTCCATATAACAGTACTATTCAAAGGATTGGAAGATCTCACTTAAAATTTGTTGGTCAGCTGTTGGCTATTACTGTCAAAAATGTTTTTACATCTATATAAGCAGTTTATATTTACTGTGTATTTGACAATCTATCACTCATATTTCTACAAATGACATGTCATTAGAAATTATACAAAACATAGCTTCTACCATAGTTGACAAAATACAATACCTAACTGAAAAGTTGAGATTTTATTTTTATTAATCTTTTTTTTCTTATATATATATATATATATATATATATATATATATATATATATATATATATATATATATATATATCTATTTATTTTTCATTTCAAGTCTAATGGTGTTAAAATTTGTTAACATGTAAAATTGACCAACATTCCAAAGAATCACAATTTAAGTTTGTTTAGATATTACTAGTAGATTAAAAATTTTGTTAAGATAATCAGAAGCACAAAAATCTGAGTCTTTTAGCTTTTCATCCAAATATTTTCCACAACTGGCAACTGCATGTAGTGCCATGCAGGCTCAAAGGTATGGTACTGAATATGGTAAAATGTAAACACAATCTCAAATTTTTATTTCTTGAACTTTGTCCCAATTGCCCAATTTCAATCTAAAGGATGAAAGAGTTTCAGCAAGTAAGTGCATGTATTATCTTCATGATCGTGACATAAATCTAATCCAATAAATATGCCTTCTGTTGACGCTAGTGTAGCTGCATCAACATTTATATAGCTATATCCGCTTGGATGTAAGGGAAGAGGAACTTTATTTGGAGAGCTGCAAATTTTTATAAAATTGCAGGAATTCCTACATTAACATTACAACCAGAGTACGTGCCTCATATACTGTTTCGAGCACAACTTGGAGAGAATGTACATACTGTTATACGTTATACCCTTCAATATCCATTCGAACATACACATTCTCATTATATCATACCATGCTGGTGTTCGTATTTTAGCACTCTTATTACCTGTTACAACAAATTAGAGTTTCACCCACAGTCTGACTTTGTCGAATGATATTCCTGAGACCAAATAGAGCCATTTCGTTGTTGATTTATGGAATTTCCTCTCGTCTTTCTCCTATGAACTTTTTAGGTTAAAGTTTTTCTCCAGGATCCAGCGCATGACACCTATTGATAATACATGACATATAAACTCTGACTGTCAGTGTCGGAATCTATAGAATGAATAACACAGATAGGATGAGAGAGGGAGAGGTAACAAGCAGGCAGGTTTGAGAATATTGACGTATACGTAGTATGCACGGTAATCGGCAGAGCGTCCAGTTAATTGTCCCGTTCAGTGTGACGTCACGCGTAAGAGCTGGCAACAGGGTACTGACATCAGGAAACTAAGAATTACAGCACTGTTGGATTAACACCTTATGCATAAGGTGATTACGGTCTACAAAATGACTGAAATTACATATATTCAAATTTTATTTTATCTCCGACTTAAGAGGCATATTTTAGACCTCAATGTACTAAATCTGTATAGTTAAATTATTGAGTAATAATCATGCATATGAGCAAACAATATTGGAAACGTATTATATCAAAAACAGATATTATCTAGAGCATATACTTATTTGAATTGTATGACGCTGAATGAAATAGCCCTCAAATTTGGGTAGACACCATATAAATTATAATCTAGTATGGACTGGCCCTACAGAGAGCGCTCGATCCGTAGCGCTGTGACAGAGACATAGCGACTAAAATCGAAAGAAGCGCCATAGTGTGCGGTCTTATCCTATCAAAATGATATGCAAAATTGAGCACGCTAACCTACGTACTGAAATAAATGAGTAAAAAAAACTAATAACAGAAAAACGTGTAGTCTGTAGTGTCAGCTGATTTCTGATATTGAAATTTATTGAGCTATAAGTTTCTCTTTCAAATTTATGAGATATATCATTATAGCAATATAATGAAATAGAAAAATATAATAATTGAAATGTTAGAAAATCTCTATTGATGATATTTCAAATATTATAGGAGTATTCGCTCAAGACAGAATCCCCACATGGCCGGGATTTACCGGTCTTGTCCCAGAATTAACTGTGTTGTCCTGATGCTGGATTTATGTTTTTAAGTAAAATCACGATCATCAAAAGTCGAAAACGAGATTTAACGTGCCGTTACTATGTTTAATACATTCACAGGATGATCGCACAGCTTTTGATGTTTCAATTTGTATTACTGAAAATTTGATGGTATATTTGATGGTATGGTATGTTATTTTGGAATGCAGATTTTTTATTTTGTTTATTATAAGTTAAGATAAATGTTAAAAAATTATAAAGTTTATTTTAAGAACATTAGTACATAAGTTGACAACTAAAGTGCTTTTTTAATATATTTTTTTCTTAAGGGGGTGGTAAAAGGTGTTGTTTGACATTTTTTTTATTTGGTCAATTTTAAATCTTGAAAAATGTTAAAAAATATTAAAATATAATGTTAGTACATAGGTTTACAACTCATGTGCTTTCCATATCCTTATTTCTTAAGGGGATTGTTTGCCAAAATAATTTGTTGTCCGAGGAGGGTGCATGTACCGGAATCGCTTTTCATCAAATGTGGCAACTCTAGTCAAGAAGTTACCGATAATATGAATAGCGTTCGATACCAATTCCATGGTAGCTATACTCGTAGATAGAAAGCTCCAAAGCAAAAAACCGCGTATGCTGTAGGGGATAATTTAATTGTGAAATGGGATTAACAATCCGCAGATTTTCATCGATGTTTTTGCGACCATGGCTTCTACTAAAGAACAATTAAATCACAGTAGAACACAATACACTGTCAGATGAATCAAACATTCCAAACTCTTGCGAAAACCAGGGTGAAGAAATGTATTACCTCCCTCATTGTAAAAATGTGAAGCCCATCTTGAAACACATTTAACCAACGTCTAATGAAATATCATTTTCATGACATCTTTATGTCATTCCATATATCTAACTTTAGGAATAAGCAAAACAGCTTATTCGAAAAAGCAGTTGAAGCAGCTGCTTCCTTTTGCAAATATGTAACAGCTTCTAAAAAGCAGCTTCTTAGTAGCAGTTTCAGTGTACCCAGTTTTTAGATATATGGTGTAGGGTGCACCCCTGTATTGAATACTTTTTTCTGTTAAATATAATTTTCAACAATTTCATGTATAAAAAGGTTAATAATTATTTGCATGAATAGTCATGATCATGGTTTAGTTGTTTTCTTGAGAAAAACTTTCCATTACCTATATATTATCTCCAAATTACCCTATAAATCACTTATTTTAAATGTTGCATAATTCGAATACATCAATAGGCAATACTACAGAGCTCATTCAATAAAATTATTTATTTTAGCTGCAGCTTATACGTAAAAAATTTTGTTTGCAGGTACCTCACCCAATTTAAAATACACATATTCATCTTCTCACTACTGCGCCTACTTGATAATACGTTATGATAAAATATAGCAAATATAATCAATTGATAATTGGATACTTATTCATATTGCTAACGCAGACGACCTAACCTAAATCGAATGAGTATGCGCTAAACTGTTATTTTATTTATATTAGTGGTGAGAATAACGGTTCCACGTCTGGAACGTTACAGTCGCTACCGCTCCAAAATACCGTTAAATTGGAGCGTTACCTGCCGTATAAATTCATTGCACTTTTTAGAATGCGAATGTTGCCAGCTTAGGAGGTTTCTTCCTAAATTCTGGAGTTTTTATACATATAAGGAGATTAATTTGAGGATAATCTGTTGATGAAATGTCAAGCAGAAAAAAAGTAGTAGTGGCGATCGTGTAATCTTGAGGTTGAACGTCTCTGGGTTCATCAAAGTCGAGTTTAATAGTAGGGTGCTTTCTGGTCATGTGTTTTCTAAGATTATTGGATGTTGATTTGAAATTTAATTCTTGTTTGCATATTCCACAAACTGCAATTTTTTCTGACTTTGGCTTTTCTGAGAAAAAAATCCATATAATTGACTTTTTTGGAGCCATAGTTCAATTTCTGAAAATAGAAATATTCACTTTTCTATTTATTCACAAGCAATTGGTGAAAATTAACTTACCTTAAAAAAGTCTTACTCCAAATCACAGTAATAAATATTCACTGTTGATTGTTCAATCAGAATCGTCAATTCAGAATAAAAATGGCAACTGCTTCTCTAATGGTAAAGATCGTTCCGACCACGATACGCTCCTTGGTGACCGGTTACACGACAGTGTTAAACGTAAAAAGTACCCACAGGTAATAAATACAGATAGCCGAAGTGAACATAACCTCTATTTTTTATTATTAGATCCCATAGGCTCCAACAGAGTGCGTACCATGTACCGTGCAGTGCTCATCCGCGACAATCACAATACGCTTCGAGGTACCCGATTCCCGACTCTCAGGGCTGTACCTATACACCCCTCACCTATCGACGGTATGTATCGGCAACCAGCTATACCCGATACTATGTAGCGCGCATTCGCTCCAAGCCTCCAAGCTCCAACCACAGAATCTCCGACCACCCGACGTCGTCGTGAACTCGTTGCCGGCAATGAGCGTTCACCGTTCATACCTGTGGTTCATACGTTTAAAAGGAGCGCGTTGCGCGTTACACATTCGTTCTGGAGCGGTATAAAGAGTTACTTAAAAATACCGCTCCAAATCAATTTTACTTAGATACCGACACACCTCTACTCAGAACTCAGAATGTTATTGTCCAGTCAACAGTTACGCTGACGCGCAGTCGTAGCGTCGCAGAATATTCGGAACGGTTCGGTACAATAAGATACTGCTTTCCGTAAGCAGCTTTACAGACATTTAAGAAGCAGCTTCAGGCTGCTTCATTGAAAACGCAGTTATAAATAAGCAGCTTATGAAATAGCAACCCATCCCTATCTGACTTTAGGTTTCTATGCCAAATAATGTCAAGTAGTTTGGCGCTGTAGCTGTACTTTTTTGAAGATATTTTACAATCGAGAATTAGGTACAGCTTTTTATAAAAAATTATAAAAAAATTCCGTGTGACGGTTACACTGTCCCGACGGTCCTACTCATGTGAAGAAAGCTATCTTCGTCACTTGTTGCACAATATATTATTTTATATACCTATTCTTATTTTTATATGAAGATTTAACTTTACGTCACGACCTATAGAAAATTGTTAGAATATTGACTTTTCCTTTAGAATTGACCGACTCAATATTAAAAAAAACAAAGAGCTCAACTTTTCCGTATTTGGTATGATGGAGCTCAGGTTTGCGAATACTGATTCTCTCTATCTGTCAACATAATTGAGAATATAAAGCAGTGTTTTGAACTCACAAAAGGACTAAGACTTCCAAGCTCCCTGTATGATAAAGTCTACCATAATTTTCGGTAAATGATGGGAATAATTTTACTGATGAAGATAAATGAAATAGAAAATACATGCAAATGTACTAATATATCTTAGTAGTAGTTGTTGTACCAGCGATGTATCTCTATCTTTCTTTCTTTCTATCCATAAATTAATCAATCTCTGTATTTATTCTCCTAAATACTGTAATTTACTTAGAATCTAGAGTCTCTGACGTTTTTTCAAAATTAAATAACCACAGATAGTTTGAATTTGCTGTTATTCATCGAACAAGCACTAATTTTGGGACCATAAATTAATATCTTCTTATATAAAATCATTTTAACCGATATAAAATGCTATGTTACTGAACCTTCGTACTGTAGTTTTCTGATCAAAAACAAATTAGTTCTTCCACTTTATTCGGAAAGATATGAATATATTAGTGCAACAAAATAAATGTCATATCACATGTTGCTTCGCTTATGTATTACAACAGTAATCATAAGTATCAATTAGAATGCAGACTTATTTGTACAAGCATTTAAGTCTCTATCAAATATCTGATGTTCAGGACAATCAATGACTACACCGCTGCCATTCAAACATAGAATGAATTTCTCAATATCACTGGGATGCGCTATAATAACCATTCCTTGTTTAGGTTGCTTCTCGCATAAATCATTCGGATCAAATTCCTCAGATTTACTCTGTTCATCGTGATCTTTCGAATCTGCTTCGTGTTCTTCACTATGCTCGTTTTGTTCACTGGTATCATATTCAGTATGGTCTTCCTTATTACCACTTTCTGCAGAATCTATACTGTGCTCTTTGCTATCTTGTTCGGTTCCACTTTGTTCATCGTCTTGAGCAGGAACTTTGTCATCGTTTTTTCCCTAAAACAAGTGAACGATGAGTGGTAGGTTTTAAAAAAAATCACCATATTGGCAGTGGTATCCTAGTGTCTATTGTTACCTGTCACGTCAGGAAAGGTGGCGCTATCATGCACATGATATATCGAAGCCAGGGAGAAATAATTAGGATCGCTGCTAAGTGTCTTATCTGCTTTTACATATCATAGACATGATTATATGCGCTGCCTCTTTCGTACACAATAGAAGCAGCAGACGGTAATTGCTTGCAGCCGGTTATGTCGATATATCCATTTACGTGGAAAGACATAATAATCAGCAGTGATTGTGCCTTCCTCAATGACCCGGATCGTCTGATGTAATCGGGAATGATCATTTTATATTCCTTTTTTACATTATCCGTCCGTCTGTCGGTCTGTCTCTCGGTCTATCTGTCTGTCTATTCAACGTATAGACCGAGCGATCCTCAATTATTTATCAGGCCGATAAAAAATGGATGGAACTGAACAGCATTCCAAAAAGTGTCTCGCTATATACGAAGCAAAAAAGGAAATTTGCCTGTTATTACAAAATGTTTGTTAGTACTACTCTATGTTCCTTTCACGAGCTTGTTCAACATACCTTATCCCGTCCTTCAGATTCCCCTCCAGTCTCACTGGATTCTCCCTCGTTTCCTCCAGATTCCTCTTCAGTTTCACCAGATCCTTCCTCAGATGATTCAATAACGGTTGTGGGAGTATCAGTTGTTTCTGAAACAGTTGATGTCTCTGGTGAAAAAGGTGTAGACTGTGACTGTTCTGTTGTTACTGGAGCTCTACTAGTCCAGGTCACCGAAATTAAATATCTGGGGATTGTTATAGATGAACATTTGAGATTTGGTAAACATGTTGCCTATATATCTAAAAAGATGTTAAAAAAGCTTGATTTTGCATACAGAATAAGTAAACATTTGTCATCGTTTGCTAAACATGTTATTTACAACACAATTATTAAGCCTCACTTTGATTACTGCTCATCAATATTATTTATGTGCAACAAAACCGACTTGCAGAAATTGCAGTTACAGCAAAACAAATGCATGAGATTTTTGCTAGGCTGTAATACATATAACATATATGACCATGCAACAGATATTAAATTGGAAGGCTGTGGAGGTCTACATTAAAATACGGACGCTTATATTTATATACAAAATTGTCTAGAATCTACTTCCAGATTATTTATCAATGGATCTACAATTCCGACGCAATATTCATAATTACAGATGTATCATGTACATATAAAACCTACCAAACTAGCAATAAGCAAAAAAAGTATATTTGATGACAGAATGAAAGAATATAGACTTCCCCTATATGTTAAATGTTCTCCCACACCTGTTGTGTTCAGGAAATGTCTAATGAACTACATGTGAATCTATTTTGACAGCATGTTTTATTTTTATTTTTTTATCTTTGTTTTATATGTATATGAGTGTATATATGTGTGTATCTATGTATGTGCCTATATGTGCCTGTATATGTATTTTAACAATAATTATATTACCTATATGTAATCATGGTTGCCTTGATTGCTCATTATTATTATTTTTTTACTCTTGTAGAATCATGTAAATAGCTTATATGTGCTAAATAAACGTCTACTAGGGGAGAGTTGGATAATACCGCGCCCTTAAGGAGATATAGCTGTAAATATGTACTGGTGCGAATTATATTGACTCAAGCTCGATTTTTATTAGTAGAGTTTACCTAGCGACCAATTCTTAATAGAATCTGAAAATTTTACAGCACCTATGTCAAAATATGGATGATAAAAGAAAATCTTTGACAGCGCGGCATTATCAAACTGGTTTGACAATAGCGTGCCCCGGTTTGATAATACCGTGCGTTATTAATAACAGGCGATACGCAGGCCAATCAACATTTATTAGAGCATAAAAAAACATATTAATTCTGTCTGTGTCCATGTCATATTCATCGTAGCATAATTGTGCTAGGGGAACGTCGTCATCACTGTTTTCATTACTACTGCTACTACTACTAGAAATAAACACTCTTTTCTTCACAGATTTTCCTTTTGCTTTTCCTTTTACTTGCTTCCCTTTACCTTTTTTTTCGTCTTTCAATTTTCTATTTCTCTTCTTGTCTTCTAACTGTGCTTTTAGGGGTGAAGCGGTTAAAATCTGGGAGTGTTGCTTTTTTGAACGTCTTTTGATAGTCTGAATTTTTTGAGGTATTGGACTTAATATTTGCAAAACACTAGGACTACGCGAAGTACTAGCAATAGGTTCGTTTTCATTTGGAACATGTGTAGAAAGTGCTGCGAATGCCATATTTGAATTTTCTTTTCGGGAGGTTAAGTCCACAACAATCGGGTCTACTATAAAGTCATCGTCACCGAACACATTTGGGTTTATGGGATGAATGCCAGTCACTTCAAAACCTTTTACTGCTTTGTCCATCGAAGCTACTCTCAAATAAGCTTTATTGAAAATTGAAGCTATATCATCATGAGTTATTTTTTCAAAAGGATGGTTTTTCATATATAAATCACACTCTCTGTGACAATGACAAGTGACTGGCGTGATTGTCGAGAATCAGCAGAGTGGGGTTTTCAATTGTTGCAGTAATATGTTTCGCAAAGTGACCAAGCCATTTCTCAAAAAGTTCTTCGTTGATCCACCCTGATTATGAACACTCATATACTGCCCCAATGGGCCCTCCAATTCTGAGACTTGGTTTGATCCTTCGGCGTGGATATATAAACATGGGTGGGATGTATGAACATCCTGATGCATTCATGGCACAGACAACTGTGACATTTTGCCCACGCTCTCCGCTTGTAATTTTGCCTACTTGCTTAACTCCTTTAGGCGCATAGATTTTGCCGGGCCTGTGAACGGTTGTAACGCCTGTTTCATCTACATTAAATATTCTTCTGGCTGGATAAGCATTCTTCTTTGTCATTTCTTCTAGATTGCTATACAACAATGCAATTTCAGTTTTATTAAAACCCAAGACTCTATTCATGCTAGTTGGCTCCGGAAGTCGTAAAGAGATCCCAGGGTTTCTTTTTAGGAACGCATACACCCAGCATTTGCCTGCCATGCCTTTCTCTTTTGATTTATGTGTTCAATATTCAATGCAGCCGCGAACTCATAAGCTAGTTTGCGTAGCTGTTGCTGCGTGATTCCAAAAAATGTTTTAGCTAACGTAATAACATGGTCAGCTAACTCCTTTTCTTCTTCTTTTGAAAATGTTGCTTTCCGGCCAAGTCGAGGATCATAGTACTTTCCTTTCTTTAATCTGTCTCTTATTGAAGATTCTGGAAGCATAAATGATCTAGCTACTTCTTTTATTTTCCTCCCATTTTTTACAGCTTCTAAAGCAGCTTGCTTTTGAAGTGGATCCCAAGCCCCCTTCTTCCTTTTTGGTGCACTTTCAGCCATCTGAAAAAAAATCGCATTAAACAATTGATAATACCGCGCCCCGTTTGACAATACCGCGCCCTGGGCGCGGCATTGTCAGACTACGCCATTTTTTTTTGTCGTTACAACAGTAATTACAAACTACATTTTAGCCATAGAGATTCGAATCTACTATAAGGAACACTAAATTACGGTACAGAATAAATAACATACCTGAGTTCGTAAGTCACAGAAAATTTACAAGAAATGCGTGTAAAAGTTCTTAACACACGTACCACTCACTTCGCTGTTCGTGGGCCACTGCCGCGCGGATGATGGTTTCTCGGTCGCATCGGACATGATTTGATGCGCAGATATCTGTTGTTTCTATAGACAAATTTGTCGTTGGGTTGGTGCGCGGTATTATCCAACTCTCCCCTACTACTACTACTACTACTACAATTTGCCAGGTGTACGCCAATAGTTTCCGAAAACGTTAACGGCCCAGATGTAGTTCCATCAATGTATTGGAATAGATGTCTTAATGGCAGCTTTTTCATAAGTAATAAGCAGATAGTCCACTGTAAAGTTTTACACAATATTTTCTCTAGCAATCCAATTGCGAGCAAGGTATCCATGGATAAATTTGTATTCGAAAAGTAATCCATAATTGCTTATGTCTTGCAGTACTGGAAGCAGGTGCGATATAACCAAGAAAGTTTGATTCAAGTTCCTTCACCAAAGGAATGTGCTCCACAAGTACGATTTTTTATACTTTTCTCAATACAGTCAACGTTTTGTTTTTCCTTTCGTCAAAATACAATGCAGGTACTTGTCAAACTGCTTCTTTTGCCACTATATCTTTTCTTGTTCTTTCTTTGTTCTTGACGTACCTTATTTTTGTCTATAACTTGTGACGTAGATGACTGAAGAACTGCTGATGCAATGGCTATACGACACTCCATATCTATTGAATGTTTTTGATAATAAGATATAATCAACATGAATGATGGAATTTCTATTTGATTCAGTAATTGAAGGCCGCAAGTTCGATACTACTTCTTCACGATCAGACTGGCTAGATTTTTTTTCGTACATTTTTCATATATTTTTGATCGTTTACTATTATATTTTTCTTGTAGTAAGTAGCTTTCTTTTGATTTTTTTGTAATCTACTTTGTTGTGTCAACGTCTATGCCGCCTATCTAGTCGTTCGTTGGTCTATTAAGAAACTGTGCTCTTTAATATGTACTTTTTTATATTTAGGACGGATACATTTGGAAATAACATCACATTTCCAAGTCGAAATATCAAACAAAGCTTTACTTTATAGACGAAACTCTTCTAATTTAATTTCCGATATTTTCGGGTGAGACTTTAGGAAGTTTTTGCATTTTAAATGGTATGCCTGTAACATGGCTTTCACTCGTTTTTTTATACTGTAGGAATAGAGGCTCAATTCCATATACCAATAAGTCTTAAGACAATGATAGTTTCTATTTCTTTTTTAGTTTCTCTTTCAAATTTTATTTTGTGTCTACTCCACTCATAAAACGTCATGACTTCTTCATGGTACGTAACATATTGTCTTTTAAATTACTTAAATCGCCAAACAATGGACATTTCGAGTTTTTACAGGGGTGCTCCATCTTAAAACATGTTAAAACGTAAAACGCCACAAGTGTTACAAACGGTTTTTTAATGATCGCTTTCCAGTTGTCTTGTGGCAGTGGACGTTCTATCTCCACTCCTCTTATACATCACGCTGTACTAAATAAAAATTCGTTCTTATTACGTTAGTATATTTACGATTCCATCCAATATGAAACATCTATGTAAAGTGTTTATATAGTAATTCTGGTTGATTCAGAAATAATTTCGCAAATCAATAATCAATAAAACTTCAACAACAAATCAGAATCCAGAGGCAATTGAATTTGATTGAACTTAAAATAAAAATTACTTGTTACAAAACAACACAGTTTTGCATCTGTGCAACTTAAAAAATCGAGACTTGTTAAAATGACCCACCCTACTACACATATCATTCTAGCATTGCAATACGTAATTTTTTATCAAAGTGACTTAAAGAGATTTAGGGCACTTTTTGAACATAAAATTGTAGGTTCTCAACTTATACAAAAATTTAGGTTATGCAAGTACGCAGGTTTTTTTCCTATAAGTATGCGAAACTTGTAATAGCGAATTTTTTTAATTTGAGCGTATAGGCTCCTTGGGCATTTTATGGAGTCTGTCATCTATTTTCCAAGTTTGTCGGTTGCCATTCTTCTCACCGCGTAATCTCAGTAATCACAGCATCGATTTTTGGCAAAGGATAAGTTGTGTGTTTTTTTTGGACTATTTAACAGATCAAGACATTGCTGTTTTGCGTTTTTATATTTTCTCTATGCTGTTTAAATTTAAAAGTAAGCCATCATAAAGCGGCGGTTGCCAGATGTACGGGCATGCTGCACAGCCATTTAGTACGCCGACCTATTCATATAGAACATTTTGAATAGAAATTATAGTTAAATACGAAACAGTAGTAATTATAACAACACTTCTTCAAGGTTTGAAATCCGATGTAGTACGATAATTCAAGTTTTCATTCATACTTTGCTGTTCAGTATGGACTAGTATGATGTGAGTTGTTCCATTGTCCATTGTTTTGTGTGTGTGTTTATGAAATTCTTTTTTAATAAATACTTAAACAGTGTTAGTAAAACTTTTGAATATGGGTCGCCAGCTCAAAGGTTGCAAGAAATTAGCTTGTTTAAATCCGCATTTATAATAATTTGTGAGTAAATTTAAAGTTATAGTTTTTAATTTTGGGGTTAGTCAGTTGCGTACATTAAAACGTGTCATTCTACTTGAAAATTGAATTCAGATAATCCAATTTGCTGCTGGGTATTCGCTTGATACACTTAATAGATACATATCGAACAAAGCCCACTGCGTTTAACTTTGAAAAGGATCGCTGGTTATTGGAAAAAATGCCAATTCATGAATTTATTTATATAATAATAATAATAAATGAAAACCAAAAGAAAAGAAAATAAAGCAAAGGTTGTAAAGAACAACTTATAATTGGTAGCGTATGGAAAAAACCAGACAAGAACGTATACATCTTCACACCTGTCACATAGATTATAAAAACATTTGACTCTGTACCAAATTACAGCGTAATTAAAGTCCTAGAAATCTATAAGATCTATCCATGCCTCAGTTGGTTCCTTGCGCAAACCACGCAAACACAGCGGAGTAATATACACCTGAATACAAAAACCAAATGTATCCAAACATAGAAGAGTTACAAATACAACGCGGTATCTCGCCAGGGATATTCTTTCAGTCACATCAAGTTTCAGAAAACAAACCAGCACAAAATCAATCACCCCCTGGATGGATGATATGAAACTATACGCGGCTCCAGACGTGCAATTAAAATGACGACTTAGAATAACAGAAACTTGTACCCCAGACATCAAGATGCAGTTTTGGGTGAGCAAAGACCAATAAACATGGACAGAGATAAAACATATAATCTTCTTGAATCTTCTCCTATAAAAACACAAATAAATCAAATAAAAACTGAAACTCGAATTCATAAGCCGTCTTATAAAACTTCTGAATACAAAACTATACGTTATAAATCTTACCAAAGCTATCAAGACATTTGCAATACCAGAACTCACATACTCCTTTGGCATCATTGAATGGTCACACGCCGTAATAGAAAACATCCATAGCCTCATAAGAACAGAACTCATGAAACACAGAATTTTACTCCCAAACTCATACGAAGAACGACTTATCATAGACAGAAAGCAAGGAGGCAGAGGAATTATAGACATACTATACAATAACTTTACACAAAACAAATACAAATATTCAAAAATTTCTTTCAAAACAAACAAACCAATATACATAGAGCGATAGTGAAAGCAGACAAGAACTACACATCTCTTTCACTTTCTAGTCCAAACCATTCATCCAGACACCATGCACAATCACAAGAAAAATTAAACACCTGGTCACAAAAAACACTCCATGGAAAAGATCCACACCATGTAACATAATACAACATTAATAACCCAGAAACTGAGGGTTTCATGCTTCCTATCCAGGATCAAATAATCTCTACCCTACCCTAAACTACAAAAAATATATAATAAAAGACCAATGACAAAAACTGCATAAAATGCCACCAACCAAAAAAAAAAGTAGAAAACAAGTGCATTCAAAACTTTAACAGTCACTGAATATACAGCCAGACCACGAAGGGTGCGTTTCGTTAGAGAGAATGAAGAGATAGATGTATAGAAAAGTACGTGCTCTACCGGTAAATTAAACGAAACCATGTTTGACGGTTTAGTCATCTGCGAAAAATGCAGAAAAGTATATTTGCTGAAAGTGCGGCGAGAGAGAAACTCTTCAAGTAGGTCACCTGCAGATTGGAGGAAACTCTATAGATACAGAAACAAGCACTAAAGAGATAGGCTTAAAAAACTAAAATTGCTTAGGAAAATATCACAGAGATGCTGATTCCATCACGCACAGACAATGCAACGAAGAATATGAGCTACAATCACAGATAGATAGAGTTTTGCGTCAAAGCTGGAATGGAACAAGTTTCTTTAGCGACTGTCAAGGTATCGAGTGATCTTCTTCTCTCACATCAAGAACAGCATTGGCTTACTATTCGATAGGATTTTCATTGGAATTCTGGGATCTGCATAGATAACAGATATCTACTAGCTATGTATGATGAATTATTTTACAAAGTGACCAGATGTAATTTCTGTGATCAGATAAAAAGCAAACATGGTAACTCAGACTCTTTTGGAAAATACTGTTTTGACATATGATGTCCCATTGAAGTGCATCCAGATCGGGTGTCAAGGTTTCCATACGATTGATGAGCAAAGTTGGGATAGGAAAAACCAAAATAGGCGGACTCCAGCTTCAGACAAATGGAATGGTTAGATAATTGATCATGATCGTCCTAAATATTGATTTGTCGATGTTTGTTAATGAACGTCCCTTTGACTGAGACATTAAATTATGTCTGGGAGTGAGAGCCCACAGCCCCTGTAAACTAGTCCGCTAAATTTACTCAGGCTACGATGGAATATGGTAAAAAATTGTAGCCTCCTGACACGAGTCTCAATCCTCCATACGAAGAGATGAGCCACATTCAAGAGATGAATCCACAATGTGCACAAGTCTGTTACAAATGAAGTCCAGTCAACTCGCCGTCAAACAGTCAGTTATAATCGCAAGGATAGTGTTCGAGAAATCGTGGATGATAAATCTGACTGTATATATGTATCGACGATCGTCCATAGTATTCAGCCTGTGACCATAGATATAATTAGAAGAACTGTTTGCCGAGGAGAACAAACGCTAATGGAGGGTGAACTTTATTGTCTTATTAAATTGTAGATTTTTTGATTCGGGTGACATCTCGATAGTTTGATGTATGGTCAGATTTCTAGATTTTTGTATAATCATCTGGACTTTTCAGTGCTGTTAAGTAACTATTTTTAGGGTATAAATGGAAGCAGTAAGTGGAGGACCTGTAGCTAAGGGCCTGATATATAGGTAGGTATAATATATATATATATATATATATATATATTATGCCTACTATGATATAATATATTCTATTTAGAAATACCTCGTTACTGCAATTTAAATTGTCTGAATGCTCTACAATTAAAATATCAATGATCAAGATTTACCCCATCAAAAATTTGATTTAAAAGCATTACAATCTTCTCATGAAGCAAATGCATAAGTATTTTTTTTTGTCTTTTAGATTCCTCTTCAGTCTCACCAGATTCTCCCTTGTTTTCTCCAGATCCTTCGTTACTGTCACCAGATCCTTCTTCATACGAGTCAGGAACGGTTATTGGATGGAAGGTTGTTTCTGAAACAGTTTTATTCTCTGGCGAAAGAGATGAAGACTGTGACTGTTCTGTTGTTTCTGGAGCCCTACTAGTTTTATCATGGTCTTCTGTTATTTCTGGAACCTCACTGGTAGTAGGTTGTGCTTTTTCAGTTGATTCAGGCACTGTAGTGATGATTTCACTGTAAGTGAATTATATTCTGCTTTCATAGAACCTTTCACATAATTTGACAGAAAATCGATAACTCTTACTTTAACATCATTCTAAATCATTTGATCTTAATACGAGCTACCGAGATGTTGACAGTAATTTCCAAATAAAAAATACTTTAGTTACTGAGTTACTGTCAAATGTGCATACAGCAGATTTTGTGAAACCTTGTATGCAAATTGCACCATTTTACCTTAATAAGAATAGAGTGAGAAGATTTTCACCAATTACTGATTGTGGACCTCCGAGCTTTGAAACTACTAAATTCAATATTTCGGCGATATAAATTACATGTTAATTCACCCAGACTTAGACATAGATAGATGAATATAGCATTTTTTTAAAGAGACGTTAATATACCAACCACTGAAAAAGCAAGATTGACATTTGGATTTTCTTAGGGACTGAAACTCCAGCATTTTCGAGTTTTTCCTTCCTGTATATGCTAAATATTAAATTCAAAATTTGAGGTTTGTGGATCTGCTACAAGTACTTTCGAATTATGATGATCGGTGAGTCAGTGACAAAGTTAGAGATCTTAGACTAGTGATTACTCGTAAGCTAAAAGTATAATAAAAATTAATTTGGGAATATTGCTAGCTATACTGAGTCTTATTAATCACTAAAAGTGCCCTGAACGGCTCTCTAGAAAAGATGTTTGACTGTGCCTATATTATATGTCTCTTCTCGACTTGGCAGGAGTACTACCGTATCCCCAGATTCGACATCGTACACTATTTCAACATTTCGCAAATCGCGAAATATGACGATAGCTTCCAATTCCAAAAGTTTGATTTCGGACTCCCCCTGTCTATAAAATTTTTTTGAGTACTCAAAATTTTTTTATAGATAATGGAAGTCCGAAATCAAACTTTTGAAAAATCCACCTTGTCTACAAGTTTCATGTAACAGCTTCCATTTTCATCACACAAAGATTTTCTGATTTTTCTCATTCAAATCAGCTATTGTTGATTCAGGTGTCGTTCAAGTGCCAGTTTCAGTCGTCCACTTTCATTCATATAAATAATCTGTAAGTTATTCGGAAAAGATATCCTTATCTTTTTTAATTGGTCTTGAGGAGTTTACTTCTACGGTTTTCAAAATTAAAAAAAAGCGTCGGTCGATCAAAATATTACCTGTCTCTATGAATTTTCTGGAAAGCGATTTATTTTAGATTAGAATCTCCATTTTTCAATCACATCAAATAATAAAGCAAGTATAAATCCAGTATTTTGTAAACAGGTTCATAATTAATATGTTACCTAGTAATATCTGCATGCTCAGTGTTTTCTGTTGAATGTTCAATTGTATAATCTGCTGTTGTTTGTGGAATCTCTGTGGTGATAGGCTGTGACTGTTCTGTTGTATCTGGTCCCCTACTAGTTTCATTGTGGTTCTCGGTTGCTTCTGGAACCTCACTGGTAGTATATTGAGGAATTTCCTGAACTTCTGTAGTAGTTTCTGGGTATTCTGTAGTGTTCGATTCAGGTGCTTCACTGTAAATTAATTTTATTCGGGTTTTCGGCAAAGTACTCAAATGATTCAATAGAAAATCAAGTTACAATGTACAAAGTACTTTGACGAATTTTCCATCAATTAATCCTATTTAGGCATCATTGTACTGAATTTTCTCCTCATATGAGCTATCGAGATGTTGTTGAAAGTAGTTATCAAATTCCAAATAGTTGAATTATTGTAAAGTTATTTTTTATATTTCATCACATGCAATTAAGTGAATAAGAAACAGTAGTACTAAAGCTAAAGAGAGTAATATAATTTTTATTATGATGAACAATCGACAATGTATTGAAAAGGTATCATTTATTTAAGATTCAAATAAGATTCGTTATTGCAACCAATACCCAAAAAGGGCAGAAAAAGTATACCCAGCAATTATAGCCATGTGACTCTGCCCTCCATCACGTCCAACGTTATGGAGACTACCATTTACCGTGTTTGAAGTACGTGGTCAAAAATATAACGTCTTCAATGAACGCCAATCTTCTGGTCTACGTCACACATATGTAGGGCAGAGCAATTGAGATTCATGGTAAGCCTCAAGTCATCGCGCTCGATATATCGTAAAGTTTCGATAAGGTTTGGCATGTGATACTTCTGATTAAGGTTGCTGCCTATGGGCTGCCAAAGGTTGTATGCGTATAGTTGGATAGTTTTATTAGGGATCGCTCCTCATTTGTGGCGGTGGATGAATATGATTCGGATGTGTTAAGTATCCTACGCGGGCACTCTTCAGAGCTTTATACTTTGTCCAATGGTCTTGTTGCGGGATATCAATAAGCAATTGGAAATAACATCTAACCCAATCCACAGTTTAGTTCCTGTATGGAACCAGGCAAGCCACTAACATCCCAAGAGATATAACTCTGGCAAGAGCGGCATCTCATTTAGATTAATGACATTGAGACCAATGTGAAGTTCAATTTAACGCGCTAAAAACTTAGACAACAATTCTAACAAAAAAGATACATGTTAGTCTGTCAGCCGTGGAGATGAAGGGTCACCTATTATTTCAATCATCTTCCATCAAGTTCATGAGAATCAACATTGACAATAACATGTTGTGCCATGATCATGCTGCTGGCTTCATAAGAAGATCTGCTTCCGCTCCAGAAAAATGGAAACTCTCAAACAGCTATTGCTACCCTACAGTGTGTGGGGATACGTTCTGAAGAACCCCTAAAGGTTCTGGACACAATACAAAAACAAGGAATACGTATAGTGGGAGCGCTTGACCTTACAAAAAAAACTTCACACTCTTGAACATCAGAGGCAGAGGCAGAGGCTGATGTGACTCTATTCTATAGATATCATCGCACAAATGTGCGACCAAGCTGTCTCATATAATAAAACTAAGAGTTGCCAGTACAACAAACACTAGAGGAGAATGGGCGCATCCTCACCAGGTCGAGCGTTATTGAATGAGCTGGGCTACCGAGAGCTTTTTTCCAATAGTTACAATCCACATCTACATTTTTAGGTTGTGAATGGTTAAATTGAACTATTTATAAGTAAAATATATTCATTAAGATAAAATTGTGCTATTTATATGCAAGGTGGCCCCATTTAATCTCTTTAAAGAGAATTTTGGATAACATAGAACACAAAATATCCAGATGAGAATTAACAGACTTCCTCCAGTATATGAATTCCATTCATGATAATATCAGATTTAATAAATCCCACGGGTTCATTCCACCTCATGAATTATAAACAGTACAGTCCCAAAAAAAATTCTTAAATACTGACTGCATTGTTTTAATCGATGCACTACCATAAGTTTCTATATAGACATATATAATATAAGTATGTTAATTTACTCTTGAAATATTTTTTTTAAATTTAGAGTGTATCTTAAGAAATAGAATATTGTAGGGCACGAAACATCTGAAGGGCGGCGATGGCTCAAGTTTTCTATGAGTTTCGACAATCTGAATGTGAATGCAGTCCTCAAAAATATCCGCTAAGCCGCAGAAAGGGAAAAATTCACTTGGATACTAACTAGACTAGCAAACATCAATAGTATGCTAGATTTGAGAGTTTTATATCCATGTCTTCAGTTTCCTATATATACCGGGTTATTCACGTTATTCGACATGAAGCATTATGGCTAAAGTATCTGATTAAAAAAAAAATAAAAATGTTGGATGGATAGGGACCCATTGAAGCTACATTTTAAAAATATTTTCATGTTATACAGGTTGTCCCCAAAACACGAAACGTATCAAAGTTGTATTTTTTCAAATAAAACACCTTGTATATTATTTCATTTTTGGTTTGTACGATCAAAATTAAGTTTATTAAGGTTCAATGCACCTAAGCCTTATGGTTTTTGAAATATCGCTAATTTTGCGAAAATGTAGTATCTATTTCAATGCTTAATTTCTCAGCTGGTGATTTCTTTTTTTTAACAAATTGATTCTCAATTCTACCAATTGATTAAGTTTTATTTCGCAATTGTGAAATTTTCACTAACTTATACAGAGTGTCTAAAAATTATGATTAAATAATCACTATCTTTAAACGGTAATAACTTGTTTAATTTAAATGGGATGCCCTGTATTTTATGTCAACAACAGATGTAAAATTTAATTGTCTATCGAATATTATTATACGTTCCTATAGCTAACTCTTCACGTTTTCAAGTAATCCGAAGTCTTTTCGATTTTCCGAAACATATTTTTCGGCTGAAAGGAAAAACACTGCTCATTCTAGATCTGTTTCAACATTGTGCAGATCGCTAATTACATGAATTATTACCATGCTCATCACATACTTGAAGGTTTATTGATTTTCCTAAGAATCTATGCTCTTAACCCAATCAGGTGTTGTTGATTCAGGTGTTCGTCAAGCGGCAGTTTCAGGTCGGTTAGTATTTTCATAATTTATATAAATAATCTGTAACCTTTCTGGAAAATATATCCGTGTTCTTTTTTATTTGGTTTCAATTCATTTTGACGGTTTTCGAAAATTTCAAAATATCTACTTTTTTATGAAACTTCTAGTTAGAGATTGCTTTTGAATTAGAACATTTATCTACCTGCATCAAATATTAAAGCACAAAAGTATTTTATGAATAGGTTAATTGTTGAATATGTTACCTAGTAATATCTGTATGCTCATTAGAGTTTTCTGTTGAGGGTTCAGTTGTCTCGTCTTGTGAAGTAGTTTGAAGAATCTCAGTGGTTGTAGACTTTAACTGTTGTGTTGTTTCTGAAGCCTTACTATTTTCATCAAGGTCTTCGGTTGTTTCTGGAGCATCACTTGTAGTATGTGTGTTTTCCGGAACTTCTGTAGTAGTTTCTGGGTATTCTTTGGTGTTAGTTGATTCAGGAGCTGCACTGGTGACTTCACTGTGAGTAAATGATATTCCGATTTTCAGCAATGCACGCACGTAGAGTTTGTGGAATGTGGAATGTCTACATTTCGCTAGCAAGTTATCGAATTTAATCATTCTAAGTAAAATATGCTCATCAAGATATATTGCCCAATTTATAGACAATGGCTAATTTCACCTCTTTTAGCAGACTTAGGGATAACAGAACAAAAAAATAGGTTAGACTTAACAGAGTTCCTCAAGTATACAAATCATGATAATATTAGATTCACAATAGAGGGAGACATGGATAAATCAGTTTTCTAGACTTAAACGTAGCCAAAAACATAGGTAAATTGAATTTTTCAATATGTAGAAAACCAACACACCTACATGTATATAATAATTCCCGCAGATTAATTCCGTCTCATGAATTATGAACCGTCCCAAAACTATTTGATAGATCCTAACTGCACTGTATAAAATGAGCAGACTGAGATTTTTTACTGAATTTCAATCGATGCACTACCATAAATTTCCATATATACTCATAGTTTACTTCTATATGCTAATTTACTCTTGAAATATCTTGTGGAATATATCGAAAGAATAAAATAATATGTTACCTCGTAATATCTACATACTCAGTAGAGTTTTCTGTTGATTGTTCAGTTGTATCGTCTGGTGTTATAGTCTGTGAAATTTCTGTGGTGCTGGGCTGTGACTGCTCTGTTGTTTCTGGATTCCTACTAGTTTTATCATGGTCTTCCGTTGTTTCTGGAACCTTACTGGTAGTATGTTGTGTTGTTTCAGATACTTCTGCAGTAGTTTCTGGACATTCTTTGGTGCCGGATGATACTGGTTCTGCAGTAGTGACATTACTGTAAGTACATGATATTCTGGTTTTCAGCAAAGCACTCACATGATTCGTTAGAATATGAAGTTACAATGTACAAAGTAATTAAATTCTTCTTGATATGAGCTACCGAGAGGTAGTTGAGCGTAATTATCGAATTCGAAATACTTGAGTTACTGTTAATGATGCAGAATGGAAGTTAAATACATACTATTTTATTTTAAAGTTTATAATAAATTATAGAAAAAGAAACGGTAGTACTGCAACCAACTAGATTAGTATTATTACCATTAAATGAAGCATTGAAGATATGTTGTACAGGTGTCAATATTTTTGAGATAAACCTGTGCTATCAGATTCTAGACCGTACAATATTTCACAGGTTACAGAATGCCACGATAGCTTCCATTTTCGTTACACAATTAAAGTTGTTCTGATTTTCAGGGTAATATCTGCTCCTAATCAAATTAGCTGTTGTTAATTCAGGTGTTCTTGTTGATTTGGTCTTCAATTCTCTCCATACCTTACGGTTTTCAAAAATTAATAAAAATAACCTATCGTTCGAACAAAATATCTATGATACAATCTATCATTCTTCTGCATCACATAAAAAAGCACAAAATTATTTCTTGGCCAGGTTAATAGTTCAATATGTTACCTAGTATTATCAGTAGGCTTTTCTGTTAAGTTTTCAGATGTCTCATTAGGTATTGTAGTCTGTGGAATCGCTGTAGTGATCATCCTGCAGCGCGCCCTATATGGCCAATCACAAACGTGGAGTCTTGCGTTGAATTCTGTTCCAGGAGCACAGTGCATCACCTGAGGCCCATATGGTGCACATACGTAAAATCTGCTACAATCAGTGGGGTCTGGATATGGTAGGGTTTTTGTGCACAATCGACTATGGGCTGGAAATATTAATGATAATTAATTTTGTTTGGAAAGGATAAGTAAAGTTTTGTTCATATGCAAAAGTTTTATTTCGCCCAAAGTTATCACTACTGAATACTTGATAAAGATACTGTGTATTGAAACGAGTTTTGAGAAATTATTACTTCTTTATTGTGAATTCCCATCAAAAAACTCCAGATCTTAAATTGAAAATTCGCAATTAGGTTGATACTGTACTTCCTACGCAATTGTATTACTTCTTTAATGAGGATTTGGATATTGGAACTGTTGATAGTTAGTAATTGAATTTAAAAAATATTGAATAACTAAAACTTATATTTCAATTGAATTCACACACGAATGAATGAATATCTTCATTGAGCTTTTGACTGCCTCGGCAGCCATTTTGAATAGAAATAGACAATAACCAGATTCTTGCATTTTCATACATGTGTTTACTGAGACAGTTAGTAATTATTTTATAACATAAGTTGAAACCGACGCATTCCAATACATAATCATATTTCGAATCTAATTATGCAATTGCTATGAAGAGTCTTTGCGACATGTCAAAACAGATCTCCTCGAACCAATCAATTTCTGATAGTGGGTAACAATTCCAAAAACCGTTCTCTGCTCGTTATCCTCAAACTCTCATCAAAAATAATTGTGTAATTTGATTGTGTTTGTAATTCCTCAGGTTGGTTGATTATATTATGCTTTATAGAAAGATCTAACCAATGTTCGCCAAACCTACACATGGACAATGCGTTTTTCTCCAGGTTACCTTATAATTTGTTCTTGTATTCCAAATGCTACCTTGGAGCGCACTGCCGTATGGTTATTTTTGTATCATAGTAGTAGTAGTTTTTTTTAGGAGGGGGAAAGCTTTTAGTAGTAGTAGTAGTAGTAGTAGTAGTAGTAGTAGTAGTAGAGACAAAGTGGGCCACTTTTGGCCCTCTATGCCGACCCCGAGGACCATCACTAAAAGTAGGGCAGACATGATATTTTCTTAGTGTCGAACCTTCTAGACCTTTTAATGAAGGTCATGATGTCCGACCATTCCGCTCAGTAGCTCTCTTTCCTGTCGAACTCTGCTGTGCCGAACACCTCAGCTCTAAGGCCGCTGTATACGGTACACTCTCCTAGGAAGTGGAACCAGATCTCGTCCTCCTTCCAGCAGTTCTCACAGGTTGTGCCTTAGACCTCCCCTATGAGTGTCAGGTGCTTATTCAATGTAGTGACCTATGAGGATCCCTACCAAAAATTGGAGTGAACTCCTTTTCATTAACCATAGCTCCCTACGCTTGTTGGGGCCTGCTATGAACTCTTGGACTGTCTGCAGTCATCTCGCTTCAACCATGGCTTCGCATGTTCGTTATATGCTCAATCATTTAGAGCTTTACTGACCTGGCGTCTGTTAATACCCAGCGAGGTTTCGGGGCCAATGCTTTCTTACTCCCATCCTCGCCAAGCAATCTGCTTTCTCGTTACCTGGAGCCCCACTGTGACCAGAGACCCACGTTCTTGTATTGGGTTAAGCATTGGAGGGCGGTGCTGCATTTCTGGCCCAGTGGTGATCTGATCCTTAGAGATGCTATCGCTTTCAAAGCTGCTTGACTATTGGAGCATATATAGATGTCATGCTCCGTGCACTGTTGTACTTCTGCTGAGTATGCCACCATTAGGATGGAAAATATCTCCGCCTGAAATACTGAGGTATGGGTTCCCAGCGCTACGCTTGCCTGCACGCCTCTACCTCCCAGGCACATTCCCGCACCACTGGCTCTCATCTCTTTTGAACGAGACCCATCGCTATAGCATACCATACTGTAGGGCGTAAATCTTATCTTCCATCCAGTCCATTCTTCCCTAGGAAAAGCGAGTGAAAATCTTCTATCGAATCTATGGCTCTTGCTACCCTAAATAGGAAATGGGGAGGTTGCTCTCCGCCACCTCTTCAATCCTGGCGTGGCCCACTAACGGAGCTGACGCACTCCATGAACCCCCATCACGTATTCTCAGGTAAGCCCAGAGAAGGCAAGCCCGGGAGATCGTCCAGGGCTGCTGACGGCGTGGTTCTCATTCTGGTAGTGACAGTTGCTCAATACCTTCATACTTTCATGGCATAATTTTCTTGTTAAGTGGTAAGTTAAAATTTTGGAATTCAGTGTGAAGTCCAGTGATTTATGATCAGTTTAAGAGTAAAGGTGTGAAAAGTTCGAAGTGCGATTCCCTGGAGGACCCACAGAGGAGGCTGCCATGAAAATTGGTGTAGAGAAGTGGGATATTCATCGGATTATTTTTAGAATAGCTATAAGTGATAAATAAAGTATAGAAGACCAGTGAATAAAAAGCAAGAAAAGTGAGAAGAGTAGTTGTGAATCGCAAAATCACATATAGCAAAAGTTACAGCAGATAGAAACCCACGTAGCAACATCCCAGAAGTAATTAGAATACGTAGAACAACCGTTACAATCGGTAACAGATCATATAAATAATGAACAGGATCTGCAAGATTTTGGAGTAGGAGGTGATCTAACATCCATTGTAGATGATAGATAAAGAGGCGTAGCAACACTGGTCAAACGTCATGGGACGTATACTATGAGAGAATCGCAATTCCAACTCTTGGGATATTTCATCAGGCTATTCTGCATCACTACGATATGCTCGTATATCAATTGAGGTTACGTGTTGCAAACGAACATCTATGGAATTACTATATAGCCAATATACAGCAGGATACAACAGCAGAAAAATAATTTAATGGCACTTGTTAACGAGTTCAAGGCATGTCAAAACAAGTTCTTGCTTATAGCCCCTTCGAGATTTAAGAATATGTCTCCGTTCTTCAATAATACCAATGGTTTGTGCTAATTCGAATCATTAAGCCAGCTATGAGTAGCTTCAACACTTCAGGCCATGATACAAATATTGACATCTAATTTTTATGTATTAAAGCTACCACATTACGTTATTCGTTCGGAGTTCCTTGTTATCGTTGGAAATACATGTAACTACTACAAACGAACGCTTCTTTAGCCATCTAAATACTGTTATGAAACCTTCTATCCTCATATCCACTATGGGTGATGAAGAAGAATGATATGCTATGCAAATGCGAAATAGAACTAACAGATTCCTTAAAACGGCGAATTATGACTAATTAAACTAAATTTGACAATCTTCTTGCAAAATTTCTATCCTCAAAAAACTTCTAGGAGACGCCCAAACCAACTCCTTCCTCCTAGGCATATTTGTTCCAGATGCAAGTTGCAAGTTATTGAACTATATAAGATACCATGGTCGACAAAAGATGCAGAAAATTATACCTGTCGAGAGTGTGTGAACTAAGCTGTCGCATGCAGATTGTAAGAAGCTCTAGCTGAGCTAAAAAGGAATAAGTTTTCTTGGAAACTGTCAAGGAAACTCAAGTAGGAGTTTCTGAGCTAAAACTAATTATACGATGGCTCTTAAATGAAAATAAGCCCAGTCAGTGAGAGATAACAGTGCAGTCCCGAATAATACAGCGGGACTGCTTGAAGATGAGACATAGGTGTTGAATAAAATTTAGAAGAATGCAGATGGAAAACAGGTTAAAGCGAAATTGGCATTGCCAAGAAAATTGAAAGAAGATATAATTCAGCAACTGTATTATACCAGCAACGATGGTCACTTTGGTGTCAAAAAGAGTCAGTAGATAGTATATGAGAACATTTTCTGGATTGTCTTCCGTGATCATGTTCAGAATTATTAATTCATATGCGTCGTTGGTATATCAATAAAAGTAGTGATAGTTTTCGACCATGCATCCTAAATGGTTATCTTTCGTAGTTTTTTGGGAATGAGAACCTACATATCCACTATAAATGAACGTTCAAAATTTACTCGAGCTTAGATGGAATATGATAAAAAAATTTGGTTTCGTGAAAGAAGTCATCAGTCTCCATAAATACGGTTTTGTAATATTCCAAAGACGAATCTCCATTGTCCACGAGTCTGTTACAAATGAAGTCTAGTCAACTAGCCATACTTATTAAAATACTACTTTGGAACGGTTTATAATGGTTGATGCATTAAACTGTTAAAATGGTAGAATGCTCAATAATGAAAATATTCATCAAGATGTGCCCTATCAAAAAAATTCACCCGAACCAAGTTCTTCTCACTCAGCAGGTATATAATGATATTTCTCGCTGTCTTGATTTGATTTATGTTAGTCGGTATATTACTTACTGTAAGCAGCTACACCGACGGCAAACAAACAAAGCATACCAAATTTTGCTACCATCTTTAGACAGGTCATATATTCGAAATATATCTACACTGTCGAGAAAATCGCGTTACTAACAATGATTGATTAGATTCCGCATTATTTATAAGGAGTTATCCCTATCACTATATTTACAGAGAGCTGAGTTTATCCCTAATACTACTTAATACCTTTTTCATTCGAATTTACAAACGAGTGTTGCAGTGGAAAATATATTTATTACTACTAGTTTTATCAAACAATAAATTAATTTATAAAATTTCCTTTAACTTCGAGATAAAGTTGTATTGTGATGACTCAAAGATTATTCATTCTTACCACAGGCGCGCATTCCTAAAGGCGTTGCGGGGACAGATCTTCCCACCAAAATCTATTAGTTCCTCAACAGATCCATATTTAACATTTACAGATATCTCCAAGTGTTGCACAAAGTAACGCTGTCCATTGGCATCTTACGAAGTCAAATGGTCCAAACAGCTTGGACTCTGCCTGATAGCGGTCAGAGATGAACGTGCTTAAAGTTAAGGGAACAAATTTTACAAAAGAAAATTAAAAAGGAAGCGATAATTTACAGGGTTCATGGGTCCCTCTAGTGTTTGCTCTAGTGGTAACTCATGTTATTATTATTATTTTATTAAGCGATACATTTTCCATGGCAGTATCTGTAGAATAGAGAAAGATCTGTCACCCTGCCCCAGTGTTGATGGCGGCGGAGTTACTTTGTAGGATCAACCGCATCCAATAGACGTATCGATCATCTGAGCCTTGTAGAGCAGAAGTAGTGGTTCTGGTGAATACAATTTTCTGAAGCGGAAGAGGATACCCACCTTCTAGGACACCGACCCAGTAGGCAATATAATCGTGCCAGGAAACGTAATTGTTGATGCTAATTTCCAGAAGCTTGATGCAAAATGACTCCGGTAGTACCGGTTGCCCCTCCATCTCCACGCTGGCAGACCAGCATATGACTTTTTTCTTGTTAGAAAAATAAACTTAAGCTGTGAATAGACTTGGCCAATGACAAATATTGTGCAATATAGTGCATACAAAAACAATGCTTCTTTGTGTATTATAATGTCTGGGAATATGTTTGAAACTTTGGTAAGTTATACAATGTTTGTTTTATATTATGAGCTCAAAATTGTTTGCATCAAAATGATCATTTGTCTTGAAGAAATTGTGTGTATCATTATATAAAAACGTATTTTGCATGTCCTGGAAAGGACTCTTTACGAAGATAAGAACATATCAACATATGTTCTAAGCCTATTGACTGTTAAGTTGAAGGGTTGTCTAAATTTTAAGGGACTGAACGTCTGCCTAGAATGCAGGAGGTTGTGGGTCCAGTCCTCCATAAATCCAGATATTTTTTTTCAAATTTGGAACACGCGTTCTAAACATCAATAGCCATATCTTACTGTAGATTTTTTAATATAAAACCAGTGACGCCTGTACAGGATTTAGACTAGGTATTTATGGAAAAAAACATAGTACGCCAGTGGTTTTCAAAATAAAAATTATTAAAAAAACTTCATTTATTTAAAAATTAGAAAACCAGAATTTTTGGTGTGATACACGATTTTTGTGTAAATGAATAAAAACCCTCTTTATGCATAATGATTATTGGCTATGCGCTCATATAATTTTTGATTAGTAGGCCAGGAACTTTAATCAAATAATACCATGATTAAATAATACACATCAAAATTATGTTGAAATTTTGATATACATGAATTTTTTCAATTAAAAGGACTAACATTAAATAACGTGGACACAAGCACAAAAAAATTAGATTAGCTGTTGAAAGTGGCTACTACTTGTAATTATGCATGCTTCCATTTTCTTGTTGGTTGTTACGATGACTTGTTATAGCATTCCGGAAAAAATTGCTTCGTCGGTGAAAATTGACTTTTGGCAAACATTTTATGCGGAATCCCAAGGAAGTAGGGGACGCATTCGATATTATAAGGTTATAACAAATACTGCTGAAAAATCCTCCACACTAGAAATATTCTCAATTTATTTGGAACTTCTATCACTAAATTTGATACAGCTTCCTTGGTTTCCGGTGGGCTTGCAATGTGGTATGCTCTTCTCAGACAGTTTTCTTTAGCCTAAAAGGTCCTGCCTTTCTGTGAGCTTCTGAAATCGTTCAAGAATCCGAAACTATGCTATTTGGCATAATCGTCTGAAATCCAACGTATTGTTGTCGGCAAGCAAGCAAGTAGGTAATGTAACCACAGACAAATAAATGAATACCTTCACCGAGGTTTCGGCTGACTCAGCAGTCTCTTTCAAAGTTCAAAATAGGAACAATTAGAATTTAATATTGTAATTGCATTCATATTCATGACTATTTACATTATGAAAGGCTAGAATACAAATAATGCATTCACACAAGAAGCACAAATCTGCCTGTACTATGAGATTGAACGAAACTTACATCAGGGTGATTCTAAGGCAGCAACGAAATACCTCGTCAATTGGGATCCAAAAGTAAACCATGAGGAAACCTTTAGAAAAAAGTATGGTCTATCTGTAGGTTTGTATCACATTGATTAGATCTTTTCTTCAAGCATACGCAACCAAAAAGGGTTACAGTCTACTGAAGAATTGGGAATAAAATCATCGTTCAACTTTATAAAGGCAGAAGTATTCTGTATTTTAGCCTTTCATGATAGTTCATACTAAGGGCTTGTTTGAAAACAGATTTATTATCCTGACAGCAGTCATTGAAATTTTAAAAACACATTTTTCTATTTCTTAAATTTTATAGAGTGTCCCAAATTATTTACAATGTTGTTTACCTTTGAAGGATTGTTACTTCTCAAAACTTTAACTAAGTGCGAAGCCGCATTCTTAAGAATATATTTAAATATATACCTGTTAAAAGTATTTGAAACTCATTGTTTTGCCACTGCCAACACTAAAATATCCTGACCTAATTTACAAAAATCATAACTGCATAGCGATAATTCATATGCCAATATAAAAATCAATTTTATTTTAAAAAATGCAGTGGCGAATCATATCACGTACGAACAAAAAAACATACATCAAGATATGGCTTTCAATGCTGCTGACTAAACTGCCATTTTTTTTAAATATTTAAATACGTTTTAATTTCCAAGAAGACCAAGAAAGCTTTTTATTTGTTTTGTAGTTTTTCGAATAGGAAATAAATAGCAATAATTTTGTACAGATTAGGTTTGGCGCTATTTGGTGTAATTATGTAAGATAAGCTACCTCATTAAGGAGAAATTCTTACTTATCCAATTTATTGTAATTTAATTTGAAAGTTTGAATACCAGAGACGCTGAAAAATTGTCCTTGAATTTTCATTGTGTTCCAAAAAGAATGTAAAAAAATGATATCATCAAGATAACCGTAACACTTAATTTTCGATTTTACGTGTGCGTCCCTGATGCGCTGGAAAGCAGTTATTTTCTGTCTTGAAGGTAGTTGTTTTAGTATTCGCTTTCACCATTTTAATTTGGAGTATGGCTCTACACCAATACTTACCCGAAGTATTGAGCTTCTCTAGTAACACCCATATAGGTAAAGATCAACTGAATTAATTTTAGAATTCTACATTTCATTCATCTGGTCGTTTACCTCCTCCCTATGTATGATACGTTCTTGAATATATTTGTCTTTGGATCTTATTTTATGTTTAACTCTATTAATGAATGTTAGTGGACTACCTTACTGATAAAATATGACGGCATACTCTCTCCAAAGTTTTAGGATCATGGACCTCTCCTCATTGTCTAGATGGTCAACTCCAATTTTCACAAGTCTTAATTCGAATGTTCTAGTGTTTTCCGTCAGTCATTTTGGATAAGTTAAAATATCCTACTGAAATTGGCTGTAAAAGATTTAACGCAACAGGATCTGTGGTATTATTGAAAATTGTTGTCAATTGTGGCAATTTGGGATTTTAGATGCGGAATTATAATTTGACCATTAGCTATCAATGTTTTGATTTTCAGTACTTGTTTCAATCTATTTCCTACTGTTACCAAATTAGATCGTTAGGAAATTGATGAAATTCAATGGCGTAGGGCGTTGCTGATAGCTATTTACTTAAGTTCATTCCAGCTTTCAACATCTTAAAATTATTGAACCAAATCAGTCCGTCGAAAATGCAAAATTTGAATATGTTGAGTATTCGTTGAGTTCTGTTAGGGTAGATGCGCTGAAGTTATCAGTGAATTTTGAGAAAAAATCGTCGAAACATCAAACGGATAATTTTTAATAAGGTTTCCAGAAAAGGTATGAGCGAACTTGTATCAGTAAATGACTTATTTGACCCTCAATCTATAAGCAATATTAATCTTGGTACTGAGGAAATATAATATAAGGTAATTCGCTAGCTTCACTGGCGTTAAGAGATACGATTTCTGGTACTAAGGCTGTCTGCCGATCTGAGAATGAATCTTTTTGAAAATTGTGAATCTGCTCTACCGCCGTTTCTTGGCTGTCTGACGGATGATAAAATTGACGATCAAAATGCTGTTGAGCTCTGTAGCTAAAATAATTTTCATCAACAGATGTTTTGCTACCGAAATGTACTTCCGAAATTTAATTCTTTTGCTGACAAGACGGCGAATTTTGTGTTGAGTTCTACAGGAAATTTTAGTTGAGGTATTCATAGGTGTTGGCTTTGCCAATTTACAATATGGACCTGGTTTGCAAACATTTTTGGTTGGTTGTGTCAGCTTAAAAAACTGAGTTTGTTAAAAACCTTTGAGGACATTGAATATCCGTTGGAAAATAGAATTACTGGGCTGGTAAAAAAATGTGCGTAGACTTTTTTGATTCATCTACATGGGACTCAAATTTTCATTTTGCTTATGAAGCTTAGTGAGAGTTTTGTTATTGTAGTTTTAAGAATAACACATCTTTCCATACACCTGATTATTATCCCTAATAGCTCTTTGAGTAATTTTGCGTAATATTCTAATTATTGGTATTTGTTATATAATATATAATTTCACATCTTGATTGCAATGCAAGGCTACGGTGACATACAATATAGAGCCAAATCGGTTGACTCGGTACTTCCCACGCTTTAATGTTACCATTTTCTGTTCGGAAATATAATTTTCTTGTATGCTAAATTCCTTGATACAAGGCTTCTTCATTTTTATTTCTTCTACATTTTTATACCTATCCATGTAACAACTTGAAAGTAATACTAAATAAAGCTTAAACACTCTTCTAGTGGAAGAATGCGGGAAATTAGCAGTAAAAGGAGTTCTGCCATAGTTGTTATACATAACGAAGGCAAATCTGAACGTGCGATTGCCTTAAGTTGTCGAAGACTAGTGTACATAATCCACTAACTAAATACAAGAAGACTAAAAATAATCAAGAAAGAACACGATCGGGTAGGCTGAGAGCTACCATTTCCCGTGAGGATCATTTACAAGCGAATAGCCTAACAGTATCAGAAATCCGCGCAGATGTAAACAAATCCCGATCTGAACCTATGTCAGTAACTACAGTAAAAAGAGGATTTATAGATGCTAAGTTATTGGGTCGCGTCGCCGTTCTAAAACCCCTACTAAGGTCACAAATCAAAAAAAAACCTATGCAGTGGACTCTTACTGATATGACTTTGGACTGAAGAAGACTAACAATTTTTCTGTTTGGACTGATGGATCCAAGTTTGAAATATTTGGTTCAAAAATCAGCATTTTTGTATTACGCAGCGCCGGAGAAAAAATGATGCCAGACTGTATTCACAGTTAAGCATAGTGGTGATTCGATTATGATTTGGGGATGCTTCTCAAGCCATGGAACTGGAGATTTGGTACGAGTCGCAGGAATCATGAGCAGTATATACTAATTCTACAGAAAAATGCCCTTCCTTAATATGATCCAAAGCATAGTTCACAATTATGCAGGAGAAGAACTCAAAGACTCAATTGATGAACTGATTGATGGTCTACCCAAACTAATGAGAAAAGTGATAAAATGCAAAGGACGGTTTTTTGACGAAAATTCTGTTTAAAATATTAGTGTCATTTTTCACATAAATGACTGATATTTTTCTCTTTTCTTCGTAATGTATGTGTATTAGTGAACAAGTAATACTGAATCACACTACTACACACAAAAACTCAATTAGTCCGCTATGAAATCAACTCTACCACAGGGCAAGTTTAGAAAATTCATTTATAAAATTATCAAGCTTTTGAAAAATGTATTGTCTCCTTAAGAGCAGTTTCCAAGACAAGATAAAAAGTTGAAGATTACGAATTTACTGTAACAATTGCAGCAGTTATTGGAAATTATTAACGATAAAATATAAAGTCGTCTTATGCGTCAACCTTTTAACCACATAAATTATATTAACTGACGCACATAAAACTGACAATAGAAATAGGTAATACCTGTTGCAGAACCCTGTATATTGTTTTCAAACATGACTATTATCCGCACGATCCCTGTTATCATTATCATCATTATCTGAATCGTCGTTATCATTGTTATCAAGACCATTGGCGTCATATTCGTCGTTACTACTATTATTCGTATTCTCATAATTTATAATTTGAATCATCATCCTCAATTTCATCAGATTCTACTCCATGTAATTCCACCAACAATGTTATAAATCTTCCTATTGTATTTCATTTCTCACTTTTCAAAAAGTAGATTATTCTTTTGAAATCATTGTAATTCTTCGTTGAGTATTTACTTGTTTATCCTTGATTTCCAAGATAATAGATTTTATTACTATGGAGTAATATAAAACTTGAGTTATAGAAAGTTTCTTTTCAGGTATTATAAACTGCCATAGATATGGCACTGGTTCTTTATAAACATAGAAAAATTTTGAACTTTAAGTTTATATTAGTTTCAAGTTTTTACTCGACGGTTTATGCAGAAAAACTAAAATTAAAAAAGTATTGTGCCAAGGCATTAGTTCAGGAATTCGTAAATCACTAATTTATATTCCCTTTTACCTCAATCTATTTCACATTTTGAACATGAATTCAAGCTTTTATTTAATAGGTTTTGGAAAAAAATACTGTGGAAAGGAAATATATATTTCCTGATCAAACTGCCTAGGCACTAAATAATATTATGAATGGATACTGTGAGTACTAACATTTGGAAGAATATTAATCTGTCGGGCAATTTCAGTAGTTTCTTTGCAGTAGGCTCTTGCACTATTGCAGTTTCGACAAACTCACCTATTTCAAGGCCACTCAGACTAAGTACTGAAAACATACCTATATTTAAAAACATGTTTCAGTTAACAGAATAACAAACTTGTGTCTCAAACTTCGACGGGAACCCGAACAAATTTTTATCCAAAGGTTCTTGGTAATATTCAAAATATTACCAACAATGCATCAGACCTATTATAGACATGCATGTTTCGTCTTTAGTCTAGACTAGTCAGTATAGCCTGGCAATCTAAGTGTAGAGAGCACTTGGGTGGTATGTACGTAATTCAGTCAAGGGTGTGATATCAACATCAACACTCAACTTCAAACGTCACGCACTATGGCGCTACCCATTGGAAACTAGTCAAAGAACCTAACACTTGGACTCCCTTGTAGCGGCGACATATCATTTGTCAGCCAATGATGTGAATGAGCCGAGATAACGGGAGTGCTTTAGGGCGCATCCCCACACCTGCGAGGAGTACTCCAGCGATGGTCTGATCTGGGCCTTGTATAGTAGCAGTAGCTGGTGAGAACCCTTAGCTTCTGGGATGCCGACCTAGCGACGCCCGCAACATGGTCATACCATGACATGTTATTTTTGATGTTAATTCCCAGAATATTTATGGAATATGATTCAAGTATTGGGTGAGTCTTCTGCGCGTTAAACTGAACTCATTTTGTATATCCCAATTCAACAATTCTGTCAATATCGTTATTGATCTGAACAGCATGCTTTTCTCGCTGAAATACTGATGACTGATGACTTTTCTGATTTTTAGTACCAGACTTCGTGCTCTAGTATATTGTTTATATAGTGATGTCATTTTACAGTATGTTGAAATGGTATTGTGATCGAATATCCCTACTGGAGCCGATATGTTCATGGCGTTCGGGAACTCTTCTTAGTTCGCTGATTATCTGTTCCAAGCCACAGCTCATAACGAAAGGTTCAGATTCGCATCCCTCCTCATCTGTTTTGTTGGAATATCTTACCCAGTACATATTGTGAACGTTAAAATCACCCAAAAAGATTATTTCCGAGTTGGGGTGATCTATTTGTAACGTAGGTATCTACAGTACAGTAAATGAATTTGGAAAAATTATTGAAAGGTACTTTGCGCCAGATAATATCGAATCCCTGAGGTTCCAGTCCTTCCTCTCGCTGACAAGAGAGTCCTGATTTGACATATACGCATACACCAAATCTTAGTCTGAATCGGGTGTATAGGTCCCATTCTGGATATCTAAAGCAATTGTCCATTACTGACTTGGGTGTATGACAATTTCCGAATGGGTGGCCTTCCTATATGCAGACATTAAGGGACAGAGTTTATGTTTGAGGCGAGACCTCGAACATTCGTGAAGTCGACCTTGAATATGTCTTGCAGGCTGTCGTCCGAGCTGCTGTGGGCGGCTGCTGTTATTAACCTGTTGAGAAGCTGCAGCACACTTAGATAAACGAACCTCACACAAAGTGCTTCCAGGACCACCTGGCAACCAAAGATCCGAACGGCAAGGTGATTACACCCCCGAAATTCTTTGATCCTTGAAGTGCCATTGAGCATTATTTTTGTTCATTGTGTCACTTCATGGAGAAATGGTACATCGGTCTAGCGACGGAACGTGAACCGTGAGGCCACTTGACGTCGTCAATATTCCAATGTAGGGGTGTTTGCACTGGACGATGACTGCGCATCACCTCCTAATACAGACCAGAGCCCCGGTGGCAGTTTTGCTGCGCATGTTCAGGCTGTAAGCTATGCTCACACGTCGCGCAACTCATCACCCATCAGCCAGGTTGCTCATCATGTCGGCCAATGAACATAAGAAATTGCAATCTGTTGCCCGACCCACACGACGAGGACGTTTGGGTTGGATTTTTATGTTGACAGATAACGTAATGGGCTGTGTCGCCGCATCAGGGCAGTCCTTGTGTTAGGACCTTTCACTTCGTAAGTTGCCAATGGGCAGCACCATAGTGCACGATGCCTGGAGATGAGCGCTGATACTACAAATTGGTTTGAACTGTTCGACATCTGACTAGATGTTTTCCTAATCAAAGATATGAGGCTTAATCGTGATATATTTATACTTTAATAAAATGACAAAAAACATGAACATGTATTATGTAAAACACGTTGAGAAAAGTTGTGGAGATAAAAGATAATATCTATATATATAAATATAATAATAATAATAATAATAATAATAATAATAATATTAATAATAATAATAATAATAATAATAATAATAATAATAATAATAATGATAATAATAATAATAATAATAATAATAATAATAATAATAATAATAATAATAATAATAATAATAATAATAATAATAATAATAATAATAATAATAATAATAATAATGACTTTATTGAACCAAATGGTTACAAATAGGCGAAGTCTAACTATAACAGCTCCCCTACTCAACCAAACCCAAAAAACTAGCTTAACTTAACTAAACCTATGTTCTTCCTTCCACAAACATAATCGGCAAATCGGAAAATGCTCAAAAGGGGAAACGCAAATAACACAAAGTAGTTACTGTTTTTGAATAAGATGAGACTTGAGAATCTTTTTACAGCCATAAGTTGTTGACATCAGACATCATATTCATTATAAAGTTTTGCAGACTGATAGGGAAACGATCTCTGGAACATGGTTGTACGATATCTGGGAATAGTTAAATCAGACTTATGTCGCAAATCTCTACTGTGTAAATTTGATCTGAAAATGAGTTTGTTACGTAAATAAAGAGGACATGATGTTTTTAATAAACCACACAAAAAGTTAAGCAAACAAAAAACAAAAAGGTTGTTCACCTTCAGCCAGTCTATTAATAGATGAAGTGACATGATCGTAACGGCTTAAAAAACAGGTTAGCCTACAGCACGAATTTTGAATCTTCTGAATCTTGAAAGTTGCAGAGTTATCTGAACATCGATAGTAAACAATAATTCTGTACGATACTTTTGAAAGCACCAGTGACTCACATAAGGTTTTTTCCATTCTCAATCACAGGAGATGTTTGTTCGCATAGAGTAACCGTAGCCTGAAATAACATGATTTAACGATATTCTTCACGTGCATCCGAAATCTGAGGTCTTTGTCGATATATATCGCACATAGAAATAAAAGAAGTGGCAATTTGAAAATATTTATTTAACTATCAACTTATTTCCGTTCTTTCTATTTCTTCTTTAGTTGCTTTCTATATTCTATCGTGATTACTTCTCTTTGAGGTCTCTTCTTATATACGTTTGATCACTTCTACCTTCTTCGATTCTTTGATCTTCATTACTGGTAATTCCAGCTGTTCTTGAATTTCTCTTATTTGGATGCCCCTCCTACTCCTACGCCTACTTCTACCTGCATTGCTTTCTTTTCTGTTTCTGTTCATATAATCTGAATCTTCATCATCATCAATGTCTGCTGAAGAAGCATCGTTTGTTAATAAGTATCTTCTATTACTGTTGTTTTTGATACGTCTACTCGCTTCCCACTTCTCATCCGAAGCATCTACTTTTCCAGTTTTTTCATCAATATGTGAAGTTCTTACATTTTGTCTATCATGCCTCCTACTCCTACGTCTGTCCCTCGATGGGATCCTCCTGCTTGATTCACTGTCTCTATCATCGTGTGTTCCATTATGCTGTTTGGAGCTTATTGTTTCATCTAAATGACTGTCTTTGGTTTCTTCGGAACTAGATTGGTATGTTTCTTGGTGTTTGACTTTGTGTGACTTCTTTTCTTTTTTATGACTTTTTGATTCTTTCCCTCTAGATTTATGTTCCTTAACCTCATTAGAATTTTTATGCTCTTTTGAGTCATGGATGCTATTTTCTTCAGAAGCAACGTGCCACTTTTTATTGTGTTTGTCTTTTTGAGATTTTTTTCTGGATTCAATTTCATTGTCACTAAAATTAGATGGATCTTTCGTATCGTGCTTATTTTTAAATGATTTTTTCTCTGGTTCGCCTTTCATTTCATCTGTATATGCATTAGATTCTTTGCTTTCTCCAGAACTCTTGTAATGTTTTTGTTTATGTGACTTATTCACTTTTTTGCTATGTGAATTTTTATAAGATCCTGCGATTTTGCCTCTGGGCATGTAGTCTTCATCTTCACTGTAAACATTGATCTCCTCAGAGCTGGAGGTGTTTTTCTGTTTGTTTTTACTTTTTTCTTTTTTCTGCTTATTTTCATTGTTGGATTCATCTGAATCTCTCTTTGATCTACTATCTTCAAGGATAACATTTTCTGTGAAGGCATCATATTCTGAATTAATCATTTTCAGTAGTTTCTTGCTATTCTGATTGTTTGTTTTGTGTTTGTTTTTTTTCGAATCAGCTTCTAAGGAATTTGTTTCATATTCAGCAGATAGATCGGCTCCATCAGAACTAGATGGACTATCCTTCTCCAACTTTTGTTTTTTTAATTTCTTGCTTTTGTATATCTTCAGTTTATCTGTACTTTGCTTCGAGCTGCTTTTCTTTGAGCTAAATTTTTCATCTTCCTCAGAATCACCTTCCTTCTTTTTCTTATTTTGTTTCCTGTTTTCTTTCTTAGCTGATTTCTGTTTTGAACTGTTACTTTCATAGCTGTTCCCCTTTTCGTCACTAGAGTCATCATCTTCTTCAGAGCTGGATCTTAGTTTTTGTTTGTTCTGTTTCAACAAAATACTTAATTCATGTTTCTTTTTTTTGTAGTCATCCTTACTATATGTTTTTTTCATCTCGTGTTTTATATCTTTTCGTTCTTTAGAATTTAGACCATCCCATTTGTCTAAAATATCTTCCCAACTACCTTTGGATTTAATAGATGCTTTCAATGTTGATTTATCTGAATCGTAATTACCACTTGGAATTTGGTCAGGTTTGTTTGGTAAAGATGAAATAACTGACGCAGCATTGTGAGAGGCGGTATAATCACGAAAGAGCTGGTTTTCATTCACATTAGGAACGTTAGATTTGATACTTATGTGTTTGCTTTGTCCATGCTTATCATCTTGAATTCCTCTATCAGCAGAACTATGCTCATTAGCAATTTTAGACATTTGATTTATTTCATCATGTCCATTTTTACTATTGTTAGTGATGCTAATACTAGGAATTGAAATTTTGCTTTCTGTAGAATCTTTGAGTGAGTCCAACTTTTTAGGGCGTTTAGTAGTAGATATCAACATTTTCATAGGATTATTAGCATTAGCTTCAGGATTTATGTGTTTGCTTTGTCCATGCTTATCATCTTGAATTCCTCTATCAGCAGAACTATGCTCATTAGCAATTTTAGACATTTGATTTATTTCATCATGTCCATTTTTATTATTGTGAGTGATGTTACCACTAGGAATTGAAACTTTGCTTTCTGTAGAATCTTTGAGTGAGTCCAACTTTTTAGGGCGTTTAGTAGTAGATATCAACATTTTCATAGGATTATCAGCATTAGCTTCAGGACTGCCGTTATTACCTAATGCTTTGATTTTTTCTGTGGTAGTTTCGAATACATCTCTTATATTCTCAAAATTGTTTAAAATGTCTATTTTTCCTTCATAATTTGTTACACTATTAGATTTGTGGATTGGACCTTTTTGGTTCATTGCACTAACAAATTCTTCGTTAATAGAATTATTAGTTACTGCTTTCTTAGGATCAATGCCAGTTCTTTCTTTATTTGCTTCAACTGTTTGAACTTTCTCTGATTTTCTAGCAGGACTCAAACTATCACTTTCAGTTAATTTACTTTCTGGTGCTATTTTTGTCCCCACTACGACTATTCTTCTATTCTTAATAGAATTTTCTCCTTCTTTCAAAATCGTAGTTTCTGTTCTAGATGGAACATGCAAAACAGATATTTTTGACTTCTCTATAATATGTAATTTTGGAGGCAGCTCACCACCAGCAGCGTTTTCGCTAACTTGACTAGCCTCTGCCTTATGAGAGCTTGAAGGTTCGCCAGCAATTATTAAATTGTCATCTCTGGTATCAAATCTGTCTTGTCCAATAGTATAAGTAACGTTCTCAAAGTCCTTCAATATCTCAATATCAGATCTTCCTGTAGTGTACGTAAAATGGTCTTCAAATAAAGGCTTGCCTTTGACAATAGCACCAGGTGAATTTAGATTTGTGCCATCTGCTGCATCCTTGTCATGTCTCCCATTAATATATGTTTCTACTACTTGTATTTTATTTATCTCATCCTGGCTAATATCTTCCATAACACCTGCAATATTGGAATTACTACTAGGTGCTTCTTTATCTGTTAAAATATATTTTTCCTTTTCTGACTGATTGACAATTCCGACTCCTTCTTTGGTAGTCATTGTATTAGCTTTTTTCTCCTGAGATATTTTTGTCGCAGCCAACGTATCTGTATTACTGATATCGGGTACAATAGATTTTCTTTCCGTAGTGATTGAACTGCTACCAATAGAGCTTTCATTACAAATTGCTGTTTCCTTAGATGTCATGATATCTATTCCAATAGAGCCTAATTCTGTACTCTTTTCTCCTGCATGAAGTGCTTCAGAATCCTGTGATGTGTTTGATTTGGCATACACTGCATCTACATCAATGGAAATTTTATTGCTAGGGAATTCCAATGTCCTATTAATGACATCAGTTATTTCAATTGTTCCTACCTTTCCATATTTTTCAACAGTAGGTGCATATGTATCACTATTTAGTATTGCCTGGGGTTTTTGCTCAGCTCCAACATTCATACCAACTGTCTTTGTTTTTTCCAAATCATCAAAAATAGCATATGAATATTCATTTCGTGATATAATTTTTCCTGTGTTAAATCGTTCAGCTTTAATGTTCGTATCTAGTATATTTGATTCTTCGTCAATAGTTTCTATAGTTCTGGATGCTGTTGCTTCTACGTCATTCGTCAGATAAGAGTTAATTTTCACGGGATTGTCCACTATACGTGCATCCTCATTAATTTTAGCATTATTCTCAATAATGGTTTTCTTTTCGTCCACTGCGAGGTCATCTGTTTCATGAATTCCTATCTCTCTCGGGGCACTGGGTTTTTCCTTCGAAATTAGTAGTTTTCCTCTTTCGATTATTTTTCCTTCACTTAAATTTCTACTATCAAAGATCACTTCATCTCCAATAAAACCACTTGTAGCATTTGAATCTTCTTTACCAAGTATTTCTTTCACATCTGTAACAGGTGATTGTTTTGCAATTTCCTTAGTTATTGTTGAGTTAACCTCTTTTGTAATTACTAGCTCTACTTTTTCAGAACTATTTGATACTGCTAATTGTTTTTCGACCATAGAGTTGTTGGTAATAGTAAAACTATCTGGTACAGCTACAATAGCTCTTTGAGTTACATCTACCCTATTCGGAACAGTTACATATTCGTGTGCTGCTTCCATTACATGTAACCCTTTCTTATCAATCACGCGCTCCACAACTGGTAAATAAAATTGTTCTACATTTCCTTTAGTAAGAGTTGAATCAGCCTTTTTTGTAATGACGACTTCTGTTTTTTCAAAAGTATCCTTTTCAGAATTTTTCTCAACTGCAGAATGTTCAATTTCATTGTCATTCACTTCCACAATTTTTAAAACGACTCCTTCTGGACTTAAATCTCCCTTCAAATTTGATCTTACGTTATTAACCAGTTGTTCAACAATCGGAATAGTTATTTTTTGCGCAGTTTTATCAGTAACTGTTGAGAAGTAATTTTCCGTTACCCCTTTCTTTCCAGGTTCCCCCAGTCCTCCTGATTTTTCTACAACTGCATCTTGTTTGGAGACAATATCTTCAAAAATGTCTTCCATCTTTAAAACCGTTTCTGATAATTTTTCAGCTATTTGCACCTTTAACTTTTCAGCACCCAATGTTGTATTTGGACTTTCTCTTCCTTCAATTGTTATATTTTCAGTTCGTCCTTCTACAACATTTGATTGCTCTGTGTCAAACAACATTTTTTCAGGTGCATTTTGTCTGTAAGGTACTGTAGTAATCTCTATATATGGCAATAATTTTTTTATATCTACAAGATCACTTTCAGAACTTTCAGATATATTTGCATCTATACCGGCTGCATCTTTTGAAGCAACTGTTGTATGGAGTCTTGATTTTTCACCTATATCGGTTGCCCCATTTCCTATGATAGTATTTGAATTACTATGTTCTATAGCAACAGAATTTTTCTCTAGCTTCGTTACCTCTGTTTCCTGTATACTTGCGCTATTTTTATCTGGTGTCTTTTGTTTACCCACTTCATTTGGCACTGTTAGATCTTCATTTCGATCTTCGTTCAAATGTAACTCTTTCTTACCAATCACTGGCTCCACCCCCGAAAAAGAAAATTGTTTCACATGTCCTTCAGTAACTGTTGAATCAGCTGTATACGAAATCTCTACTTCTGATGTTTGAGAAGCATCCATCACATTATTTTCATTATGTTTCTCAACTACAAAGCCTTCCTCTTCGTTTTTATTCACTTCTACCACTTTTAAGACCGCTTGATCTTCACTTATATCGTTTAATAAATTTGGCATTACATCAGCAACCATTTGCGCCGCAACAGGTATTTTTTGTGAGATTTCCTCAGGGACTGTAGAAACATCCTTTTTCGTAATTACTGCCTCTTCAGACTTCTTAATTTCTCGAGATTTCTCTAAGACTGCAGCTTGTATAGAATCCTCAAACGCGTCTTCTTTCTCCAAAGTAGTTTCTGACTCCTGGTTAGCCCTTTCTACATTGAGCTGCTCAGGCTGATATGTTATATTTAGATTTTCTACATTCTCAGTTGCTGTAGCTTCAGTTAGTCCTTCTACAATATTTGATTCCTCTGTATCAAACAAATTTGCAACTTTTTGGGGAGCACGTATATTTGTTGAATTCGAAATCTCCTCGGTATCTGAATGCTCAGGATATACAGTTTTGTAAGTAGTACCCATATATCTTTCTATTCTCTCCGAAGTTCCGAATCCTAATGTCTCTTGATTCACATCTACACCAACGATATTACCAGTATTGATATTGGTAGTCTCTCTACTTTCTATAATCGATTTGAATGTTGTTACCAAACCTTCAATAAAGGTTGTGCTTTTTACGTCTTCTACAATGATTCCTGTATCACCAATCTTATCTGCAGTCAACATTTCAGTTTCAAAATGGTCTCCATTAACCATGACATGTTCGTATTTGGCACCAGCTCTTCCATGAGCAGTTTCATTCAAAGCATCACCATCAAGTACTACTTGATCAAATGCAGTCCCAGTATTTACAATGTTGACACTCGTAGTTATCAAAATCCTTTCAGTCACAGTTTTGTCTTCGGGCGTTGTATCTTCTTCAGGGTTGAATATGCGGAGGTCGTCTGTAGTTGTTGGTATTATCTTATTCGCATCTGTTACACTATAGTGAGGATTAGTATCTAAAATATTTTTTTTCGTATCAACATTAAGTATTACTTGATCCAATGCAGTCTCAATGTTCCCCATGTTGACACTCGTAGGTATCAAAATATTTTCGGTCACAGCTTTGTCTTCGCCCGTTGTATCTTCTTCAGGGTTGAGAATGTGGAGGCTGTCTGTAGCTGCTGGTGTTATCTGATTTGCTTGCGTTATACTATATATATCTAATTTATTTTTGTTTATGTCACTATCAAATGTTTCTTGATCCAATGCAGTGTCAATGCTCCCCATGTTGACGCTTGTAGTTATCAAAATATTTTCAGTAACAGTTTTGTCTTCGGCCGTTGTATCTTCTTCAGGGTTACGAATGTGGAGGCTATCTGTAGTTGCTGGTGTTATCTCATTTGCTTCCGTTATACTATAGTGAGGATTAGTATCTAATATATTGTTCTTTGCGTCAGTATCAAGTGTTTCTTGACCCAATGCAGTCTCAATGCTACCCATATTGACGCTCGTAGTTATCAAAATATTTTCAGTCACAGTTTTGTCATCGGCCGTTGTATCTTCTTCAGGGCTGAGCATGTGGAGGCTATCTGTAGTTGCCGGTGTTATCTGATTTGCTTCCGATATACTATAGTGAGAATTCGTATCTAACATATTTTTGTTTGTATCACCATCAAGTATTACTTGATCCAATCCAATCCCAATGTTCCCCATGGTGACACTCGTAGTTATAAAAATCTTTTCAGTCACAGTTTTGTCTTCGGCCGTTGTATCTTCTTCAGGGTGACGAATGTGGAAGCTGTCTGTAGTTGCTGGTGTTATCTGATTTGCTTCCGTTATACTATAGTGAGGATTAGTATCTAATATATTGTTCTTTGCGTCAGTATCAAGTGTTTCTTGACCCAATGCAGTCTCAATGCTACCCATATTGACGCTCGTAGTTATCAAAATATTTTCAGTCACAGTTTTGTCATCGACCGTTGTATCTTCTTCAGGGCTGAGCATGTGGAGGCTATCTGTAGTTGCCGGTGTTATCTGATTTGCTTCCGTTATACTATAGTGAGAATTCGTATCTAACATATTTTTGTTTGTATCACCATCAAGTATTACTTGATCCAATCCAGTCCCAATGTTCCCCATGGTGACACTCGTAGTTATCAAAATCTTTTCAGTCACAGTTTTGTCTTCGGTCGTTGTATCTTCTTCAGGGTTGAATAAACGTGGGTCGTCTGTAGTTGCTGGTGTTATCTCATTTGCTTCCGTTATACTATAGTGAGGATTCGTATCTAACATATTTTTGTTTGTGTCAATATCAAGTGTTTCTTGATCCAATGCAGTCTCAATGCTCCCCATGTTGGTGCTTGTAGTTATCAAAATATTTTCAGTCACAGTTTTGTCTTCGGTCGTTGTATCTTCTTCAGGGTTGAATATACGTGGGTCGTCTGTAGTTGCTGGTGTTATCTCATTTGCTTCCGTTATACTATAGTGAGGATTGGTATCTAACATATTTTTGTTTGTGTCAGTATCTAGTGTTTCTTGATCCAATGCAGTCTCAATGCTCCCCATGTTGGCGCTTGTAGTTATCAAAATATTTTCAGTCACAGTTTTGTCTTCGGCCGTTGTATCTTCCTTGGGGTTCAGAATGTGGAGGCTGTCTGTAGTTGCTGGTGTTATCTCATTTGCTTCCGTTATACTATAGTGAGGAGTGGTACCTAACATATTTTTGTTTGTGTCACTATCAAGTGTTTCTTGATCCAATGCAGTCTCAATGCTTCCTATGTTGACGCTCGTAGTTATCAAAATATTTTCAGTCACAGTTTTGTCTTCGGTCGTTGTATCTTTTTCAGGGTTCAATATACGTTGGTCGTCTGTAGCTGCTGGTGTTATCTCATTTGCTTCCGTTATACTATAGTCAGGATTGGTATCTAACACATTCTTGTTTGTGTCACTATCAAGTGTGTCTTGATCCAATACAGTCTCAATGCTGCCCATGTTGACGCTCGTAGTTATCAAAATATTTTCAGTCGCAATTTTGTCTTCGGTCGTTGTATCTTCTTCAGGGTTAAATATACGTGGGTCGTCTGTAGTTGCTGGTGTTATCTCATTTGCTTCCATTAGAGTATAGTGAGGATTCGTATCTAACGTATTTTTGTTTGTATCACCATCAAGTATTACTGGATCCAATGCAGTCCCAGTGTTTCCCATATTGACACTCGTAGTTATCAAAATCTTTTCAGTCACAGTTTTGTCTTTGGTTATTGTATCTTCTTCAGGGTTAAACACGCGAGCATCATCTGTAGTTGCTGGCGGTATCTTATTTGCTTCGGTAACTTCGATAACAGAGGCGTCAGTTTCTTCAGTTGCGATTTCAATATCAGATATTGTGTTATCAAGTGATATTTCCTCATTTTTGAGTAAAATAGTGGTAGCCTCAGTATGAGTGACATGTTCAATATGGGTACCTGTGAGGTCATTTGATATTGATTCCTCTTTCACAGAAGTAGTAACAGAGTCAGTGTGAGGGAAACTAATAGCATATACTGTAGGTAATAGTAAATACTCAGTAGTCACAACGTGTTTTGTTTTTATTTCAGTATTCGCGGATTTTGAAGCAGTTTCTGCGATATATGTATTCAAACTCGCTCCATTATTTGGTAGATCTTCCAGACAATTCACATTTATAGGCCAGTCACAAACTAAGATATCAGGGTTAAATCTCAACTGCGCTGGACATTGGAATACAGTTTTCTTTCCTGCGGAACACATGTAGAATCTTGTACAATCGGAGAGATCAGGAAAAATGCCATCTTCGCGACACCTGTTTCTTCGTGAGGCTGTAAATAAAAAAAATAGTATTTTAGTTTTACGTCTGATTTATCATTTACAGATTCAAATAATGACGATGATTGATACTACCCTGTACTTCCTCTATGTTAATGGAAACGCGAGGCATCGGTAGGAGTACACTTAGACTGTGTTCAGTAGATCAGAATTTAGAGATTAGCTTGTAGTAACAAGTAATTTGAATGTTATACGGTTTTGAAACAAAAAACATTTGCTATGGAGAAACTATGATGAATATGGCCCATTAATGAAATCATATTGGTCAGTTTGGAAGCTTTGCTGGAATTCTGGTGACATACGCAGCCTCCATCAAATAATAAATACGAATGAATGATTCAGTAAAGTTTTCGCTGGCTGCTAATTGAAACTACAGACATACGAATAAATCAACCTCAGAATAAGTTTTATAAGTGTATGAACAGGACACAACGTTTTACAGACAAAAATATGCAAGATGTTTTCAATACATTATAGGGCGTGCCCCCCTAGGGGGCGTGAGTATATGAAGAAGAGCATATTAAAAGCTGTTTAAATTACTGAAAACAAACAAAATAAAACATATTCTAAACATAAATAGTTATAAAATACACATTTACACTAATATAATCCTTTTATAAATATCGTATATGTTCAAATGAGTAATGCAATAGCAATAATCTAAATTTCAAGATTTGTATTTGAGATATTCGTGTTGTTTCGAAGAATACATCATTATAGGGTACATAAAGTTTCAGAATTCAGTTGGGTAAGCAATACAGTTCTTGGCAGTTTTAATAGAAAAGGATTTTTGTATTATTCCTTCAATATATTGAACCTCAAGCTAATATGTGTCGAAAATATCTCTTTAAGTGCAATGCTGATTCGCTGATATGATGATTTTCTCAAACGGGTTCCATGCGAAGTACGATTTAGTCCAAAATATCACGATTAGCTGAAAGATCTTAATATTCTCCTGAAAACCTAATCGTAGTTTCTGAAAGGGGTTTGGGTATTACAAAATTAAGTAATCGCGGTAGGAGATAGTTACCAACCCAAACACTGGCGCTGCGGCACCTCGAGATACGAACGACGCGCGCAATTTGAAATTCGGAAGGATGGCTTTGTGGGGGTTTCTGCCTAACATATCATCCGCGCTCTGTAACGACTGACCAGCTACCCAGTTAGTTCAGTTGGTCAGAGCGCCCGACATGACATCGGGAGATGCGGGTTCGAATCCTGCACTGGGTCTTCTTTTCGGATTTCTAAATGCGAATTTATGTATTACAAAATTAGTCTGGTGAGTGGTAACATAATAAATATAACAAAATTAATATCTTCTACTAGTGGCATATTAGGCAAGTTTCATTCAAAATTGCAAAATGTCATAAAAAATAATAACATCATGAAAACTGTTGGGAAGGGAAGGAAATATGGTGGAACCAACGGGACATTTCCAACAAATCTAGACCTCCTATCTAACAAAGGTAAAGGTAAGAATTACAGGTAATAGATACGTAACCTAGAGATAAAAAAACTGTATTCATTCTTTATTTTGCACAAAAAAACTTTGTGGAAACTTATCGTCAAAATATTAATTCTTACAGTTTAATTTTACTGTAAATCAAAAAAGAGACCGTTCATTCAGCAGAATAAAGAAACACTGGTATTTTTGGTGTTGAAATACTTGTTTTTCGATGGCGTGAAAATATAAACATTACTATGAGACTATTTGCCAGGAAATGCGAAAAACTGATAGACTTAATTTTTGAAAGCTGTTTTCCAATAATTGCTTAAATTTTTCATTATTTATTGCTATATATATATATATATATATATATATATATATATATATATATATATATATATATGCGATTAGATACCGTTTTTTTTATTTATCTCAGGTTGTCAGGTAAGGTAAGGTAAGAACTCATATAACTTTTCGATAGGATATCTGATTTTGTTTCAAATTGTAAAGAACCACTAAACGTCGGTCTTCCATTTCACCCCCATAACTCGGATCAACTTTAATTTATATTTCTTGTTGGTTTCGCAATATTTCTTTCCATTTGAACAATTCTCATGACCGTATTAATTTTATTGTCGAAAAATTATTTGCACTGGTCTATATTCTATAGTAAAATGAAAACATGATTGCATCATTTCACTCGAAGCCATACCTACGATGACGAGGGTAGAGACCCCTACTATCACTTACACGAGCACCACTGTGGCAATTGATGGCAATCAGACAAACAGTTCGGCTGTGTAGTTTTCACACAGTTTCACAAATAATACTCTTTCTTCTAGACGCGTTTGGATTTTTATCAAATCGAAACGCGTCAGTAAAAGAAAGAGTATTATTTGTGAAACTGTGTGAAAACTACACAACTTTTTATTTACATGATGGAAAAATTTCACCAAGTAAGAGCGTCTACAATCTACATGGAACAGTTCAGCGTTTTCCATTTTCGAATATTTCGAAACGAATATCTATTTAAATTCTTTATCAACCGAGGTATTTATGAGGTAGTTATTAAGTATCAGGAATATTTTTAGTTGGGATTGTCTATACGTAGTACTTCCTGCTGCAATCTCTTCAGTAGTAGTCTCGATATAGAAATATCGAGAATATTATTATAGCTTTGAGTGAATTTCTGTTTTTTTTGAAGCAATTCTCGATAATTTCAATTGAATAAATAGGTTTATCAACTTTGATATTCAACTTTATCCATTTCAAAACTATTGAAGGTTTGGAAAGGTCTTATTTTCCATCACAAGGTGTAAAACGTAACGGCAACTAGTTAAGAAAGGTTAACTTCACGACTAGAACAACGAAAGAAAGGGCATTAAGTAGGTTGACGCTAACAGCTTTGGAATACAGATGTTGTTTAGAATTTGGATGTTCGGATGTTTTCGAATTGACTTTTCTAATCTATGTTCTCCAAACTTACAGTTGGACCGTGTTTTCTTATGGTTTGTTTTTGGAAGCCAAAGGGGTAGATTTTTTATTCTTGCTTTGAGATTAAATTGCATGTTCCGTTTTTTCTTCATGTTTGTATTATTTGATGACAATTTGATTTTGATTTCCAGATGGGATGGTTCCAACTTTTATTTTTCATCGAAATTATTTTTAAACTCTTAATCCAAAATAATTTAGAATCAAGCATTAACGTTTGTTGCCCATATTTATTTTCTGAGACATCATAATATAACCCAAATAAGAACTTGTTAAAATAGGCTTATACTAAGATTGCTCAGACAAATAAGTCGAGTCGAATCAGTATCGTTACTTAATCACAACATAATATATATGCTATAATCGTATAGTCTTTTCTACATAATATCACTGCATGTACTTAAGATATAATAGAATTTGTTTACCTCCCGCAAAGGCAGATAGCCTATCAGGCTTCATAAGCACTGCGCGAGGATAAATGTCTGTTCCCATTAACTTTAAAACACTGTAGATTGTAACCATCAGGGAACAAAGTCCCCGGTAGCTCATTGCACATTGCCGAGGATCTTGCTGGTAGGAGAGTTTAAATAGTTTGCAAAGGACATGTGTAAGCCCTACGGCGCAACGCGTTGGGAGAATTGCTAGTATTTGGTCTAGACCACTAGTTCAGTTTTTCTAGAATGCATTTTATATCTCGGTGTTGAAATCTAATTTCTGACATTTTTGAGTCCACACTGCTGGTAGTTGGTAGAGGGTTTCTTTGGAAGTTACTTGTACAATTGGCAGAAAAATCTGTCCCAAGGTGTCTGCTTTTTCTTTCGGCGTAGATGCGATGGACCGATCCGCTCTAGTCAATGATGTTATAATCAAGTAGCATAAGTTTTGGCTAAAGACTTGGCCACAGACAAAAATAATCTAGACGAGTTAAGACATGTAAGTGGTTTGTTCTTAATTTTCTGGTTGTGCTCCTCTTTGCTGTAATCGATGACCCGCTTACAGTGGCATGAAACTGTAAAGCTCTTTGTGGTTCTTGATACTCGATCATCCTTAAATGCAGCAAGTGAATTAGGAAGATTTTTTTTTTAAATCTTTGAACCAGATAATGTCGAATTCGTCTGGTTCAACACCTTCCTCTCGCTGACAGGAGAGTCCAGATTTAACATATACGCGTACACCTAATCTTAGTCTTAATCGCGTGTATGAGTAGTATCCGGGATATCTAAAACAATTTTCCATTACTGAATAGCCGACTTGGGTCTCTGACTATGCTAGAATGTGAGGCCTTTCTATCTGCAAATATTGATGGACAAAGATTATGTTTGAGGCAAGACTTTAAACATTCGTGAAGTTGCTGCTGCTATTAGACTGTTAAGAACCTGAGCACATTCAGATAAAAGAGCTTCGTTCAAGAGCTCCTACGACCACCTGGCACCCGGAGATCCAGATGGTAAGGAATTTTACTTCAGGAACTATTTGATCTCGGAAGCGCCATTGATCATTATTTCTGTTTCAATCGGCTCAGCGACGGAACGTAAACGTTAGGCCATCTGGCGTCTCAATATTCCAAAGCATGCAGCTAACATAGTTTTGACACATTTGAAAAATCTAAAAAATTTTGCGATCACGATAGTTTCTGCGCCTATTGGCAAAAACTACCATCTCATCTCGAAACGTCATTTCTATGTTTTACCACGCCAACTGCGGGGAATTCTTGATTTGCGAAAATTTTCGAATTGTTTATCTGTATGTCTGTATGTCTGTATGTCTGTATGTCTGTATGTCTGTATGTCTGTATGTCTGTATGTCTGTATGTCTGTATGTCTGTATGTCTGTATGTCTGTATGTCTGTATGTATGTATGTCTGTATGTCTGTATGTCTGTATGTCTGTATGTCTGTATGTCTGTATGTCTGTATGTCTGTATGTCTGTATGTCTGTATGTCTGTATGTCTGTATGTCTGTATGTCTGTATGTCTGTATGTCTGTATGTCTGTATGTCTGTATGTCTGTATGTCTGTATGTCTGTATGTCTGTATGTCTGTATGTCTGTATGTCTGTATGTCTGTATGTCTGTATGTCTGTATGTCTGTATGTCTGTATGTCTGTATGTCTGTATGTCTGTATGTCTGTATGTCTGTATGTCTGTATGTCTGTATGTCTGTATGTCTGTATGTCTGTATGTCTGTATGTCTGTATGTCTGTATGTCTGTATGTCTGTATGTCTGTATGTCTGTATGTCTGTATGTCTGTATGTCTGTATGTCTGTATGTCTGTATGTCTGTATGTCTGTATGTCTGTATGTCTGTATGTCTGTATGTCTGTATGTCTGTATGTCTGTATGTCTGTATGTCTGTATGTCTGTATGTCTGTATGTCTGTATGTCTGTATGTCTGTATGTCTGTATGTCTGTATGTCTGTATGTCTGTATGTCTGTATGTCTGTATGTCTGTATGTCTGTATGTCTGTATGTCTGTATGTCTGTATGTCTGTATGTCTGTATGTCTGTATGTCTGTATGTCTGTATGTCTGTATGTCTGTATGTCTGTATGTCTGTATGTCTGTATGTCTGTATGTCTGTATGTCTGTATGTCTGTATGTCTGTATGTCTGTATGTCTGTATGTCTGTATGTCTGTATGTCTGTATGTCTGTATGTCTGTATGTCTGTATGTCTGTATGTCTGTATGTCTGTATGTCTGTATGTCTGTATGTCTGTATGTCTGTATGTCTGTATGTCTGTATGTCTGTATGTCTGTATGTCTGTATGTCTGTATGTCTGTATGTCTGTATGTCTGTTCTATCATCAATAAAAAATGTCAACCCCGGTAATAAATCCTACTTAATAAGAATATGTTCTTCGCACATTTGCATCCAAATCACTAAGGTTATATTTTTCAATAACCATAGTCAAATGATTTCTGATACCACAAATGTCTGAAGATGAGATACTTTGCCTAAAACACTTATAACTACACCGCACGGTTCGCTCGCAGGAGAGGGGGGAAACTGCATATACTGTACTGAGAAGAACACTTCTAATTATCTATGCTAGTAGTAGCTGAAAACGTCGGCCAAGAGGAGTTGATATTTGGTAAAAAGCTCACTGCTGATAACTTCACCAAGTATATAAGCGGAAGCAAATGGCTTGACGCTGCCCACGATGAATAAATGCAGCATAGGTGGTAAATTTCGAATATCATAGCAGTATTTATCATATATCTGTGTAGGTATGTCTGTTGTAATTTTGTATATATTTATTGAAATGAAATTCAATAATACTTATATTTCCTTATTTCTACTAAACCTAGATAGATTACAAATGATGTCTTATCAACTGCATTATCCTAAACCTTTTACGCTTTAATAGTACATTTTCCAATACCCCCAGTGTTCCCCGTCACAGTGTTAGCTCAGTGAAAATGCTGAACTTGAGTCTGCAATTCCGTTATCTTGTTGACGTCATATTGTATATCTAATGAATCACTTGACTGACTAATGTCTCAGGAATCCTATCTTAAAGAATATTAAAACCTTAATGCACAAAACTATAGAAAGCATTAACGACGTAGCGAAACAAAAATATGCCAAATTTTTAACCAGGGTACGGTAAGCTACCCGCTATTAACATACATGAACGCGTAGTTAGAAGTACTGAACCGATATATGTTCTTTCAGACTTTCGACAATTCACTTGAAACCTTTCATTTAATGTAGGTGTTAGGACCATTGACTTCCTAAGTTGCCAATGGGCGCCACTTGGAGATGAGTTGATGATGCTATCACACCATTGACTGGGTTATGTATATACCAACCGATTGTTCTCTACAGTTAGACCGCCGGGCTATACTGACGAGTCTAGGCTAAACGCGAAACATGCATGTCTGTAGCAGATCTGATGCATACACTTAGTATAAAATTGTATTTAATCAATTAGTCGATAGAACTAATAAAATGATTTTAACTTTACATTTCCCCAATTATTTGATTGTATGCTTCAAATTCGATGTGTAATCGACAATTTCGATTTTCAGGTTAAATTGTTCTACTACTTCAAAATATTACATTTCGGTTGCAATTTGTCGTTCACTTCTTCTTGCGATTTAATCAATTAAGTATGTATCTGAACCTTTGTTTATAAAATATAGGGATACATCAAAAAATTATGAAATTATTATTATTTGGAACTATTGGCAGTTTATATTTTGTATGCATTTCATGTGTGACCTCTAACAGCATTGCACATTGACAAATAGTAACTACAATATTAGATTCTGCGTCAAATAAATCACATACAGTCTGAACATCATACATTCTATTTATATTCAGATATTTTCATTTCATATTATTTCCGAAAGTGCATCCCAAATTCTAAAATGACATAAAATACCAGCTTACGGGTATTTTCAATAATAACTCACCATCAATTTCAGCTTTTAACACTGATATCCCAAGAACAACCAGAAACAAGTGTACAATATTATCAAAATGCATCATTATAAAACACTGATTTCAATGGTTAACCACATAGATGTTTGTAGAATTTAGAAACCATACTGACACGTAATTTATCCTTATATGACAAGTTAATATCGTTGTTTCAGATTTACTAAAGATAATGTACAAAAACATATTCTGGTTTGCATAGGATTTAGGATTTATCTCCAGTTTGTAACGGGCAGAAATGTATCATCACAACATCTTCCACAATTATTCTAATATGGTTAAGAAACGTAAATCAAACTGTTATAAACTAAATCGGTTATGTTGATTTGTTATTTATGACATTACTGTTTTTGTTTTAGAACTATCTTTATTCTGTAATTAAAATTTTTAACTCTAAAGATCGGTTTTTATAATATTTGACTTGATACTTCTGGAGATTTATAACCTGCGCATCATATTTGTTATCACATACTCCTCTAACTAACTTGCTGAATTGTACTGAAACTGTACGGTATTCAAACCGTTTGTATAATAATAAAACTAGTAGTATATTCACAGGAACTATATTTTTAACACTCATCATATCTATGATTTCATTTACATATTCGTCCTGCTAGCTTCTGTATTATCATCCATATTTGCATCTGTTCGAATGAACAGAATGTTATAATTTTCTGTTTCAAATCCAAATTTTTTGTGTAAACAGTTCGCAAATTTTATGAACATCATGCACCTTACAGGCGATTCTGCTGTAGCATCATTGTTAGAAATGCATCTCGTCTAAAATATTTTGTGATGTAATAAACATAATATGTAAATACTTTAGGAAACCCTTCACACACACACTACAAAAATTCAACCCGCATTAAAAGACAAAAATGGGCAGATAATGAGTGATTCGAATGAGCAGCTAAAACTGGAGCGAGTATATAACGGAGACTACATCCCCAGCTTCACAACACGACATTCCAGAAGAAGGAGACTACAATCTATTGGGCTCCTTAAGTCAGGTAAATCAACAGGTCCAGACAATGTACCACCCGAACTGCTAAAAGTCAGTATAGATCCCACTTCAACAGTATTGCTTCCCATAATATCACTGTGGCAAGAAGGAAAAATACCTGAAGACTGGAAAGGAGGACTGATTATCAATTTGCCAAAAATAAGAGACCTCACGCAAAGCAGGAAATGGAGAGGTATAACTCTGCTAGACACGGTATATAAAATACTGGCGATAATAGTACTAGAACGATTGAAACCTTACATAGAGAATACCTTGAGGATTGAACAAGCTGGCTTCCACCCAGGTAAATCCTGTATCGACCAAATAAATACATTGAGAATTATAATAGAGCAGTAGTACGAGTGGAACTCCCCGTTGCATTTATTGTCCATCCTTATGCTTTAGATACATAATACTATTATGGAAAATGTTCTCGCATAATATCTCCAAGTTTCGTCATGATAGCAAGCACAAGAGGTGCCAAATTGGCGCATCCTCACCAGGTCGAACTTCGAACGCCGACGCTTCGACACCATCTCATCGAGAAGTCGTTCTTTTGGAACCAATGTTCACAATTTACAGCGTTTTGAAGTCAATCTGAATGGTCATTTGTTATTTCACAGCGCTTCTCTTTTTACGAGAGGATATCTTGGAAAAACAATCTGAGTAGCTCCTACTTAATATATATTTCTAACCAATCTTCCCCAAGGTCTGTAATTTGACGTAAAAAGATAACAATTGAATCACGGTTTTTCGATTCCCGTAATTTTTCTGCAAAACCGGCAAATATTGTAACAAGACATGACGGGGGGAAAACAAAGTTAATCTCTGAGGATTAGGTGTATGTTTGGTTATAAGAAATGAACAATATACTTGTTGATCTGCAAAATTTACCGAGAATACAAAGCGTATGCAAAATGAATGAATCTAAATTAAACGTAATAAGGTATCTACAAATAACAGTTATAGGCATTATGCATTATATATTATACAATCTTGGATCATATCACTCAGCATAATCATAAATATAGTAATGTTTTCCAACATCATTCGCTAAGTAGGAAAAGATTGTGATCTGTGATATTCAAAGCATAAAAAGCAATAAACTACTCACTTATATCACCAGCAATTTGAAAAATATACAAAATATAAGCAGAATACTGCCAAAACAAGGAACTGCAATTGATTCCATTGATTCCCGCGCATTAATCTACAACATAAAACATTATAAATTAAGTAGATAACTTCGTACTATGCACGCTGAAATAATACAGGTTTTCACTTGGAAATATTATTCTCTTGTATTATGCAACCATAATTTTATGAGGCCCCTCCGTAGACCCTCGGATTATCATGCCGCTTTTATGCACTTTTTATGGGCATTTGGTCAAACCAAAAACCAAATTCATATTTGGTATTACTGATATCTTAGAGACTGTTTAGGCTATCTATTGTTCAGCATTGCTGTTATACTGTTATGAACAAAATCTCGGAATTTGTATTGCATACTAGATTTGAATCAGCTTGATGCTAGACTGAAATAGCATACGCAAATCGAGTTTCTTACCAACAAACTCATTGATACCAACATTTTAATTTTTCATAGATTTTTATCAACAAAACATCTGATAGCAATATACTACGCACTTGTGCAATAATTACTGAGCTACTAAATTATTCGATGAGGTGACTAACTAGTTTCGAAAAAAAACTATATATTTAGAAACGATTTTTGTAAATCATATTAGGTACCACCATACTTCACCCACCTGAAAAAATATATGAGACTATTTGTTGTCAGACAATCATATTGCATTTACATATATTTCTCCAGAAAAAAATAGCAAATACTTGTAATGCGAGATCATTTACATGGCACCAGATACAAAAAACAATAAATTGGTGTAGATCCCAAAAATAATCAAAGGATTTGGACAACAATTATTTGATTTCATGTACCCGCGGATTTACAATTGATGAATGGACGACCAATAAATTATTAGGCATGAAAGATATGTATGAAATATGTTATATACTTGATATATACTATATTCAGTAAAAAAGACCATAAAAACTTACCCCTACAGTGTTTAGATAAGTATACAAAATCCCATATTACGAAAACCGAATCTCTATGTGAGAGAGATATGTTTATAAATGCATAATTCTTGTTTTTAACTTTGTATTTTGTGCACACGCTTTTTTCTGCTTTCGGCGTACTTCGCTTATGCCTATTTAGATAATGTAATTATTCCGCAACCTTCCGATCTGGTACTAACGGATATGCCAAGCCAATACCCACATTATTGTTTGGTGTTGAAGAAGGGCCTCAAAATACTACAGGTTTTATAACGAACTGTGAGCCGAATACAGTAGGAGGTAATGGTATCAACGTGCTAATCATTGTCAGACTGAAGGTCCTCCAATTCTTTTCTGAGGAAATATACACTTCTGAAATGTCAGATATAATAAAAATAAATGCAATAAATTTCAATTCCACAAGTACCTGTTACACCATCATACCATCCAATTCAGTAGGTATAGCATGTAATCTACCGATTTTTCACTGTATTGAAATGCGTCATTGCGTCTCTCCGTCTAGGAAATAAATTTTTGGAAAGCCTAAATTGACTGGACTGTCAACTGAAAGGAATATGCCAAATATCCGGTTCCACAGCTCGACTCTTTCGCACTGGCATGTTTTTCGAATGCTCTTTTTTTTGTCTTTCTTTAATACCTGCTGCATGTCCAATCATCCTTTTACCCTCAATGTATGAGCTTGCTACAGAAAATATCTTACAATTCTTGAATTTGTTTCTGAATGAAACTTCAACGACATTTTGGAAAAGTAAATCGGATTAAGCAATAAATTAAGCGATAAATAAAATCGGTGGTTATTGTCTTTACGGCTTCAATGACGTGTCACGTGTTATAAAAACCATAACCATAACATTTATCATGTTACCTCTATCGCTTTTGTTGACAAATTTTTAAGTTTACAGCTGAAGTTGATGTAAGACACCAAGTTGAAAGAAAACAGACACATCTTCATAGAGTACTTTATTTCAGGAATTAAATGAACACTTCACCAGCTTGTCCTATATATTTTACTGGCCATATTCCAGTTATCTTATTACTAAACTTATTCTTACATCGTAAACTATAATATCATACAGACAAACAACAAAAAAGCATAATTCAATATTTTACCAAACGTTTTATCACCACTGGAATACAAATGATCTGGAACTATCATGTCATCATTACTCTCAGAAACAGTGTTGTTAAGAGTAGGTACCAACCTTTTCACCCCATTCAAGTCTTCATCTTTAACGCCATTTATGAGTTCCTGGTAGTCTTCCATATCACCTATAAGATCACGGATAAGGTCCGATATATTAGGAGCTCCGCTAAATCCAGGTAGCGGACTAGTTGTAGTATGGACTGTATTATAGTTAGCACTATAGTAATCGGATGACGTTGTTTGATTGCTAAGAATATGGTCCTGCTCCTGTAACATATCATGAGCTATTCCAACTTCCTCCAGAATTTTGTCCAACATCTCTTTAGGAGGGTGTGCAGCCCCATCAGCTATGAATGTATTATTTCTAAATATTGTCGCAGAAGCATTTGTCTGTAAATGCACAGTACTGTTGTCAATCGCTTTTCCGCTGACCATGGATTCTTCTGTGATATCAGTTATATTAACTTTGATTTTAGGCTCATCTCCAGCAGTTCTCTCGTTCTCTAAAATCGTAGCTGCTAAGTTAGCATGCACTATGGTAGAGTTTGATTCTTTATTGCCTTCCGAATCTGTCACATTTATGATGTTGATTTGTTTTATAATGTTTATTTGTACTATATCAGTAGTCCTATCCAAATCCGATTTTTTTACATCAATCACTTCATCAGTGTTGTCAACAATAGTTATGTTCATAGCTAGTTCTTCCGCAACTGTCGAATTTACTAATCTAGTGCTGGTATCGTTTGTGGCTATTTCTTTTGTTAGATTCAATTTATTATGTATAGAAATATTGACTGTATTATTACCATTTTCAAAATTAAACATTTTTGAGATGTCTGTGAATTTAGTTTTATTCGTTTTATCTTCTGAGTAATCATCAGTTACAGAAACATTTGTATTTTTTACTTCTATAATAGTAGAATTTGATATACTTATTATAGAACCATTTATATTGGCTCCAGTTATATCATTTAGGCTATTGAATTCATATGATATGGAAATGCTTGCTGTGTCATTAGATATTGTATATTCTTCATCGTTTACAGGTAATGAATGATATGGTGAGTTATTATGATTTATGGCTCCAATGGGTGCTTGCTCCTCTAATATGGAATTGGTGACGTTTATTTCAAAGTATTCTTTCAAGATATTCGATGAGTTATATGTTTCAGGTTGAACTACGGTAGATTTTTTTTTGCCCGTACTATTAACTTCAGTAAGATTTTCTATTTCTTTACTAACAATTCCCAGTAATTTTGTGCTACTATTTATAGGCGAGTTATTTGCTTCGGATCCATTTAGAATGTTATATACGGATTCATTTACATATTTTGTCACATTTTGCTCTTTTGATTCATCTGTTCGTTTGAATGATTCTCCAACTTCCGGAGTATTAGAGGAATTAGGAGTCGACACATCTCCATTTTCATTTCCAACATTTACCATATTACCGTCATAGTCATAATCATTTCCCGTAACTATAATCATGCAAGTAAAATTGTTGGGAATGAATGTAATGTCGACATCCGAAGTAATCACATCTTGACTTGAAGGTAGCATCGAGCTAGAATCACACTTCTGTTCGTCATCCTTAGCACAAGCTTTCTTGACTGGGTCAAAGTAGTTTCCAGCTGGACAGTAGAACTCCAGTGGTCCACAAGGAGAGCACATGTAGAATTTTGTGCAGTCGTTGGGGTCGCCATATATGCCATTATGTTTGCAAGATGGAGGAGCTACCGGACCAGCTGAAAAACCGACGGTGGTTGAGTTAATCGAAAATATAACAAATTCTTGTTTGCATTTTATTGTAAACAGATTGAACAGCGATATAAAATTGAGATAAAAAAGCAGATGAAGAAAAGTGCAAACGAGTATACTGGTGGTCCCCCATAATAATCTACAACTACTTATATTTCTCCATGGAAGACTCAAAATAATAAAATTTGAAAATTTTTAGAAACTCAAATCTTGACTGAAACTTTAGGATACAATTCTAGAAAAAGGTAACTTTGTTCATACATTGTGTTTCGAACTGTATAATTTTGACTGTCACGACATTTCGATTGATTTCAATGGAAACGTCATGTCACTCAAAATTATATAGACAAGGAAGTCCGACAAGACAACCTATGGAACATCTACATTGTCTACAAATTTCAAACAACAATTCTTCAACTCCTGTTTGATGTAAATTATTTTTCGACGGTTGATCATATGTATCTTTGTGTTTAAAACATAAAGTGATCACGATTTCTTGGTGGGATTGTTTAAATTAGTTATTTAAAAGACATTGCATTAGTCTGTAGGTATCTTATAAGTAAGTAAGTAAGTATACATTACTACGGCTCTGTCAGGAAACCAAAATTAAAATCGTACTCTCTAATGGCCAGTCCAGATCGAGCCACCGATACTATCGAAAGGACATGTGAAATGAAAGTTTGAAGCATCCAAACGCAATATATACAATGCAACGCTAGCCAACGGCAAATGTTCCGCCTCGTTCTGACCAGGCACCGAACGCAAATACGGGCACATGTGAAGAGATTTGAAGCCATTGGATACTATATTTCAAACGATAACCAAGGGCATACAGCATTCTACAGCGTTGGACAGTGCCAGCGATTGGACGTTGATCGATAAAGATCGAAGGATTTGGTGAAACAAGAATTCAATATTACGAGTGATTTTTACTATGCAATTTTCAGTTTAAAAAACATTTTCTCAGTTCACATTTTCCAAATCTTGTATATCAATTGTTTACTAAATAATACAAATAAAGTCAAGTGGATTGACATGGTCCTTCGCATGCTGGTTTATTTTTACTTCCCAAGGGAGGTATATAATCACAAAAATTTTGTGATGTCTACATCAAGAAAATTCTTGCCACTCATTCCGTTCATATGTTAGTTTTTCAGTATGTCTGTCGGTATATCTGCGGGCCTGTCTGTCGGCCTGTCTGTTTATCGGACTATCAGTCTGTATGCCTATCAGCCTGTCTGTCTATCTTCCTGTCTGCTATTTGTCTATATGTCGCTCTGTCATTTGGTCAGTTTATCGGTTTGAGGTTCGTCGATCTGTCTGCCGCCTGTCGCTTTGTCTCTTGGTCCGTCTGTTCGTTAGTCTATCTGTCGGTCCATCTGTCTGTCTGTCTGCGATCGTTGTATTATACCATTATGTATCTGAATAAGCGTCCCTTCGATTTATGTCGCAAATAACAATTAAAGTCGGTTTACAATTCATGTTGTACTGTATACTTACTTTATCTAAATCTAAACTAATTTTGAAAACTACAGTGTTAATTACCAAGTTAGTCTATTTGCCCCAATTTTTATAACCTCGGTTAACTTATGATAAGAATATATGTGGAAATTGAAAAGTCTAATCCGAGCAAATGGTTTTCTCTCTGATTTAGATATATTAAAATTTTATTGTTTAAATATGTTAGAAAAATTCAAAATAAATTAAACCTGGTTTCGGTCCAAACCTACTGCAGAACCTCATCATGTCCCTCCCCAAATATTTCATCAAAACCGTTAGAGCCTTTACTGAGATTGCAGTCTAAACACAAACAGAAACATCGACCGACTGACAGACCGTCAGATATAACGACAGAACGACAGACCGACAGACCGACAGACCGACAGACCGACAGACCGACAGACCGACAGACCGACAGACCGACAGACCGACAGACCGACAGACCGACAGACCGACAGACCGACAGACCGACAGACCGACAGACCGACAGACCGACAGACCGACAGACCGACAGACCGACAGACCGACAGACCGACAGACCGACAGACCGACAGACTGACAGACCGACAGACCGACAGACCGACAGACCGACAGACCGACAGACCGACAGACCGACAGACCGACAGACCGACAGACCGACAGACCGACAGACCGACAGACCGACAGACCGACAGACCGACAGACCGACAGACCGACAGACCGACAGACCGACAGACCGACAGACCGACAGACCGACAGATCGACAGACCGACAGACCGACAGACCGACAGACCGACAGACCGACAGACAGTTATTTTATAAGGTTTAATACAATAAACAATCTTCAGATGTCCTGAAGAAGGAACAAACCTAATTCCGAAAGCTTGACAAATAACAAAGAGTCTTCTTTCAGCCCTATTTTGACTGCGTTCCCACGACATCCTTCCCTTTATACATATATGTATATATTATTCACGTTATTCGACACAAAGCATTATGGCTAAAGTATCTGATTAAAAAAAAAATCGGATGGATAGGGACCCATTGAGGCTACATTTTAAAAATATTTTCAGGTTATACAGGGTGTCCCCAAAACACGAAACGTATCAATGATGTATTTTTTAAATAGAACACCCTGTATATTATTTCATTTTTGGTTTGTATGATTAAAATCAAGGTAAGTCTAATTATGGTTTATTGCACCTAAAACTTATGGTTTTTGAAATATCGTTAATTTTGCGAAAATGTAGTATCCATTTCAATGCTGAATTTCTCAGCTGAGGTTTACTTTTTTCTCAACAAATTGATGCTCAATTCTACCAATTGATTAAGTTTTATTTCGCACTTGTGAAATTTTTACTAACTTCTACAGAGTGTCTATGGTTAAATAATCACTATCTTTAAACGGTAATAACTTGTTTAATTCAAATGGGATGCCCTGTATTTTATATCAACAACAGATTTGAAATTTAATTGTCTATCGAATATTATTATACGTTCCTAAGGCTAATTCTTCACGTTTTCAAGTAATGCGAAGTCTTAATTATGTAAGCTGATTTTACAAAAGTTATTATTTATCAAGTCACGTATGGTGTTCTGACAACTCCGATTATTATTTACTTAAGGTTGTCAGTTATTTAATGATGTTTTCAATTACTAGTCGTTGTATTAGTGCTAGCAGAAGTTTGTGATCTTTGTCGTAAAAATGCGTAATTTATCCAAAAGAACAACGGATCGATATGATTTTTATACTGGGAGAATGCATTCAAAACTGCCTCCTGCCTCAGAAACCATCCAAATAAGGCAGTATTTGAGAGACTGTTAACATAATTTACACAAACTGGAAGTGTTCAGGATGTTGGTTATATTTCCACCATGTTTTATATATATATATATATATATATATATATATATATCATGGGGTACTTAAATATGTAATTTTGCGAAAAAATGCAATGACCCTGCAGTTTCTTAGTTTGTGTATCAACATTTTCATTTTTCCAACTAAAAATTGATGTCTAGTAGGTCGCTGATGTACTTGTCACGCGTTAGTATTAGTTTAGAAACAAACATTTGAATTCAACTTGGAAACTGTTGATATTTTAGAATGAACTGCCAGAAATGCCGGGTTTTATAAAATTCACAATCGTCCACGCCCTGTACTTTAAAAACTTATATCAAATGGATCATCACTCCAAAAATCAAAAAAATTTACAATAAATGACACCGTAAAAACATAAACATAAAACTATAGTGTTTGTATTCAACTTCAAAAACAAACTGAGATTTTTTCGTCCGTTTACACTATCCTACTCATTGGCATGGGAAGTAATAATTATTTGTTCAAAAAATATATATGATATTTCATAATGAATTAAATTATATGTCACTTTCATACCAACCACATAATGTGCGACATATTCACAAAAATAAACTAATTAATGCATTTTACAATTTTTCATTTAAATTTCTTTAATAATTCGATTTTTTGTTTTATTCCCTGCATTTCCGAATGCTACTGCAAACTCGAGCCTTTGTGACGTCGAGTCGACTACACTATTTATATACATTATTTTGACTTAAAATGGAAATAAACTTTATTAATGTGGCGGTTGTCGTCCAGCAGCAAGTCTAAGTATGTTTATTCTATATACTTTAATAAAGGCTGCTGGGCAGCAGAATCGTTAAATAAGATTGTATTCTTCTTAAAAGCGGTTTTAATAGTCAGCGACTTAAATATAATTTTAATGCAATTAAACTTTCCTTTTTTTTCGAAAACAACATTATACTAATGCGCAAAAATGGTTGAAAATGATGCAAAATCCATAATATTTCATGATTTGAAGATACCATAATCAAACTGAACGCATTCTCAAAGTTTAAGCGCAGTCTATTCTAATTATTTATACACTGACATCCTCTTTTGCAAAATTCTTCTGCCAAAATATCTCCGTTACAATCAAGCAATACCTAGTAGGCTCAGCAAACAGTTATTCAAAATTTCGCTACTCACCAGAAGTTTTTATGATTAGGAGTAGTCCAAAAACCGTTGCAATCACTTTCAACATCATTTCACTGTTACATATTAAGGATGATGGGTACATTGTAATCAGTTTTTATTATCTGTATTTTTTAGCATCTTATTATTAGCTGTCATAAAACGATTATGTCTACTATTTGCATAAGATGGATATTTGGGACAGCGTAATACATTTGACGATACGTAGTATTTCAGGCGAAGTTAACACGAAAACATCAATTCTGCACCTTAAAGGCGAACGCACATTTGTCCGAATCGAACGCGTCGAATGAGCAGAAGAATACGTTTATTCGAAACGTTAGGAAATTTTGAGACTTCGCACACTGATCCGAGCCGAACTGGGTAAACGGCGGAAAATTTTGAAGGTAGCCAATTCCCATCGAGCGACCGGTAGCGGTATGCACGCCTATAAGCAACGGAAGTATCATAATCGCGAAAACTTTCAAAATCATTTAAAAATTTTTCATTAATTTCCACCAGTCAGTCTGTCGATTTCTAGTACCCACGTAATCTCAGTAACCGTTACACCGTTTTTGATGAAATTGGGGTGGAAGATATCCTCATGTGCTAGTTCTTCTGATGTTTTTTCATACCGGCATTGACGGCGAAGTAATGATCCAAAAGCAAAAGTATCAAAACTCATAATTCCGTTTTTGGTACCGGTTCTGATGGTATTTGGGGAGGGATATGGTCTAAAAAATCTTGAGTATTAAGATCCTACTGCACTAATCTTACGAAACATTAATGACAAAATACAAAATGCAAAAACATGTTCCACTTCTTACCCAGTCTTTTATGTAGAGATAACGGACAAAGGGGTTTTTCCAAAAGGACTACTGTATTTTATCGCTACCCGCTATAGAGAATCATACATGCGTCAATCGTGAAAAGTACTGCGCCAATTACTTCTCAACTTTTTTCCACCATGTTTATTGATGTCTACGGTATGCACCAATGACAGCGACAACAGGACGGCATCTTTTTTTAATAAGTGAGTTAGTCCAGTCGAGCGATGATGATTTGTTGTTAGCCGATAATAACCAAAAAAAAGGAACAGCCAACTAGATGACACATCTATTAACACAGACATTTTTGCAGCGGCACTTATTTATAAAAATTGTGGGTTATGAGCTCAAACAAATTTGATGGTTTACCTACTAAATCTAGTGAAATCAAAGTTAAAAGTAAAATGAAGATCAGCGCAGAATTCAAGTTGACTTTTTATTATGAAATGTGTGATGCGTAAAAAACATTCACATCAAATTTTTCTATTCTCGTATATCAATGTTTACAAAATGAGTTAAATGAAACCTGAAGTCTAGTAGATTGCCTCGGTACTTCACATTCTGGATAATTTTTTTTCTTCCCATGGAATTTCGATGGAGGAATTATGATCACTAAATTTCTCGTTTTTTTCAAAGACGAAAATCTATATCACTCATTCCATATAAATGTCGGTCTGTCTCCCTGTCAGTCTGTTTGTCTATCTCAGTCGGTCGCTGTCTCTGTTTATGTGTAGCTTGTAATCTCAGTAACTACTGCACCGATTTTTATGAAATTTGGCGAGGGTTACTGCGGTGGGTCCTTAAGTTTTTTTACTACAGACTGAAGGAGGAGGTTTGATTTATCCTGAAAAGTATACAAGTGCAAGGTGCTGTATAGCACACAGTTCCAAAGAATTAAAATTTTAATTCGTCTAAACCCGAGAGAAAACTGTTTTCTCAATTAATTTTTTTAATCTCTTACATTTGTTCATATAACAAGTTAATTGAGGTTATAAGAATATCAGCAAATAAATTGCCTAGGTAATTGAAACGCTAGTTTAGTTTATAAAATTAGATTAGATTTATTTTTCATAATTATTTGAAATATAAACTAGGTACCTGATACAACTTCAATTGTTATTTGCGCAATGAATTGATGAGGCACTTATTCAGATACATAATGAATATACAGCGATTGATCCAAATATAAGCTACTATATGGAATTTATCTTAACTATTCTATGCTGAAAAATACTTTTTGTACGGAAGCTGGTTAAATATTATATATTGATGATAATATAACCAATTGATGATATATAGGTTCGTCAAACATTATTCAACTATTTTGTATATTACTGTTCGGAGATATCTCAATGTTTGCGATCAATGTCACTAGCTTCAAGCAAGTACTAATCCTCCTCAATACTTAAAAGGCTGTTACATCAAATATGACCTATGACTCATTTCACATGTGCCTTCGGTAAGTGTTGGAAGCCCGGTCTGAATGGGCCGTCATTCTTAGCTGGGTTGACTGAAAGTCCTCTTTCCTCACATCACCTTCCTAAAATATTGGATGCTACCTACATTCTCTTGAACAAGGCCGTCATCACGTGAACCTTGGATACCTCTATTACCCACGAAACCCGGATATTCACATAAGCCTGGATAATGCAAATACAGTGCATACTACAACTAGCTCGCTGCTAGTGTAGCTCCGTGTGTATGCTACTTTATCAAAGATCTTTTGGGTGATGGGGTGATTCTCTTCCTCCAAAGGCTGATCGCATGAAACGTAAAAAAATTGGATCAGATAATCGAAGATTTTCGACACTCACAACCTATAAGTAGTGAAAATATTGTAGTCAGGACTATGGTATTGCTTTGTACATATTCCGATCACATTAACATGGTTGAGGCTTCTGAACTATTGTTTATCTGTTGAGAATGACTAAAAATATTGATAATATTGAAAAACTTTTATTATGTAATATTTCATAATTTAGCAAAATTGAAAAGTTTAACAAAACTTCCATTATGACAGTTAATTAATATTGCGTAATTAGTTATAGTAGTTGCTTAAATAAAAGCTGAACATATTAGCCCCAGCTGGCAACTATAGATCATTTCGATTTCTAGAAGGCATCTGGAATTGGAACATATTCCGCCTATCCACCTATCGATGTGGGAATTGAAATCAAAGTCAATTTAGGTATAAAATGTATTTTATAAAACTAAACATCGGTAAAACTCCAGATTGCCTATGACTAGACTTATTTATACCTCAAACATTACAACAGACATAAAACCAATGTATTCATAATTCAGCTGAAACATAATTTTTTAATCTATTTCAAGCACCACAATTCTCTTCTAAAACAGCAGAAATATCACAATAGTATATCAACTAATCTATTTTACTATCCAATGTGATTTTAAATTAAATAGGGGTATGACATACATGGAAAACTGTTTCGGTCCAAAAAGTTGTATAAGATATAGACTCATTTTGTAACAAACTCATTCAATGCATAATCAACTGAAATTGCGAGGTTACCTTTACATCAATCCCTTGTAATGAAACTGGCTTAGTAGCTTTATGTTCAATTTGTTATAATAGTTAGTATATGCAAAATTGGATTCAAATGAAGTGAAAAAATTATTTACTATAAACTGATAAACCTTTATACCTTAATTGAAGGGGTGTTCAACAGAAAGCCCCTATAGGACACCTTGTATCGTTGCTTATTTAGGTAACCTGTATACCTACTCTCGTATATCACAATATACGCAAAAGTTTACTTTGGATTTGTTTATGTTTTAAAACAAAAATTATCATCCTGTCATATGAACCATACCATCGAAGCGTCGAAGCGAATTGTCATCTTACAGGAACAGAATATTCAAAAATCACAAACACTTCGATGTATATTACTTCCTACTGGGTATCTGTTGTTGTAGATTTCATCAATTCTTTAGATAAATCCACCCCTAGGTATCCAACCCAACTTGGATTCAAGATAATGAATATTTTGAATGTGCATCAACTGCAACACAAAATGGTGAGTAATGTCGTTTACCCAGCTCATGAATCAAATTGCATAACATTGAGCGGTTTAAGAAACAAGATTGATAAAGCCAGGATAAGTTAAAGCACATTTATCTTATTGTCTTCATACTTGTTGTTTGATTGAAGCAAATCTTTCCATTAAAGAACAAGAATCAATGGAGAATTTTAACCAATCATGTCCCAGCAATCTCGATAGCTCAAAATATTTAAACACATATAATTTAATACTTAGCCAATTGAAGGTACTCGATTTAACGAAATTTTTTGTTTCCGTTTCTTCTACAGTAAAGGCTAATTTTAATAATCTGCTTGAAATAAAATGAAGTTGAATACATTCAGTTGAATGAAGCGTCTCTGAAAATAGGTACTAGTTATGAACTTATTGCTTATTAAAAAAGATTGGATGCGTTCAACCATGAAGCTATATTGTAATATTCCACTCAAAAATGCTAGGATAGATATTTGCAGAAATAGGATCATCTATGAAATGTGAAAAAATAGTGGGGTCTTTTCAGCCTCCGGCCATTTTTCTCAGTCGATATGCGTGCTACATCTCACAACCTCCGTACACTAACAGCAACCGCGACCGTAGTATCACATTGTATTACCTCGACACTGCAGACCAGATTTATATCTATCTTAATACAACCCTTAGTTAGATAAATTTGAAATAAGTTGTAACCGCTTCAAACCAACTAATTAATAATGTGCAAGCATGTGTACCGCTGGCACAGGATTGTTAAAATTTTTTAACATCTAGGAAAGCGATGTTTTTGTGATGTTTAGTCGAAACCAAAGTGTCATAATAGCGAAACTATTGTTTGAATGAAAAACCTGAACTTACAGACGACAAAATACAAAAAAAGTTTACACGGAAAACTTTAACATTGTTTATGCGAGAGCAATGAAAAAAATAAATTAGTTTTCAGGCTATGCAAGCATAAACTCATGTTTTTGTTTAATTTGGGCACTCAAGCTTTAAAAAAAATATAAATATAATTGTTTTGGAACGATTAATACTTATTTCGATGTTCATACTAACTTAAGTGCGCTACATAGTTAATTATATATACTTAGAAATTGATGGTAAAAATCATTTAGTCTTACAGTAAGTTCATAAAAATATTGTATCCAGGTTTATTTTCGTATAACTAATATTAATATTGATTTTTGGTTCATATCTACATTTTTAAGGTTTTGTGTTTCATCAGCAATGTCAAAAATCAGAAGAAATTCAATTCCTATATGAAATGATGATCCGAAATTGAACCCATTTTACAGTCAGTAGCTAATTATATCTACGCCACGTGTTTATGGACTATTCAAAAAGCATAAGCGTCACACATCAGATGCAGTTTTGTTTGTGAAACTTTGTACCAGATTACCATATTTCAAATTCAATAGTGATGAAACAGATACAACAATTGAGAACATCCACAATCTAAATAATTGCAAATTACTTCAAAAAATTTCGGGATAACAAAACTCTAAGCTTCTTAGTCGCCTCATTTTTTACGTTCTAATCATCGGAAATAGAAACGACGTCAAGAAAATTTAATTCTTAATTCTTCCGAAATGAAGCAACATGACTAAGATTGTACTGTGATAAAACCGCCAACGATTCGATGTGATTTTTTTACATGATCAATATTTCCATTGGTCAGGCGTGGAAAGTGAAACATATTCAAAACACTTGAAACGCAGTATCAATCCCCTAAATAGTCTCAATACAGGAATCATATCTGCATAGCAGCAACTTTATTAAATTAGAAGTTCCTTTCAAGCCGTATTCAAATTTTAATAATTATATTTATAGGCTGAGATGTCAAACCATATGAGCTAATATTTTGCTCAATAAAAAATGTTTGCGAGATTGATTTAATACTTGAAAAACAAATCTATTTCATACTCGTATATCAGAAGCTACTCGGGCAATTTTGATAAATAGTCAGTACGTATCAGTGGGTTATTAGACTTGGCATTTTATTGACCGATCAATTATCAATTAAAAATACATTTTTACGGCTATAGCATTTTTGTGTATAACTGTTATCAAAAATTAATTGTCTCTATTTTCAAGGTGTCTAGATTGTGGCAAGAAAAAATTAACATATAAATAAAAATATATAAGATTATCTATTTCATGATTTCATTTCCTCATCATAGATCTATCCATTTTAAATATACTATATTTTGAAACTGAAGACTCAAAAGATACAAGTTTACAACCATATTCTATCATTTCTGAAAGTTCTATATTCTGTTAAACTCAAGAGTATAAATAAATCGCTGATAAATACAAGTTGATATGTACTTTTGTCATCCACTAAACTTTCCCTATTATTAACCTTGGCACAATATAGATTTTTTTCATTTATAATCTAAATTTATTTTCTACCATACAACAACTTCAAATATTTTTTCTGGGCGATCAAATCTAATATGTTTATCCATGCTTCAAGTGAAAAGAGGCAAACTTTTCCTCTTCAAACAATTATGCTCCGATAGACGTATAACAATAATAATAATGTGGATTGCATATACTTGGTGAATCTCTTCCATCACTAGGATTATTCTACAAATGTTGAAAAAAGTTCGCTCAATATGTGACGCGTTTCACTATACTCGAATTGTCTGATAATAATATATATGTCGACATTTACTGACAATAATGAAGTTTCAGTAATATTGTTTCAGACTTGCATTGTGTTGAGGTTTTAGCGTTTCACAAAGTTTCGATTGATGTGGTGTACTCAGATGATTGAGGATACCACATCAATCGAAATGTTGCAAAACGCAAAAATCTCAAGACAATGGAAGTCCGAAACAGTATTACTTAAACATCCACATTGTCTACAAATTTCAAACAACAATAATGAAGTCAGTAAATAAGTAATACTAGTAAAACTTATACAATTGCAACAACTCCATCCACAGTTTAGCTTTTTTTCAAACGTAAAATTTTAAAATTAACCACCATATAGTATAATTAATTTTAATTGTCGATTGAATTTTTGACATGTCTGAAAAAGCTACTAATAAATATCTTAGTACTACAATGATCACAACCTGAAATCGTTTTTCTAAATTTACCGCTGGTTTAAAAGGTTCCAATACTCGACCAAGTATATATTAAAACACACAATCGAAATATCGTTGAACTTAATCAAGTGATTGCGATTTTTTGAACTGAACAAAGATTGATGATAGAACGTCTGCTTTATCGAAGTAATGGAATACCATGATCAGAATATAAATATAATGCAATATTTTATAAGCGAGTTAAAATTTACATGGAGGAATTAATATGATACGAGCATACAAAATTCTATATTACTAGATATGACTTCTGCCAGAACTAAATCTACTTCGGTAGTTTTCTTACGTAAAGTCAATTTAAAAAAACTGCAGTTTAACAAAATATTCACAAACCATTGAAATTCTATATCATGTGTTTGAATGATACAGAATTACCCATACTTTTCCCAATTACCGTTCGGAAATTATTTATATTTGTGAGTCCTTATCCTAACCTTTGACCCCACATAACCGAGAAATTGGCATTTCAATAGAGTTTCCTGAGTAAGTTTCCACTCTTGTATAGACCTCACTCATGCTCGGAAATATATGACGGATAATATTTCGCCAGCCCTACTATATGTATATTTTGTATATACTTGATCGAACATTTGAAGGATGACAATAACCAGTCGGGTACCGTAGTCCTCTAGCCTGGTCTACCTCACAACAATACATACACCCATATGGATAAAATTTTATATCATGATCCTCCTATATGATCATGATCATGATCATGATGGTGTTCTGCTACATAGAATAACAGTATCAATGGGACCGCAAAAATAAGTACCACGATGCAGATTATCAGTGCCACCCACGATATTCCACAGTCGTCTCCATTACAGTTTAATTTCGAAATCACCTGAAAACAAGCGATATGAATAAAGAAATACGTCAAACATAGAAATGATACGAACTATACATGGTGAATCAGATAAGCATATGCAAAAGTCAGTATCTCTCCCTTTTGAGGTTTACTCTCAAGAATTGTTGAGAATCATATACTCTAATACTGCTACCTAGTCATTGTTTGACATCTATTTTTCTTTTTTCTAAGGCTAACAGCATTTTTAATTAAAATCTCTTTCAAAGGCAGATAACCTATCGCACCCCAAAAATGCTTGTAATACAAAACATTTTTGATATCAGACATTAACAGTATATTTTTGTTCAATTTAATACCATTCTGTATTGGAAGGAGGGTAATTTACAGATATCGCAGCACATATACACTATCCGGTCTTTTGTACGTCCTGGTATGGTTTATCGGCGCTGTGTGTTCAACCATCCCAAACTTATTGGCAACACATTAGCAATAGAAGGCCAGCGCTTCCCCAGCCTCCTTGATACCATACGAAACCATTTTTCAAATAACTAGTTGATGCCAGCTGCCGTACTGCCTCTTCCCGCTCAAATAAACAGGCAGGAAGATTGAGCGGTTAAGCAGGGTTAAGTTTGTATCTAGGATGTATAACAGATGACTATACATCTTACAGATATTGATACTAAACTTTTGTAATTGTTAGTCTTATCATTTCAACCTATTTCGCCTATTTATGTAAGTGCATAACCTACGCAGTCTAGCAAGTACGCAAACATTCCAGGCCGCGGCTCGCATTGTGATGAAAAATTGAATTGCAAAATTAGAACACCTAAAATCACATTTGTACTACAGTAGTATCAACATTAACTTTGGACCAACAAAATTATTCGAAACATCAAATTAAAATGCCAAAGCATTTCTCTCCCCACCTGATCCTCTTACTTATCTTTTTAATTTTTCTTCTTTCCACTGAAAATGTCTGGTTCCTAGTTCTCCAGATTATATAAACTGACCTGTCAACTCAAAGGCAAAGGTCCAATGGACCGCCTTGACAAGCCATGACGAATAGAAGAATTGCATACCTACCACTTATAGCCTGCTACAGACATGTAGGTATGTTTCCGTCTTAACCTCTTATCAGTACAGCTAGTGGCCAACAGTATAATAGAAATATTTGGTATATCCTACCTATTTCAGGTCATATCAACATATACCAAGGGTAGCGCTGAGTATCCATTGGCATCACCCATCAGCTTCTGACGTGAATGCCCCTAATAAGCGGTGTAATCGTGTTTACAAATAACAAGGGATGTCATGTTAGTACATTTCACTTTTGTGATAGGTATCGTAAAGGTCATCCAGCGCCGTTGTTGGAAATCAATAACATTAGAGTACTAAAGCCTAACTGGTCGGTGCCATTCAGCACATCCCTTGATATAGGTTGCTGATAATATAACAAATTAATAATCTAAACTCAGAATTATGGAGCATACCATAACTAAATAGAGTTTACCAAACTTACAGGTTCTGCCATGAGCATTTCTCTTTGGGGTTGAAGTAAACATACATCTTCATCCAATTCCTGACCAACCTCCTCTAACCTCTCACAAGGAGGTCTTTGTACAATATTGCTATTGAATATTATTTCATTAACGTTTTTTCCATTTGGAGGTTTTAATATACCTGTAATATAAAGGGGGTTAAAAACTTGACAAATTCATAAATATTAAAAATATGTTATACACCACGGCTTTACCATGTTCCAATCTAACTTTGATGTGAGAAATAGTTATAACAAGTTTATTTCAGAAATTCCTCCTTAGGTAAGAAACATTGCCAATAATTTGAAATTCCATAAAGATTGTATAAATACCAAAATCAACAATATCAGAAAACCTCAACTTTTGCAGCGCTTTAATAAATTTGAAGAACATATTGACTGCACAAAAAATGAATACGGATCCACTATCTTATGTCAAAACTGCTCCAATGAGTATAAAGCTTATCATCTATAATTATAATAGATACTATTCGGTTTTATTCAGGAATACTATAAATGTAAATTGCACAATACAAGGCAAACACCAGTCAGAGCTATCACCTTGAGAATGTCATTAGCGACGATAGACGACTACCACGTATCGCAGTATTTACAGAAGGCAACGGTAGTCACTGTAATATAGTTCAATTTTGAAATAGGTGACGTAACGTCCATCCACCGTCGCTACTAAGATTCACAATGTGTTACCGCTGACTCGTACTCACATTGTATCTTACTCTCAGCTTCTTCCCTGAAATAGTCATGTATACAGTTATTTCTCTACTAGCTGCCACCCAACTACACAGGTAGGCGGCTAAGTTGACACTAAAATAATACAGCATGTGAAGTAGCAAGCCATGTCTAAAGTGGAGCATATGTTTTCATAATTATTCAGTACATCTAGCTCTTTGCATTATCAACTATTATATGGGATACATCATATATATATATATATATATATATATATATATATATATACACACACACATGTCTTCCCATCCCTGCAAGCAGTCGTATAGAACCATTTCGCCATTGGTATGATTTATAAGAATTATATATGGCTGAGAAGAAGGATGGACAGCAAAGAGACTGTGTCCATGCGACGGCTAGCAAGAGTGATTACAAGAGATGATTAGTGCGAATTGTTTGCTAGACCTGGTTAATCTAAAAAGTGCACGGCTGATTGCTATATATTTGAAATTGTAATACATACTGTCTTTCAATTTATTGTTGAGCGAGGTGATGTCGACGATTTTACTAGTAGAAAACATATCATTAGTTGGTGACGTTGTACCACTACTATGGACGCCCGCCAATGCAATTGCAAATGGTCTGTGAGGAACACGTATTGTTGGCCTTGCAAATATCTCATTTTCTTTGTGGATGTTGTTGAAGCGTTTTAGGTCTTCAATCTGAAATTTTAATAATTGAAATACTGAAACCCTCATAAAAAGCTGTTAAAGTCCTAAAGAACGAATATCTAAAAATAATGGCATGTTCCGTCACTGCAAACCATTTGATCCTAACAAGTTCAATTTAAAATGAAAAAACCAAGATTAATTGAATATTTTGAATAGGTAGTAATTTTGAAGTAGCACCAAGTGTTCAGCTACTCTTTTGACTTTTTTGAATACGCGTTTGCTCTTTAAAATGTATGATTACAAAACAATGATGTAGTCTGCGAAAAATGATGTGGTATTATAGTGCAATTTAGCACAAAGCCAATGGGTTGATTCCGGAGTACGTTACGACGAAAATTTTGAAAGATTACGAAAACTATAGGAATTGACACTCCGTCAAGAAATAGCACGATATCTAAGCTTTATTATGCTATATAACAGCTAGGAAAGACATGAACATTCATGGTCAATCATGCTCAAATATACGCTCAGTTTTTCCTGTAATTCGGAAGATTTGGTTAGGCAAAAGGAATAAAATAGTTTTCACGTGTTCTAATACTGGACGCGAAAAAGATGGTTTTATTGGATACAGAGTTCATAATTTGTGTGCAAGACGCGAAGGTAAAACAAAATCGGAGGTCTTTTATTAAAATTAATTTTGTTGTTCTCGGAATAAATACTATATTTTTTAGGAATTTCTGAATTAGATTTACAAAATTTCGTGATCTAGTTTTTCGATTCATAAAATTTCCTTAAAACCACTCCTACTTGTAGAATGATTCGACATATAGAAGTTTCCTGAAATTGACCGAATGAAAGTCTCTTAATTTAAATAGAGCCTTAAAAATTAATTCGATTAGGATGTTTGTTAACAATAACGTAAGAACCCGGTGAATTTATGCCTATAGCAGTTGACTTTCAAAACAGCTACTGAGTTAACGATGTTTACCAAATATGTTTGTGATGCGTGTGAAATAAACATTTGTTAATGTTAAAGATAGCGATAATAAAACGATATTAGCTTGAAGAGTCGCACTATTAACAGCGCTCTAGTATAACGCTTAGTAATATACCGCAAAATCGGTAGATCTGGCTACTGGACTCGTCGCCTGCACTCATGACGGGAAAGAATACCCGGCTGGGACCCGGACTCGGCCCGGTATACTATGAATTGGGCCATACAAAAGTATACAATGAATTTTGGACCGTGCCCCGTCCGTGACCTGGCCCGGCTCCGTCACGGTGTAACCTTGAATCATCATTAAATGGTTAAAAATGTAGCTGAAGAACTTAAAGGGCTTCTTGCTTCTTAATATTAAAGGAGTTAGATGAAGATTAGTATATTCATAAGTGTCTATGCTTAACAAGATAATTAAGTGATAGTTCTATTTCCATATCTTTATAATATTCAAGGATGTCTCATTGAAAGAATTGTATGAAATATATGTTTTAATGTAATTCAATGTATTTAAAATTATGGACTTGGTATTAAAGGTTCTCAAAATCTAGTGCATCACTCTGAATGAAATCTGATACCTCAAATCATATACCTTATGGTACTTTTATAGAATGAAAATCTGTGAAGCCAATAGTATTTATTTCGATAATACCTAACAATAAGTGTTGTAGTGACACAAAACAAAATTTGAGTCTTGTACAAATTTTGGGTGGGTTCAAAAATATATATATAAAAAACAAGTCCATTCATTTTCCTAGTCATAAATATGTATTAACTAAACTAAATCATGAAATTTATGAAAATAATTTTATTTATAGATTTTTATCAGTTTTTCACCTGCCAGACATATTACTCATCCTTGAAGATCAGCCAGACTATTATTTTTCATTTTATTTCAGTATACCTCTATTAGAAACATTTTTATCGCTGAAAAAAACTGCAGTTTATTCCCATATTCTCTGCCACAACCCATCTGAAATTCCCCCACATATAAATATGTTATTTACTTGGAATAACTATATGAATGACTCAATCAATATTTACTGATTACAAAAATAAGTACTGAAAATGGTCAACTGTGTCTGCTTCTTAATTAATTACTGGAATTACCTATCCCCACTTATAGACAAATAGTTCATTGCAACTTATACATATCTCTTTCCAAGAGATGTTATCAACAGATGCCTCAAAAATGCTGGGTAAATCACCTCAAGTGTGGATCAATGTGCTACTATCTCAAATGACATTCAGCTCAGGTTAATTATGTTTTCTTGGAGAGTAACCTTGACAATAGAATAGAATTTGTGATGTAAGACCAGAAAAAATCGGGCAAATCTGACTACTCAAATTATTGTTTTAATTTTTTAGCTGACATTTTTGAGATTTATATGATAGCCTCAATATTTTTTAATTATAGATGACAACTGAACATTTAAAAATGCTACAAAATGTTAACACTCCTCTAATAAATGATGCCTGATACTTGGACATCACATTCCATCCAAATGTGCTCCATAATATTTTACAGTTATGAGAAATTCCTTGAAGTTAGGATGCTACAATTCCAGTGCAATGAATTGGATGTCAAGGTGCCACAGAGTGGCCACCTCAATCACCTGATCTTACAGCTCTTAGTAGTGATCAGTCATATACACATATGACTAGTAGCTGTCATTTTGAAATTTGAATTGTCACAATTTTATAATAAAAGGAGAGGGGGTCAACCTTCATGAGCTTACTGTATAATAGCAGAGCTTAACTGAAATTATACTTGTGATTATTATATGTTAATTTTTATTGTGAAAGCAATATGTTCATTCTTTGATATTTTTGTGATAGAACATATGCAAAAGCAAAATACCTTTCGTAAGTACAACATAAATCAATGAGCTAACTACATGATAACTTTCAGAAGTTACCACTGTACTACTTAATAGTATCATGAATATGTTGCTCAATAATATATAGATGATAATTACACATAAAAGTATCTTTTTACCGTGCAATGATATCGTATGGCCAAAGACTGTAAGGTGTCTCCTTCTTGTATCACTTTTTCTACTGTTGGTATTTCTTTATTTCGGGGCTTATTTCGCACGAATAATTCTGTCTCTTCGCCACCACTATCGCTAGCATTTTCTTTCCCACTAAGATCATTTTGTAATATTTTGTAGGGAGTATCATAAACTCTATTTCTAAAACAATATAATAAGAACGAAAGTGTGATTTTCTATAAAACTCGATTTTACTCACTTCTGACGTTGCTTAATCATCGCTAATTGTATTAGTGACGAATTACTGCTACAAAAAATAGTAAAAAAATAAATGGTATTGTTATTCTGACAGCTGGAGTTTTTAGGTTATATTATGTTACGTGTCAAATTTTATAGATAGTGACTACCACAAAACATATGTACACTGGTGAGTGCGCAGAACATATTATACAGTGAGTGGTGAGCACAGAACATCACTCACGGGTGGTGACCATGGCAGCGACAGAAAGGGAAATCAGTGCGAGAGAGAAACGGTCGTGTGGGAACACTGTAGCGAGCCCTACAGTTTTTAATATATAATTAGAGTTATTTGGAAATCTTTCCAGTTTTCACATTGAGTTTCTTAATCTACAGTTTTTTGAAAAATGGTCGCTTTGTTAATGTAACACAGTGAAAATTATTATAATGGTTTATTGAGTTAGTTTTATCCGATTTTTCCGTTTTCTTTTCACTTTGAGTTTCGTTTACAGGTAAATCAGAGAGTTTAGGGTCCCCCAAGAGAGTGAAAAAATGTTTTTATGTGTAACTAATGAGCAATAAAAAATATATAGATTTAATCTGTATTTACAGGTTTGTACAGCATTTTTAAGCATGTATAAATTTTTGCACTACGATAAAGTTGCAGCGACAGTGCCCTTGACATACCTCAAAACATTGTAGTCAACCCTACAGTTTTTACGGTAGATTTAGTTTTTTAAAAATTTTCCCAGTTTCAGTTTATGTTTCCAAATCTATTTTTTTGAAACCATCGTTTCGTAAATCTAATACAGTAAACACTATTGAAATGGGTGATTGGTGTTAGACGAGGAAGCATGTTTCCGAATTCCATTTTCTGCTCGCCATGTTCCGTTTACAGGTAATTCAGAATTTTAAGGGTTCCCCATAAGCGTGTGAATGTGTATTATTTGTAAATAATGGACTATAGAAAAAACTGTTGTTTTAGTACGTACTTGCAGTTTTCAATACGCATATCTACCGTTTTAAACCACGATGGTGTTGAACGCAGTGAGTGGGAGAGTAGGAGAGTAAGAAGCATAGATTACCCCCCCCCCTTGCGAGAGGGTTCTGTGCAACCAAGTGCGAATGGTGGAGGTCCTAATGGTGCCAATAGTCCAATACTTCAGTGGTCAAGTGTATATGGTTGTGTTGATAATGATATATAGAATTCATTGTTTATGACCAGGATCTCTGGAGTTCGTGGCTAGTAGATGATTATGTGGATGATAGTATTAATCATGAAACATATGTACAAGCACCGAATATTCATAAAATGATGCGTCTGGTAAAGATGTCAATAGTCAATTTGAAAATAAACGGTCGGCCAAATTTAATGATTTTCATGATTTTTTTACCGATATCGAAAACTTCATTTCCTAAACAGTACCTAGCATATTCTTGCAACAGTATCTCGGAATCATTACTTTGAATCACAATAAGTACATTTAAGCTATTTTACAGTCTACACAAAGGTGTAATTTTGATTTGCTTTAAATCATTCTTTGAAATAAATGAAATAAATATATTTTCATTTAAATCTTTTGAGTTTAAGGGGTAATGCACAAAATGGTATTTGATCCTCGATTTCAATCTTTTTTAGCCCAGATATTGCCACTGTCCTTTTGAATGCCACTGGGGGTATTTTGCCAAAAATAAAAAATTAAGATATTTCTAAATTTGAAATTGTGTCTATTCTGTGCTTGTAGCTACGCCAATAAAGAAATAATGTATATCTGGTCATTGACTTATTTGGAAATTGATATTCTCTTAAAAGGACAGTGGCAAAATGAAATAATTTTCTAAGCGATTTAATGTTTTATTTCAAAAACCTAACAATATCATTACATGTAAAATTTTCATACGAAAAATATTGAAAATTCATATTACCATTACAAAAAAGAAAGAACATAATACTAGTTGGTATGGTATGATGAAAGACATTGTTTAGGATGGAGTGCTAAGTCACATTTCCGACACAAAAAATTGCACTTTTTGTGACAAAACGCGCAGCGAGTTTACTCCATCCTAACTCTAGTAGGAGTATGTAGTTCCAGTTAGTTTGCTGCCTCCTACTAATGATTCCCTTTTTTTAACGATTCTAAAACTCTCACAGCTACAGTACTCCTAAAACTAAGGTGTATTTCCACCCATTGATTTGATGAATACGTCAGGTATTTTGTTCGGCCATGTCCACAAAATGGCACAGTAAAGGAAAGTACTACTTCTTTCCTCGAACTGACGCCCAGTACAAGCTGATGTTTCCATCAGCATGGTCAACTCCCTCCATATTTTCATCATATATCTTTATTATATTTGGTTGCATGACATAAATTACTTTCTTTTTTTGGGGAAATCTTTTAACTTGTGCAGTTGGTACAACTTTCATATCATTGGAAGAAGCACTTACAATATTGTTATCATGCCACTTGCACACCATTACTTCATTATTCTCACTTGACGCATAATCTAAACTACATTGGTGTTCCTTTTCTTAGTTTGCCTGCTGATCTTATGGGACAGTTCTTCGGAAAACGATTATTACGAATAGTACCTGGCCCTTCAAGTCCTATTGATCGTAGTTCTAAGAGCAAATGTATAGATTCAAATAAATTATCAAAAAATATATGATAAATCAAGTTATATTTGACAGACAGCAACCTATCTGCAAACTGGAGGACTACATTTACATCTAATCCCAGGTCGTTATATGTTTCAATGAGCTTTATCCTTGAGCCCTGATATGGTTCAAATCATTCAATATACCTCAATCTATTCATAGCTATCCATACTTTATAAACCTAGCGAATAGGCTTACCACGAATAAATGCTTAGTTGAACCTCCGTAATAGGGAGGGGGAGATTTGTTATTCAGAATCTCAATTAGAGGACGAATTTTAGAAAACTTGTCGTCTTTGTTAAGGTTTTGGTTGTCGCAGCATTGTATATTTTGCATAATGTGTTTCTAGACATTGCTTTACACACTAAAGGGTTATTCGTTAATGCGCTGAATGATGCATGAAAGAAAAGTAGATTATTATAAGATAACTAAAATGCACATAATGATTAAGGAAAAATCAGCTTGACTGAAATCCAATAGATTGTTTCTCGATAATGAAACAATGATGATTGGATATTAAAGCCAACCAAACAAAAATACAAACAGTTGATACTGTGAAATGAACGTGTGCTACGTGTGATTTTTGACCATAAAACTACATTAACACTTTAACAGTACGAGATACTTTACTCGTGGTTACTGGAGTTTCGACAATCGACGTACGAGGAATATAAGAGGTACAGGAAAAATGTCAACAATGTATGGGGAGGTACGAAAAATATGACTGTTTTCATTTCTATGAGCGTCTATGCTGACTTAACTCTATGTTCCGTGTCAAAACCTACACTTAGGTTTGAGGTTATGAAATCATCCATAATAAAGAATCAACGTTTATTTTGAGGTTTTCCGCTTGAGATAAAAATGGAATCAATGGATACTGGTGACTACTTTGAAAGCTATGAGGATTTAGGGGTGGGTGCCGTAGTCAATTGATTTTAACGTGATACAGCTGAGTGAATTTCAGGTGCACAAATTGATGTTAGAGGACACTCAAAGAAATAAAGCATATAGGGAATCGATAAATGATAATAAAGAGTTATTTAAAGATAAAGTAGTCTTGGATGTCGGAGCTGGAACAGGATTTCTTTCAGTGCTTTGTGCTCAGGCTGGTGCAAGAACTGTCTATGCTGTGGAAGCTAGCAATGTATATAAAGTGACAAAAGAACTTGCAGCAGAAAATAACTTCAGTCATGTAATTAAGGTAAAACTTCACTCTGAAATAGTCGTTTTTACTTAGCTTTGGAAAACTAATTTTAGAAACAACATTATTAGAGGCCCTCAGCTTTTCAAGTGATATTTAGGGTTTACTCACAAAAATTGTTTCAAACATGATGGATGGAAGTTATTGCAGCTCATGAAAATTTCATTAAATATAAGGGTGTTTTAAGCATGACCCATGTATTATTGATTTAATCATTCTCAACAAAAACAATGACTTATATTACATTATATATTATATTACTGGCTTCTGATTAAAAATACATGCCATTGGTGGAGTAGTTTTACTAATGTTTTGGCTGTCTTTATTAGACTATCAAATATGAAAAATCAAATGTTATCTATTGCAAATGCAGCTGTCAAAAAAATATTTAGCCCAAGACAGTCAAAAGTTAAATACAGTATCATTATATCTGCATGATGGAGAAATTTCACCAAGTAAAAGCATCTAAAATCTTGACTGGTTATACATTGGGGTCAAATCAACATTAAAAATGTTGTTGCCGAAAAGTTTTATCTGAAAATATTTTATTTGTTTATTCCCCAAAACACTCATAGCTTTTTTTAAAAAATCACTAGGCTCTCTTCAAATATTTCTCAAAAAAATTAAATGCTCTTCTAAATAAATTATAAAATTTTCCAAAACAATCTGGAACGCTGTTTTGCCTGAATATTGTTTTTGCAATAGTTTGTAGATTGTCTAGCTTTTAAACCATCAACCACTTTGTCACCGTTTATACTTATTTTGCAACTTTTACTACTACATAAAGAGAGCAATAATTAAAAATGTCTACCATTTTTTGTTGTTTGTTAGTAGTCATTCTGTAATATTGGCACTGCAAAATTATTAAAAATCAATAACCATTTTTTGATCATTTGATCACTTTTTGATCATGTTTAACCAGCCACCTTTTTCCAAAAAAAAAAGTTTTTCCAAAGTTGCTATATTTTTTTAAATATAAAGATCTCAATCTTTGTTTGACCATGTTTGAACACCAATTAATGTATTGTATTAAGATTGCTTCTGTATCCGTGTAAACTCAACCCAATTGAGATTTGAGAATTTGGCCACAAGTTAAAGGACCCAGAGAAAATGGATGTTGAACATCATTTGGACTATATTGGAGAAAGTGCACTAATCTTTTGATAAAATTATTTCTATTTGTTTTTCAATATTATTTTCACTTGTTATTATTTTTATATTTACGATTCTTATTTCATTACTGGAAGATATATATTTTTTTTCTGATATTGAATTTTGTTTTCCTTTTCGTATTTATTCTTTTCGTCTTCGTTTCCGTATGTGTTACACTGGTTCATTTGGCGCAGCAACCACAAATACTACACAGTTTTATCAAACGCCAAGTTTGAAGAAGCAGTTTGTTGATTGGTAAAAATGTTCGTTTCCGAATGCTGTAATTCCGAAAAATTAAAAACATTCCCGGATCCAATTTCAATTCAACAACAGCAAGTTTATTATTCATATCAATTCTACATTTAGACTGGTTGCGTCTGCTTCGTAAGCTATAGATTTATTTTCAAGCATTTTTGAATTCTTACTTTTCTTTATGACTGTTGAGGCGTAAATTCGGGTTTCCGACTATGATAGGGACACTATCCATAACAACGTCAGATCCAAGTTCCAAATTTACAAGAATGCATAGAAACTAGTGGAGGAAAATTCGAATGAAAATTAATCGGGAATCCGATTATTTATCGAATCGGTGTAATTAGATTATTATAGAAGTTGATCATCCGAATTAGGAAAATGGACTGCTGTATTAACTCTTTGCTAGTTTTCAGCCTAGTTCGGGCTGTAGTGGTATTTGTACATTGTTGCAGCATTGTCGTTATACTGGCATGGCAGAATTTCATGCATAATATGGGTTTATTTATGTTTATAGTTTCTTGAATAAATCTCCTGATTTGTATTTTCATTAATTGATGTATTTTTTAAAATAAAACTTTCAACAAAATATGAAACATGAAAAACGACATACTTTTCTAAATAAATTAAATATGTTAAACATGATATATAATAAACATAAAAAATGAAAACAAATTTGAATGTAAAACTAGTCTCCTCGAGACATAATAATTATTGGGATTTTACACCATATAATTGGTCCTTGACCTAATTCTACTACTAGTATTGAGAATTAAGAAAAATAATGTGATTTAAATTTTTGGGAAGCAGCTTATTCCGTCTTGTGTTTTTTAGCTGTCCTGCTTTGGAAAAAACTCTTTCGGACGGCACAGACATACAAGGAACACACAGATACTTCAAAGCTAGTTGATAGAGTTCAGGTAAAACTTCCTTGTGTTTTTCCCAAAACTGTAAGGGATCATCAGTTCTTGTTAATGGAGGTATTTCCAAATACTGTCGCACCATTGTGGTCGCTATTGTTGATACCATGGGAAATGTAGTTCTGTTTGACAGTTTTTGCTCCAAGTGTGCCCAAATCCCTTTCGAAATGGTAGGCTGGAAAGCTTCTCTTGGATCTGTTTGGTTGACACATGTTGGTTGTGTTGAAGAAATCAACTGTGTCAGCTCTTCTATTATCGATTTTTGAATTGCATTAGCGTTTTCTTCCGACCCAAATGCAATTTTTTTAAATCTTGGATCCAGAAAACATGCTTTTCCTACAATTTCATTTGTTTCAAAGTTGCTGAAGCGTCCAATTACTATCTCTAGTAGTTTATTTCTTAGTTGTTCGCCAACTGACGTTTGAGCATTGAAGTGCCTCGTGGAGTGTTGCAAACCTCTAATTAAAGGCACGACAAGTGACATTGTGGGATACTTTTCACCAGAAAAAATATCAGTCAAATCATTTGAGGGCTGTAAAATTTCTAGGCAGTCTTCAAGAATCTTCCATTCTTCTTCATTTAAGATCTCCGGAGAATTAGGAATATATGTAACAGCAACAGATAATGACTCCTTGATTTGCAACAAACGTTGAGTCATAATGAAAGTGCTGTTCCACCTTGTGGGAACCTCTTGCTTCACTTTTAGAAGAGGAAGTCCCATCTGTAGTTGAACATTCTTCAATTTTTCGGTTGCTGTAACGCTATGCTTGAAGTGGCTCACCAGAGTTCTACATTTATTTAAAACTGAAAGTAATTGTTCGACCGAAGATAAAGCATCTGTCACAATTAAATAGAGCGTGTGTGCAGCGCAGGGATGATGGTGCTTTTGGAGAACATCACTGACAGCTTTTTGCAGATTAGCAGCATTATCCGATATAACTGTCACCACTTTAGACATGAGATTCCATTTATCGAGAATTTTTGAAATCTCATTTGCTATACTCTCGCTTGTGTGAGGACCGACTAACTCATTTGTTGACAAAACACGTGATTTTAGTTTACCAGTATGAATAAAATGACATGTAACTGTTAAATAAGACTTGCTGGTATCAGATGTCCATATATCTGTAGAGACTGAAACGTTCCTCATCTGGTTCAAAGTTGTCAGTAACTCTGAAGCTGCATCATCATAAAGTTTTGGTAATATCTCATACATGAGCTTTTTTCTACTTGGCGGCTTGTATCGTGGCTCTAGTTCTCTGGTGTACTCCAGAAAGCCTTCATTCTCTACCAGCGATAATGGTTGGTAATCTTCAACTACAATTTTTACCAATAGATTGTCAATTGCAGAAATTTTTGATTCAGACAGTGTATCTGCTTTTGTTCCAAAAAGTCTCAATTGCTTGGCATCCTTGTAAGCTTTCTTAGTCTGGACCAGGGTGGGAACATTAATCGAGCAACTCGGTATAGAGATCGCGGAGCTCGGTGAAGGAGGTAATGGAAAAGCCAAATCGCGTAAAGAAATTGGTGCTATTTCGGAATAATCTTGAGTCGTTCCACTTTTGGTTTCTTGAGTTTCATTCATATCTGGAGCTACAGGATATTCTAGTCTTACAGTTTGATGCACCCTTGTCAAATGTTGCTTGAGATTCGTTGTTCCGCCACAGCTTTTAATATGTTTTTTGCAAAAGTTGCATATGGCCTGTTTTTGGTCTACTTTTTTGAAATAATTCCATACTAGTGACTTCTTTTTACTACCAGGTCTCATTTTTTCTGAGGTATATTAACATATAGGTGGGCTTATGCAGACAAACCGAGTTAATCTAAATAGGTTATATACTTTTGGTGGTTAATCCTTAGAAAATTAAAAAGGCATATTATACACATCATTTTATCGGCCGATGTGTTTAACGAGACCTAGCGGACTAACTAGTCTGTAAACGACACGTCAGCACAAAAGCGCCAGTCAGGTTAGTGTGCGCTTTTAAAAAGCGCTGTTTTGGTTAGCGGAAACGTATTCCTGTCATGTAAATATTTGATGTTGTGTATACTGTAGTTCTATTAACTACTTTAGGTACCAAAAGTATAAGTTTTTCAACTCAACGCACTTCACTTCGTCTACAACTGCTAAATTAATTTCATACTCCTTTGCTACTCTCGCGCTATTTTGGAGGGATTCAGAACTATTATATTAATTACTGCATACAGTAGGACACTTTTTGAACAGATCCTCCATATGAGACGGTGGTTCTCTACCTCTAACCTCCATACATAGATGGCTGCAACATGCAGTTGAAAGTAAAGTGATTTAGGTAGTTAATAGCCGTCCAGAGGTGACAGCTCGTGCCTGTAGGCGCTTTTAGCGTTTTGTGATTTCAGCTATAGCTTTGAGCGTAAGCGGTTTTGCATTTACACTAGGTCTCGGTAAACATAGCCATTATAAAGAACATTACTTTTTCTACAAAGTTTTCAACTGACGATGCCATTTGAAATCACGTATTATTAGTTTAAGTTTTTCACCTTCAAATTTATTTGCACAAGCCCACCAAAGTGAAATCACAAATACACACACACACACAACAGCGTTCATTTGGACAGAGAGGAAGCAAAATCAAAACAAACCGGGCTTCTCCGTCTTCATATCGAATTACGGACGAACTAAACTGAAGCCAGTGGCCACTTAAAAAATCGTATCTAACAAACATCGGAATTCGTAATTCGTAAGGACCATTTCTTGATTCATTCCATGCGGCGTTGTTTGTACTACTCACTAGTGAGGTTGGGTATATACTGATTATATAATCCGATTATTGAAATAACTCAATAATTCGATAATCCGATTACCAAAGTAATGCGATTATGTCCACCACTCGTATTGTTCCGAATCCATGACTCCATAGTTAATATCCTGTTTTCTTTAACTGAAATGTTAATTCGCCATTTAATAAAATTCCGGTTAGATAACAACACAGGTTTGATAGAAATGGAAATCAGTAAAAATAATTTTTCACAACTAGAACAACAAAACATTGTATTATAAAAAGGATAATAGTTCTCAATATGAGAACGAATCTTGATATTTTACGCTTTGCAATTAATATTAACAGCTACATATTTTGGGAAAAAATGTATATAGTCGGGGTATAATATTTTCATACGAACATTTCAAAGGTTAACTACATAAAAAATGTGTGACGGTCATAGGGATGACTCCTATATAAAAAATGGCGCCAAGTAGATTTACGCTGTACTTTCCACCCTAAGTGCTGTTAATTTTAAAAAAAAGCAATTCAATATTTGAATTAGCTCTCAAATTCAAGAAATATTGAATTTAGGAGTCTCGAATATTATATACCTAAGTTCAAAAATTAAAAAAAAAAAGTTAAGTTAAGCCTACTTTACGCCATTTATTAGGAGGATAATAGCACTTTTATAATCAGTTATGATTCTCATTCAGTTAAAATGCAGTAATCTGTAATTGCTAAAAGGGAAGTTGATCTATTATCCCCCCTCTAGGAATAAAGTAAATACGCCCTAATACGCCGTCGAAATTAAATATTTAAATTTGTTTAGGAATATAAAGTAATATAACTGTCAATTTAACTGAACATTATTTCACTAATATTAAATGTATATGCACGTCCAACGACCATAATATAAAAGTGCCTGTAAACCGTGAAATATCTATTTTTATTTGGCGTTGGTAAAGGACGTTATATCATCCATAAACTTAGATTCCGGTGACTCTCCATGCTCCGTGCGTAGATGATTGTTCACAAATTTGCATTCAAAATACAGGAACGATTTTTTATATTCAATAGTTAGGATTTGGAATTTTACGTTAAATCCAACTTCTATGAGCATTTTATCAGTATTATACACTTTTAATCTGACGCCGTCGTTCTTTAGTATCTCTTGAACGGTAAGGTAGGAATATACATCAACCATACTGAGATATATCATACATTGCGCGTTGTGATATAAATACGTAGCATCATTAATGTTAGTATTACTCTGTTGCCACTCAAAGTTGTTTGAGACATTCAGAATGTTTCGAAAAATATAATCTCACTATTTGAGTGTATAGTAAAATTTCCAAGCTATTGGAAATAAACCATCATTTCGTATTTTGAAGGCAATTGCTAGAACAATCATAATTTTATTAAACTTGGTGTTTTGTGAGATGAGAGCCAGAAAACACCATGTATCGTGTGAGTAAGCGGCATATAAGGAAAGCTACAAAATCAGCTGCCAGCACAGTTTATGTTATATCTTTTTTTTAGGTTCTGAATGGTAAAGTTGAAGATATTAATATACCAGAAAAAGTAGACATTATAGTATCAGAATGGATGGGTTTTTATTTACTTCATGAAGCAATGCTGAATTCCGTAATTGAAGCTAGAAATAGATTTTTGAAACCAGATGGGCTTTTGTTTCCAGAATCAGCAACCCTTTATTCCGCGCCATGTAGGTAAGATTCAAATGGACATTGATAATACAAATGGGTATTTATTTTTTATACATTATACCTTTAATTGACGAACATATCATTATACATATAAATTATATCACAAATACTTAGAGTTTTAAAATTATCAATTTTGAGATTGCTATGATGCATATATTACAGTTATGTCACTGCCGGTTGGACAAAGTATATTTATCAAAGAGGTCATTTCATATTTAATGTTGTGATTGTCATAGACTAATTTAATTTTTAGAAAAAGCTATGTCTGAACCAATCAATAGAGTTTTTTATAGTAGCTATTTAGCTGCGCCGTTACTTAGAGTGATTAATGAAAATTGTATTTTTTAAACCAACATTAGTTGTAACAGTCATCAATGCGATAATAGTCAACAAACGCTAAAATGGGCGGCCGTTTTGCTAAGAAGAGGGTAATCATGCAATTCATGTGACCTGAGCATGAAATTTATAATGGAATGAGTGACATTCAAATCAAAATTATAAATCTTCAGACTGTTGATATACTTAAGAAGTACAGCCAAAAATATGTTTTACTTATTCAAATTCAGTTGATTAACTAGAGTAAGCCATGCTCCACAGAGAAATTGCAGTTTATGAGAAACAGTTTATTTGGGAAAAGCGAAACTAGGTCTAATAATTGAATAATTACTTTTGTTGTTTATTTCTGTATTCATAAGTTCATCTATCTAGTTTTTATACTTTGGGTTTGTTAGTTACCATATATATTTTCATACCTCTGCATCATTTTTTCCCACTTTCTGCTTATACATTCAAATATAATACATTGAAATTTTTCTTTGCGTACACAAAAAGAATTTGATTCGAATAAAATATATGTGAGAACTGACAAAATATGTAGACGGTGGGAGCTTTTACTTGGTGAAGCCAAAATAATACATAACAGAAATTTTCACGTTTTGTTATATTAAGTATATGCTGTTGAATATAGTGGAAGATTAAGATAATGGTACACTTTAGTGAGGCAAATTCATAAACATTTTTGGTGCCGGCGGAGGCGGTATATGTTGCCGTTACAGACAAATACCTTCAGACCCAATGCAATTACACTTTGAAATACGAACTTACTCAAAGCATGTCTACATCCTAACTACGAATTGTCAGTGATTCAAAGATTTCAAATATACTAGAAACAAAATTATAATGATATGGGTGATTCTCCTAAACAAGCAATTTTATATCTTGGTCTCAAACAAGAGTCAAATACAGTGGCATAGTTCAATTAAGCTTTTGTAAAGTTTCCTTCAAGTTAACGACAATATGAAGCTGATAAAATTACATCGACAGCTTAAGTTAGATGAGGCTGATCCCTCTATACACTCAGAATGTCGCTCAAGCAGTGCTTATTTTGCAAATATTGGCAAGAGTGAAGATACTGCATTATAATTATTCAATGGTTATGCATTTTGACTAACAATAGCTCACTATTCAGCGTACCTTCACTGTATGATTATTGGGATGATGTACATGGCGTTTCAATGACCTGCTTGGCATCTAAACTTCGAGAGCAAGCTTCTAAGAAACCAGTGACTGAGGTCATTCCTTCAGATGCTTTACTATCTGATGCTGAGGTTGTTGTATGGTTAGACCTCAGAGAAGTAACATGTGAAGATATTAAAAGCATAGAGATGAGGCATGTTTCTGTTGCTAATAAAGAAGGAAGATATCAAGGTATGTTGCGTAAATTTGAGTGAATTGCGATTTGAACATGATCTGCCACTACTTTATTACTCACTCATATTTATCCTAATTGGTAGAATTGATTACCTTATTGATACATTTATTCAATAATTTGAAGACATTTTGTCCATGTTATTATGGTATTTTTTTTTGCTAACTATTGGACTGTTTTGGTGATATCGATGAATTATCATAGAATTATCGCGTGGCATCATCTCATAAAGACTGTGCTCCTCCTTATCATTTGCAGATGTTTCTCTTAGGTCTAATTTGTTCTGTTTTTTTAAGCTGTTGTTTCCTCTCAGGCGTCCAGTAACTATGCTAAATAGTTTTCCCTAATGACCATCAGTTCAGATGTTTTGGAGTATAAATCCTTGCTAAATGGCTGTTCATCTAATACAAGAGACAGAAACTTAAACTGAATTATCTCTAAACATTTCAACAAATGTGGTCACACATTCCACTATTATTTCTGTTGAGCTCTTGACACAACTTTTTTCTAGGTATTTGCCTTTGGTTCACTTGTACATTCCCAAGCATACGGACCGAGCCAGTAACACTATCCACGGAACCAGAAGAACCTCCTACTCATTGGAAACAGACAATTATTGTGTTACCAACAGAAGTACCTGTAGAAGTAGGAACACCTATAGCTTATGATCTTTCCTTGAAGCAATCTCTAGAAAACAGCAGAAGGTATGCTATGTTACTTTTTATTTTGTTCACTGCTTCCATTTAGTCGTCTTTTAGTTTTAATTTTCATATACTTGAAGTAATAAGTGTTGTGTACTTGTAATATAAGGTTTTTAAAACGGTAAATTTAGGTACATATATTTAAGCTATATTCATTCTAATATATACCTGTCCAGTTAATAGATAGAATTTTTCAATTGTAAAATGAATTTGGCGGCCATGTACCTAATCGCACAGGTTTTAGCCTGAGCTTTCTATTCCTTCAAGTGTCTTTTTAGTGTGAACCACTGTTTGAACTTTTTGTAATTGCGTAATAGTAGATATTATGCATGACATGACCAGTGCATCGCACTGCTGTTGAATTCATTTATCCATGTATACCTCTAGATGATACTAAAGTTATATTCGCTCTTCTTTTCGCCTTCTCTAAGTTCTGTTTGATTTGTGAAACCCTGTGTCCTACAAAACTTATTTTACTAGAGCACCATTTCATATCCAAAGTTCACATTTATCATGCGTTCTTGCTATGTTGTATCAATATATTTGCTAAATCAGGTATATGATAGAAGTAACGATGTTGGATCCTGAGGAGGTGGAACATCCAGAGTATTGCCTCTGTCATATGACCAAATGCATTTTGGTAAGAGCGATGTTCGAGAAATATGAGAAAAACGATTCGGAAGAGAAGGGAGATAAGAAGGAAAACATTCAATGTACAGAAAAAGAAAATGCATTGAAATTGGAGGAGAAAGAAGACTGCGAAATAAACAATGACGGAGAGGAAGATTAACCTAAAAAGAGGTTAGTATCATCAAAATACTTTCCAATAATGAATTTTGGTTTTATGTTCCGTTATTCAAATATTTTGCATTTATCTAAAAGATATAGAAAACCAGTAATTTTTTGATAGAAATATATTTTCTATTGTGTTGCCACAATCTGTCTTCTGTTGCTTAGTTCCAGACGTTATTGCGAGATTAAATAAATTATGAGATAAAATGAATGAATAAGAAATCTGAGCTTGAACCCGGAACTTTTGATTTAGTAGCCAAAAATAAGGTCCAGTGTATACTACCTAAACTATCGATCAGTAAATCTCTTTATTTCATACTGCAGACTGATCGATTATGGAGGATTTTTTCCCATATGCTATCTGTAAAGAAGTAATAGTTGAATTGAACTATTTTGCTAGTAAATCTGACACCAGCGACTCTGCCGAAAGTCGTAATTGAAATTATTATTGAATATAAAATAACGAATGCTTGCCGTCGTCAATGCTTTCCCTGACATTTACACAATAAAAATGTCTATATCAAACAAATACGAATAAAGCCTTTGCAAGAAATCCCTTCGATTTAACCTAAAAATATCAGTAATACGATCTATATGCATACGAGTAAAAATAAAGCTTAAAGCTTTCTTTAACATTCCATAATAAAAAATTGAACTTTTGATGTCCGTAAGCTTGAGACCGTGAATTATACAACGAAAATTGACAGTGTCCTAGATTGACATGCAAATTTCAGCCTGGAAATATTGATCTATGTTAACAACAATATAGCTTGTGAATATCTTAGCATTCATTTTTTGAATACAATGCGTCGGACTCCATTATGGCTATACTATTATAATTAAATAATGATATACTAATTAATAATAAAAAAGTAGTTGTTCACACTAAATAAACGCCCTCCAGAGATCCAGTAATTGTTGAACATATTATAATGGTCAAACTATTATATTTATGCAATCTCTATATGAACCACGTCTTTTTTTAAAAGTATAGCAGTATTTACCTATGAAATTCTATATATCCGTGGTTTGAAATTATAATCAAATCCCAAAAGCAGGCTTATAAACTTCACGGAGAAAGTTTTTATTTTGACACTCTTAGCGTTCAAATTGAAGCCTCTGGTCCAAAGATGATGCATAAAATCATTATTGGTGACAGTATTATAGTGCAAGGATGACTCCCAGCATCGGGTAAAGTTTCCGCGCGTATTCAGATTTTTTATACAATTCATTCATATTCGAAGCACGTTAGTGAGATATGTTTTGAATGACTATATAGAAAGTATGTTGATAAACGGTTATGATAGTATATTATCGCTAAATTGTTGCTGCTCCAAACTGAAAGTTTGAGATGTCAAAAAACCTTTTTCCAAACATTTTACGCGATCTTCAAACGTTTAATCACAACAGAAAACCGGGATTACATAGAATTTTTGAGGTAAACATTTGCATGTGATTTCTTAGACTTAACCTGTGTTCGTATCTCTGATTTATTATATTTTTCGCTGGCCGCTAATTGGAACCTGGAAACACATACGTACGGATGAATTTGTAATGACGTCTATAAAGTGCACGGAGAAAGAAAGAATTGTTAATTTAACACAACCATACCATACTCTTGTAGTTTGTTTAAAGAATACGGAATTTCCAGTGACTGTTTTTTATTGTAAACAACAACGTATGAAGTTAACTTTTTCAAATATAATTGTTTAGTAATGATATCTGCCTATTGCACCTTTCTGAGAAAGTGTATGTAAGATTTCCCGTCAAGTAAATTAATATTGTATATACACAATATTCGAGAGCAGTGTATAGCAATAAGAATATCTCATTATTCGTCCTCCGCTTTCGTGCCAAAACCAAACCTCATCTGGCGAATGAAGCCTGCTGGTGCTTTCTTAATAATTTATACGAACAGAGTGACATAGGATGTTTATAGTATAAAAACCACTGAATTAACTAAGTATGGTCCCAAATTACTATTTATTATATTTGGGCAACAAGTCATTATTCTTTTTTCATTAAAACCGGTCTAGTAGCTACAACCGTTATGGACCAAAAAAAATCAATGCATATTGGCATACAGAAGAATGCATTTCTCAGATATTCAAATAATTTACCAGTGACCATTGATAGAACAGATTAATATGAATGAAAAAATTTCTAATGTTACCGCTATTACCTTCGATTTCGTAGAGATGCCAATAGGCAGCACTACATTGCGCCAAAATTGGAGATAAATGTTGAAATGATTTTTTATTATGATAATTATTTACTTGCTCATGTGCAGGATGAACGTCAGTATTCAAATTCGCATATAGAAATTCTGAAAAAAATATGTCCTACAGAGGGACTCGAACCATGCATTTTCTGATTAACTGTAAGTTGGCATAGCGTTCGCCCTAGCCATAGACCAGTCTTTTTTTCGAGTATCCGAATGCAAATTTGAAATTGCGTATTATGCGCTGTAACAAAATTTAAGTAGAAAATCAATTGTAGTTTATACCAAAAATGAAGTGAATATTTTGAAAAATGTACTTCCTTGTGATTGAGTGCAGCAATAATGCACAGTCTCACAATTGGAAATTCGTTATAGATGTGATATAATTCGCCTGGTTTTAAAAGCATTGTCCACGGATTAAATGTATATTTATTTGTGAAACTTTGTGTACCATTTTTACAATTGATTCTTGATGACGGAAGAATTTCACCAAGTAAAAGCATTTCAAATCGACATACATTCACTTCTATCAAAAATATCATAGTTCACTTGATCCGTTAGTATAACTTTATGCGTGAATTTTATATCAACTGGCTTATCAAAACACTTTCTTCATTTTATTTGCACTTGCCGCCGATCAAAATCACATTCGAATTGTTGTAAAATATCTCTCGTTCAGCCAGCCTCGATAAAGCTCCAATGTACAAACTGAAAAATTACGTAGAGAGATAACCACAGGATCAGATTTTACATTCTAGTTGTTTCATTCGATTGTTCTAGGTCTCAGTACAAATTGGAAGAATACATTCCGCACACCAAGTGTAGATGTCACATATCCGCTTCAGGGCACAAAGCTACTTACCTTCAATCTTATATGATTAAATGTAACCACGATGATTCATCAATATATAATATTGTTATCCGTACTGTCGTAGTCGGGTAACCAGCAGTATATTTTATTTCATTGTAAAACAATGTGCATGAGATTTATTCATTGTAAACGTTCAAATATGTTTTAGTCTCCACTCTACGATTATGTTTCGAATAATAGAATGGGAATCTGTTGCTATCACAATAAATATACACTTTGTGAAGTCTTTATATATTTGCCTATATATATAAGGCACAATCATAATGCCGAACCCTGCCTGTTTTTTCATAATGCCTATCCGTAGTCTCTAGCAGTCTAGCTTATTCTATGGCTGAACAACAAAAGAGCAATATTAAATCCTTTTCTGAGTAACTTTTACAGTTTACGTTTTTTATATACGTGTCCATTTGGCTATAAAATATAATCTCTGCTAGAATATTTAATTTCAATTAACGGGTTGCCAAGCTTTTGTAAAAAAAAGTACGTCCAACCTTAGACTATTTAACAGAGAAAGACACCATTCTTCAACATTTGATATAATAATACAGAAAATTTTGAATAACAATAACAATAACTGTTGAATACGAAACATAAATTAATCATGGCAACACTGCTTCAATGTCTCAGTGTCACGAACTACGAAAATGCAAGTTTTCATTCTTAGTTAGCTATCCAGTGTTGATTAGTTTGCTGTGAGTTCGTTTTTTTATTGTTGAGCTTTGTGTGTGTGCATTTTTGAAAAATACGTAAGCAGTGTTAGTGAACCTTTTGAATATGTCCTAGGCGAATAAATTTGAATTTAATATGTTCTGTCGTGTCATATAAACGTGTCATTGTTTCATGATAAATATATTTAAATAAAATTCTTATTTTATGCACATAATGATTAATCCAGCTTTGCAGCTGGGTATTGACTTGATACGCTACTTAAATTAAATTCAAAAAGAACTGCTGATATCAGATACAAAAAATGTCCACTTGCGTAAAAATACGCTTCATAATTTTCTAGGTAAAAATCAAATCAAAATAATTTTTCATTTTAGTTTTCCAAAAAAGCCACAATTCTTGGAATGTAAGATCTTTAGAACTTTCCGAAGTATGCATAAATATGATCAGATCATTTTAATGCTGATATAATTACTAAACCCAACAGAAATCGGCAACAAAGACTTTTACAAGGATGAGGCTGTATCTGTTCGATTTATTTGGGCACCATAAATATGGAATGAAAATCCAATTCAGATGTTGAAATTGATTGTACAAAACGTATTTATTATGAAATTATTTGATTTATCCAAAATGAACATGTCGAAGTATAAATACAAAAACAGTTTTGTTTAGGTATGAATTAATTAGATTTTTTTAACACAGTTCAACGTTTTGTGAATATTTTACTATATTAGTCACACAATTCTCTTTTAGATATATATTTCAGGAAATGTGTAGTATGTTTTCATGATAATTGTACATACTCATTATTGAAGGCACGACGTTGGTCGTCTGCTCAAAGATTTTTGTATTCATACATATGTATAAAGTATAACCAAATATATGAATACTCGAAGTTCGTGCATCGTTTCATAAATTCTATTACAATTGATTTTTCATATCATTTATTAGTGCAGTCTACTTTGCTCATGTTTTTTATGGCTATAAACCGTTCTTACGTTATTTGTTTGGTTTATTAATATGTGAAGTAAAAGCCAACAAATATAATTTTGAGTAAATCAGAAATCATATATAATATATTTAATTTATATGTGTTGTTTTTTCCTTTACTACCAAACGTTTAAAGGCTCTTGGATCCATTCAGAAACTCGGAAATTGGGTACCACATGAATTTACGCCAAGAGATGTGGAAAGGCGGTTATGCATGTCTGAAATGTTCCTCCCGCGCTATAAAAGAAGAGTTTTTTGCACCGAATTGTGACTGGTTGTGAGAAATGGATTCATTACGGTAATCCGAAACAAAAAAAATCGTATGTGAAGCCCGGCCACCAGCAAAATCAACGCCAAAGCAAAATATTCATAGCGCCAAAGTAATGCTTTGTATTTGGTGGGATCAAAAGGGTTTCCTGTATTATAAGCTGCTAAAATCGGGTGAAACGTACACAGGAAAACTCATTAAACTGAAGCTAGCAATTAACGAAAAAACGGCCAAAATAAGCAACCAGGCACGAAGCCATAATTTTCTATCATGACAACGCTCGGCCATACCGGTTAAATACTATTTGGCAAACAGTGGATGGGAAGTTTTGCCTCACCCGCCTTATAGCCCAGACCTGGCCCCGATTTCTATTTGTTTAGATCGATGCAAAATGCGCTCACTGAAATACGCTTCACTTGAGAACAAAGCATCAAAAATTGGTTGGATTCGTTTTTGGCTTCTGGCGCGGAATTCATCTCTTACCCGAGAGATGGGAAAAAGTTAGTAACTAGTGATGGTCAAAATCATAACGATGTTGATATTTTCGTCATAAATTTTTTTGTTAATAGATATTTACTGTTTTCTACTAGTTGAAAAATACAGTTCTATCGAATATTTGGTTGAATTTCACAATTCACGTTATAATACATCAAATAAATTCCGACCAAAAATTAGTTATTTGATGCTTTACCAGTTTTAGAAAGTTAGAATGCATTTTTATTTCAAATTTAAATTTTCGATCCGGTAATATATAGTTCTAAGATAATAAAACAATGGGTGGGGTATTTTCGAACCCACCAATGCATCGACGATATTTTCAAGATTAGTTTGAGTGCAAAAAATGCCACTTCACAACTAAGAACCCTTTCTGATATTATTTCGAGTACTTGGCTACTTCGATTATTTCGGGATGTACTTTCATACAAGCTTACACCTACTTCGATATGTGATCCAACTCTCATATTTTATAAATATATGCAATTGCCTATATTATGTCAACTATAGAACGTTCAAAACCTATTATATGAATCTTGCTTTATTTCAAATTAATACACGGGAGGTGAATTTATTCATTTTAATACAGTATAAAAGTTAGTCAAGTAAGATCAATTTTTTTAGATATGATACTTAGCTATTAAGAATACTACATTTCACACAAATCATATAATAAATGTGTAGTCGCATGTGAGAGTTTTTAGACTTAGAAAACAATATTTCACTATTTTCTTAAAAGACTGAAAATAGTAACAGATAATACCAATGCTCACTTTACAATGTTTGATTTAATAATCTTCATATGAGTATGTTACTAACCAACAAAAACTAATTATCTGAAGTCATATAAATATATTATTCATGTTATCATCTACACAGTTATCATTTAGCTACTCCTAGTACTACTGACTATAGGAGGAACTGTAATGGCACTGCCGTCATTGTGATCAGTGCTCTCCTTCATTTCAAATGCACTAATAAGTACATTTATAGCCATGACTACAATGTTGAGACACAAGATGATGTTGTTAGCTTTGTTTGCGTTATCTTGATGGTTTTCCTTGTTTATGTCCAGTCTGGATCCTAGTAGAACGCATAGGATGGCTTGGAGGACCTTTGCGGTGGAGTGTGAAAAATAAAAATAATGCAAAATGAAGAAAAATAAAATAACAAGTTTGCTTAAGAAAAAAATAGCAACTGCACAACTCCTAAAAATACCTCACATTCAAATGAAAAACTGGTATATCTTGATCTGTAATTCCGAATGGAAAACATTTCAACTCATATTTATAGGTTTATCATATTTTCTTCTGACTACTAGATGAAACCACATACGAATGAATTGATTACATTATTGTCATTAATATTTATGACTGCATCTATGGAAACAGTTTTATTTTCAAAGAAGATCTTACTATGAACAAAATTGTTACCCTAGAAACAATCATAAATATTAATGCATTTATAATTCTAAAATCTTCTAATTCATTTTTGTAGTTTGAAGTCTATCGAGGCAGCCGAAACGTTATTAAATATATTCATTCATTCGTATGTGGTTTTTTAATTAGCGACCAGTAGAACATGTTATGAAGTAGAGAGACAATACATAAACTTCAGAAGTTATTTATAGGTATTCAAACATAATACTTATGTAAATAATAGTTCTGTTTGCATTTATATTTTTACGTACTCTCGAATAATTTTGATTGGAGGAGCTGAGGTGGTACGAGTCGTTGGTAGTTTCTTATAATATTTATTAGATATATATATATATATATATATATATATATATTATTAAGTTCATTCAGTAGCTTGCAGTGCTTAAATATGAAAACAAAATATGAATAAACGACGAGTGTAAAACTAAATCGAAACGTTGTACCAAAACGCTCTTTGAGCTCCCAATGTACAGTCAATAACATGGTATTACGAGCATCAAGATTTATAGTTCCTTCAGTCAGAAAATGTTTGATCTCAACGGGTTGCATCACTTTGAAAGCCTGGTAGCGAGGTTTTGTGGATTTTTTACTTAACTAATGTTATAGTTAGTAAATCTTTATAGAATATTATTTGTGAACAAAGGCACCGAAAAACTAATTTTTAAATGTCGGCAGTCTGTCAGCGTATATTCAAAATTTCATGGCAGTATCTTAGATTAGGTCAAAATAAAAACGTTTATTAAATTTTTTTCAGAATGGATTATCCACATCCAAGATTAACAATGGACTTGAATAAGTGCAGTGACTATGATCCTATATGCCTGTGGTGCTGATGATACTGCCAATAGTCGAAAAATCCCAGTTCAGATTCTGTAAATCCCATATTTATTGGGCAGGGCTAATGCTTCTAGAAGTACAGATTTCGGCGGTCTTAGTACAGAACGTATTCCAAATGTTTGGAGTATGTTCTCCAGGAAGAAACCTACAAGCATGTCATAGTGCACACGCGCGATGTGTCATAAACGGAAGCTGTCAAGAATGCAACTCATTCTTGAACACTCAGATCGTAAACCTAGTTACCGTACTGAGACCCTACAACAACTAAATTAGTCCACGTCCCCGCGGCAACTGAAGTTACAGGCTAGCGTAATGCATATTCAGGGTACTCACCGCCAACAAGAATAATGTTTTCTTAGACTTCTGAAGTCCACCTTTGAAGGAATGTGATGTTGACAATACGATATAAGGGCCACTACCTTCAGTGTTAGGACCTTAGATCAGATCATTACTCCAATCAAAAATCAACCATTCGATAACGCCGTTTATCTATTCTACTAAAAGACATCGCGGCAACCTGAATGTTTCTCTTGAAACAGAACACTTCTTTGGCTTTGCTTTTTCTTTTATTACACAACGAAATACAAGCATACACATTGAAGGCATAAAGTTTTTTTTGATCGATAAAGGCTTAAATAAAAAAAGGTATTTGTAAGCGATGTAACCCACCAAACAAAATGTGTCTCTTAATTTCTGTGGTATTTTAGCTGACTGGAGTACAATACACTTGAAACATGTATTCATCACCATCGTCATGACTGTTCAGGTGCTTCAGATGTGTTTACGAACATGACATGACATCTGTCAGAATCGACAGTTTATACAAAACTGTCGAAATCGTTTTAAAGCAGCTCTAATGAAGCTACTAGAGGATGCATTCAAATAGATGACAAATGAATACCGATTGATCGATATATAACCCACGTCAACAACCCACTCACATTCAGTCTCCTCCGCTTGTAGACTAATCGCAGCCTTTTTTGTGTGATGATTTAATTGCCATGCTTATCTATTTCACTGTTCGTCAGTTTTGACAAATAGCTCAGATTATTCGAAGGATATTTTGGAGATTTTGTCTATTAGATCAAGGATTTTTTCCAACATAATGCTAGCATGTACAATGAATTCACCAGGTCCTACAAGACTATCAGTTCAGTTCCATTTAAATGTGATGTCATGCATTTCGGAAAATTTGTGTATTTTGTCGATTTCATTCAGTGTCAAGTTTCAAAACATCAATAAATCATGTTATGCAGAGAAGTACTTATTCATCGATATTGTCTATATTGTCTGTCACAACTTTCAAAGTTCTTCCCTTTTAAGCGTCGTATTATCACTATAAGGCACGGCAGGGTCAAGACCGAAATTCATTTTGATGACGTCACAAAACAAAGCTCCAGTGACAAAAGCCAATGAAATATGGTGTAAAACCCAAGTGATGACAGTCAGATTGTCATCTTCTTGACTTGCTAGGATCGAAACGATCAATGCCAAGAAAGCTGCAGTCACCTGGAGGAGGAAAATTTCTATCAGTAACTGATCATTTAACTTCATCATATACATATATTCATAACATTCTGCATTTCAATGATCTGCTATTTCTTAGCATGCCATTCTAGGATTCTAAAATCATTAAAAACAAGATTTTTGAGATTAAATTTTTTACAAGTTTCTGCTTGTTTCCAGTAGCGATTAACGATATCATTGTTAAATTGTACTTCAGGAAGTAGTTCCAATAGGAAAAACACCCATTTAAGCCCGTACCACAATCTATTAGCTGTCATTATTTTAATATTTATCACACTTTAACCCCTTCCCTCTTAACTCCCGAAAAAAAAACCTCGGTAGGGGTTTGAACCTACCTCAAGCCGAAATCAGGCATACGTGAATGTGCATCGTGATACATATGCAGAAACACTACCAACTATTTGTTGACTCGCACATATAAACCACAGTTAAACACCTGCACATTCGAAAAAAATCGATTATGCACTATTTGGCGATCTTTTAAAAGCTGATACAACCTAAGGAATAGCATTAAGAAATATGAATCCAAAAATACTTCTGAATAGGTAGGTATTAAATTAAACCGCTCTTAAGTCCAGTTGATTCGTAGACTTTTATTGATGGCGACGAAGAAATGTGACTTTTCAATAATATGTCTTTAGAGATGAGATAGCACAAATGTAAAATATTCATCTTATTTGTGCTAACTACCTTTAGAAGTTATGACTGAATCGGGAGCATCTAAGAGCCTCAGAGGTTGACTAGCGTAATCCAAGCCAAACCCTGATATCATAATATTAATAATCGAAATTAAAAAAATTAAAAGGAGTATGATATCGTTCAAAACGATCGCCGTTCTGTGGTCTTTGGTTTTCTTTATGTTCAAGCCTCCTATTATTACAAAAAAGATCGCCACCACAAACTGAAATAAAAATATTCTTCATGTTATATAGGTACTAAAGAATTGTTAGGCAATTGGTAGACAACGTCGATATCTCAAAAGCATCCTTATGCTGGCTTCCCACGGCCCGTGTTTTTACAGGCCGGGCCGCGCCACGACGAGAAAACGGGCGGCGCGTAGATCGGAACGGACTTCAGGCGGACCTCTTCCCACGGCGTGTTTGTGCCCGAGTAGCTTTTCAAAACCAATCAGCTTTTTACATATTTTTGTATTTACTGCTGTTCAGGGTTGGTGATTACCATTGGTGATTGCTAACAACATTGTGAAAGGGCCACTCTGGTTTATAAATTTCATGAGCACCACTTCCAGTCTTCGCAGACTCCTTAATTTTACTCCTTAATTTTCGGCCCGGCCTGCGAAAACACGGGCCGTGAGAAGCCAGCATTAGGGGGTACAATGCCTATAGAATTTGAAATTATTTTTCAGAACTACGAATAGTGTGAGTTGGCCAAGAATCCATAAAAACAGCGAACGTAGCACAAGCAGTGAAACAACTAGGTGAAAAAGCAACGTCCACAAACATATAAATCAGCTGTAGATAAACCAACAGGGCATATTTAATATAAATCTCATCAAAACCAATCACTATCGTAGGATCAACACTACTGAGAAAGGGACTAGATTATAACATGATACCAGTAGAAGTTCGAAATTTGAATATCAACGCCGTTTTAAGCACTTGCATCAAAGTTGCTCAGGATAAGACAGAATAATCTAAATGTAGGGTGCGAAGAATTTTGGAATTTTGTTGGTGAATCAAAGAGAGTTTGGCTAGTGTGAATAAAATAATATCTAATTAACACCTAGTAATCTGTAAAAAATACATTCAGAATGGCTGATGATGTATGGATGGATCACCACTGAATACTTTGCGATGATATTAAGGTCATACGCAGATAATCACATTCGTTTTGCCGAAAAATCGAGGAGACTTCCATAGCTAGCAACAATAGCATGTTTAGTAGATCTAGCGCTGAGATGAAGCCTATATGGCACTAAATAATATGCAATCAGTCGACTGCTTTTGGAGCGAATAGAACCAGCCGCGAAGGACACATCATCGTAGCAGTGAGTACACGTCAACACCACCAACAGCATAAGCGATAGACAGCGTCGCTGAAGGGGGCTGCCTGGTAGGGTAGATCAGAAGTGTAAAAATAGCAATAAAAAGAGCGTGTTGCCTGTTGTCGCTGATCTGAAGACGAGATGAGAACTCACAAATTCTATATACAAGATTGGAGCAATGCTTTTGATACTAGAAACACAAAATGTGTGCAATTTCGGAAATACATCGTTTTTGTGTTATCAACAATTAGCTTTCTGACAACAGTAGTAACACCTCGTCACGTTTTATGTATTACAAATTAGTATGGTAATGTTTTTTCCACTTAAAAAAAAAGAAAAAATATAATCCCATTTTCAAAATCAAATCAACGGCTTTCACCGATTGATGTAACATCTGGAGCATCAAAGACAGCGTACTTGGCAATAGATGGATCAAAACAGGAAATCAAAAGGTTTAAAATTGTAATAACAAAGGCCAAAAGCGTAGTGACGTGATTTAGGAAGTTCGCTGTGGTGTGGTAGCTTTCAATCTCCAGTCTGCAGTCTCTCAGGAAATGTAAAGTCAAGCATAAGATTCCCACTAAAACCTAATTGGAATGAATTATATATGTGTATTTGTTTCACAATAAGGAATTCTTCAACACTTGGAATAAAATTGCTCAAACATGTAATAGGCGTTTCAAATTAATCAAAATTGCATTTTATCTTCAATTTCGGACTATGGTTGTAATCGGGAAAAGATAAAATTTTGGCAAAGTCTACAGTGCGAGCAATAGGGGCTCTAGAACGAATACTCAGATGAAGTGACATTCGTTGACGTTTATTATTCTTACCAATTTATGGAGAATAGCATTATGAATTAGAGACCAGAACAGTTTCCAGGCATTGAATCATATTTCTTCTGTGGCAACAGCATGGTGTTCAAATTAATGAGGACATCGAAATGATTCTCGAATGGAGATCTACAAATGGACTCCAATTCAACAGATAGAAGACTCTGACAACAAACTTGACAAAGATATCACATGCTGGAAAGCCTGCCGCTAGCGGTGGAGGGACTGCCAATACTTGAGTCATCTTCCAATAAGCTTCTGTGAATTGACGTCAGCAACGTCATGTCCTAGCACGATCATGTTGCCAACTTTGCAAGGCCAGCAGCCCAGAAGCTCGGGTTCTCTTTCGCTCCAGAAAATTGTATTCAGTGGAAGACTCAGATCAGACCATCGCTCACATGTGCGGGGATATACTCTTAAATAGTCTGGATACAATTACTACATCGTATTTATCAATTATCAACAAATTATACTGATTAAGGATGATTAGAATTTGTTAATTTACGATACATTTCCAAAGACTTATTTAGTTTCAAATTATGAACCCGTCAATGCTCATTTTAAAATGGTATACAGATCTAAATTCATCAACAACTATGTTTCTACTGTTAGTAACAGTGCAACCAAATGTACATTACATGTCCCGCCATGATATTAAAATAAGGTTTCCATCATTGTTTGAGCATTTCACACTTCTAAAGGCGTACCTTCGGATATTTGAGAATGACTTAAGTCCAAAATGGAACATGATATCCTTTGAAAACAACCTAACCTAGGTTTGAGCAGATTTTCGTCCATTGATCGTTTCCGCATTTTGTTCAAAATAGCCTGCAATCGGTCTGACCACCTGAGCTATCTGGCCACTTAGCCTAGATGTTAGAAAATGTATGTAATTTAAATTTTTTGACCAGAGCATTGAATTTCTCAATCCAATCCATAGTTTCGCTATTTTTACCTTGGTTTGCAACCTAAAATCACCGGAAAACCGCTTTTCTATAATTTTTCAGCGATATTCAGAATTATCATAAATGTTAAATACTTTAATAGAGCAGAGGGTTTCTAAAAAAAATCTGTTTGTTCGAGACTATTGAAAACCTTAATTTTTTACTTTGCATAGCCTCTAGTCTAGCTAAATTGAGTAATATGTGCGCGCGAGGCTACTACATGCTTCGGATATGGAACAGATTAACTGCGATGTGTAAAAGTCAACTTCTACTAACTAAATCCATACTACTGAAATCCGCGCTATCATGCCAAGAGAGTTCAGGTGATGAGAGCAATTTTGGAGACAGCACTGGTCATGGGCTTAAGTCACCCAAACTGACAAAAATATAATACTAACTTGTAGGATGATAGACACTATAATGAGTGTCAACATCAAAGTGTAGAACTCATGCTTTTCACCAACTTGAAGCACGTACTTCAACTGCGAAGCATTAGCCGTTAGCAAAGCTACATCAAGAAGGCCTTGAGCTATAGTTTTCTTCGTGGCATATTTGTTAACATCCAGAGATTTCTGGAAAAAATACATTTGGAATTAATAAACTTCTTATGTGGTCGAGCAATCAAGGAACATATAAACGATTAATGAATGATCTATTTTATTGGATTGCATCCACACTTTAAATTTAAAACTGCCCAGAATATCTGTTACGTACAATAAAAGTTAATATAGTGCGTATAAGTATTTTAAAGTAGGTGTGAACTCTCATTATTTAACACGTAAATGAGCGGGGTAGTATTCTTATCACGAAAAATTTTCAAAATACAAAATCAAAATTGTGTTGTTTCATAACATATACATTCCTCAAAACCATGTTACTCATTTACATCGGTTTGTCCGGTCATCCTAAAACGAGGAAGGTGCGTTATGATTTTGATTAAAGATGCTAGAATTGCAAAGTGTTATACTTTTAATCTATGTAACATTTTTGGGAGCAATTTGCCAATTACGATCACAATGAACAGTTTTTCATCCTCAGTAAACCGGAAAGTATATTAGAATCGCAAAGTTTGGAATTTAACGTATGTTTTCTTGATGTTACATAACATATACAAACAATCATGTCACTCATATCCGTTAGTTGGTTTGTCTGACTGGTGTCTGTCGTCTTCGCGGTAATACCCTTCTATAACTCGGAAAGTAGATACAAGCTTTAGTCTTGCTAACGTTTTCATGAAAAATTACTACCTAGAGTTTTACATAAAGTACGAAGAAGCTTTACAGTTTTTGGGCAAAAAAATGACCAGAAATGGTGAATATAGAAAAAGGCATTATCTATTTTTCCTGTTTCGAAAGTCCCTGATCTTAAAAGCTTTGTGTTACCATCGAATTCCGATTTTTTTGACCAAAAAAAGCTTCATAATTTATTTATTATTCTTATTAAGTAACTGAAAAATAATCATCCATCATTGGCTTCTGTATAGCTGTGAAAGTTCTGATCTGATACTGCTAGAACAAGGACAAAAATCCTTTGAAGAGTTTTCGAAAATCAGTCCAGTGGAGGCAGAATAATACGAAAACTATGTTTAGGTATAACAAAGTGCAATACATGTCTCGGTATATCTTGAGCATCACTCTGTCTTAATATAGATGCTCCGTGGTTGACACGTTTACTATAATTTGTCTTGCTTCTGTTCTAACTACTGCATTTCAACTCAATAAGGATAATAAATAATCACGAAGGTGCTATTTAATCTTTAAAAATTGTCCCTAACTAGGTCGACTCTTATTTCACGTTGCAGTGGTATCAGTTTGTTTGAAATTTTGATCGGATATCAAAACTGTTAATCTACTTGATTAAGTTTTGGAAATTTTGTAAAAATGAAAAATGGTCAGTATCTCATAAGATATTTGAAGTTCTCCAGCAGATATTTTCAGATATTTTTCAGTTTGATTTCAAAAGAGCATCAGTTTCAAAATCCGATCCCAAGATTTATTATTTGACGACATTTTTTATCTACGTTAACAGTACAGATCAACTTATATAAAGAATGACTTCAATTGGGTTTTTTAGAAGGAGCTACCAGCCTTTGTTCCCCGATGGTTACAGTCTACAGCGGTTTGAGGTCAATGTGAATTGATATTTATCCTCGCGCCATCTTGCATGTCAATTTTCCACAGCAAAGTTATTCCGTTGCAACAAATCATAAAATTTGAGTGGATGAAGAAGTTAAGTATTCTACTCTAAAGTAAAAAAGTTTGCATCATTGAATAACAACATTCCCAACGTATAAAGGTGCCACACGGCGTGTGGAGTGACACGCCTGGACTGTGAATTACCGCCACACGCCCTGAGAAAGGGCTGACGCGAAGAGGTTCACGTGGCGTATTGGGGCCCGTCAGTAAATTTGTTCATTTCAAAGGGAACTTCTGACAAATATTGACAGATATTTAAGTTTTTTTCTTGATGTCGACAAACGGGGATGAATTATAGATGAAATGAAGATTTGATATAATTTCATAATAACCTGTTATGAACAGTATTCTATAGAATATCATCGCACTATGGTTGGCGAATCATTAAAAACATGTATGTTTACAGAAAAAAACTTAACCGACGATTCGGGTGTCTCCCCAATTGATAACACACAAACCACAGGTTTAATAAGTTACCTACATTATTCTATAGGGAGAATAAAAAAATGATGACTGTGAAGACATTCATGACAAAAATTACAGTACGAATGTTAATGAATAATTTGTTTGTTTTTTGGCATATTCATTCGTGCTTCTTGTTATACGTAAAAATTACTTTTTGCTAAAAGTGGCAAAGAAACTGTGTAGACATTATGAACCTTTCATCTTCGATTGACAGCGGGAAGAATCGAGTTTCAATGGAATGGAGCTATTTAATAAAAAATGATGGTTCGTCGAATTAGTTGTGCAAAAGATTAGAGTTATATATTACAAAATTATGATGCAGAGAGAAATACACTTTATTACTTTATAATGAAACTAGAATATATACTCACAAAAAACCTTAAATTACCCCCAATCTGGTTTTTCCTTTCATTCTCACACATTTTGTTATGGCATCACACACGCACTACATGTATACAAAAGCGGCGTTGTAATACCAACCATCGCAATGCTGAATAAAATAAATTGCCTTTTTTGAATGGCTATAATAGCGATTGCCATACTATATTATGATAATGTTGATAATTAAGTGCACTTGTGTAACGTTATATGAATCAACCATGCAGTATTTTCTTTTCCTTTGTTTGATTGCTTGATCTAATGGGTACACAAATTGGTGAATATACCTCAGTATTTTTATTTTGATACAACATGGATAATACGTTTTTTTATTTCATCTGATTTTAAAAAGTTTTCGTCGTGTTTTTACGTCCCATGCAAAAGAAATGATATCTTAATATACCGTTTTGAAATATTATGGTGCTTATATCATAATAATGCATAATTATACATTCATTATATTATTAGTTACCGTTATTAATTCCCACGCATAAGCACTGCGATCTCGAAAATACAAAAATATCTACAATCTACAAAAATCTGGTGTCAACTCCAGTTTTCGTTTTTGTATTTGTATGTTTCTCGATTTCATTCATACCTTGTGAAAAAAATAGTGTTAGATGTTAATCTAACTGTAAAACTTTATTTTGGTACATTATTTACGGCCTGATTATTTAAGGGCGTAGTAAAAAGCATAAAAATTTGAATTATAATTCAATTTCAGTTTTTGAATTTTAAAGGTAATATGCTTCAATATACGGAATTACTCCATTATCTACATAGCCCTGATGAATATTCCACACATCTAAAATATCAACCCTATCAATCAAGCAAAGATGTTTTATTCAATATTTCACTTGAAAGCAACGTGAATAAAAAGTGTACCACTTCCTCTTTACTAATCATATGTATGTTGCTCGAAAATAGCCTCCCATAAGTAGTTTAAAAAACTGCCTTACTAATATAAATTTACGAAGAAGCCTCTTGAAATTATTACTAACTTTAATATACTTGAGAGTGATTTAAATCGAAAAAGAAATTCTTATAATATAGGAAGTACGGTGACACTAATTAGCTGCATTTTTAATGGAATTGAACTGATATTCAACCTGAAGTTAATATAATGCTATTTTATTACCAGATTTTGGTGCACAGTCGATATAAAATTTGAAATAAGGACGATATTGAAGCTTTGACAAATAATGTTATTCTATTTTTCACGATCGAACTATAATTTTAGGACATAATAAAAAATTATTGAGTCCAAAATTTGTATTGCGATTATTCTGTAAAAAGATCCTAATTATTTTGGAACACAATTTCATTTTTAGGATGATTTTCCGGTTTCTGATCATTATATATATTAAAAAAATCGAAAGGGCATTTATCATTGAAGTATAGCTAGATTTTGTATTGTTTTCTTTATTCTAATGGGAGGCTTCGTAGTGGAATCTATCTATACGTCTGTCTATTTACTCTATGTCTATACAGATTGATCTTAAAACGCTACAAACTATAACTCCCAAACTGCTGAGGCACACGTTGTTGAACAGCCCATTAGACGACATGTTTTCCAGTTGAATGGAAAGAGTTCAAGGTGTTCCACCTGACGAGAATGGGCTGGAGATTTACCATGGTAGAATCTATAGCAGGCGTCACCAGTTTCGTATGTGTCCGTTTTGTACTCCCTACTTTACTGTAGCGGCTCGTCTTCCCTACACAAACGAGTCATAGCTCGGAACTTTGAAGTCTAGGTGGAAAACCTGAAGGGTTGAGAACATATACAGAAACAGGAACCATTTGCCACCTTATAGGATATTCACCCTGTTACAATAAAGCAAAAAACCACCTTCTAAACTAAATCGGCGGTCCTCCATTTGATGACCCCTGAACTATAAAATAGGGATGTATTCAAATCAGGGCCGCTGCCGCCCACTGTGTATAACCTTGGATAGGAGGATATCACAAACCTCGTCAAGTTTTGATATCAAATTCATTATTTATTTTCTATTATTACCTTGATTATTTCCGACAATGCTTGACCGTCATTTGTGTCTCTTCTTGTACCTTCTTGTCCTTGATTTCCAATGGTTTGATTATTATCTGTGTCTAACATGTTTCGGAACTAATACAGTAATCATGCAAATAAACGTGATATACTTCGATTTGCTTGAGCTGCATCGATATGGATCTTCATTATCAATTGGATGAAGTGCCTATTAATCTGTTTATCTAACTATTATTAGTTGATATTTTTACATATTATCGTCACCAAGATATTATACGCTTGCTACGCAACCAAAATATGATTAATATTGAACATATTTATTTTCTGTTTCGGAGGAACGGTAACTAACAACACTTAGATTCCATTGGTCCCTTTGTACGTCCTCCTTAGGAGTTGCTCAAAACTGGGTGTTCAGCCCAGGAAAAAGTTTTTAGACTTGTTTGTGCTTGTATGTTGTAGGATGTCCTGTTAAGAGCAAGTTGAGGTTTGACAAAATAATAGAAAACAAATGAAACACGGTATTTTCCATAGCCTCGTTATTCAAAAATAGTATTAATTTAAAATTAATAATCAGATTAAATCATTGTAATATGACTAAGTAAACTAATAATAAACTATACATATATACTAGATGTTATTTTTTAAACGCTAAATATTGCTTTTGTCATTATTTATTGTCCATTTGATTAGAATGCAGTTATCTGCAGTAAAAGTAGTTGTTGAAACAGGAGCGGGTCAAGGTAGAATGTTAGAGTAAATGTCTTATAGACTTTTAATGTGACGATTTGTCAGAATCGCTTAAAAGGTACACCAAGCGTATAGAAAAATATATCGCGTGCTGTTATATGAATACAAAGCTTCAGTATTACTCTGCTGTCACTGAATAGATATATGAAAACGTATGACGTACCGAGGTAAACACTTTGTTTATAACTTGGATATATCTACACAATAAAACAACATATTTTGACTACAAGCTACAAAGCTGTTTTTGTCCTTGTCACGATAGTAGGCTATTGTCCGAGATTTATCAAAATCCGAAAAGTACTTTCCAAATTATAGAGGAGGGCAAGGATTCCGGACAGAGTACAAACAGACAGACAGACGGAAATGAGTGACATGGTTTCTTGAGATGTAGGTATATGTCATGAAACATGAAAATATAACATTTCGAATTAGAAATAAAAAAATGGAATTAGACAATTGGCGTGGAAAGTATAAACAACTCAACGATATTACTTACGCCGGGTATGTGAACGTTCACACATATAGGTAAATAAAAAAAGTCGATAATGCATCTGTACCGTATTTGTGCAAGTTGATATGAAAATACCAAGTGAGGCACAGTTTGATGTTGACAGTCAAAACGCATGTGGATACAGTTCATAAGCTATATAAATTATAAAACATAATCATATTCATATAGGAAAAATTTGAAGCCTTTTCTCATATCAATATTACTTACCGATATAGCCCTTGCACTGGGAGATACAGACATCTTGTTCTCTTAAATCTTCCACATCAGATCAAGTATTGATCAATTCTCCAAGCACTTGTATTCCACATAGTAAGAAACAACAAGTACCTAGCACTGGATCAAACGATCCGCATGATTTGAAGTCAAAATTCGTTCAAATTAAATTGTATAATAGGTAAAATGATTCAAGTGAACAAAAATAAACGACTTCCGGTCGCAGACGACTGCGATGACACAATAAGCGTATGGTTTGTTGTGATTGTCAGTTGTTTAGGAGACGGAGTGTTACTGATTGCAACAGAGGTTATTCTCCGGTTTCTGTTAAAAATGATGCTTGTGAAATTGACGATGGCATTGAAAGATGATCATTATATTTGTAACCTAGACATGTTAATCATTGCATCTTAATTAGAATAATGCATACAATCTATACGTAATGAATAAGATGCTCATAAAATCTTTAGACCTACAAAGCAGTTACGTACAATATATGAAATACTCATTTGAACAGCACAGAAAATAAAAATGATATTGAGAATTTCTCTGACAACAAGGTGACAGCGGCTTTTGTAGTCGTGCCAATCTAATGCTCAAAAATATTAATTTTATCAATTATAGAGTTAAGAAGTTTCGCCAGTTTAGAATATCGAAAAAAAAATTCGTTTTTCAAAAGTCATTGAAAATTGCCGTTCTCATTGAATAACCCCATAACTATATGTATGATAAGTAAACAATAATGGAATACAAAAATGTACCATTTTTTGCTGGAAAGGTCTTAATTTTTCTGCGATAAAAATCGGGTGAGATATTACTTTTGGAATTAAAATGTGTGAGTAGGGACTACCTTCCTCGAGCGCTTCAACCTAAAAATACATTTCACGACCCATGCCCATGCTAGAGGGAAGTATTGTAATCGCGGAAGTTTCGAAATCAAGATATTATGTTTTCTCAATGTTTCACAGCATGTATATCACAAAAAACCATGTCACTCATTATAAAGGTCTGTTTGTACTCTGTCCTGTAATCCGTGCCCCCTCCATAGTAGCGCAGTGGCAGGAGGTAATTGAGCATGCAGATGTGAGGAGCGAATTCTGCCAATGGATTTGAGCTTAGAATAGCTCGAAGATAAAGGATATGAATCTTACCCGACCAATTTTTGGTCCAATTTTTATTAACCATCTCCCTCCTTATTTAAATAGGAAATCAATGGAATGTATGATACAAAGTTATTTTAATTATTGTTTGATGGGTATTTTTCCGAAGGAATGTTTGTACTGTAGCCCTTGATAAATGGAAATGCTAAGCATCCGAAGTGCATATTACTCCCATTAAATTAAAGCCGAAACATATGTTTTCGGAGATCAGTTTATATCTAAGTTCAGCGCTTCATTTTCGTTTGCAAAAAAATGTGTAAACTATTCCTATCTGTCTCAGTTATTCATTATTCAGGTATCCCAAATATGTAAGGGCTGTTTGTACAAAACTTTCAGATACAGCCTTCAAACATTTTACTATATCTTTAAAAAATCATGTACTGAAAGGGCGGGGAATGCTTGGTAGGAAGGTTTTTTTTGCTTTTCAGGGTTTTCGGGGTGTACTCGTATGTCCAAATGGGCGCAAAGTAAGGAATTTGGCATAGGTGCCATAGTTACTAGCTACGACACTCAATACCACATATGGCGTTGAGTAGGTCGATTTTTGGAAAATATCGATGGAAAGAAAAAAGCTAACAGTCTGAACTTTTTCCAAAAGATTGATTTTTTTATGTCGTACTAAAATCAAATTTTATTATAGCACAATAAAACGCAATGAACTGTAGTTTTCAGAGTAACGAAAACGTGAATACACAGATAAGAAGAATGTTGGGCATGTCAGAAATAAAGGAAATGGTTGGACAGTTGGAAAAAGGATAGGTAACCTGAGCGAACTAGAGTTTCTGAAAATGAGCTTCATGAGCACAATTGAATCTACGCACGGGATTGAGCACACATACTCATACATACAGATACGTGTCCAGCGGAAGCCCGTATCCAAATTTACTGGCCGAACTCCCTGATCGGGGTCCAGGCACGTGCATTTGGGCCTGATTAAGTCAAATATCAACATTATGTGGCTCTGGTTGCCTATCACTCTTTCTACTCCTTTATTTTGGACAAGATTTTTCTTTCCTGTTTATGAATGTGTTTGCATAAATTAATATCGCCTTTTGCGTAGTTTCCTCATGGGATCAAGTAGCACAACAGGTAGCTATCAATAGCTCTTGATGACCGAAGTCACAAATATGGTGGTTGGCTTTTCTTTGTGTTTTCTGGTATTGTTTTTTCATCCCTGATTGTCTCTTCAAGATAAGTCTGTAAGATGATATTAGCAGAAACACTGTTTCGCTATTTTTCAAGTAATATTCATTTACCTTTGAAAGATATGTAAATGCATTCTCATATACTAAAGATGGAAGGAACTATCGTTTACTAACCTAAAAAAGTTGATTTTCCTCATCTTCAACTCCAAGTTATCCCTCCAAAGAATGTTAGGAAAATGATCAGCGGCCTAAGATAACTCACTGTCGTCACGGCACTGTTTTTCGAAAACTACAAATCCTTTACGATCTTTTGCCAGATTGATACTTCCTCAGTTATAGAGAGATGAAACGTTGCTCATTTTTTTATAATTACTATGCCTCCATTGGATCGATTTTCCAAGATTATGGAGCTTTTTCGTCCTTGGTGACCTACTATCAAATGTTTAATGATTCGAATGATGCTTCCGAGCTATAGAGGAATCCAGCACTAGCGAACAGACATTTTGACGGAAACGAGTACTCGTAAGGTGGCTTTTAGTGATGCAGTCATTACAATACTTAAAGGCAAATCAGGAAGATATATGTAATCTAAATGTTTTACATGAGTTAATTTAATCTGGATCAATATAAGTTTCATTTTGTAGTGGCTGATACACTATTTAAAGGCCTTATGTAATATAGAACTATAGACTATACTATAGATTATAGAGCATTTTGAAATATCTTTGCTTCCAACAACGTAAAAGCGCTCCCACCTTATTGCATATGTCTTTCAGTTTGTTCTCGCTTCCGTATGATCACGGTAATCGCTCAGCTCTATCAGTTTTGATGAGATGTGTTATGATGTGAGTCTCTAGTAGATAATGCTGTATTTTTTGAATGCCTGTTGGTAGCGGTGTGATTATTAGCAGAAAATGAAAAACACAGTACATACCCACCCTTGTTCTCTATGTTCCTTGCGTACTCAATCAGTTGTAGACATAGTTAAAAAAATATATAATTACGATTTGATACTATTTTGCCCTCCTGTTAGACCTTGATGGCAGAGATAATTCTCGTGCCTCTCTCGTATTGTGTCGCCCGCCTGTCACCTCAAACTATACCTATTATCCTTCGACATAGCCGTAAGAAGTCAACTGAAAAGCTAGTCATCGGTCTTGCACAGCCGCAGTTTCTGTCGAGACAGCCACCCTAATAGGTCTGAGTAACTTACAACACAAGCAGTCAAAAATCATCATCAATATCGAAGGCCTCTTGAACTAAAACAAGCTCGAATCAAGTGTATAGTAGTGCAATTGGAACATTTGAATAATCCAAACTTTTGTTCACAAATATTACCAAATATGCGTGGGAGGCTAGTGACCGTAACTGTGTTGTCGGCGATGCTCTTTGCTTTGATCGAAGGACAGGGACTGACCGGAAACAATTACGTGGAGAAACAATTGATGTGCGCTCTAGGCAGGGCGCCATGTGACGCTCTAGGGGCGCAGATTAAAGGTGAATATGAGATGGTTATTTATACAGAAGTTACATTCCCTGCATTGTTTGATTTAGTTGCAATCTGTCAGACGAATTTGATCACAAGAAGTAGAGCTCAGTAACAGTACTTATTTCTTGAACATAAAATATATTGTTGTTTTTTTATTAATTTAAAACAAACTTATGATTGAATTACTTATCTGAAATCAACATCTCTGACGTAAGTAATAATGTTTGCATAACCAAAATTTATTTTTTCACCAAATAGGTATTTCATATACACTTTATCACTTGAATATTTTTATTATCGTCAAAGATGTTGAAGAAGAATTCAATCTATAAATCGACGTTAAAAATCAGTATCCCATAGAAAACCCTACCTAGACACTTCCCACAAATGCCTTCTGAAGTAGGACAAATCTGAAATAACCCGGAAGTAGATTCAATTCATATAAATTCATTAACATATATCCATAATTCTTTATTGTAACTTCTGAAAGTCATTCTGTGGTTCACTTGAATTATCATTACTTACCATTGACCTTTAATTGAAACCATCCTAGCTAACAGTTTTTTGAAGGCGCTACAACTTTTTAATACTGGCAAATTTACCTTCGTGTTATCGGCAAACTTCAATAGCGAATTATATAATGGACCACCAGCCGTCCAAATAGTAACAGTACATTTTTTAAGCTGACAATTCATGTGTCTTTCATGATGTCCCCAAGATAATATGAAATTTTAGAGTATAATGTTGTATGTTGTATACAACAGTTCTCAAAAAAAATTGTTATTACTACAGCCTTTAAAAATATTATAGGTATTTGATTCAGTAATTTTGGAGCGTTCTAAAAAACGACCAACTTCTTGAATTTCGATTTGAGGGACTGATACAAATATACAGCGTATATGTATATGTAATGCAAGTTTTCATTTAACTTTGTTACAACGAAAAATGTATCAAAATGCGAACAGAAATTGACCCTTATGTGGGTCCTTGGACACAGCGGTATGCTATGAAACAAGAAAGTTTGCATGGCAAGACTAGGGATCATGGGCCCATACATTGGCCCTGAATCCTTGCTGGGTATTCGCAGAGCCAGGAGCTGGGGCTGTCGAACAGGAGTAGAAAATCACTTTACCTTCTGGCAGGGATTTTCACGGAACTATCATTGCAACTAGATCAACTTGTACAATTTGATATTAAGAATTCAATGTTACCCTGCCAATAGTTTACGATAACGAGGAAGAGTACTCATCCTACATCGGCATCGTGTTATAGGCCGATCGAAAGCAAGTGCAAAATGTCTCCAAAAATGCAGGCGTGAGAACCAATTAATATTTGCCTCGAATAACTGAAAACGAAGTAAATAAACACCTTTACTCAATCACACATGCACCTGTGCAATAACTGCTGAAAAATGAAAGCACATGGTTACTGACAGCACCAGATATAAAAAGTGAACTCAAAGCGGGAAATTTGAAATATCTGAAAGCAGATTAAATGACAACAGTAGAAATGCATTAAATTTATCGAGTTCATATCCAGAAATACCGCTACATCCTTTTTTCTAATATTATATTGATCCATTTTTTCAATCATTTGCGTTGACGAATTTAATACAATTATTTCATATAAGTATATATCAGCAACGATGTGTCAGCATCACTATCAATCAAACATTACCTAAATTACCTCGCAATTAAAGCACATCTATCCAGTAAGCGGAAGGTGTTTGGTTAGAATCTCGCCGTGGACCAGTTTTTTCTCTTTTCTAAGTCTGTATTTGGTTAATACTTGCCTTTGTCTCGTAGATTAGCAAGTAAATAACTGTCATGCTAGTGTAGTTCGTTACATAAAAGTATAGTTCCTTTAATACCACGAAAAGAGTTTATGATTCTGAGAAAAAAACAAATAAAATTCATCAAACATTTTTAGGTTATGCAAACACCACGTATAACATTTGAAAACTATTATTTTTATTACAAAACTACCTCGAGGAAATTGAAAAATAAGATTTGGTTTAACCATAATGAACTGATTGCATGTCAGTGTTATAACGTACGGTGAACAACCTTCTATTTGTTTAATAACTAGTTGAACTAATAACTGACGACTTTCACTTGCTGGTACGTACGCACAGTTACAAACTATTTGCAATTAAGTTGGACTAACACTCGTTTGAAAAAATGAGAAAGGCCATGAAAACCGAAATGCGTGTATAATGAAACAAATATCCCTCCAGGTTTCGTGTCAAGAACAATTATTATATTATTTATCTATCTATCCATCTATTTTCGAGCGAAGGTACATAAAGATAATTGTTAATTATAATGAGGTTAAAAACAGATTAGGTACTGCTACTTTAGATATAAATAATAATCTACTATTATTTCGTATTTATAGTCGCTATGAGTAACAGCCAAACTTTTATCCAAAAAAGAAGTCAGGTATGCTCTCCACTATGCATCAGACCTGCTATAGACATGGATCATTTCTCTTTAGCCTAGACTCGTCAGTATAGCCTGTCAGTCTAACTGTAGAGAGCAATTGGGTGTTATATACGTAACCCAGTCAAGGGTGTAATATCAATATCAAAACTCATCTCCAATGGTCGCGCACTATAGCGCTGCCCATTGGCCGCTTCTGACATGAATGAGCCAAGATGACGGTACATCGTAAATAGTGTTTTCGAAGAACATGGTATGTCGCTGTTAATCAAGATGTCGTAAGGGATGTCTCGCCGATTCAAGGCAGATCAGGTGTTAGGACCTTTGACTTCGTAAGTTGCCAACGGGCAGCGCTATAGTGCGCGACGCTTGGAGATGAGTGTTGGTGTTGCTATCACGCCCTTAACTGGGTTACGTATAACCGTCTGATTGCTTTCTACAGTTAGATCGCCAGGCTATACTGACGAGTCTAGGCTAAAGACGAAAAATGTGGAGAGCTTGATATCAAAAATTTTCACATTCTGTTACTTAACTGACACCATAGTATTGAAAGTACATCCTCAACCTACTTGACTTCACCACTTGACGCCTTTTTATATCAACAAAAATATTCATATGAAGATAAATATTTTCTCCAATAGATAAAAAAATACTACAAAATGTTTACTCTCCGCCACTCACCGCTCTCGGCTCTCGCTCATTCGGTAACTCAGCTAGGCTGAGTCGCAACCAGTGTTGTCAGACCATGTCAGACGGAGGGATGTGTTGCAATGCTGGTTGCTATTGTTGCTACACGTGAGGCTTTTAGGCGAAGTAGGGTTTTCAAATTCTTATTTGTAGGATAATTTGTTAGAAATAGACACAGATAGTAAAGTTTAGTTCATCTTTCTAGAATGCGAATGGGAGCTTATAACAGAACGAATAATACTCGGTTAAAACGTACACTTTCTGTATTAATACAAGTATTAGCATTAGAGATAAAGATAACGCTTAATAGAATACAACTGTTTCATTTCATTAGTAAACATGTTTTATGTTTTTCAGAGGCGCTACCAGAAATAATAGGAAACAACTGCCGAACCTGTGACCAAAAACAAGTTGCAAACGCTAGACGAATTGCTAGATTTGTTCAAACTAAATACCCAGACGTTTGGAATGCACTGGTCAAGAAATATTCGAAAAAGTCGACCTGATCTTATCATTAGGAATTGAGGATCAACGTACATACAATCATATTGATTATGTAAATCTAATAATATCATATTTTACTATCATAAGTATGAGCTGCTTTTAATAAAACTGGATTTGTTGAAGAATCCGACAACATAATTGCCATTTATTTGCTCTGACTAATTTAGGTAGCGTATAGAAAGAGACCTAAGCACCCAAGATATTACAAAAGAATTATTTTCTAAGAGCTAATCATATCAAAGGTTGAATAATCTCGAAAATCAAAAACAATTATCAAACTGGTTGCTGTTTCCTGTACCCAAACATCTGTTAAAAAGTATATCATCGCTTGGACTTTTTTACCACTGTACTCTTGCAGATAATAAACTATATGTTCCATTAGTTTTTCATTTTGTTTTAAATAACAGAGTCAACTAGATTTTGAATTTGATAATTAAACAGCCACAGAAATGAATAATTTTACTTATATCACTTTAAACTAAATATATATTTATGTATATTTTAGATTTCTGACTTTGAATCCGAATTCAAATTTAATGATTTCTATTGACTATTTTTTATACCTTAACCTTAATAACCTTATTTTTGTATACGTATGCGTTATAGGAAATAACATTCTTGGACTTTCTATGATAATAAACACTACAAGGACCTATTTCTAGAAATGGCGTCAAGAACTTCTCACACAATCATATTACTTAGGAAATAAAGCTTTGAATCGTGGATGTTTATCTTTTGAATTGCAATAAAAAATTACCCTCCTTGTATTTGTGTAAGTATACGAACTATTTGCAACGTATTTTTCATAGAAGGTAACCCTTTACACGAATGTTTATTACTTTGTTGATCGATCTGTTACGGAGCGAAACCACTTGACCATGTGTTGTTTATCTTTTATGAACTCTGTGGTCTTCAGGTGTGATTCTATCAAGTAGTAAGTGTACTGAGTGCTTTGTATTATCCGACTGTACTGCATGGCATGCGATTAATCTAATTAATTGTAGTTCCCTATGTCTATGGAGATTACTACAGGAGGGCTCAGTTATACTACAGTCCCTGAACTGTAAACTTAGTAAAAGTAGATTAGCACTTGATTCTAAGTGCAGGACCCTCCAGAAGTATGACGAAGGGTATATGTAGCTATATGCACTCTTGTAAAGCCAGACTATTGTACTCTGGAGGCAAGTTACCGTTCCTCCTACTGTGTGATAAGGACATGTCGGGATTTTGAGAGGTAACTTGCAGTACCATTACCTTCGCTCCAAAAAACGTCGTGGAACACACACGAGTTATTCGACAATCCATTGGGAAAGAATGTAGATTGGTCTACACCATCCATTGCCTACGTGGATCCATATCGAGCCTGACTTCCATGCGGTAGGAGGCTACCGCTCGACTCGATATGGGAGGTAGATTGTACTCCTTCTACCTGTGCCATTATTTAGGGCAGTGTCGCCACGGTAAAGTCTTCACAAAATCTATGAGGAGGTACATACCTAGAGAGATCTATCGACCAGTCTGTATAGCGAATCAACAGATGTAATCTGTGTGCACTTCTATTGGCGGATGTACTCCTTAATGAAGCCAAGATGCACATTTTGCCGTCCGCATGGCACCTTAGGGTTTGCACTCTTCACCGGTGTGAACAGATACTGATGAGCACCATGTGGCGGTGCTGAGAGATTGCACCTGATATTCTTTAGAGAAAATTCTGAGATCATCCCAAAACTATGTTTGTGGCTCTTGATGTATTTCGAAGACATTCAGGGCATTACTGCATTGGTTGGTGATAATGCCACTATCATAGCAGCTAAGCTTTATAATAACAGCATAGTAGAGTTGTGCATGTCATGTAGCGGTTTAATGTGGAGAATACTCAAAGACGATTTTCCCAACACACGCTTGACTCCGACAGTTCGACCCTACAGCTATCGAGGGGGAGACTCAGATTCTGACAGGCACGTTCGGACCAAGATATTATTGCATTGCCCTCGCAATAAAGTACATTATACAAGGGTGGTGCGCTAGTTAAATTATATTATCATTTATATTGTTTCTGTTGTGTCTTTTATTGCCATTTTTATTGACCCACACATTTTTCAGACCTAAGATGTTTTAATGTCACCTGACTAGCCCATAACAAAAATGAGGTCTATATTCAACCTTGATACTTTACTACTTTTACGTCCTACACTTGTCTGGTACTCTAACGCTTTTATCCACGACTTTGCATCATGAGCATCTGCTGACCAAACGGAAGCAACAAAAACGCCACGTACCTAGACAGTTCGGCACTTCTACTTGGCAATTAATGTATTCGATTCTGTTTAGAGGTTTAGAGTATCCCAGACGATGATTTTGTGATGTAGTTTGTGCGATGTGATTTATATTTTATTTATAATCAAAATATAGGCATCAAAATGTACAAATTAAATGGATTAAATTAATGAGAATGCACCGAATATGTATGTGCGATGTTTGTGAGTCAAATGTCTCGTGAGATTCTTGCTATTTGAAATATATCTCATTTTTCTATCATTTATTTATAACAAGTACAGAGAATGTAGATTGAGGATGCTCTCTTCTCGTGAAACTCTTCCATCATGCAGATGAAATAATCGTGTACTTGACACACAGTTTCGCAAATAAAACTCTCTCTCTCACAGCGACGAGTTTCGATTTATATTTAAAATCTGACAATCTGACAGTCGGACGATGATTTAAATAAAAATCGAAACATGTCATTGTAAGAGAGTTTCATTTGTGAAACTGTGTCATTATCTGCAAGTAGGTAGAATTACTGAGGTCAACGGTTTATAGATGATAGAACATGTTAAGCGAACGCCAAAAAATTCAAATTAATAGAGCCTTAGAAATACATAAAAATGAGTTTGCGAGTTTTACTTTTTCCAGAAACTACAAAGTTATTTCGCCCTTGTCATAGTAGTAACCTAGTATCATAATTTTATCAAAATCCTAATACTACTTTCCGCGCTATAGACAGACAAACCGACATACCGAGTTGTGTAATTGCGTAATTGTTAAATTATAACATTTACAATACCTGGGCTACAGATAGTCGCACTGCCAACAGACAAGCAACTATCAGGCAATAGTAACACATATAAGAATAATAAAAGAAAGCTATAAACTAAAATAAGAATACCTAGTACACTAAAGAGGGTAGTTATGTGAAAACACGAATAATAAATAGTACATTCCTGACGTGATGTATTTTATGCTGATCGAATTGAAATATGGTTTATATCGCGTCAGGATTTTTGAGATTATTTACCTAAGTACAAATACATTTCTTTGCTTTGATGTTATATAACAAAGCAAAGTAATTTTTCTCCATAAAGCCTGGTATGGTGGTACTATTATTTCTCATACAATTGACTGAGTTATATCAATCTCTTCTGAATTATCTCCTAGCTCGAGTTTATCATTGTTAATTTCTAAAGTGATAGCTCATAATACTTGGGATAGAAGTATCTTTAGTACTAAGTAGCTTTACGGAATCAACCTATTCTACCACTAAGTACAGGCAGTCGCGCAAAGGGTGCTTTTCTGTCTTGATATTTCAGAGGCGTATACAAGGTAGTGATTTTTGACCAAAAAATTTATTTTATCGTTTTTTCCAAGGAATTAACGGTAAATATTTGAGTTGCTTAATCTTTATAAGAACATATTTTGTTGATTCAGTATCTATTCCTACACCATTGCATCACAAACAAAAATGAGAGTCCAGTACATGATGCATTTCTATTTTAGCATATTAAGTGCACAGTTTTCCATTATTTTCATATCATTGAAATAAACGTAAAATTTTGCATACCTTGCAACTGAAAATGAATTGCAACTTGTCAACGGACGTCTGAGTTTGAATAAAAAGCCAACGAGTCTATATAGTGTCTACACCCAGTAGAATCATTAATGAAACCGTAAAAGAACAAATTCCATTCATATATCAGAGGCAAAATAAGAGTTCACGGAACGTCCGTCGATGAGAATGTGGGCTCAGCCCACACAACTGGAATCAACGTCGGGAATCACGTCGGTACCAGAAGCCTTGTTTGTGTCGAGCAGCGCGCATTATATTCTGAGAGACTTGGTTTTAAAAATAACTTCGCCCATAGTATGGCGGACCTTTAGTACTGATTGATACCACCTGGGTATTGGAAGTGAGAGCTAATGAAGAACGTACTTACTCACTTTTTCCGAGTTGAGTCAGTCTTTACTTTACAGGACCAGATGCTGGCATAAGGCCATTATTTGGGATATTGGGATCAGTGATATTAAGTATTTCCCCTAATTTATCCGCGATTTGGGGAGTGATCCTTACACAGATTAAATTTGTGCTACTTGCCATGCAAGACCTATGAGTAAAAAAGTACGGCAGTGTTCCCATACCGTAGCAAGCCCTAGGTGAAGACCAACACCGAAAGAGAGCTAATCGAATAATATCGGTGTTAATGCTTTCAGTTCAGTTTCAAATATCATTTTGTTACATTCTATACCAACGAGGTCGTACCTATGGCAACCATATGAACCCTTCTGTGAAGCTTGAAAGCACGCTTGTTTGAACTGATTTAAAGTTCACATCTGCATGATCTGCATTACTAACGTCGGTCGCCGTCGCGTCGATTTGCGACGTTGTCAGTTACTGCAAAATTTGCATCAGAACAGTTTCAACCATCATGTAACATGACTAGCTCTGATAATGTATCGATGCTAACATTTCTGGAGAACAATCCATTCTTGGGTGTAACGGCGAAGAGTTAATGATAACTTGTATTTTCGACATTGATAGCGTTTTCAAGGTTTATTTCAAGGTCAACGATGTTTTTTTTTAATGAGAACATATATTTTTTATTGCAGAATCTTAATATATGAGAAAAAATACCATTTGTTCACAAGATTGTTTAATACGATTGCAACTTATGTAGATAAAAAATAAAACATTTGTTCTATTCCGAAACGTTTCCATACCGCAACGGCGTTATCATTTCTTTGGATCATATTTGACTGAGTGGTATTTTCTCTGAGGTTAAGATATTGAACAGAATTAAATATAATTTTTTTCTTTTGATTGCTGCTGTCAGATGAATCTGATTTTACAAACCATGGTGAATCGAGTCGACATAATATGCATTACTGGAGTGTGGAAAATCCGAGATGGTTGAGAGAAGTGGAACATCAACGCCCTTCGTTGGTGGATGTATGATGCGGAATTATTGATGACAGTTTGATCGCTCCATATTTTATTGTAGGAACAATGGATGGACAAAAATATCGAGCCTCTCTAAAATATCATTTACCAAAGATAATAGACGATATACCACTTGAAAAAAGGGCAAGTATGTGGATGCAGCATGATGGGTACCCTGCTAATTATGTCAAAATTTAGCGGGAAGTGCTGGATCGGGAATACCCTAATCAATGGATCGGATGAGCTAATCTTGTTATGTAGCCTGCTAGGTTACGAGATTTAAAACTTCTCGATTTCCTTTTATTGGGCCATCTAAAACAAGTTGTTTATTCGAGAAGCTCCCACTACATGAGGAACTATAATGTAACGCATAAGATAAATATGCTTGTAGAGCAAACAATAAAGAAAGTCTCCCTGGGTATCATGAAAACTTTATAAAATGGATTGATAAGTGTTTTGAAGTTGGCGAGCATCATTTTGAACATTTGATATAATGAATTCAAAGGTTTCCCATATGATAATTACGTTATTTATGGTTTTGTGAGAGGGAAATAATTTCTGATAAACTATGAAATTAATGGAAAATTTAAAAAAGAATGATTATGGTATTTCTTATCTACTTAAGTTGCAACCGAATTTCAAAATTTTGTGAACAAAAGGTATTTGTTTTTTTTTATCGTAGAGCAAGATTCTGCGTTAAAATAATATGTTACTATTGAAACAACTTGGTTGACCATGAAAAAAAACTTGCTGTCGGTGTTGAAATTAAAAGTCACCATTAACTCCTCCCCATTGCACTCAAGAACTTTCATTTGAACCGGTATATGGCACTTCGCACTTTACTAGCAGCCCACAATTGCAAGCGGTGGATCTTATGTCAATTTTGTGCAGTCAGGATATGCTGTCACGGTATAATAAAATCATATATGGAAAATCACAACCACATTCAAATAGAGATCGTGAAGATAGTGACTGGATTTTATTTAGCCCATATCAAGTATGTATAGGACGTTTCAATAAGGACGATATGTTGTTAAAACGTGATTGGTTTGTCTTACGAAGTTTACTTTGTTTCAAATTCTAAATTGTAGTTGATATATAGTGTTACAGTGTACAGTCATATATTTAAGTCTCAATGCGGTTGTTACCATTAGTAAGACTCATTTAAGTTTGATTTTATAATTTATGTCTTGTAAGTGTAATTTTTCCTTATCCAAGAAACCTTCACCATGCCCCCCTCTCAAGAAGAAAAATTAGTGCCACCCTTGCCTACTGTCTGTTAAGCAACTTTGCTAGGATATTTTATTTTTCAAATAAATAATAATAATATTAGAGAACCGATGTAGAAATATTTAGAGAAAAAAAAAATGAAATCTCACATTTTCACGAAGCAATCGAAGCCAACTAGGAAAAAGCAGCTAAATTACTGAGAATATTCCAACAATTCACTCTACCGAAAACTTTACCTGGCAACACTGCTCTACATAGGTGAGGTTAGTCAGGTTACAGCTGATAAACGTGATGAACTGTCACTAGCGTATTTGTTTTGTGCTGGTAGTTTGTGCAGTGGTAGTAGGATAAAACGTACCCTTTGTGATGTCTGATCATAAACTTTGTATCTTGTTAATACCTTGAGCTAATCCATAACTGGTACTAGTATGCACAATTCCTAATGTCGTTCTTTGTTCTGTTTTCCAACAAAGACATGCCATTAGGTTTTAAGTGATTTTTAATTAATCTGAATTTGGTGCCCTGCCAGAAATTGTATACCAGAGGAAAATGCAGGTAATTATATTGCAGTTTTGAAAGTATTCCTTATTGGTATAGTAAAATCAATATGATCCGACGGAATAAATACTTAAAAAAATCAATTTGTCACTTCTTCATTTAAATATATGTTATACTGAGATTTTTATAGTGGAATGAAATGCTTAAAGTCACCCCTTGAATATTATTCCTTTAATGTGTAAAAATGTATTACTTAATAGGTGTCCTTAGTACTTTAACTCAGGGCCAGTTTTACATAACTTTGGATCCTTGAGACTGAAGATCTAGCCCCTTCATTGCTCTTCTTAATCAGTTTTCTAACAAATAAACACATGCCTCATTATTAATATTTATTATGAAAACTATTCAAGGACTTTCTAAAACCAGATTGTTTTTGGATAATAGGTAAATTAACTAATATTTTTTCAATTTTTCAATTTTTTTGAAGTCCCTGTTCAGGCCCCTGGGCGCCAGCCCCAAGCATCCAGCTGATAAATCAGGACTGTGTTACATCCTGTAATAATTATAAATTATGGACTTTCAACAAAAGATAGATGTGTTATAATAATAATCATTGACAATGATCTAACTGAAAGTAATTTAATTGTTATTAGGTTGAGAGACAATATACATATATCAGTTGAACAAATTACATTCAATTATCAAGAATATGCTACTATATCTGAATTTATATTTTTTTAGAGGGAGCAATCAAAGTACTTTTATTCATTTACTCGTTTTAAACATGTAAAAAATACTCATAAATACTAATTTGACAATTTTTGCATACAAGTTATGCTGCTAAATGGCTTAAGGAAGTATTAACAGTATTGGCAAATTCTCTTCTCATTACTGTTTTTGAGTAAAAATGTAGAATACTTCATTGCAAGTGCATTATGATGTTCAGGTGCTGGAAAGATCTTTCGTGAACAAAGTTCATATCTCAGATTGTCTCATATATAAGTATAAGAATGTAGTAATAACTTGTTGTCTACCATTGTTATCTTATCTGTGATCGTGGAAAGGAAACTTCCTTCACTATTGTGCCATTATCTTTTTTTGCTCTTCAGGTCTCCAATCCCTTCTTATTGCTCTTTAGGTTTTGAATAGGCCTGAATTTCTGATTCTCTCTAGGCCCGGATTTTCTCTTGATGGGCTTGGCCTTTCACTAGTTTTAGTATAACTGCTTATCCACTCTTGTTCACTTGCACAATGACAATCATTTCTTTAAGTCATGTGTCTATGATATCAAGAAGAATTGATTTTCTTCATTGACAATACAAGCATTTCTCCAATAATGTTTAGATTGTGACCATTTTTTTTACATTATTTCATACTGAAAATAAAAATAATGCCCTAGTGGAAAATACATACTTTATCATAAAAATTCATTGTGAGTGATACCCCTCATTGAAACCCCCACTGCTTTGTATTTTTTTTTTGTGTATGATGGCATATCAATAGCAAGTTTTTAACTACAAAATCAAAGGGAGCTAGAATATCTCTTCCTGGTGTACACTGTAGGATTTTTTCTGGGCGATTTTGAGTGGATACCATGTATAAATATTGAAATCAGCTATTTAAATATTTCCTTGTAATCTGTAAAATTGGGTTTAGGTTATTCCTTGTTATATTTTTTTGCATTATACAAAAAAATATATAATAGTACCATCCAAGCATGCTTAAAAATCAAGCTGCTGAAGTTCCAATTGATCATGTATCCTGAAAAGGTCAAAAATTTGGTGTTTGCAGTTATTATTAAATCGATTAAATTTGCAGGTCAAATTGCTTAATTTGCTCTTTTGGTATACCTACTGGAGGTTTAACTTCCCCTTCTCCTCTTAAACTGCCTGAAGATGAAATGATGGTGGAACGAGGTCTTGTCCTCCTCCCAGCACTTTTGACAGATTGGATCTTTGACCACTCCTATGAGTGTAATGTGCCTGTTCAATCTGCTGTGACCTGTGAGGATCCCCACTAATAAGTGGAGTGAATCCCTCTTCCAGTTCAGTAGCCATAGCTCCCTATGTTTTTTGGGGCCTAATATGAACCTCTTCGACTGCCTGCAGTTGTCTTTCTCCAGCCATGATTTTGCAAGTTCGTTATATGCCCAAGCATCTAGGTCATTACTAACCTGGCCTCTGCTAATGGCCAGCAAGGGTTTGGATCGTGACCCCCAAGTTTTTATTGCATGGTATGTTCATAGTAGTTTGAATTTTAAGGTAGGCTTATTGATTTTTGGTCATACAATTATTGATTTAGGATTTTCAAGATAATTGTAGCTCATGATTTTTTTTTAAACAGATAATATAAACTTAGAGGGTCATGAGGGGGTATTGAACCACCGATGTCGAAATGGCGTGGTGGTGGGGCAGAACAAAACAACTGCAGTATAACTATAAAAATTGGAGAATTGGATGTCACATTCATGCTCGTACCTGTAATAGTTTATTTTTCTAACCAAAATGAATTTGAAACTAATATTTTACGTTTTTCCTGTTTTTGTCGTTTTCAAAATAAAAAAAATTGTTCGCTTAGGTCTAGTGAACTTAATACAATGCTTATATTGACTTGAACCACTAAACAAAAATGGTGTGTCTGTTGGGCTGACACTGTACTGCATGTGCAGTTATACATTTTAAAACTGTATTCTAATTCCAAATTTGCTCGTCTGTTTGCCTCCGGAATTGCTTCTCTTGTGTTTTTTAAAATTTCTTTCCGTAGTAAAACAAGGTTCCAGCGCGTTCCAGCTTAAAAAACGTTTCCAATGGTCATATTGACACCTGTATAAACCGCCAATAAAAAATACAGCATTTTTTTGTTTATATCAATATTAGCATTGGAAACATTTTTGAAGCGGATAACCGAGCACATTTGAAATACGGATATATTAAAATGATGCACATGCAGCCTGAGCCAACTCACTAGTCTACATTTTTTGTGGTTCATGTCAATATGAGCAATATTTTTATGTTCACTAGGCTTAAACGGACAGTTTTCTTTGCTTTTCCTCTGACAATGACAATCCACGGATTAATCTAAACAGGCGAGACGGAAAATACAGGTCATTTCATTCAAAAAAATTAAATTAGAAACTATTACACGTATTGACATGATAGAACGTAGAGAAAATATGGTTATTCGCGAGCAATATCTTTTTGAACGAATTATTCCACAGGGTAATAAAACATATTTTGTACAACCCCTCTATGATAAGTTCAATTACATTTTTCAAAATACTGAACTTTCAGGTAAAACACAATAAATGTAGGTACATGCTTCTGAAAAAAATTGAAATACATCTGAAACTTAAAAAGTCTGCCTTTTTGAATTTACAAAAAAATTTTGGTGAGCCGATTTTTTTGCTCTTGATTGTATTACTAGAAAGGATTTCCGCTTGACAACAGACAGACAAAAACTGCAAAAATAAGCTAGATTAGTTTGACGATTTATTAGGAAAGCTCGTAAAATGGTGATTTCATTAAACTGGGGAATGTTATTTTCAAGCGAATTACAAATTTGGAAGTACTGAGTCAATCGAATATACTCCAATTATTTTATTTAATCATTTTTGGACATACCCAACAAGTATTTCCGTTGGGGTTGAAACTTTAGTTAGGAATAGATAGTTTAATACAAAAATACGTTTAATTTTCTTCATGTCAACTGCAAAATTATATAAATGTTTGTCGAGTTTTACAACATAAGATTATGTAAATTTTACAGAACCAAAGCTCACTTTTGTTATAATGCCAAAATAAACCTTTTGAAACGCACTTTCTCATTTTGTGGAAAGTTAATCAACTTAATTCCACTTTTACGGTCATTATTTTCTCCAAAAGAGGGGTTTGAACACATATATTTTTCACCTAAATATTTACATAAAAAAATTCTAAATGTTAATATTATATGGAAATATACTGTAAACACATACCTTACTTGACAAATATTTGTCTTATTTATCATTTTATGTACAGGAAATATGTCCTCGTAAAATTAGAGTTTTAGTGTGCATTCTTATATGTAGTATCATATTTTATATGTACCGGATGTCTCAGATCACGTTTAATGCGACCTGTAATGAAATAGATTATTGATGCTTTCACTTTGTTATAATTAGTGTGAGGGGTATGAGCTTGTTCATGATGGAAATAAGCTTGTCATTTACCTTTATTCATATCACTCATATTGTGAATAGTTTTTTGCAACCGGATATTTTGAAAGTTCTTGGATAAAGGTAATTGTAATTCCAATACCCAAGATCTTGCCGAAGTGCTCATTTGAGACATTCTAGTCAACTTCCAATTTTATAAAAGGTTTTGGAGTAGGATGTTCATATTCAATTGCTTAATTATCTGACTGGGAATTCTATTATTATCTGAGCCACTAGTCAGTGGTTGTGTTCAAAAATCTATTTCAAAAAGTGAGGATTCACAAACATTTTCAATTTTGAGAAGTTTTTGGACGGTTTATGGCGTATAGGTCACGAAAATATTTTTGTCGGTGTGTCTGTCGCCGCTTTTATCACCGCGTCATCACAGTCAGTATTCCCATTACCGATTTTGAGCAGGTCACGTATAGTGGAGAGTATAGATATCACTATGGAAGAGTGTTACGAAATGGCGTCAACATATTTCGCGCAATGCCCCAATTATTTGCGTATGACAGTGGCGGCTGGTCAGAGGAGGCCAAGGAGGCTCAGTTTTTGAAGGAAAATTCATGTTTTGCTATATTATTCTTTTGTCCGAAATGAAGTTAATTTTAACTAAATATGGTCTTATTTCATGTAACATTCACCTGTCCTTTTGTATTAGTGACTGCCCACCCACAGTGCATTCCTTTCGACACTGGCGACATGGCAACAGCCGCAATGTCATACATACGAACAGGAGACTATGCCGTGATTGCCTCTTCTCTCGTTTAAAAATTCTTGCGGTTATACCTTTAAACTAGGCAACCCTTTATGCACAGATTTTACGTATATGCTTTCCTTGACCAATCAAAAACGCGGCATTGCAGGGGATTGGTTTCCGTGATTTAGGTACGTTTTAATTGAATCAGAAAGCAGATTGAGGTTAGGTTAGGGTATATTTGGTAAACGATTTTTACTAGCTTATTACCAGAGTTATTACTCATTTTTATATAGTGTGGCATGGATGATTATTGCATTTTTTTCGATGTTAAATTAAAATCTACCGATGGTACACAGTACCATGGTTTCAGTAGCAACTTATTGGTATAGGAAATGTCAGTGCCTCTCCATGCTGAAAATTCACCGGCCGCTGATGGCGTATGAACTGAAAAAACTATCAGTGCGTTAGAGCACAAATAAATAAAATAGTTCAACATTATGGGTAGAAACCGGAACGTGTACGTTATCTATCCTTGGAGTGATAACAGGAAAATGATAAATAGAGGACGTGTCTCCAGTTTCCACACTAAATTACAGGTATATTAAGATTTTTCTAGCCAGCAATTTAATTTAGTCACTGCACTTGTTAACCAAGCAAATGCTTTTTAAATGCTATTAATAATAATTACTTGCCTATTGATCTACAATTGGTTGTACAGTTATCCAATTGATGAATATACAGTAATAATAATTTTCTACCTACATTACAAGAGGATGTTTCTGGCTCAGTACTTATTGATGAAAAACTCACTTGATGTAACAATGGGATAAGCGGAATAAGCATGCATATGTTATATACCAGAAAATTTTACTTCATTCACACAGATATCTAGAATGTTATACCAAATATAAAAAAGGATCTTTTTGAAAAACTTCCATCCTTTTACCTTCCATGAAGTTTTTTCTCGAAATGTACTCAAGAATTAAATATCATCATGTCCTTAAGGAACATGATAGATGCTATTATTTGAGGAATGCAATTTATTTCATTAATCTCGTGGTTAAGTATTTTTATACGCGAGGGCCTAACGGTCTCAACAGCTTCTATATTCTGGTAATTCCTTCTCTAGGATTCCCGGGCTCTACCTGTTTTTTGGCAGGTATATATTGTAGAGCTTCAAGTACCTATTGGTGCCTATTCTTTGTATGTGGAATATCTTCTTTCATCTTTGATCTTTCTTTAATTATTTGCTTTTGAACGTGATTCTAACTGGATATTCTAGATGCTCGACTTACATAGTCAATTTCTACCGCATCTTTCTTCCGTTTTGGATTTAATTTGCCAATTTTATGCTCCATAGGTGGTAATGGGTATAACAACAGAACTATAAATGTTTGTGTTCTGTATGTTTTTTGATCACATAATAAAAATTGGTTGTTGAATCGCCCTACGACCTTTCGTAATTCTGTTATTGATGTCTCTTTTGGTGTTTCCGACTCCACACTATAAATTCCCGGATACTTATATTCTGTGCAAACATTGATCACTTTATTACCGACTCAAATATCCGATAAAGGTCCTTCAATTACTAGATGTTCAGTTTTGTTTGTGTTGATTTAAAGTCCCGAATTTGAATATAACTTCCATTAGCTTCCTCGTCATACATCTCGTGTTCATCATTTATTCATAAGTACCTGGTCATCTGCAAACAATAACATGCATTTGTCACCAATATCTATTCCCGTTTCCGAACATTTTATCATCCAGGGCCTAAGTGCATTTTGAACGTATATTTTAAAAAGGTGATACACTACAGCTTTGCTTTAACATTTTTGAGATTTGAAATGGTGATATCTGAATTCCTATTTCTACTACACTTGTGTTGTAAATATTTCCTGAAATATTGTAAATATTAATATTTCCTGAAGCTGTATGTTTTACCTCAAATCATTTATTTATTCATTCGGCACACTGCCATAGGCTTTTTTCAAGTTTATGAACACCAGGTGGGTTGTCATATTCCTTGCTATTCTCTTCTACACAAGTTGCTGCAGCGCCAAAGTATTATCCAAACAGGATTGACCAATGCGGAATCCATTCTGCTCCTCCATTTCACGACCTTCTGTTTTCTGTTGTCTGATGTACAGTTTTCGTATAGAGCTAGTTGCACTGATCCCTCTATAATTGATATGAGACTCTTAACAACCTTTTTGTGTGAATAGAACTAACGTAGGCCATCTGCAATCTTTGGGAATCATATAAACATAAAAAGAGATGTTAAATATTTTAGTTTCTAGTTCACTAAGTTCTTTAACTTCCATTTTTCAGCGGGAATATCTCTAGGCTCTGGTGACTTTCTGTTCCTTATATTTTTTAAAGCTTTTATAATTTCTACTACTGTAATTGGTTCTACATTCTGTTCACTCTCGTGCATAACTTGTTGTGTTTGTCTTGTAAATTCTGTTCGTTCTTATGTAAAGAGTTTTCTGTCATATTGTTCTCACTCGTTAATCTTTCTCTCGTTTCTCCTAAATACCTGTTTAATTTGTGATATTTCATTTTCCAAATTTCATTTTTTCTCCAATATTTGCTTTTCATTTAATACTGCTGTATAGTTTTCTGTGTCGTCAACCATGTATGATAAACTTTTTTACTGATGTTTCTGTTTTGGATCTTCTTGTTCTCCTGCGTTCGTATAGCAAGTTTTATTCGTTCATATAGCACTCCTTACTTCTTACGTATCTAGTTTTGAGGCTAATTCCCATTTATAAATTTTACTGATTCTTGTTTGAGTCTGTTAAGATTATATTTAGATTGGAACAATTTTTATTTTAAATAAGCTTTGTTATCTGGATGTGATTAGGATTAGATGAAACCTGTATTTCCAACAGTTTGTTGATGTATAGCAAAAGGGTGTTGGAGTGAAGAACAAATCCCTGAGGATGCCCGAATTGATTTCAAACACATCGGAAGCATATCATTCCACCACCACAAATAAGAAGCGATCCCTGATAAAACTATCCAGCTAGAGTCGACAAAATATCAATTCTGTGTTGTAGTGATCTGTTTGTAAGGTAGACATCTTACTGTTGACACAGTACCAGAAAGGTTCTCAAAAAAGTGTATATAATTTTAGCTACTCGGTGGACTGTAAATCAGGTCAATCATTAGAATGTAGTCTGAATCATTTTTTTGCCAAAGTGATGTCTTGAAAACTCACTTTTTGTTGATGCGTTGCTATATCGATGATTTAACTCTCAGTTATAACTATTCTAATTCGAACGCAGTCTAACAAAATTATATCAACGAAAAAAATGCAATAAAAGTCCACACTCATGCCATTAAACACCAACCAGCAGATACGTATTCAGTATAAGTTATATTCAGTTACATTTACCTTTTCTGTTACACATTCACTATATAGTGGATCTTAGATACGGCTGTTACCCAGTAACTTATTAACATTACACATTGCCAGCCTGATGATGCTATTTAATATAGCGAAACTCAGTTATTAATTTTTATTTGTGTTAAACTACTAATTTCGTTGAAAAAATAACGCTTATGCTGATAATAATTACAAATGGTGAGCATTAAGTTACTACTTTTTGATTTTTTTCTAGGAACAATTATTGAGGAACCGATTTGCAGACCATCAGCCCGCAACTGCATCATCAAAATTCGTCCGATATGACTTACAAGAAAAATCAAAATTCTATAAACCATTACCCTGTACCCATTTTTTTGCCTTACTATCTTTGATTGTCATTGTATTCGCCTTAGTCATAATCATAGAGAAACAGTTGCCCGCTGGTCTGAAGATTTCCGACGAGGCTAAACATCCCGATAGTTTTATAGCTGAAAGAGCCTATAGGATACTGAGTAACCTCACAAAAATTGGTCCTAGAACTGCTGGAAGTTTCGAAAATGAAGTCCTCGCCGTCAATATACTGAAGCAAGAGATCGAAGGTAAGTTAACATTTGGAAGTAACAAACTACGTTAATACACTTGGTGGAACCCTTTGGATTTTTATGAAATATTGGAAATTCATTTTATAATCGAAAGTTGAATATCATATTGTTGTTTTTTATGGGATTAGGGCATCCTTATCGAGGCCTAAATGTTCGGTATTCCATAAGTCATTTAATTTAAGGCATCATAAGAGAGGCCAACGACCACCATGTGATAGAAATGGACATCCAAAAGGCATCGGGAGCCTTCAACCTGGAGTTTTTGGACGGGATGACAAACGTGTATCAAGATATGCAGAACGTTGTAGTGAAGATTGGGTCCAGGATAGCTTCTCCTCACAGTTTGCTCATAAATTGTCACTTTGATTCGGTCATTGATAGTCCAGGTAAATATTCCGTAGAATATCAATTTTATGATTATGTAATGATTATTTCTTGATGTGCATAGTTGGGACAATAACCAAAAAATGTTTGCTCGAAAATTCCTTTATGCGAGCGAACGTGTTTCAAAAAATATTAACAGGCACAATAACACAAAGTCAAAATTCACAAACTATAATGCAGTGAGACTTATTATTTAGTGTTTTTTCTCACCATATTAAAATATCACTTTTTTGACATCGTAACTGAAATGTGACTTAGTATGTTATAATATTTCAATTATAAAGCACTTTTTCCAAAATTTAAGCATAGTGAATTAATTACTCAATTGGCTGGTTAAGTACTGGTAAATCGATATAAAATATTTCCAGATACTATATTCGATGAAATCTATGAATAGATTTTACAGATAAATGAATATTATCGATTTTAAAGCTTTATATAATCCCTAAATAATCCTTAATTATAATTAAGAAAAACTAATTACCGCAATGATAGTTAATCGAACTGAAAAGTAACTAATAATTCTTTATATAAGAATAAAATGATTAACGGAGAAAATTAATGTCATTGTGATAAAAGCATGGGGTGCTTTGTATTACATTTTTACATTAACTCTGCATTTTGGAAGAGAACTAGTAAGAAATTATAATAATTAATGTAGAGCAATCCACGCTTTCATAATTAATTTTCTTGGTAACCAGTTTATTCTTATATTAAGATTTATTTTTTACCTTTTAGTTCGATTAACTATGAATTATGTTTGAAAGATATTTGGTCATACAAAAAGATTCTAGTACCAGTAATCGAACATGAACCTCCTGGGTGAGAGCCGGTATCCTAGCCACCACAACATGCCAGATTGGTATTTCATGCTTTCAAGATATGTGTCATATACAAATGATATGCTTATATATAATTTTTATCAAAAAGAATTTGAAAATGGAAATCAATAATATGACACAATTATTAAACTTTTGTATTGTCAGCGGTCTTTGATAAGTGTGCATAATTTGGAAAGAATACCCCCATTTTACGTGGGTGACAAACATAGATACATACTGGTATACACAGATAGATACATACATAGATATGGTACACGTGGAGCTTATGAAAGCGTGTTAAAAACAAACTTCGTTCTTATCTTATGAGCCCACGCATCATGTTGAACTATTTTGGGTGAATGTGGCAAACTAATGTGTTACAATTGTTTACGTTTTCGAGAAAAATATGAAGTGACACTGAATACCTATATGGTGTGAATGTCAACAAATATTGACGATTGTTATTTGTATTCATTATTTTTTATTATAGTAGAATTTATTTAGAATTGAAGTCGTATAATTTAATCACTTTTATGTTTTGGTATGTTTCATCAAATCAGACAAGTCATGGAATGACAGAAACTATTGTCTAATGTTTATATCTTTCTACTGTAGCTACACACCAATTTAAGATTGTTTTCTAACCATTTCAAAATGCTGCCATGAACAGCACATTCATTGTCACCTGGTATATTTTAGGTGCTAGTGACGATGGTGCAAGCTGTGCAGTAATGTTGGAAATACTGCGAGTCCTATCAAAATCAAATAGAATATTGAGGCACAACGTTATATTTCTATTCAATGGAGGAGAAGAGAACTTTATGCCAGCGTCTCATGGGTTCATAACTCAACACAGATGGGCAAAAGAGGTAAGGCAGTTGCCCAGTTCTTTGAGAAGAGTTTACGCAGTGTGGGCCAGCTCGAAGGTTCAATAAATTGTTCGACATACTTTATAAGATCCTGGTTACTAATGCTATATATATATGAAGCTTTGTCATTTTAACACCGTTTTATCTGCAGTGATAAAAAAGTTTCACCAAGTAAGAACATCTGCAATCTACCAACATTTTTTGTGTACTTTTAAACTTTGAGCCATTCCAAAATACTTCTGTCTGTTTATATTATGTAGATTATTTTCTCAAAGCGTCGGTTACGCATTGATAGTCGCCAAATGACCAAATGAAGAGTGCAAATTTTTATTACAAATACAGCAACCTTTATTAGAGTACGAAATGTAAGAAATAATTTCAGCTGCAACGTTAGTCAAGCTTTTTAATCTGTTATATATGAGCAGCCAGTACAAATATTCAATATAATAATTTACAGTGGATCTATTGGATAAAATTTATAGATGCATATTTCAGACAGTTTGATGTTTATTAACAAACTCTACAAATAATCTAGGAAGATCTTGTTCAAGTGTCTTATTATTCACTGTCTGCGAATGAAGTGAAATGGTTTTGGTCTGTCCAGTTTTTTTGTCAGTCATACGAACACAGTTGACCCAAGTTTCAATCCTGATCCAAATGTAACTGCATGAAAACTCCAAATCTCGAAATAGGATTTTTGAAAGAACCTCAATTACGGTGTATGCTTTTTGGTTAACTGTAGGAATTACTTCTGGTCACTTTATAAAATCTAAAATTTCATAGATAATAGGCGTCTGTGCCTGAGAGCTGTTAACTGTAGAGGTCCTAAAATTATTTGGGCAATTTTTTTAAATGGAGATCTAATGTTGTGCTGTTTCAAAAGAGATTAACGACGAGCATTTCAACGTTTTCTTAATTTACACGCTACGTACATGGAACCAATAATCCAGGAAATATCTCTACTTTCTCCCGAGGCTTCCTATAATCAAATTGGTCAGTTTTTTCTGTCATTCGACTGATAATCTATTTATTTTCTCAACATCTTTATAAATATCAGTTTCTTCTTCCTGTCTTCCATATTCTTTCCCTAAACTCCTATGCACCACATTGTTTCTTATATACAACGGGTCCGCCTGTTTTATGTAACTGTTGAGCAAATATCAGAAGAGTTTTGCTTGCTTGTTAAGTTAACGTTCTCATTCATGTCCTTTTTATGTATCTATACTCCATGTATGATCATCCATACAGTAATTTTGTTAAATGATCGCACCTGAACCTGCGTCAGGACTAAAACATCTACCGCAGTTTCTCAGCATTACAATTAGTCTACAGGCTTTCTTTTTTCTTAGACCAGTTGTTAATTTTCGCAACTTGATACGGAACACGTCGTACTTTATTTTACGACTGCAAAAATAATACTTTGGAGCTACTCTGTTGTGCCTGTCGACTAGGACAGATAATACAACTCCCGAAACACCTCAAAAAACTGGTTTCTAGCTGTTGTATTTTCTTTTAGTCCATCCCGATTGTTTTTTCCGTTTCTATTTACGCTTTATTTTTTTTTCAAGGTCTAGTACTGCCCCCTGGTTACCTCTCATCTTCTTCAAAAAAATTTGAAACTTTCCTATATTTTGTATTATGACCAAGGCTGTATAGACCGCCGAATTGTTAGTAAAGTTTTTATCCAAACATATAAGTATGTGTAGCTAGAAGCTAGACTTCCTCATTCATAACTAGGAGCATAATAGTTATAATAAAGTCATTATTATTATTATTATTATTATTATTATTATTATTATTATTATTATTATTATTATTATTATTATTATTATTATTATTATTATTATTATTATTATTATTATTATTATTATTATTATTATTATTATTATTATTATTATTATTATTATTATTATTATTATTATTATTATTATTATTATTATTATTATTATTATTATTATTATTATTATATCACATGTTTTAAATCAGTATTTATCGGGAAAGTACAATTAATTTGCTTTGCAGTCAGTGATTCTCCAAAAGATATAAGAGTTTGCATCACTTCAACCTAATGTACCTTATATGTTGTTTTCGACAAGGTTCGAGTCTTTATAAATCTGGAAGCTTGTGGTGCGGGAGGAAGAGAAGTCCTCTTTCAAGCAGGACCTAACCATCCCTGGATTCTGGAGACTTACTCGGAGGAAGTACCTTATCCTTACGCTTCTTCACTAGCGCAAGAAATCTTTCAGAGTGGGATCATACCAGGGGATACTGACTATAGAATATTCAGGGATTTTGGAAATCTATCAGGTATATCTTATTCCGAGTAATGATTTTGCGTTAGTAGGAGAATATCGGTTTTTTTAAAGATGTACCCTATAACAACTTCGTATGTTATTATCGGTTGAAACATATTTGTATAATGTTTTTTCACAAATTTTTCAGATTTTTCTAAATGTTTTTATATTTGACGTTTGGAGAGTATCTTATTACTGAATTAGTGATCTTTCATAGATAAGGTCAGATGATGTCAATTTGTGACTTCATTTACCCATTAAAAATCATAAACAAAAATAATTATAGTTTCATAATAAGCGCATGATTTAGACTAAAGTTTAACTTCAAACACCTACTGAACCAAGTCTGCTACCTTAATCAGAAAATCCATACTCGGTGTATTTTAAAGCAGTATGATCGACCCATTCTTCCTAAAAGTGTAAAAACCTATATGATAATTATCCTGTCATTATTTGTGCAGCTGAAAACGCAGCTGTTATTTGACTATTATAAAACTCCTAACACCTGACGAATCCATAATCTTAAAAAATGCCGAGTGCTGCTGTTATGTATTATATTGACCAAGAGACAGACAAATAGATTAGAAAATTAATTTGAATTGTTGTCTGCAACATGTAAAAATGTGAGATTCTTTAATTCAGTTATATTTGGCATGGGAAGTGAAATTCCTTTCATGTTGTTGGAGCTATCAGAAACCAAAATCAAGTCATACCTATCTTAGCTTTTGCATTCAGCTGTTCTATTGTAGTAATTTGTCAAAAAAAATTATGAATTATTCTTTATGATGCTATCACTGCAAATTTCATTTCTTGAGACATTATTATGATTTGAGCGCCTTTAACAACTGATACGTTGATTGTTTACTTTTAGGACTTGATTTCGCGTGGTCATCCAATGGCTACGTCTACCATACGAAGTTTGATACGATCGAACAAATTCCCTTGGGCTCATTACAGAGGACAGGCGACAATATTTTAGCTTTGGCAAGGGGAGTGGCTCAAGGTCATCATATATCAGATGTAGATAGATATAAGCAGGTACCTATCAAGAATATACCAAAGTTGTCATTGTGATATTATATTTTTAGAATATTTTTTCAATGTGAAGTACATATTTGCAATATTACGCAAATAAATGATAAAAAGAATAATCATTTGTTTCTTGTTATTTGTTGAACATCGTTTTTTGCCATATATTTTTAATCTTGGTTGTTCTGTTGAAGACTGCTAAATATTTTTTTTATTTTACAGCAATATCCAATTGTTGTCAAGTATCTCATACAGTTGTCCAGACCGGGTTTTGCACTTAACTAGCGATATCTTTTTTTTACGTCACTTCAATATTTGCGAGACACTGAGTATCGCTTTCTTACAGTTCAAACTGGAATTCCTTTGTAAATGCGCTGGAACTCATCACTAATTTATCTAATTTGTTGCAGGGTAACCTAGTATTCTTCGACTTTTTAGGAGCATTTGTAGTGAGATGGACTATGCCTATTTCCGACATTATAAATGTAGTATCTGTGATATTTTCAATTTATACAATTTACGAAAATATTAAGAAAATACAGTTTACCGACGGTATGTATAGCTCCTCGTTTTTCCAATGCACACATGAACTATAATGGGGTACTTTCCAGCTCGCTAATATTTTATTTTTAAGGTCTTAAATTTATTGTCTATATCCAGTTCCTAATGCAAATACAATTCATCCAAGAGCTGCTAGAGTTATGTTATATTAGCAAAGCTAATATTTTGGCAATACAAGTTTTAATATATAGTTTGATATCTTACGTCAGACTAAGATGGCGTGGTAGCGCCAAAGTATCATTTCTTACGATCTTTCACAGTAATAAGTTAGTGAATCAAACTTCGACGTAAAACGCTCTTTGTTTTCGTAGATACTATATTCTACTCGTCAAACAAATCTTGATACGGTGGCAGGAAGGAAAATAATGTATGGCGTATTCATACTGTGGTTTTGTCTTTACCATGTGTTTGGAGGTTGAAGTTTAACTTTCTTTTCGTTTATATAAAAATTCTTGGTACACACTTCTTGATGACAGGATAAGAATAACATTTATTCGAAAATACCCCAATAATTCATTTCAACCAGTTCATAGTCCTAATTATAACTATCTAAAATCATTTTTTTCCACTGCAAGCTTTATACACATATTCCAGACTCAAAATACACTGATTTAATATAATCAATTACAGATATAAAGAAGAAACAGTATATGCGAAAACTGATTGGGTGTACTCTAACGGCACTACTATCTTGGATGCTGTCAGTATTGGCCACGGTTATCATAGCCAGTCTCCTGACAGCATTTGGAAGGACGATGAGTTGGTACGCGAGACCATTGTGGGTTTTTTTCTTATACGTTATACCTACTTTACTTGTTTGCATGGCCACCGTTCTATTGCATGCAAAGCTCTTCAACAGTGTAAGTTCATTTGTATATATTTATGTTCATTTGTCGGATTTTTCATCTGATCAGCCACATACTGGTACCAAGAATGCTTTCTTCTCTATCATAGAACCCAAATAACTATGACTTTAAATTTTGTTTGTATGTATATACGTATTCCCCGAAACCGAATCTTTGCAGTTTTTTTCCTTTTTCACCATATATGTTGTGAAATTTTATTTTATTTGTAATTTACAGGATTTGGATGTTTCTCCATGGGTGAAATTCCAGATATATTACGATGCCTACCAAGTAATCTGGACCGTTATTTTATTCTGTGGAATCCTTCTAAGGATACGTTCAAGCTTTATAGCTCTGACTTGGACATTTTTTGCAGCTCTGGGAAACATTTTAAAATCAAAATTATATGGAAGATTCAGAGGTATTCTCATAAATTGTTGCTTGTTGATAATGGAATATATATATATATATATATATATATATATATATATATATATATATATATATATATATATATACACTAAATATTTTGAGAATGCAGATGCATTTTTCGAGCCAAATATAATTAGACTTAGTGTCAGTGCAACTTTTTGTGGAGGATAACGGAGCTACCTTATGTTTGTTTTATGCCGTACTAGATATATGCGCTGTTACTTCCATTTCTGTTAAAAAATTCCTTCAATAGGTTCAGAACAGTTCTTTTCTGTCCATGCGTTGTCTCAACAACTCATACAGGATTTGAAGAATGTATAGTATATATATTTTTATCGATTTCCTGTGACGGAAGTACTATTCAAATATGTAAGCTTCCGATAGTAATGTAACCTCTGAAATCCACTGATTGTTTCGTTGAATAATCTTTACTCGTACTGGCTATTGAATGGAACTGCATATGACTAATTGGAGAAGTTTACTAACATTATTATTTCCAGGGCGGTATCGAGGTAACTGCAATATCAAAAATTCCTCTTGGATGTTTGATTAAGTATCGAAGATATTAAATAAGTCTTTATCTTCAGTAGTAGTAGTCATCCCTTTGTATGAAAACTATCATTGATCATTTTAGAAAATATTTTTCATCTCTCCCAAACAACTAGTTTTTGAATTTTTTTACATAATAATATTCTCTTTTAAAATGATTATTATCATTGTAGATTCGAAATGGCTATTATTACATATAGCAGTTATGGGCCTGCCATTTGTCCAATGTTTTTATCTGATGGTTGGAGCTATATATTTATTTATTCCTATTATGGGAAGAGCTGGAGCGGGAAGTCATGCAGAGTTTTTAATTGCGATCATGGTGAGCATAGATTGTTATTTGCATAAGTCGATGGTAATTTAAATATATATTTTAAGAATTGTTTTAACCCATTTGTATCATGAAATTGTATTTGACCTTAACCGCTCAGCATCAAAGGTTGTGATCAAAGGGTCCCATGAAGACTGTTCTAACATTGTCAAATGATGGGGTGTCACAAAAATTATATGAAATATGAAATCCTGTTACATACTTACGCGTGATTGATCTGGCAGCAAAATATTACACTTGAAGAATGTTTACAAATCATGATAATAGGCGGAAGCAGAAACGTAATAGTGAAAATTATGCGTAGCCATTTTAGTCGGTCTGTGTTTGTACGGCAATCCTTGGCTACTCTGTAACCCGGAAATGACCTTCTGGATTCTGATAAAAATTTTAAACTAGGTTACTACTTCGGCAAGGAATAGTTTCTCGAATCCAAAAGAGTTCTCAAAAAAAGACGATCAAACTTGTTTTTCAGACGTTTCCCTAGTCCCTGATAGTTTTCTAAGAAAAAATTCATGTCATAAATTGGAGCTGGAAAGTGAGGGGAGGAAAAATTGTACTTTTTACCGTTGGAAAAGGCGCTCTTATCATCTATAAACTTTCAACTCCATACTTTATATTTCAAGCGTTTGCCTTAAAATTTAAATTCTATTTCCAAAAGTATCTTAATTTTTTTACCACAATCATTGCGTAGGAAGTATTGACCTTACTTGACTCCATTTTTTTTATCCTGCTTTCGGATACTATTGAATCTATGAAGTGTTTTTATGATTCTTATATCAGTCTACTGATAATGCAAGATCTTCATTTAAGTTGTTAGTAGTATCATTAAATTTCACATTAATTGAATCATACCGCATCATGACTGTCGTAATCTGTGACAAATTTCAAGATTATATGATGAGAAATCAATAAATTTATATTTTCTGAATGGCAGATATACCCTTCCCTCTCAACAACAAAAGAGGGGCATTAAGCAAGACAACACAAAAACATCTAGAATTTTGCATAAAAAAGAAATGGTATCAATTAGATCGACTTTGCGCTTACTTCACAAGGGTTGCAGATAAAAAATTGAGCTATGAGTTTAAAATGTTTCAAATTTACCCTGCAGAAAATAGTGATAATCTGGTTTAAAAAAGTATCATCAGACTAATTTGAAATCGTTATGCCCATAGATTAGATATCAAAACAATATGGTTTTTTCCTAAGAAAAATGAGGGATTAAACATCGTTACAACAACAGCAAAACGTAGTAGTTGAGGTAGCAATTTGTGATCGATATATCCACTTTCTGGAAAATCAAGTCCGGGAAGGGAAAGGTGATCAGAAATAGCCGAGGTAGTTCAAAAAGTCTGAGCAAGAAGTTGATAATTTTGAAATTAATATTCCTAAGATTTATTATCAAACAAATTCGTGCTCCTTTTATTTTTTCCTTATGAGCACTTAAAAAAATTGTTTCAGGAAATTTTGATAAGGTAATTAGGGTAAGTCAGGAAAATGACAGTTTTTTTAATAGAAGGAACACTGCGATGATATATTTAGGTCGATAATTTGCAAAGCGTTACACAGACAGATATAGCTGAGATTTATTTTTGTACTTTTACATATAATAGTGTATTGATAAATATTATATAGATTACAATGCATTTTTAATAGACCTATTATACTAGTTCTATAATTTGATCTTAAAATATTGGAGGCCGTTATATAATTAACTAAAATGTTTTTTAATAGGTTAGTTTCCTGTTTTCGATGCTGTACAGCTTCGTAGTGCCTTTGGTGCTCCTAGTGAGGGGCATAGAAAGAATATTTAGTTGCTTAGCTGGATTATTCTGGATATCGTTGGCCTTGTTGATCCTCACACCGTTGGGATTTCCGTATTCCGGCGAACCTGGATATCTGGCACCCCAGCGTTTCATGATTGCTGTAAGCGCTATTTTACATATTAATTTCCTGTTTCCAAGACATCAACTCCAAGATTTGAAACACCATAGAGCTCAAGGGCTAGCATACAGCTGGCTGGAATCACACTTAAAACCTATAACCCAGAAAGTGCTCCATCATAAGATAACTTTACATAGTAGCATTTCATTTGTCGCATAGAAATCGTTTAGCAGTATGCGGTTTGCGAATATTTTTGTTCAAACAAAATGACCATTTCAAGAGTAATAATTCAAAATAGAGGGAGTAAACAAACAAAGGCAGGCTTTTCTTTTTTACAGTATATGAGAGTAAATAGGCTTCATATAAAACGTTTGTTTACTTCATCTATATTTAGTTATTAAATTGATCGTACGCTTGCACCGTTTTATATAAACAATTTGTATGGTGGTCTTCGCGGAAGGGAAAGTTCATAAAGTTCTAGCTGTTAGTTCTTCAAAATTCAAAAACTGATAGTGTTTACAAACTTCATATTTCATAATTTCACATCATATCTTCAAAATACATGTTATCTATAATATACTCAATGGATCGAACAGTTTCAGTTTTTTATTTGTGATACTTTTAGTCCTGATCACAAATTATTCACCTAAGTTATGAAGTTATAGGGAACTAGCTTCATGATTAACTGATATTCCTGAGAACTTGAATTGTTGCAAGGCATAAAATTTAGTTTTTTTAGCACACGCATAGGACATTTAGAGACTCTACAGGAGTTGTCACAAATCAGTCTACAGGGTACTGGATAGCTGATATGGATATCAACAGTCCTCATACAGTAGACAGGTAAATGCGAGTACTATATATTCACATAAGAGTTAATGACAATGGATCTTTTTCGAATCGTTCTGTATATAGGGTAGTGACTGAAACTGAAATTCAGATTACGCAAAATTTTTCGATTTAAAGTGATAAAAAGGAAAAATAATAACATGGAGACCGAATACTGGGATTCTAATAATGCTGCATCGACCATCGTGAACGCAAGAGAAAGAGCGAAAAATTGTGTTCCTGTCAGCTGCTCTGGAATAAACAAGACGAGACAAAAAAAAATAAATATAGGAACTGTTAATAACCGAGCAAGCAAAATTGATCTATTTATAGACTAAGTATAAACTCAAATACAACGACAAATGTCCCAAAGCCTGACACAACTCCCGTTTTAAAAAGACCTTCGCAGAATTCAAACATTTCTACGATGACGAACAGGATAATAACGGCAAAAAAAAGAGGATGAACAGAATCAGCAAATAACGGAAGGATAAATTTCCTCCTCTCACAGCTGCAAATATAAAAGTCCCTGTGATCCTCCAGTACAGTCTTTAGCTTCTGTTTCTGGTATATGTATGCCGCCATCCAATATATTGCACCTCCTTTGGCTGACGGCACCGCTTCTTAGTAGTCACAACTATCATTTCGCGATTCACACTCATCGTGGTGAGAGGTGCTTTGCAATGGCGAACTATAAAAGTATTCTAAATTTGATCAGACGGACGCTGTAGATGCAGGGATCAAGGAGGACCAAGTACCTCATCACATTTTGCCTCTAACCTCTGAGCGCAACATCCAAGCTGTAATCAGAGGGGTCCCTATACTTTTTGAGAAACACGGAATCTAAAGCACAATAGCGGTTTGCCGATGCTACTGGTCGTCGTGATCCTTCCTAAAATAGAAAAATCTCAATAGGTTTTTAACGAACACGCTGTCTGTCATCGTCGAAGTTCAGTCCTTTTCCTTAATGTTGCGCTTTTTCTTCCTCTCCTTTCCACTGACAATTCTGGTTCCTAGTTCCTGTTTTCCCAGACCTGACGTTACATGAATGACTGACTGACCCAAAGGCAAAGGTCCCACGGACCGCCTTTACGATACATGACAAATAGCAATGGGATCCTTTTTATTCCATGTATTTTTCAATTTGCATGCCATTTACCACCTTTATTTTCGATTATGTCTTGGCAGTCCAACATACTTGTGCCATTGACATTGAAAGATGTACATGGTCAGACCTAGTCTTTTGTATGTGTCTATTACATCATTACCTGTTATAGGTATTGTATACACAACATTTTTGGTCGTTATTGTCTTTCGCCGAGCTGCGCAGTGTATAGTGGAGAATATGCACTTACCTTTAGATTTGGATTACTGTCGGTTGTTGAGCCCTACGAGCGTCTATTAAGTACAGCAAATACTGCTATAATCGGTGTCAAAAAACGCGCTGTGTCACTAACTTCGCTTGTTTAGATTTCCGTGAGAAGAATAATATTATTTTCCTATTCAATTAATTTTCGAGTGGTTAAGTGATGGAAATGCGACACTATTCACTACAAATTTAACATACCGCCGTTTCAATGTTTTGTGACAGGATAGCCTTATGTTTATATATAACAGATTCACTGAAATGCCACTATTTTTCATTTTGTAAACAATTCGCGAAGCATCGGAAGTGCCAGCCTCTCAATTCCATAGGATAGTTACAGCCAAAGGTGCCATACTGTAGAGCATAGGTTTTCAAGTGCTAGAGACTTTCAGGGGGACGGTAGAAGACTCCGAAAAAAATACGGGGCGTCGATATACTATCAGGGGGCGGAGAAGCCCGGGCATCATGCGGTAAAGTTTTAGGGGTGCAGGTGTTTTTTTGCTCTTCAGATTATTTGGAGAAGTTGAATTTCCGGAAGAGGGAAAACCGTTTCTAGTAGAGATGTTTTCTTTGCCCTTCATTTTTTCTAAGAGGGCGGGTTATGTATAGAAAGAGGCGCAAATCACCAAACTTGCCCTGCGGACAGTATAATATTATGTTTAAATATAATCGTGGTAATAGCTGTTTCAAATTCGCGACAGATGGCAAGTAAAAGTTTCTAGAAAAAAATATTCTTCAAGTGGGCGATGGTCAAAATAAAGTTGCAATATATGTTTGCTTCCCTTCAGAATGAATTTCATTCTGTTGAAGGTTGATGGCCTGAATTAGCTATGGGGTCTCCTAGTTACTCCTTTCCATGCTTAACTAAATGTTGAAATATAGTTCTTTGTATACCTGTATTCCTACAAAAGTAAGTTAATTTTCTTATTTCCAGGCACGTTCCAGATATGCAGAAAGCAAATCTAGTCACTACAGACTGTGATGAATACCTATATTGCGGCGTGCCGTATATTGTACCGGTATTGACGATGATATGGAAGACACATTGGCTTCCAGGGCCTCCACCTACCATAATTACTCCTGTGAACATGACTGTGATAAAAAAGGAAACTATTTCAGGAGGAGAGAGGATAACTTTGAAGGTGGAAGGTAGTTAAAAAATGGTTGTTTTATCTTAGATATTATTATTATAACATAGGATGTCCCGATTATCAGTAAACAAAGCCCCAAAGGTTTTTTCACGAAGCTGTTAGTGAATTAAGGCATATTCTAATGGGATGCGGGGGGCATAATTTAAAAGCATTCATCATTTTTACGAGGTGTTTCATTTAGAGCTTTGTACTGTTGTATTTTTGAGCGACATTCGTTGCACAAAATACAGACAAAGTGAAATACATTATTCTAGCGTTAATAATATTATTCTTTCAAACAAATATTGTGACAGGCAGAGGGTGACTGCATGGTTAAATTGCTACTTATTCCTCCAAGGAATTTTATTTAACATGGAATAAATAAAATTCTGGATTTCATTCACCCTAAAGGTTTAATAAAAATGTGAGCGGGATCTACTTAGCATGGAATGGAGAAATGGCGGTCCACCAATTGTGTAAGCTCCAATTTTAAACTTATCTAGAACATTATTAGATATCGATTCATATACAAGGTGCTAAAAATGTTATATATAGTTTTCCAAATGATTATGCCGTATACTTTCATATTTTCATATACATATGCTAACATCGATTTTGCGCCTTTGGGATCCATCATACCAGGGATATAATGAAGAGGTCATTATATCCTTGGTATGATGGTTGTGCCATACATCTGGTTTGATTTCCTGGAAATTCAAGCTATCCACTAACACCCTCATTGATTTAATAAAGTGACATTGAATTTCATTATTATTTTTAGGACCAGCGCACATAGGGGTGATTGTGTCTCCTGTGGAAGGAGTAGAATTAACAAAGTGGAGTCTAAAAACTCACTATCCATTGGCAGGACCTAAATGGAAAGGAAGAGAGACATATTTTATTTATTACGCTTATGGGCTGAATCCTGTGCCATTGATATTTAATATGGATTTTAAGGTAAAATCATACTTAGGTTATCATTACGTGAATCTTAGACGAGAATTTATGACGTTGAATGATGAAAATTCTAATACTATCATTATATCAGAATATCGCGAAATTCTGCACATGCAAAAGTGTTCCGATGAATCTCAATCCGTTGTTCTTGTAATAAATCAATAGGTAAAAAATAAAAATTAGAAATACCCATAACATGTATTTGCTTTTATCTGCAGATTTGAGTAGGACTCTTCTGACTAGGCAACCTTTATAACAGTAAAATAAACTTAAACTACAATTTAAGCTCAAATAATGATTACAGTCTCCATACAAGAATTTTTACTTCTAAGACCCTATCAACATATTCAATTAAAAACTATCCGAAAATGCAGCAGAAAACTACGCCACCATCATGGTGATTTTTGATATCAATTTCAAACCACTAACTTTTGGAACATAAAAAGTGGAATATGCATTTAAAAATTGCAATCATGCATTACCATGATACATGATAACTGTAATGATCATATTTTTACTAAGATCGTCATTATTGCATCTGCAATGTTGTGAAAATTTAATTTGTTGGCATATTCGCGTCGAAACAGTTAATATACTGCATCAATGTTTTGGAAGTACTAGCAATATATTATACAGGTAATGTCATAGGTACAGGAAGCTATAGGAAAAATAACAGACAAATCGTATTCATATTATATTATGCTTAATGTAACGGCTGGATGACATATCAATAAGTTTGTTTACATGGCTTAATGGTTTCCAAGCGTTCATAATCGTATGCTAGATTAGATCGAGCTAAAAATAAATAAATCTTTAGTTAGTTGGCAAGTTTCAAGTTTAAGTCATTCTAAAGCCTATGCCAAAAAATGAAACATAACAAATTAATCAATTACCACTGTTTCAAAATCAATAGCCAGATTTGAAACAAATAGAAGTCTATAATAATTATATTTCCTTATTTCATATTACATTTATGTTAATTGACTGAAATTTATGTCTTTGCAAAGAATCGCGATAGATGATCCTTATTATACTATCTAAGATCGATGACAATTATTTTTCCACAAGTTTTGTGAATGTCTATGGGTAAAAAGCCTCTCGTTGAAATTGTTCGCTATTGTAATATTTTATAGATACGAAATATTATGTTGATGTGATTATATTTGTCTGATATGTAGGTTCCATCATTCCACAAAGGCCCCATTGTGGATCTAGCAGTGATATCGCACTATCTCTTCGGAAAAGGTAAGGCTTCTCCAGCGCTCAAATATTTCGTGGCCCAGTTTCCGCAATGGACAGCTGTCACCCATTGGACAGCAACATACGATTCTTGGATGATCTAAAATCTAAACCATACAACTAAGATGGGTTGGGTTAGTTTTAATGCGAATTCCAAAATCCACATCAATAAAAGTTGAAATTCTATTTTCTATCAAAGACATATTTGGAGGAAGTACATTATTGTTTTGGAGGGTAGAGGTCAATACATCAATTGCAATATTACTATGAATGGCGATTTAGAAAAAATTTCTAGTTGCTAGAATCTGATTAAAATATATAAATAAAAACTTATCTCATTCATGATATTTATTGGTCAGCAGTCACACGTAAGCATCTAGCTTGTACTGTTTCCATATGTTTCCATAAATTAATCTTCTTATAGCAATCTAAATTTAGTGAAAACTATCTTCTAATTAATTCTATTACGACTCATATCTTACGAAAATTGCTCATTGCCTGAACGATTTGTGGCACAAATTGTATGACACAACAAGCTTTGGAAATTTGATCTACGGTTGCGTCGTTATTTAACAACTCGGCTATTTTGCAGTAGAATATAAAATAGGTATTTTTTGAAATCATAAAATGAAAAGTATCACACATTTAGTTATTTTTTGGCAGACGGTAATGTGAATAAAATTTTACTGGAATCGGCGCTAAAAAAAAATGTAAAAAACTATTTCTAATTACAGGGATAGGCACTGTGATGTTTGAAATAAAAAATATCTTTTTACCAACTTCGCCATCGGTTTTGTAATTTCTCCATATCATCAAGAGTCGTTGCGCACAAATTATCCTTGTGGTTAACATAACGAACTGATATTTTTATATGATGTAGCCTAGGTAACCTTTGATATTAATTTCTTCAATGCACGCTTTTCAGTTCCTATATAATTTCGAGTTTTCCAAAAAAAACCTTTTCCACCGAGGTTGAATTCAGCCAAGGTTTACAAAATCCAGATCATCATATCCTTTGAGGTTTAGACTTTTAATGAAAGACCCAACGACCATCTGGAAATTATCTGCACGTAGTGGCAATTTTACGTAGCAACTATATTACGGAACGCACCAATCCCTGGGCCTCCTCTGCTGAATTAATTTCCTGAAACAAAAAAATGAATAATTAATAGTTTGACGTCTCCTTCTACTAGAAGCGGATGACGATGATAATGAATTATCAGGGATATCACTGAAAAAGAGGCAAATAAATGTGTCAATCATGCGTTCCAGCATACGAGCCAACGTTTTGCAGTTAGATGTAACTTTTTATAACTATCAAGACGACGTTAATTACTTATCGTTAATATCATCAGACATAACGTTTTTGGGGCCGGGGCAAAACACCCCGGGTCTATCCTCTTATGGTATCTGCACATATCCCAATTATTCAGTAAAATGTGTACGATATATTGTACAATCATTGTACGATGCATCAGGTTGTTTCATTATCATATATTTGGTGAGGAAGTGCCCAATCAAAAATGTCTGGATGTTTACCTTCTGATAACGCATGAAAATAGACAGAAAAAAAACCGTAGCTTTGATTATAATTATTATCAACCTCCATTATTTTGATCTTTGTGTGAAGGAAGAAATCAACTTTTAAAACTTAGTCTCAGCCCACTAGTAGATATTGGTGAATTTTTTGCGGTTGTGATTATTTATTTTAGTTTAACCAAACTAAAATGACATCTAGGCAAGAAGATATTTTGATGTGGTTTTTATTGACCCAGATGTCAGTCAGTCCTCAAGAAGTTATGAAAATGTCATCCTCTGAACTGACTTTGATTTTTCCACGCAGTCAAATGCACGATAATAACTCCCATCAGTTTCAAGTTTCAGTATTGTATTTTTATATTTCCAGTTTCTTGCCTACTTGCAAAAAATCACAAACTTGAATCGATCCGGAATTTTGTCAAGTCGCGAAATTCCTGAAAAATAATATTTAGTCTCAAACCTTTCACACAACTCATTGATACCTCTGAAGGATATTAAAATAGTATCGTGAAATTTCATTGAATAACTCGTATATTCATTCTTTGTTACTGCATTTTTTTCCTTAATAAATTATGAAATAAACCTCGTAGATTCATCGCCTCTTAAGTAGCCAATAATTAAAACCACATACGTTAGAAAAGAAATCTTCACTACTGATTCAGTGTGGGCAGTCGTAAAGTCCTTTTTCTCTAACGGGTGTGGCTTCGATAATAATTAACCAGTCCAAGTGCCATAATTTATCATTTTTATTGCTGTAGAATGTAATTATTTTTTTTTTTGACTGACACTGGGTCAAGTGTGGAAAAATTGTCGCAGTTGCTGTTACTGATCATTTTTTTCTTGAGAAATTGTAACCTACCAATAAATCAAATAATTATTATTGTGGTACGGGTTCTACCTAATACGGACATTTGTAAGTATAATATAGTCCACAAGGCTCTTATTTAATTTATCGAAAATACTTTTTTCCACTGCCAAACCAATTGTTAGATTATTTAGACGTACAATTTTCGTCGGATAACGTATGAACAGTGGCCAAAGTTATCATAATATTCCTCCATCGTATTTGGTGAAATCGTTAAGGCGTATCGACTGCAATCGCTTAACCCTGAATTTGTCTCACGCGGCAGCCATGACTCTAACATTGCCGCAGTCAAACATCATGTGTAATTATCTCTTCACAATGGCATTCGCACGATTTTCAATTCGTTATAGCAATGTTATGGTGTCATCAACACTCATCTCCAAGCGTGGCTGGGGGTGACGCAGAGATAACGGTAGATTATAAAAAGTATTTGTCAAAAATAATGGATATTGCTGCAAATCAGTTCTCCTTTGTTGACAACGCATTTACTGGGTCACGTTATTTAGAATGAAAAAATGTCAACCTCCTTAGTACTAAATTTCTACCTTTTGTTGTAAATGTATCCTACTGTCAGTCAGCATAGTCTGAAGTGAATTTTCTGTGCTTATAAAGTAGACATTGCGTTGTATAATGAGGTTCACAGATTCTAGCAAGCTTTCTGGTAAAAACCTGTCTTATTCAATGGCCTTGTAAACAACCTTTCAGATATCAGCGAAATTTTTGCTAGTTTTAGTGACAAACCACATGCCATGTAGGGCTTAGTGTATAAATTCACAAATTACAAATTTTAATCAAATTATCTGATGTATTATCTATACTTGAATCTTGGAATTCTAGTAGCAGTGATTAGCCGCCCACATATAAATAATGAATAGGGGATCTCTCATGATCACGTTTACTGGACAGGATTTTGCCTACTCTTCCGATATTTAAGGCTTGCAGACCTTTGTATTGACATTTCCTATCTATTTCTGGGAGTGTCAATTCAATTGATTTCCAAAATGATATATTTTTTTGTACATTGTGTTGAAACTAACAGGTGTGCCTACGTACTTTGCCAGCCCTGAAATCTTACTTTTGGCATTGCAAGGATTATCGTTCTGGAAAAACATACCCAATGAAAATTTGTTACAATTTATAATCCAACAATTGCCCTTCGTTAGTCCTTCCCAAGGACTAGAGAATATTATATCAGGATATTCAATTTCACTCTAAAAGTACTATGACATGCTTGGATAAATTTAAAATAACCTTTTTCACTAGAAGTTAGATTCTGTAAGATTAGGGAGAGAGAGGGAAAACATAAAAAAATCTAATTTTCGCGTATTTCTTTTATAATTGACGGCGATGCGTGACCGGAAGTGATCATCTGATAACTCGTCTCATATTTCATTTCAATGCCATTTATTACTTTTGTATACTATAAAACTTAAAACAGATAACCTTCGGCTACTCACTAAAGTGCATTTGGTATGATAATTATTTTCTCAAGTTCAGGAGTGCAAGGCTTTTAAAATAAATAGGCTTAGCCTCCGTTCCTTCTCTCCGTTAGCGTGAGGTCAAAGATGACGGAGCAGCAAAGCTGTCCGGTAGTTAAATGATCTTGCATTGCCTTGGCGCTCTTGATATCTGACCGTCAGCGTCGCCATCGGTTCGAAAACGGCTTTCTGTAGAAATTTCCACATCAAGAAATATTAGAAAAATATTATTCTGTTTTTCCAAACTTTGATTTCGACTTAAAATTCGACAGAGTTTGGCTAGGCAAATGTTCGAGTCATTGCGCATAAAAGCCTTGTATTTATTTTGCGTGACTTGCGCGAGACGGTGTTCGAGGGTTTGTCGAGCAAAGTCTATACGCAGCTTGCCAGCAACAATATATATCTCCATTTCTATCCAATATAATGCATTAAAATTATTGTCAAGACCTTTACATAACGAAATTTCAGATGCCAATTTAGAATCGCAGTTGCCATTTTCACTCTTGTTACTAGACCATTGTAATGATTTCTATTGAAAAAAAGTATTTAAAATTGCACGATTGTTTTTTAAACAGTTTCTTGCCTAATCTGGGTTTTCAAAACGACTTCCCATAAATGAATTATTTGTGAATATTCAGCTAAAGAGCTATAGATTCATTTTAGTACAGCTATGAATATAATTTCTATTTTGATTACCAATGTGGTATACCTAACTACTCCAATTATAATATGGGAATTTTGTAACAAAAAGAATATTTTGCATATCCCATTATTTTGTCGCATTCCAGTTTGGGAGTAGGTGAACCAAAAACTAAATAATATGTATATCGAAAATACTTTTTTGTGGTGTAGGAAGTTCATTAATATTATGTTAAAAAATAGATAATTCACCCATGCCAAAATGTATTTTTAGAAATCATTTCTCAAAATAGACTCCACATATTTGTGACAGAGATCGCTTGTTACACACAGTTTTCACACTAAATGCTGACTTTTAGAATCACTTAGGCGTTTCTTATAGGGTTGTATTCATTGAATATTGCCGTCGATGGATTTTTCCATGTAATTGATATTAATTCTTACGTTAATGGTACAATTATTCGTACACGACGAGTAATTATTATTATAAAGACAAATAGATAAAGACAAATAGATAAAGACAAAAATTAATGGTCATGTAACTCCTTTGATCGTTTCGTTGTCTTCGGACGATCGTTATCTCTCTATTCGCAGTCGCATAAGCATTACATAAACCGGTAAATATTTAAGAATGTTTGATTTGAAGACATGGATGTTAAGACTCATTTTTATAGTGGTGAATCCAATATAAATAGATCTATAAAAATCATAGTCATCTTTGCAAACAGTGATTTCTGCGACTGCAAAGCCAGTACAGAAACATCGTAGCAGCTTATGAGAATATAGCTAAAGTATTCGCCAATATCTTGAGGTCAATAAAAAATTGATACTCTGGACCCATCAATACCGGAAGTAAATACTTGAGATTTAGGTCATATAGATTAGAATTAATATTTTCTTCTATAAATATAGTGTAAATAATAGCCAAATAATACCCAGGTTCAATATTCTGATGGTAGTAAATTATTTCCAAATCTGTGCTGAAGTAAAGTATCCTACGGATTATATGACAGCACCTTTACCGACGTTGCGGGTTACATTGGCCAAAAATATCGCTAGACTTTTTTCGCTAATTATTATCGGATATGTTTTGAATTCGAAATATCAGTCAGCTACAATACTCAAGAATAAAGGATTGGTAGTCGAAGAAGCACCTTTATTATTCCCAGCACTATTAATCTGAGGTATGCTCTTGATCTCCTTTTTAGTTTTCTAGCAACCTCACTTTTTGTAGACCGCGCTTTTCTCAGCTTCTCTTTACATGTTTATTTTGCATTAACTGATTATTTTTAAAAACAGGTGAAATCGCTTTTCTTCCTTCATTATTTGTGTGCTTGTTCTGTGGCGATTTCTCATGAGGAATTTCTTGCTTACTATTATCATAGGTCTCACTACCACACCGCTAATGGATACCTAATTGCTGCATCTTGATGAAGAAACGGAGCGGTGTAAATGTTTTTTCGACTTTCTACGGTTTTTGAGTTTTAGTTTCCTGCAAATCAGATGGTCCGGCTTTGGCAATATCTGAAGCAGATATTGATTTTTATAGAGGCTATTTATTATTTTTCCCTTTTGACTATTTGGATAGATGACGCTTCATCAGGTTCTTTATGTTTTGTTGGTAGTTTCCTTCCAGTTTGACTGCATTTTCAGTCTAGTAATACTTGGCATCACTTGTATTTTAGTGGTTGGAAATAAGTAGCGTCGATAGGTTGTAGAATATTTGTTGTGCTGTGGTGCGCTGTTGAGTCCACTCAAATTCAAATATATGATCGTATTCTGTTATACGGTGCCATGGTACGTGCGGTATGAAGTGCGAGGTGCCATTGTGACAAGCATATAAAGCTTATGTTGTGCTTCTCGCATTCTGATGAAACCTTTTAGGTAATATGCGATGGAAGGGTGATTCCGATTACAACTTTCTGAAAACTTTTTCGTAAGAATAATTGAAAGATGGCTAGTGGACCATAAATGTGCTGATTTATAAATTATGAAAGGTGGAATAGCTTCTCCTGCTACACAATTGAATCTTCATGGTACTGCCAGGTATTCTATATTTTTATGAAGCAGCTCTTCGGGTGTAATCATCATACTGATGACCGCCGGACTTTCTGTGAAAGTATGATGGCATCACAAGTGTGTGATTTGTTCATCTGGCTGCAAATAATAGATCTATCAAATTGATTCGTTATTTACTTAAACTTGACAGCACTGGTTACTTTGGCCCATAGGCTAATGTTAACTAAAAAGGCGAGCCAAAGTATACCAACACTTTGATTCACACATAGTGGCACTAAAAATGTATACATTCTTTTTAATTTACGAATGTCGTACTCGTAAATACACGTTCAACTGAGAAAAAACACATATTTGATTGTGTACTTGCCAAAATATTCGCATTAAAAAGTTTGCAAACGTAAACACGCATGGATTCACTGTCGAAGAGGAACAAGTATGTAACCAGTGACTCGACTGTCGAGGCAGGGCAAACAAGTGGGCTAGGCAGAGTAGGACATACACAATACCGTGCGTGTAGTCGACAGTCAGATGATTTCCTCATTTCCTGTTTGAACTTGTCGCTTATCGGGCGGCTTAGTGTTGAAATATATTTTTTAAATATGAATTATATATTTTTTAATATTTTCAACATTGATATTTATTTTACTCGAACACTTTCAATGCTTTAAAATACCGAACTGTGCTATGGCTACGTGCAAAAATCATAGTGAGAAAACTAAAGGAAGTGACGTGAGGTATTTCTCATTCCCAAAAAATGAAGATTTAATAAATCAATAAATAGATACAAGCTTGTTGTCAAAAGGATAATATTAATTTGATATATCGTAGGTAAACATTTCGAATGAAATAATGAAACGAAGAAATGTATTATCTTGTTGTTAGGAGGTTGGCATTGGATAAACCGTTTGCCACAGAAAATGTTTTGTATTATCTTGAATTTGTGCGCATAAAGCCCGGGCTCCTTATGCCGGCCCTGGTCGAGGACATAAATAATTATTTGTCGCTTGTGATCTCCCGGCGTGACGTCACGCGATGCGCATCGCCACTCCGGTATATGTGTATCGTGGGTACACCCTTACACAATTCCCAACTGGCACTATAACGCCCGCTCGCCCAATTGTGGTGTTGCGGGAAGTTTAAACTTTCACGATTTGCGTTAACGTTACCTCCTAGGTCTACAGTAATCCGCAGCGTTGGTATTTTACATTTGAATAAGGTCGAAACATCCAAAAAAGTATTTGTATAACAAATTTTGAGATAAGTTCTTAAAGCATTATTAACATGACACTTGATACTCTATGGATACAACCCCGATATATATACTATTCACATAATAATGTAGCCTCAGATTCCTCAAATAAATTCGAGTAATGAAGTATCTAGATTTTAGTCTTTCTCTCAATCTTTAGATAGATACACCAACCGTTAGTTATTGTGATATTAAAAAACACCAAATCTTTTTTATATAATATAATGTATGTATATGTATTATATACATAGGGTTTATACACCAAATGTTAGACATTTACTATTGTTATGAAAATAAAAGTCTCTTACAGTTTTCGATGTGTTTTACTGAAAACAAAATGCTTTTGCAACTGTAGATGGTCTGTTTGTTAGAACTGTGGGTGAGATGATATTAATTGTAATGTGGTCAGAGCTCTCATATTTCAAACTGTGTCCTCTGAAGGAGCTCATTAAATACTAATAACAGAATAACTTATTCGATTTTACTGATTTGAAATTATGACCTTTGAGGTATATTCTAATCTGAGGTATACTGAACCAAAATTGTTTAATACAAAATTTTAGTTATTTAAAACGATATATTCTTGAGGTGTTGATTTGTAGGTTTTTAATAAACAATAAACGATATCTTTGGATTTTGATTTAATAAAATTTTATCCAAGCATTTTGTAATAACAGTTATATTTTTAGACGTCCGAAATGGCCACACATGTCGCAACACATTGTTAGTCTGGTTGCATAGTTTGCGGGGCTGCAGCTGGCGCATGTATACCTAGATTTATGTTACTTGAAACAGCCTTACCTGTGTCAGGAAAAAAGTGAGTGTTGATTTTGAAACACTTTTTACGCATATTTCCGATTGTAGTTTTTATTTAGATTTCTTGGTGATATACAATGGTAAGAACGGCTTTTTCTATTACGTAATAACTTTGTTTGTTGTCGTGTGATGTTAGGCACAAATGGTGTTTTTGGTGAAAGGTTCTTACTTATTACTAGAATTTTAGTTTTTTTACATTTTATTTTTCATTTCAATCTTACACTTACTACACTATCTATTATTATATGCAAACCTGCGCTGTCTGCCAAAAGTCCCCCGTACCGTAAGTGTCACATATCCAAATTGTAATTTATAAACGTGTTTTAAAGAAAAATAAACGAATTTTGACCAATTTTCTATTCTGTAAAAAAAAATTTACCACCTTTCACGTATCTCCAATAATTATTCAGTTCTCACTGTAACCAAACAAATTGCGTATATTATGTTTTTATAGATAGATTCACGCGAAGGCAGATAGCCTATCGCGCACCATAAGCGCTGCGATTAACGCTAACAAATTCTCCGGTAGCTCATTCCACAATGCCTAGGTTCTCCAGAAGTACGTTTTTTGAAAGTGTCTCGTTCAAGACCATGTCATCTCTACCTGGTCAGGATTGGCCCGTTGAGCTCCTCTAGTCTTCGCTGTACTGGGAACTCTTGGTGTTGTTATACGAGACAGGTCGATCGAACATATGCCATAATATATATTTGAACAGATAAATTACATTTTTGTTTTATTTTGTCTAGTTGTTTAGAAATATCCAGCACTAATAATAAACATATTAGTAATAATGATATTTTTTCCTTATTTGCTAATTTTTTTCGTAAATTGATGTTGAATAACCTTTTCAAAGTAGTTCCGAAATATCGTACCTTTCACATCTAGTTATTAGAAGAAATATTTACAGAATTGTCATTAATTTAGAAATGTGTTTACATACATGCATAAATAATGAAAACATTCCAAAGTAGCATGCCATTTTTGTAAAGCATGATATCCTTGATGAAATCTCAGGTAAATGAAAATTGCCTTTAATGATATAGCTCAAAAAAGTATTTCGTTAAATCCACCGCAAAATCACTATCTGCTTTAGCATTTCGCACATATTACCAAATAACTGGATGTCTTCAAAACTGTTGGACGTGGAAGGAAAAAAAGGGAATATGTAAAACTTTAAATTTTCCAGCATTTCAAATTTTCCGTTTATCAAAATTATACTTTAGGAAGAAGAGAGTTGACTACGCCCTAAAATCCTGCACAACTTGTAAAAAATTAAGTAATTTAAATTTGTTTGAAACAATGTTGTTCATAAGTAAGGTGTATGGTAAAATTTGTCGCAAGTTGCAGGCTTTGCCTCTCTATTGAGTGAAAACCTAGAAAAGACATTTTATTTTTTCTTATCATAGTAACTTTGCATCGAAGAGCAAAAAACCTGGGATTTTGTCATCAAAGTAACTCTTGATATATCGGAATTTCCGCGGCATAATTACGAAACTGCTATTAAGCCTCTCAAAAGAAGGAGTGAAGTAGATCAACTCTGTATTTGAAATGTTTCACTTGAAGTGAGTACTGGAAATTATAGACATTTTGGTGTACAATGAATTTTTTTAATGATGAAATTTTATGTTTTCCAATATTTACAATATTTTTTAAATTTAATGCTACAAAATCAACAGTTCTAGTTCGAATGTTTGTTTGTAAAGTAATACTATAGCGGGGAAGTGCAGCTCCAAGCTATTCGATGCTATAAAAATCGTATATCTGCGCAATAAATTATTACAGTAGTTCTACATGGCTCACTGGTGTAATAAAAATTGCAAAAACATCTCTATTACTCTTATTAACAGGAAGTCAATCAATCTGTTATTTTGCTCTCCTTCCCTAACTTGTTTTGTGATTCCGATTTCTAATCTCATGTATGGCTTTGCGTTTGCGCTCTTATTCCGTGCAGTGTGTGATTTGGATATGCAGCACCTGAGAATCATCCCACTCGAATTCAGACCGCCGAGACGTTCAGCTGTTAATTAATCAGTGATGCCATGTCGTCTCTTTTCTTGATTATGATAACTTTATGCAAAATGCAAATCTAAATCATTTTTTATAGTGTGCGAAATATACTGATTCCTTTATAGAAGACCCCTTTTTCCGGGAGGACCTTTTTCCGGAAGCCCTCTCTTTTGTTGGAAGGACTTTCTATTTTCTTCGGGAGGACTTCTTTTGTTGGAAGGACTTTCTATTTTCTTCGGGACGACTTCTTTTGTTGGAAGGATTTTTTTTCGGGAGGACCTCTTCTTCTTTTTGGGAGGACCCTTTCCTTTTGGGATGACCCCTTTTTCTGCTGGAGGATCCTTAGAGGAGCCCTGCTCATTCAGCTTTTAACCGGAGCTTAATGCAAATTTCATCGGCGCTGCTTTGCACCTGCAGGGGAAGACCATTGACGCCATGGGAACCTGGGGAACTCAATATGTCCCCAGCCTCAAGATAAGTTTTAGTTTGTGATGCCATTATATGGTCAGAGACATCTTGTTTTTTTTAATGAATTCTTCACATTCAATGTTCTGTATATTTTCTTCCCAGTCATTCCACCTCATCATGCCTAGGTACTCACACCCCTGAGAGTCTCATTTCTCCACCAAGCTGCTGGTAGCTAGTTGACACTCTTCACCCAGTTTTCTTAGGAAAATTGGGGGAAGTAGGGTTATAATACTATTGGATAGATAGATAGACAGACAGACAATAAGTACCTTGTACCCTGTAAAATAACACAATGCATTGATAATTGTATTATGATATATTCCCATGCCAATTATCGAAAAACGTGGAATGCTAGATAATAGTGTTTTAAAGACATCACGAAAAACCATATCACACATTTTCATCAGCCTGTCTGTCAATCTGTATTCTGTCACGGTCGTCTTTGTCCCCTCTATAACTCGAAAGGTACTTTTTTGGGTTTTGATGAAATTTTGTCAATAAATTACTACTATGGCAAGGACAACGAAGCTTTTTGAGTATTTCTGAAATGCCTGATCATTTTGCAAAAAATTGTGGGATGGTGATTGGGGGAGGAGGGAAACCTCAAAATTATTTGGCGTTGGTAAGACGCGCTATTATCTTGTAATTCATACTTGATATTTTTATTCAATTCAAAAGATCTGAAGCTCCAAAATCCGATTCAAATCTTTATTTCCAAAGTGGAAGTACAGCTTCAACCTACTTGACCTTATTTTTAACCCTCTATAGTGAATGTTTTAATTTTTATTTACATTTCAGATCTTAGGGGAAAGAGGAATATAGTTTTTTGGTGGATGCATTTGTCATAAGGAAACTCAAGGAACTAACCATGGGCATTAAAATATCTCTGAAATATTTCAAAAGAATATTAAAACTATACTCACAAACAAGGTTCCTTATATCATTCTATTAATTTACTACTGTTCGCAGTCTCAGTTGCATATACCCTGACGATATCCCGAGCAATCAGACGTAGGTTCCTTTCAGGCAACTAAACTAGATTATGGAGCAGCTTTGAAAAATTATCAAGGTGCTATCATAAAAAAGTATGTATTATATACAGATATTTCCAAAATAGGCCTCGTAGTTGGTCGCTTGAAAAATAGTTTACTGTAATATCATTGATCAGATCTCACAGAAAACGTATTTAGAATACACATTGGGCTGTTAAACGATTTGCACTCATACTTTACCCATAACAGGCATTTGTATTATTTAGCACTTCCATGTAGTAAGCAGCCACACTCTTTGTTAAAGGTATTAGCGTCATTATGCTCCTGCATCTTTAAGATAAATCATCTGCAGCTGCCGAATTTCTAAATTCGTTTTTTAAGCGATTCATTATTGGAGGTGATAATAATTGAGGTTAGTATGCACTAGTGACTTCTGTATCGGATACAGCAAATTGAATGCTTTCACTGATAACGACGAATGGTTAATAACCATATTATTATTCCTTGAATGTAAAAATGCGCTCGAAGGAGCACACCAAAATGATAATTTTTCCTTACAGTTTTTGGCATTCTGGAAGTGTTTGAACATCTTTTGCTGAGATAACTTTTTTTAAATCTTCTCCTATCAGTGCCTATGGTCTTCTCGTCTTCTGATGTTGGCGATCGACTGCTGATGTTAGGCCTGTCCATTTTTCGTCTCCTTCCGGGTCCTTTCTTATATATATTAAATGCAAGAAAGATGGCCAACGTAAGCTCAGTGCCAACAGCGAGGGAGAGCTAGACAAGACGGTGTACGGTTTCCTGATTCGGATTTGGAATATAAAATAGATTCGGAATTTCGACAACCCAGTGCAGACGTCCCTATTGTTTCATTTCGAAATTTTACCTCTACAGTAGTTTTGAGCGTATTCGAGTACTCGAATTTCCAATTCGGAAATTAAATCAGGAGATCATGAATGTACGGCAAACCTAATGAATAATTACAGTGGATGAAGGGGCGTACAGCAGGGCTGACCAACATACAGGAGATCTCACTTTTTATCGATTGAGCAATTACCTTCAAATACCTAATATGCATGATTCTTGCATTAACCATAAAACCCAAATAAAAACACCTTTGAGTGCAGTCCTTCTAACCGTTTTTTAAGCCGCCCTTGGGACAATTGTAGTTGCACAGCCCTAACGTAGAGAATAAAGTTCAGTCAACATAGTAAATTAATGATATGTATGTGTTATTATGACAAATGTATTGAAATAAGTTTTGTTGAGTCTAAGTGATAATGAATAACTACAGTGGCCGTGGTCTGCTTTTCTTAACGTATTTGGTTTTCTACTGATGAACTCTGATTTGTGTGATTCACTATTAAGAGCCACGTAGCAATTATTCAGTATTCTAGGAAAATAATGATGTCTGGTTGCTAATTTCATGACCTTTTAGTAACGATATTAATAATTTTACCATTTAAGAAAAATGTGACATAATTTGACATTCATCATGCAAAGTCATTTAAAGAACAACCCTTATCTTGATTATATATACGTCGCCAATTTCTGCGCAAATATTGCCGTCTGTCAGAAATAGCTATTATTTTCTGAAAAAAGGTATCATCTACATTCTGCGGTGATGTTAGATTGTACCATTGTGCAGTATTATGCAGATTTAATAACTCACATCACTGTGCAAGTGCAGTCCTACAAAGAAATGTGCATAATTTGGTTTCGTTCCTTCCACTACACTCAAACATGATTTTGTTAGTAGTTGCCTGTTGTTGCTTTTTATCAGTGACAAAAAGTTTCAGGATCACGGCTTGTTCTGTGAGAAGTGTTGCCTAGCTGTCATATGCTGACACTTTACCATTAATAATGGCAGTTGTAAAAAGGCTATTACACAATTTTACACAAAACTGTGCAATTTCAGTGTATCAAGGTGCACAATTAAAAAATCTCCAATAATAACCCTGTCAGCTATCTTGTAACGCACTGTGAGCCGAGCATAATACGTCTCAGGGGTCATTGCTATCAACTTGAAATCATTGTCAGACAGAAGGTCCTCCAGTTCTTTACTGAGGAAATTTATACTTCTGGAATATCAATCAGTATCAGTATACATCAAAAAAATTACCTCAAACCTGTTTTTTCTTCAAAACAATAAATTTATGAAATCGTGATCAGTATATGACAACTTATACCACAAACATGAAAAAAATCGTTCTGAGCATCCATGGTTTAATTCGATGTTCTTTAATTCTCACCTGCGGGCGTCTTTTTGCTGCCAGACTCGCAAGGTAATCTAGTTTCTAGTACATGGAGTTTTTGCTTTCCTGTTAACAGAACCATGCCCAAGAACAAAGAACAGCTACTATCTGTGCGCTTGACGTTCTTCAGACATATCAGCCGGTCAACCAGAGGTTAGTTCAGCGGCATTAGAGTCGGTCTGTTTGCACTTCTCCTTTTGCTAACTATTATTCTCTGTGTTCTGTTGCGACTATTTCGTTTGGACTGTAAGATAATTTCAAAAAAGTGGAACTTAGAGGGAAGATTATTCAAATCCAAAGCGGTGAAATTGTATGCAGCATAATCAAGTTCAGGATAGGAGGAGCTGTGAAAGAAATTTAAATTATCTTATCATCATATAGATACATACGTCGAATTTATTGTAAGAATGGGTATGTTATATCAAAAGAAGTTGATCGGATATCAAGTTTATTGGCAACAAACGAAGTTATACTCCAACCAGTGAAATATAGGCAATAATACATAACACTTCAGTGATCATGCAGATAAAAATAAATGATTGTGTATTTAACACACAGTTTCACAAATAAAACTATTTTCCTTACAGTGACGCGTTTCGATTCATATTTAAATCATCGTCAGACTGTCAGATTTGACCTGTTTAATAATAGTCCGACAACGATTTAAATATAAATCAAAACGCGTCACAGTTAGTTATAATTTATTTTTGAAATCAATTGGGTGTATTAAAATTTCATAGTATTTTGGTTAAATTATTTACATACCTGTTCAAAATTATTCCTAAATATCTTAAAGATTCATCATCATCACTATTTAACTGTTTGCAGTGCAGGATTCGGAAGGATGGCTTTGTGGGGGATTCTGCCTAACATATCATCCGCGCTCTGTAACGACTGACCAGCTACCCAGTGGGTTCAGTTGGTCAGAGCGCCCGACATGAAATCGGGAGATGCGGGTTCGAATCCTGCACTGGGTCTTCTTTTCGGATTTCTAAATGCGAATTTATGTATCAAAAACTCCATCTTGCGGAGAAAAGCAAGTTGTGTATCACGATTACCTCTGCATAGTGAGAGACTATAGCTGTTCGACACAAGAGGTCTGCTGTCAGTAATCGCGGTAGGAGATGTTACCAACCCAAACACTGGCGCTGCGGCACCTCGAGATACGAACGACGCGCGCAGTTAGAAATTCGGAAGGAGGATGGCTTTGTGGGGGATTTTGCCTAACATATTATCTGCGCTCTGTAACGACTGACCAGCTACCCAGTTGGTTCAGTTGGTCAGAGCGCCCGACATGAAATCAAATCCTGCATTGGGTCTTCTTTTCGGATTTCTAAATGCGAATTTATGTTTGCTAAACTAGTTGCATAGACTTAAGCATCGTATTTGTGGCGCTTGATAATATAGAGCTTTACATAATGATATGAATAACTATTTATGTAACCACGTATGAAACTACTCATTTTGTTTAACGAGTGTGATTTTGCGGAACGAGCGTTAGCAAATCCTGCAATGAAAAGAGAGCTGACCAGAAAGCAATTTCATAATGCGATCTTACAAACCCTTTTCTACTTTTGACCCATTTTACATTTTGCAAAAAAATAGAAATACTCCGTATGAACCTATGATACACTAATATATTGATTAATATTGATAACAATTCTCTTACTTGCTACATTTCTTCTTCGGACAAACGGACAGACAGACATACATACTGACAAACAGACAGAAAGACAGATATACCGAAAGGAAAGACTGTAATTGATTGTCCTGACCTTGGCATCACAAAACATATCAACTCGAATTCATGATTTTTCGCGTCCACAATACTTCCCCGCCTATTGGAGCAAGAAATCATAACCTATTACTCAAAATTATTGTACTTTCGTGTGTTTGTAGAACAACTTGAACCGGGTACCAACCATCGTAAGCTTTTGCGAATACCCGATGCTTATTCAATGTACCTAGAGTTTCACATACCATATCTATGAAATGATGTAGCGTTTGCTCATTGAAATGCTGTCGGTACCACATCGATACCTGACTGTTGTACGGATCAGATGCAAATGAAGGTTTTCTCATACATTGTTTTCGGTCTTCAATGGCCTATCGGATGTCTGTTACTAGCGTCAGTGGAATCGATAATATATGTTCACTGGGGACGTCCACTCTTCTTGAATATTGAAATGAAATCTTGGTATTATATTCAAGCGGCAACCAAGTATAGTAGCTATTATGCTGTTTCCTAAAACTAAATACTAACAAATGAATTTGTGGGTCGTAATAATCTTCAGGTAGAACACATTTAGCGAAGCAAACAGTCAATAATTGTGACTTATGTGGAATTAGTAGTAATGTACCTTTAGACACAACTTGTCATATAAACAAGGATGACCACTACCCCGTAATCCATTCCTTAAGTATCTAAAGTCTTACAGGACTCAAACCCTTTCACGAATGTTTAACATATGCTTTATGGTCAAAACAAGTCGGTGACCAACGGCGAGCACGTAAAAATGACATTTTCCGTGTCATTTTTTTAGGGGTATCCATGTTTTCTACATCTCTAAAAAGGTTCATTACTGATATACACTTGTAAAATGGTTTACTATTTATTGTTTCGTCTGAGTGTTTCTTGTCAAAGTTAAAACATTTTTTGTCTAACTTTTTTCCGTTTTGCAGATTGTGTATTTAACACACAGTTTCAACGGGTATTATTTTGAAAGGAGATGTATCCTTTGTTGATCCGCACCTGGTAACAGTACGATTTTCAATGAACTTCACCAGTCACGATGATGGAATTTACCAGTGCGCACTAGCTCTAATAATTAAATATATTAACATCGTGTTAGATTCGTTTACTTTTTAGCAGGCGAGATCAGGCTCCACTACTTCTTGTACTACTATATCATGCATTCTCAAAACGAACACCCTATCCATACGTGACCTTGGCCTGAATCCTAATTTACTCCAGAGTATAAAAGTGAGTGTTGTTGCCGGGTGCATCACTGGTCGCCGAATTCTTATCTTTTGATTGGAAGCTGCCTACTCTCGCTCACCTCACGCTCACCTTTTTGCTTCCATAAGTATATGTAAGACCTTTTCGCATCAAATACAGGATGGTTCTTAGAAACGTGCTTTACCGAACCAACTATTTTTTCGACACTGCAAGATCAGGCTGAAGGAAAGTATAGGAGTGTAGTCTTGCCCCTCCGTCTGGTACGCGCCATTGGGGTGGTGTTGGTGTTTCATTGGCAATTCATTCAACACGGATGAATTCACTCGCAAACAGTTCATTTTTTTATGTTGGAGTTTGTCTTGAAAAAATCTATCCTCACATGGTTGCGTCTTTCATTTAATAAAGTAAATTGAACCGTAACAAAAAAAATTGTTTCGATAATGAGGTATCTGCAAAATTGTACAGGTGAAAAAGTGAAAAAATGTGAGAATGTTGAAAATATTTAAAAATGGATAGTTTTTAACAGGCTTATGTATAGATAAATTTAGTTTACCTCTACAGGAATTACTACTGGGATCTATAATTTATTCAGATAAGATAAGAAATTTTGTGTGTTTAACACAAAGTCTCACAAATATCTCTTTCTCCCAGTGACGCGTTTCAATTTATATTTAAATCATCGTCAGATTTGACTGTTTACCCTAGTTACTTTGTCTGTATTAGGAGATATTTCATATATTATTCCTTAACATCTTTCATGATTTAAGATATTCTATTCATTAAACTATTTCATTATTTTTTTAATATAATCCATGCCTTCAGATAATACAAGGGTGATTAAATAGGGAATACATATAGATGTAAACTTATAGTATTGTATCGATGAAAATTGAGATTTAAAGATTACTCTTCATTTAGTACAACGAAATCAAGATTACGTATAAATTTTTTTCAATCTCTAATGTTTCTTTGAAGTTTAAATCATGTACTTCATTGAAATTATGCCGACTTTATCCAGTAAGCTATGTGTTTAATGATAATAAAGCACTATATATAACATAAAAAATAAAAATAAAACTATTTTTCAAGTTCACCCCCAATTTTTAACGCCTCTGAAAAAAATTAGAAGATGATCAGGAATTTTTTTTCTCTTTGATTCAACTCCGCAATGATTTTACAAAAACTACAAGGATTGTTCGTCCTTGCCATAGTAGTAACCTGGCAGCATTAACAAATTTCATCAAATTCCGGGTGGTACTTTGGCCAAGGAAATGGGTGACATGTTTTGTCCAAATGTTGTGCTGCCTAAATTTTGACTATTTTTCTGATCATAATACTTCCCTTGCGTGAGAAGCAAAAACACTGTATTATACTGGTATATAAACTGGGATCAAAAGTATTTTTAGCTGTATTTTTCTTGTTTCCTGGTATGCTGGTTATGAGAATATCCCTCGTCGAATCAGGAAGTGACAAGCTGGCTCGATGAGACACAGCCGCATATTAATCACAATCAGCTATGCCGACATCTTGCCTGTTCGTACTTCCAATATCTGCACCGCATACACACGGCTGCGAACTGGATCAACTGTCACTTATTCGCGCGAATTAGAACATGCGTTTATAAAATCTCCGTCATTTATGGGACGCAATTGCTGCGGAATTTGCAAGTACACGCACTACTTATGTTGAGGCGTCGGACTGTATTGTCATTATTCAGACGTTTGAACAGAACAATAGCAATACTTATGATGTCAATATCGAAACTTATTTTTTTTACAAAAAATTGTATTTATGAGGCACATAGTGTAGTAGCCAAAAGGGTACAGAGGGGAAGGATAATACTCCGGGTCTGACGATTTAAGGGACGTCGCTATAGCAGTGGCGGATACAGAGAGGGGGCGCCAGGGATGATCGCCCCCCTCCCTTCCTCATCCAAAATTAACCTAATCCTAGCACCAAAGACCAATCCATATGAATGTTACAATAATTGTATGAAGGTGAAATAAATTGTGTCTTTCAAGTGAATTTAAGTGTTCGTAGAATATGTAGCATGACGTAGATTTTGTCATTTACTATTCTAGACTATGCTAAAATCCTTATAAAACAATGGAATTTATTAACCTTTCAATTACTACTACTACTGCTATACTATTTTTTATCCTGTCTAGCTATTTTCCTATTAAATTATTTTTTCCTTTCTTCCTTAGATTCAAAAATATCTGCGAATCCCTGACTTCATTGTAGTAAATGAACAGCCTGATCTTTTAAACTCAATTTTTATCGATACACTATCAGTTTCCATCTAGTTGTATTCTAGGTTAACTTACTCCTGAAATATCTTAAGTTATAGAATGTATTAAGAAGAATGAAATAGCTTAAGGAATAAAATATCTTAAAACGTGAAATATCTTAAGAAATAAAATAGTTTATCACATGAAATATCTTAAGGACATTTTGACAGCGATGGTTAAGGTTTTGTAGGGGTTTCCCTTAACACTAGTGTGAATGCAGTCGCCAAAAGAATATTTCCCCTAAGACAGACACCAGGAAGGGTAAAATAATTCAATAGAAAAATATCTAGACATGATAAATAGCATGCTAGATTGGAGAGCTCTAGTTTTGTATCCATGATAGTATCTAGTTAGTTAGTTGGCAAGTAATCTGTGTAGCCTTGTTAGCAGTCAAATCTGACAGTCCGACGATGATTTGAATATAAATCGAAACGCGTCACTGGAAGAAAAAGCGACTTATTTGTGAAACTGTGTGTTAATTACAGAATTTTTTTATTTGCATAATCTTCAATGTTTCGAAAACTTATTTCAAGTGAATCAACTTTTCTGAAACTCGATCACATTTTACAATAAGCTGATATAAATGATATAATTACACTAGAAATTTATAGGACGCTGCTTTACATAGCACTTTCGTAGTTATTCATGTTCCTTATTCAATTGATCTGCGGTACTTCTGTAGTAGTAATTGCTAAAACAGTGGCGAATAAAAATAGTTCCCTTTAAAAAAAAGATAAGTAATTGATTGATGGACAACTTTAGAAATTTAATGATTCAAATTCATTTAAAATCCTCAAAATTCATCAAAACTTTACTATTAGTTACATTTCTGTGTTTTGAAGGTTAATTTGTGAATAATCCTCATGTATAACCAGTACGGAGGATTACCGAAGTAAAAAATTGCTAGATGATAGGACGTCCTTTACCAACCGCCTATTGGCGTGAGAAGTAACAGAGGTGAAACATCCGGCGACCTCACCAATATCGGTAGTATGGCTGTAAATATGATTAACCAGTGTTCGTTATATTGAATAGATTACCAATACTCAATCTTAGAGACGTCAGTGGTTTTAAGGCGTACCACAGTAACCTTTGATTCCCCAATTTTATTTGTTTTTTGGCGTTGGTGATGGATATCCTATAATCTAAACTTGTGACCCTTGTAATCCTTTATACTGGTTAGAATGGTGACTATTCACACATTTTACATCAAAATATAGATTTCATTGATTTCTATTAGCTGGCAACTTGTATAGCAGATCCGACTTATGAGGAAAGTAAATATTCAAAGCATTTAAACGTTTCAAACGGATTTAAACCATTCATTTTTGACAATTTGTATGGAACTAGAACATAGTTAAGAGTATTTTCTAAAGAGGGCGACCTTATTCTGCTTGTGTTTGAGCAACCATCAATACAAATCACTTGATTTCAACTGAATAAAGATCACATATGATTACAAAAGTACTACTTACTCTCTAAAATTATTAGTTGACCCCTAGGAGTGAATTTTGGAAATATTGAAAACCATGGAAATTTTGGATTTGTGAACTATTTTTCTCAATATTTCTTAATTCAATCCTAAAATATCAACAGTTTCAAAATCAAAATACCAATCTGAATTTTTAAACTGATATTGTTGCGTGGAAAGTATTTCCTCATCCTACTTGATCCCATTTTTTCGGTTTATCATGAAGTATAAATCGATTATTCTGTCGGATTAGCTGTCAATCTGTTAGTTGGTCAGTTTATCGGATGGTCTAGTGATTATTAATTTATTGATGTGAGCATGTGAGGCTGGTGATATCAACCATTTACTGACGCATTTTAGGAATAATAAATGGTACGACGCATACGTATTATATGGTTACCCTATTTTTTCAAACCAACTCTCTCTGGAGTCGCGATGTGCCTTTTAGTCAGGTATTAAATCCGAAAATATCAATTATTTCTTTTATACCTGGATCTTTTTCTTCTTTAGAAATTATGAATAATAATGAAAGATATGAGATAAAAAACCCTTCACTATTTTGAACCGGTCCTCATAGTAGTTATGTGTTTTCATTGATACTACTTCATCCTTGGAGAGATATTTTGAATCATCAAATAATCGATGATAGACGCTTTCGTGCGGGGGAAAATAATATATATTTTTTAAATTTGTTTAAAGCATTTTATTTCCACTATGATAGTAGTATTAAGTTTATAATAGCTCATAGCTTATCAATTTTATTTATTTTGAACAGGTGCATTGTGGAGTAGTTACAGAGATGTATAATATGAAACCGTTCCGAAATTGATGCATTTTTCATCCTTCTCGATCACAGCTTCTTGATCATTTTTGATTGTATACACTTTTTTGGGCATGTATATTGTAGATAATCTTACTTGACGAAACTATTTTATTCATCCATTCAACATACAATTTCACAAATAAAACTCTTTATCTTACTCTTTTTTGGAGTTATTACTAAGAGAAAAATTCCACTAATTGTTTTTTGCTATATTTCTCAAGCTTCTTATCGTCTTATTGCATAATCATAGAATATTCAGGAATTAAAGATTTAAAAATACGCCAAATCCGATTTTTGACAAATTTTTAAGCTTTCAAACATCGCTTTGAGCGTTATTACAAAATGTTTCGTAGAAATAATTTTTATTAAACTTTCCATGAGTATAACTACAGTCATTCTCACTTGGATTCATTTTTTTATGGTTACTTGATCATCATTTTATTGAACAACATGCATGCCGCTCAATAAAGCAGTGAAAACCTTCTACTTTATTGTAAAACAAATTTTATTGAAAAAGCAATAATTTCTATTCATATTTTGGAAAATAGAGATCTAAGAGCTTCCACTATACAGTCTTCCAAGCAGATGTTTGCTATCATTATCCAGAACCAAGCAATATCTATGTATATGCATAATAGTCCAGCAAGGTGTAAATAGTGCAAGATTCTCAAGGCGACAACTTTTAAGTCATCCTAGGGTTTTTGAATATCCAGAATTTCTTTTATTACTTTTGGATGGGCCGTACTAGTTTCATTAGGTTGTCCACCATAGTTGAAGTTTGTATCATATCTCAGAACACTCGCATTTGCTGGCATATTCGAATGTTTTAACATTTTGCAACCGATGGTAATTTATATAATAATCATTTAATAGTTCCTGGACAAATATTGTACCAATTCCATGCAAACAAGAGAATACTTTTAAATTTCAATAAATAATACAAAGCTTCATCTCTAAGCGTATACTCATTAAAAATATTTTTTATGAAAATAGATGAAAACTAGGCGTTAGGACCTTTGACTACGTAAGTTGCCAATGGGCGTCTCCATAGAGCACGACACTTGGAAATGAGTTGATAAGTTATAATTTCGTAAAAAATACTGACTACTTAGTGAGATAGCCCTCATAGCGTGAGAAAATGCTGTTCCGGTGCAATCCAGGACTATTGAAAACTCAATCAAAAATGCTCACTGAAGACTAGAAGATCACACAAGAGAAATAACACGTAGTAGTGTATAAAGTTGAAAAAATATGATCCAGACTTCCATTCCGAGTCCTTTTAGAAAAACCAGTTTTGAGGAATTGCCCCCTCTTAATCATCAGACATTCCTCATAGCGCCCCACCTAGATCTGTTACCGAGCGCATAGTAAAAATGAGTTATACTTTACCACACTTTACCACATAAGCAGCGTTATCACTTTCGTATAGGTACCACTTTTCGTTTCACCACTGTCCTCAGATCGATTTACAGATAGGGCGAACTGCAAATATTAGTGGTGTTTTTTGTATTTTGATCGACCGACTCCAACTAGCTCACGCTATTGACTGGCGATGTGACAAGTGGTGGTGTCCAACAACACCTAGGAGGATCGGCTGAGTCAACGCTACTTCCTCTTTCATAAGCAGGCGCTACTCAGTAGCACGTGCTCGGTAAACATAACGCTTACCTGAATCAGCGAAGTTTAGATTAACAGCCTAGAGTATGTTATAGTATTAGATCATCGGAGCGATTTTGGTGTGTATAATGATACAAACATTCGAAAACTAAAAGCATCTACAATCTACCTGAAAATAATGAAATTAAACGTTTATGATTGTCTGATATGATATTAGTGATAAACTTATATAACGAATCAAAGCACCATGAAAATATTTGATTAGTTTGTAACTATTTTTCATAGCATAAATAAATTTGGATAGCAATGGGTTGTTTTAAGATGATTTTCTGTATTCGGTTCATTAATATTTAACTGCTTGCCAAGTAATAAAGCGATGAAAATATGTAACTATGTGAATTCGTGCGAAGGTGGTGGCTGATAATTATTTTCAATCAAAGAATTGTCACAGGGTGCAATGCTGTAATTAGAAACACGCTATTGGAGAAATTATGGATGTGCGTGTTCAATCCCGCTGAGGCCTTTTTTCCACGGTCTCAAATTTTTTAATTTATCTGGTCATTGTCTCTGTTAAGGATGGTAATTCTTCTAAAAATCTAAAATCTAGGAATTTCTATGTATGTTTAGAAGAACATTTCGTCATGTATGGGTTGACACTACAATATTAGCATAGAAACAAATATTTGATTCGAGTTTTGAAACTGTTAGTTTAAAAAAAATTAAAGTGTCGAACTATACAACTATGAAACTTTTATTCAGAATTTCAGAAAATTTATGAAATTTCTAAATATGTCAAAATTCCATATATTTCAAAAACTTGCTTTAAATGCATCAATAATTAAAAAAATCGATAAAAATCTTCAATACTACTGTTCGTGAAATACAGGGTCACCCTAACATTCTATTTGGATCGGAAGTCGACAGCTTTTAAACATGAAGCTCATTTCTGCATTTTGACGGCACATGTGTCAATAAAGAAATATTGATGATTACCAGGCTAAAGATTTGCTTCTCGAACACTGTTTTGGAATACATTCAGGGACATTAGAATCGTCCAAAAACGAGGTAGTATCAAGAGTTGAACACTTTTATTTTTCAGCATTTCTCGATTTTCAACAACTATAAAACTTCAATTGCCAAAATAGTAACGGACAAGGGAAACGCCGGCGAAAATGAGTGACATGCTTTTTCATGATTCATATTTCATGAAACAGAAAACAGAATATCAAGATTTATATTTTTTTGCGATTACAATACTTTCATCAATTGGCATCAGAAGTAAAATGTATCGATAATAACGTTTGAGATTTAGCCATTGGTAACGGTTTTATACAGTCGATCTAAATGCTAGAGCCTAATTGCAAGTTAGCAATTAACCGTTTGATGTTACTCACTCTAGACACAAAAGCATATCTCTGGCTATAATACCCAATCCACATTCAACCTACGACTGTTTGCTTGGACGGATACGGGGTTGAAAAAGGAAACGTGCAACACTATGAGATGCATATTAATTCGAAATTTCCATTGTATATGATCTTTAAATGATATTCTGATAGCCATTATATCATATTTTATAATTTGCCTTTTATAAATGCCCTGACACTTGATGGGCTATTAAAGAGGACGTGTTTGACGCATTGTCGTTTATACATATATATTTACAAAATATTTAAGTTTACTTTTCTGTAAAATGTTTGGCGATATTGATCAGTAATTTACCGCAGTTACTACGCTCGCTTCCATGGGTGCATACTGCATACAAGAAATTTATGGAATAACATCATAGATATGTAATATAATCTGTAGATAACAGATTTAATATCGAATATTTCAGGCACATCTAAACCATATCAATTTATTTCAGAAGTTATACGCTATTTTAGGGCGTAGTTGAGTTAATTTTATATCTAGTACAGAATACTGCGTTCTATCTGAATAGGGATCAAAAACAAAGACGAAAGTGCTATTCAGCCTCTTAAAAAAATGCGTTACCTAGGTTAGGTCTTTATTTCAAGTGCAATGGTATCAGTTTATTGAAGATATTGATTAGATTTTAGTACTACCGATCCACTGAAAGCAAGTTTGAAAATATTGGAAATTTTTTAATACTTGAAAGAATCAAATCCTTTCAATATTTTTATATTCAATTTCATCTACCATATGATGTCATTTTTGACTGAAACTGTTAAGTGTTCTATAGAGCGATACTATATAGGAATAAAGTCAAGTAGATTCATCCGGTATTTCCCAAGATGTCATGTTTTCCTTATGAATTTTCTCTCATTTTTATTAATACAAGACAAGGTGACCACGTAGATACCGAAATTAAGTGTATTCTCTTGTCGGTCCTTATAATCATTGATTTTGTGTATATATGCATATTTGGTTTAAATTTGGATCTACAAAAATCCGTCAGGCAGACTTGAAGACAGACTGACCGAAAATATTACACACAGATAATTTCGTGATGACCATAGAAATGTAGAAGAAATAAATTATCACCCGGACATATAATTGCAAAAAGTGCAGTAAAGTGATAACGTTCAGTTTGAATATAATACCAGGGGAAAATTTTCCTTCCATTGTACCTCCAAACAGGAAACTATGTCATTATAGCTTGACAAAAACCGAGTCAATCTACTAGATCCCATCTTTTTGCCTTGGATATCCTTATGATGTTATAATAACATTATTACTTTTGATGTCAACCTAAAGCAGACGGTAACTATATTAATTTGATTACGCTCATAATTTTTTGAAGGCTCTTTTAAAACACCGATTATCGTCGGGAGCAAAGCTAAAGCACAGCCTGCATAAGTGTATTTACTTAAAACATTACTGAGGTGTCATAAAATCCACAAACATTACAGTGTAACAAGGTCTCCGGGTGTATGTTTAGCGCTCTGTCGACTGTTTTAGAATTTTCGCCTAAATTTCGCAAGTGGCAACTACTTAATACAGGCTAACAGTATAAACAGGGTGACCGTAAAAACGGATAATACTGTGAAGGAACATCGTAATGCGCATGTGGGGGTTGGACTTGTAAAACGCTGAAAAGTAACGCCAAATCAGACATTCTAATAGTTCAAAAAATGTGATTTCTCCTTTGGCATCTTCTTATTACGAGTTCGCCGTTTTTGCCCTCCATAATTCCATAAAACGTGTGATTTGACTGCAACTATTCATTGATCGTAATCTTGCATTCACCTCAAAAATAAATAGATTTTCAAAACTACATCATCATCGCAATCATCTCGATTCATCAAGACACAAACTAGCTAAATCCTATTGAGTTATCATTTTACATGCTTTGACATTCTTTAGTCCGGAAAAAGGAATACCTTTTCATCCCTAAGCCATTGGTGGTCTCGTTGGTAGTTAATTCCTCTGAAAATAAATCCTAAACTTTTCCCACCAGTTTTTGCAATTGGCAAGTCGCGTATGTTTCAAATTATGTCCCGAGATACTTTGAATCCTACATGTCTGAATGTTTGATTTTCGTGTGCTTGACATATTTACTGGTAAGTCTGTAAGTCTATACTATACTCATGTCACATGTGGCTTGCTATAGATATGCATGTTTCGTTTTCAGCCTAGTGTCGTCAGCATAGTTTCGCAACTTAAAAGTAGAGAGTAATTAGGTACCAAGAAAAATTAGAAAAAAAAGAATGATTTAATCTTTTTAATTAACAGGATGACTGGTTTTTTGACTAAATGGATAATCTATAAATAAATAAATAAATGATTTTTTGCACGTGTATTTTGTTGTTTCTCCAAAAGATGCACAATCATCAATTTTTAACTCGCGTTGAGGTAAGTGAAGTTTTATGCCTAACATTTTATAAAAAAATTAAAATTCTGCACTGTCTTAAAGATATACATTTTCCGAAAGCTTGTTTTCTTGCCTTGCCTTATAGTATGTATCCATACAGTGTAATGTATGGGTGGTCCGAACCCCCTATAATTCACTAAAACTTTATAATCCTAATGCTCAAGTTCATAAGATGATGTCCACAATCTGGACAACCTTAGTTTCGCAATACCAACTTCGCGTGATCCTACCTAAAATATGATGCAATGTTTTTTATATGAGTATCTGCTAGCTAGTTTGTCTAAAGCATATAGGTATCAAAAAATTAATATTCTATAACCAGCCCTGTAAGGATGTTTATTTGGGACGGACTATTTTATTGTACAAACATTGTAAAACACGAGGACCGGTTATGATGCAAACTTTTAACGAACATCAAAGAAAAAAATTGATATTATTTTATTAGTTTGTATAACATGCTCAGACTCAGAGAAGGACTTGGTGACGTAGAAGGGTTAATACAAAAAGTATCTGAAACATATCTTCTGAGTCAGGGGAAGGTTTGAATGCTCAAAGGCAGAAGCGGCTTATAGCTTACACCAAATGGTATCAGTCCCTCTTTTTCGCTTGGATATCCCACAATCAGTGCTGATACAGTTCTTCATTCCCGCTTGTCATGACTTAGTTTTATCATATGCCTCAGAATCGGTTGAATTTCAACCGTTGTTGAACGTTGCGCTGAGGTTTATCCTGTGCGTTGTTTCCAATTGTCACTGACTCTTATCGCTTATACATCTACTTTTCTCTAGCCCATGGAGTGTCCTCAATCTTTTTTCAACATCTGTAGTCTGTTTGTCATCTTTCTTGCCATTTAATGAACATGTCTTATCTCATCTGCAAATTGGCTTGTAGAACTCCAGCTTCACAGACAAAAAATAACCGTAGCACTGCTCTGTAGAGACTCCTTAGCGAAAATTGCCTTCATTCCTTCTTTTATAAGGTTCTTGTATGGAGCATAATTCTAATATAGGGACAGTTGGAGTACAATGGAACGAGAAAGTCGTTTTGATCCAAAGATAAAAATGTCTTTTCCTCACCAATGTAACTGCAAAATCTGCAGTACATACAAAATAAAATTGCACCGTTCCATAAACATAAATTTAATTTATTTTCAAGCCCTAACTACAAAAATTTGGGTAATCTTTTACGCTCCAACTTTAAGTGCATTTAATAGATTAAATGATTAAGATTTATACGAAAAAAAACCACTTACCTGCTATAACTACTTGTTCTGCAACAACGAAAATTCTCCGTCACGAATTTGAAATTGTAAAATACTCAAAACAAATTTATCAGTCTAAAAATTACGTTATCACATGCTGGCCATATTTCATTGCGTCATCACGTGGCACATGAGGAGCAAAAATTGGCCGACGTCAAAGCGCAGAATTCTTTTGACATTTAAGTAGTTATCGCCGTTGTTCCATTGTACCCCTCTTTCCACTGAGCCCCCGGATATCCATCAGTTTGCATTGCTTGGCCTTTTATTAGATAGCTCAGCCGACTTAATCTTTTATACAATTTGCAATGCTGATATGCTTTCCTTAGGTCTGTATCCAGCCAAACTTCAAAGTATTTCTTTGCATGTTATATAACATAACATGCGGGTGGGGTACTGTAATCCTGGATTATTCCGAATTCAAAATATCACATCTCATTTCCGCCAGTCTGTCTATCTGTCTGTCTGGTACTCCTTGGCCCCTCTATAATTCGGAAACTACTCTTTGGATTGATGTTTTGATGCTAGTTTTATATAAAACGCGGAAAATCATATCACTTAATTTATTTATTAATTAGTCGGTCTCAATAACTCTGTCAGTTCCATTCGGATTTGTATGAAATTTTGATACTAGGTTATTACAATGGCAAAAACCACAATATTTGTAGATTTAAATGAATCGATCTGGTGGAGGCGGAGTAATGATAATAATTTGGCCTCTCTATAACTAGGAAAACACTGATTTGATATGAGTGAAATATTCACGGCAGGCTACTAATGGAGTAAGGAAACTTTAGAACTACATAACTTCAGAACTTCAGTCAGAACTTCATAACTTATGCAAATCGATGTAGTGGCCGTAAAGGAATGTCATTTAAAGGTATAATAATGTGCGATGTTTATTGTCCTACTTCGAGCACATATTTTTACACACTGCATTTTAATGGATATTGAGATTGCGATCGGTCAAACGGATTAATATGAAATAAATAGACGCTCCAGGATTTCCACATTAGCAATCGCCAATGCCAACATATTTTTTCTAAAGGAGGCTAGTTTGACGGCTCCCTTTTTATATTAAAGTATACTATACCTCAACTGTATAAGTTTAATACAAAATTAGGATGGTTCTAGTATAACGCGGTCCTTCACACATAAACATTTTGAAGACTCGATCTAAAAACAATAAAAAGTATCAATTTTCAAGAACAGCATCCCAAAGAATTTGGTAAGTGAATTGGCTTGAAAAAACTTCTATAAATATTTTCAAGCTCGAAAAATTTGTTTGGCTACGATTTAAATTGTGCAGGAGTGAAAAATATAGTGGTTTACTACGGCGCAGTTCAAATTGTACCAGTAAACAGAGCTTTAGCAAACGTCGGCTGTATCGTAGTCCGCATGAATTGAAAATAAATACGATAAAGTAAGTCTGTGAAGAATGATCTAATTCTAAGTACTAAGAATTGCTGGAGACAAACGTTCATAGATTATAGCACAGCGTCTACCAATACAAAAAAACTGTTAGACTACCCTTATCCCCACCCTATATTTTAATTTAATTTTAGACCCTTCAAAACCTTTTTGAAAGATGATCAGGAGACTCAAAATACCCAAAATGAATTTGAATGTCAACATTCCATCGAAATTCGTACGGTACCTTCCGAGCTATAGAGGGGACACGGATTACCAGACAGACAACGACAGACAAATAGAAAGACAGGCTGACAGACCGACAGAAATGAGTGATACGGTTTGTCATGATGTACATATATTCCATGAAACATTGAGAAAAAAATAACTCGATTTCAATTTTTTTGCGATTAAAATACTTCACCCGCCTAAAGTTATGTCACAGATGCTTGATTAGGAAGTTAATTCGACTTATGCGAGCGTTTGGCTTTTGTTTGCTTCACGCCCACAAAGCCTGCAGAGTAGAAACACCCCAGTGGGAAACCACTGTCTAAAATTTGTACAATTAAATACCCTTTTCAACCAGAATTACCCAAAAATACTCTATTACCAAAAAAAAAACACAAATAAATAAAAAATTTATAAAATATCAAAAAATACCCAAAAATACTTGTAAATACCCAGAGATCCCAAAAAAATACCGAAAAATATCAAAACATGCAAAAAAACTCGCAGCTTGTACAAGCCCCCTGTCAAATAGGGTTTGGCCTTCGTCATCCTCCCTCCCCGTCCGTTTGGGGCCAAAGGACAAATCTGCCTGACCTTTCTTCGCGCGGTTGCTCTTGAAGTCTCTCTGTTACTCGTGAATGCACGTGAAACGTCTGTGCGCGAGCGGTTTGCTTTAGAAATTTCGACATCAAAGGATTTATCTGCTAGATATGTATTTTGTGAATTTGCTATGTCATTTCGAATACGTCCATCTGATAACGTATTCAGAAATGTGGTCCCATCTAGGGATTCTGATTGGTATTCTAGGGAAGAAAGCTGCCGCGTTAATGTGGCATGCAAGTGATGTGCCGGAAGCCGAGTCCGACGTGACAGTCCGGTCTGGTCCCGTCGAGCATAGCTTGTCGAGCCAGCCTTAGCCATTTATGGCTCGGTCAAGATGGCTGGACACACCACTCACGCATTTTAATCGGGTAGAAGTTTAACTGCTACACTGAAAAATAATATTTATTTTTGGCAGTATATTCGGTACTACTTTTGGCAACACAATATGGTGGTTAAGCATTGGCGTAGTTAAGGATATTTTCTGAGGGTGCATCGGCATACAAAGGGGAAAAACCGCGATGTTTGTCCCCACTGTCGATAAATTTCATGTCATATAAAGTCATACCAATTGCTTGTAGATCATTTCTCAGGCAATTTTTAGTTTGGCCGCCCAATTGTAAGTTTCTGAGGAAATTGAAGAATATTGAGGCGTCAGAATCAACTCTCAACTAGTGCTTATTGGGATACCAAAAAATATCCATATATAAAGCAGTGGCATAGGCTCTAGGCCCCACCTATTAGTAGTTGTTAGAGGTACCTAGGCTACTACATTGAAATACAAGGACCTTGTCGTTAACCACACGAAAAGTGTAAAAAGGTACGGCCATTTGCCACCTATTTGGCTTAGTGGTATGGTTTAAGAAATAAAAAAGGATTCAAGCCAAAATCCAGGAATTCATATTTTCATTTCTAATAACATATATTTCATAATTGTTGGATGTCTTATTCAACCTATAGTTTCGCGGACTACTACTACTACTTTTTTTTAATTTTTATTATAGAGGGTTTAGAAAATCGGAATTATCGCAAGGCAGAGTCACCCAAACACCCGGAGGTGAGAGAGAGAAACCGCCCGCCCAACGTTGTATCAGCTTGAGTCCTGTGATGTCATGTTCCACGGATGCAAGATTGCATTCGCCAGACATGCCATCACCGACCCGACCGGTTAAAACCCATTACCTCTCTAATCCCATGGTACTGCGTACCTCGTTTTCGCACTCAATCTCGGTACAGCCAAGTTGACTTCTCATCAGGATTGTAGCAGTCTGCATTATCTGTGCCTTCTCTTGTCGGATTTTTGCGTGCTATTATTGTCTTAGCTATATTCTTGACGATAATCCAGTTTCGAGGGTGCTGTGTCATCAGGTCAATTAGATTGCTGATGTTATGCGAAAGGCACTTGTTACCGGTAGTAACATTTTTCTCTGCATGCTGAGTAGCTTCGTTGCGTGGATTTTTGTGTCCATCGCTTTTTTCCATACAGGAGCTCCGTACAGCAGAATTGACTGGACAACCGTATTGAGGAGCTGCCTTTTTTGACTTCCTGGTCCCCCAATGTTAGGCATGGTGCGCGAGAGCGCTGCAATACACTTGTCTGCCTTATTTACAGTGGCCTCAATGTGCTCATCAAACGTGAGTCTCTCGTCCAAAGTGATACCTTAGTATTTTATGGTTTTAGATGGGACTATCTCTACTGAGCGTATCTTGAACGATATGGCTTCTCTTCCTTTTCTCGGGCCTTTAAGAATGATAGATTCGGTCTTCTGTAAAGCAATTTCAAGGTCAGCCATGTGTCAATCTTTTGCAGTGATTCATTCGCAGTCATCATAAGGGTCTGCTCGTCCTCAGCTGTGACTATGATGACTAAATCGTCTGCAAATGCTACAGCTTCCACCTGCTCTGCTAACTCTAGGCGTATTAGGCCATCGTACAATAGATTCCACAATGTTGGACCCATTACAGAACCTTGTGGTACGCTTGTCGTGACTGCCATGCTGCTTCTATTAGAGATTCTAATCGTTCTGTCATCGAAGTAACTGCTGACGAGATTGATTAGGTAGTCCGGTATACGTCTCCGCCTTAATTCACCGATGATCTTTTCCCATGAAATTGTGTTAAACGCATTCTTGATGTCTACTGCGATTACCACGCACCACTTTCGTCTGGTCTCTTGAGCCGCTAGAATGACATGTTGCACTACCTGTACAGTGGACTTCCCTTTTCTGAATCCGTATTGTCTCTCGGAGAGTCCTTCTCCGTCTTCTATTTCCTTTTCAAGTCTACCGATGACCAGACCTTCGTAGAGCTTTCCTAGGGTATTTAAAAGACAGAGGAGTCTATATGATACGGCATCATCGGGAAGCTTCCTTGACTTCGGCAGCAATACTAGGCGGGCCTCTTTTTGGGGAATTCTTGTCGAACTAATAAGGTGTTGACCATTCTGAGCGTTGTCTCGGTTGCAGACACGGTCAGCTCTTTTGTCACCTCTTGTAAAATTCCATCCGGGCCTAGTGCCTTAAGGCTTAAGTCTACAACCAGCTGAAATTAGTTCATCCTGTGAGAATAGATTCGTGCTATAATACTTCTCTCCCATGTTTCATTCCTACTAGGGAATAACTCTTTCGCTATATTCCCCCTCTGCTGATCGGTGAGCTGATGCGGGACGCTGAGTGCACTCTTTGGTTGAGAACAACAAGATTTGATGCCGCTATGTGTTCCGTTAGATAGCTGCCCCTGCGATCAGTGAAGGTTGAGCCCCATTCAATAGACTTAGAGTTCAAGTCTCCCATTACTAGTGCTTTATTGTTGTTTCTGGCTTGTTCATACACTGTATCTATATATTCTCTATATTGCCCTATTGTCACGTTGGGCGATATGTAGCAACAGTATAAACTACATTTTTTGAGCTCAATGTTAATACATCCTGCCGTTCTTCGAATTGATTTCACCTCTAAAGACCGGTTTCTGAAGTAAACAGCCACGTCTACGTTGTTATCCACAACCTATCCGCTCTTACGCACAACTTTTCTGTTTGGTTTTCCAGCAATTATGAGGTCAGAATTTGTCTCTTCAGCTACTGCGAATGCAACGTCATGTGCAGCCATCGACCGATTTAAGTTAGTCTGCAGTATCTTCATGCTGTGGAGGGTTTCGATTTGCTTTGTCTGCTCTTTTGTCTTATCAGCTTACGAAAATGAGGAGATTTGACGGAATCTGATCTGTGTTCTTCATTGCAATGGGAGCAGTGTGCATTTGACTTACATTCTGCGGCCTATGCCCTTTCTGTCCACAGTTAAAGCAGCAGTTGGTTCTGTCCGTGCCCTTGCAAGTCTTCACATTATGCCCAAGCTCTAGACACTTCGAGCATCTCGGCATTGGCACCCTTTCCCTTATGCGACAGTTCACCCATCCAATGTTTATCGCTCCCTTGTATAGTAGAGTCTGTGCTACTTTCTGGGGTGCTACGACTGTCACTACTTGATTGCCATTACGGATTGGTCTCAAAGATCCGACAGTGATGTCTTTGTGTGCTATGTCTGGCGTATTTTTCATTATTGCCGTTTGGACTTCCTCCTTAGTAGTGGCAACGTTGATGTCTGCAACGTGCAGAGTAGTTCCATCCCGCCTTATGATTACCTTTGTATCTTCGACATTCTCTTTTATTTTGTTTTTGAGGAGGACTGCCGAATCTTTTCCCCCTCTACCGTAACCATAAGATCTCCGCAAGCTGTTTTTATGAGGCTGCGCACCTGTGTTTCCATTTCTTCCACATTGACCTTCTGTTTTACTGTACGTAATAAATCCGCATAGCTTCTGTTACCTGCCCTTCTAATGGCCTCCTCATTTCGTATTCTTTGTACATCATACTTTCCCTTCGTGTGCATTTTGCCGATAAGATATTTGAATGTTATTCCCGATCCGTGCATTACAAATTCGGCTGCCTTTCTAATGTAATTTCTGTCCAGAGCTTCTGTAGTCACGAAACTGAAACATTTGTGGCCTTCTGCGATCATTCCTTTCAGATCTGTCAGCAGTTTGTAGATCGTCTATATATTGTTTGCACCCCCCAGATGCACATAGTAAGGCAGTAGATATAGGGTTCTGGTTGTCTTGTCTTGTCCAGTATTTCGGCTTGTCTTTGTCTCGTTCACAACATATTCAATCTTGCCTCCTTTCATGCCTTCCTGAATAAGAACACGAGCTTCAGGAAAACGGTCCAAGATTTCTTTCGTGAAGCCTGTTGTGGATTTGGCTTTCGGGTCTACTACCATAACTATGTCGTTAGACGGTATGTCAGTGATTGAACTTCTATCCTCCTCTTTTACGTAGCGGTAAACCACTTCCGGCCATTCTCTGTCCAGTAATTTAGCTAGAGCGCTGAATTCTTTCCCATTCTCAATTTCCCTTTGGATGTCCTCTGTTGCTTCCTGTTCTCTTTGCGACACACGCAATTCCTCCTCATCCGTTGATGCCTGAATGGCTACACTCTTTGTGGTTTCAACGCCTCTCTCTGTTTGAGTTTCGACACTCACCATTGTAGGTGCTTCCAAAGGATGCATTCTATCTGCAGCGCTGCGTTTTGCTGCCTTCGTCTCCCCTGGGTATTTTTCTACCTCCTGACACTTGCGGTGCACCAAGTCTATATGATGGGCAATATCAAATACAGACTTCTTGATATCCGCCTTCGTGTTTGGGACGGATTTTATCAGGTCCTTCAGGCCTCCCGCTAAGTTACAAAGCCTACCAACTTGCGTAGTTCATTTAAGTGCCTTCTGAGTCCCTGGGTCTTTTTGCACTCGTTGCTCCTTCCGTGCAATCCTTGCTCAATGTTCGACTGCCCGTTGAGCTAACCGAACCCCTCCTTGAGCCCGGAGGAGATCTCCCTACAGAACTCCTCCTTATAAACGGGTTATCCACCTCCTCCCACTTGTAGGCAGTAAGAGCTAACTGCTCGTTTCCTCCTGTTGTAACAGAGTAGTCGTTTGCTGATGGTCGGGGGGAGCCTACTCGCACACTCGCCTCACCGACCTACATTGGGGATCCGACCCCCTGCACTGTAACGTTTATACCGTTGTCTCCCATTTCCATATATCATGATATTTATTCGGGTATTCCCCTAGGCTGATTGCTTTCGCTGCAGCTGCAGAGCTCAGTCCGCCCCTGGCTTCCTTGTTCGGGTCCGCCTTCCTAGATCAGCTGCCTTCTCCACGGCTTGAGGAGTCTGCTCCACCCCTTGACAGCCGCCCACTCCGGGTCAGATGCTGTCGCATCCCTGAGTGATGGTTTCTGCCACCGGGGGTTGGTTACCCGATCTTGGTTATCCATCACGCAAGACCCCGGCTCGTTTAGCGTTACCCAGGGTGCACGTGTGGCTTTCTGCCACAGACGCGAGCCAAGCTTCGCACCCCACTACTACTACTACTACTACTACTACTACTACTACTACTACTACTACTACTACTACTACTTCCGTTTTCACGGTTATGGACATGTTGTCAGAGACTGTAAAGGACCTAGTAGGGAAGCCTGCTGTTGGAAATGTGGTAAGGAGGAGCACAAAGGACGTGAGTGCAAATTTGATCCACATTGCTGTCTATGCCAATCCCTTTCTGGAACAACACAGACGAACCACCTGCCGGGGTCAGCGAAATGCGCTGCTTTTAAAGAAGCCTTAGAAAACATGAAGTGATGGTCGTTCTACTTCAAATTGATTTAGGACGCTACAGGATGGCTCAAGAGCTGCTGTCTCATACAGCTTACGAGCATGAAGCTGGTATAGTCATCGTTAGCGAGCAATATCAGCATACTACCCTAGGCAGAGGCTGGTACACAGATGAAACAAATACGGCAGCCATCTGGACCCGAGGCCGCACAGTGGCTGTCCAAGAGTTTGGTCGCGGTGACGGTTTTGTTTGGATCAAGATCGAGGGTGTTAGTTGTTACTTTTCTCCTAATGAACGTTTCGAATTGTTTCAGTACAAATTAAACACTTTGGAAGACGTAGTCAGAGAGCTGGGAGGGAATGTAATTGTGCAGGTGATTTCAACGCAAAAGCGGTAGAGTGGGGGAAGGAAAGCACGTGTCAGAGAGGCGCAGCTGTTCTAGAGTCTTCAGCCCGGCTTGACTTGACTGTTCTGAACTCTGGTACGAGCCCGACCTTCCGTCGACGGGGGTACAATGGCACGATAATTGATATCTCTTTAGCACTGTCCAGAATCGCAAGGCGTATAGACAGTTGGCAAGTTCTGGAAGAGTACACTGGGAGTGACTATCAGTATATTATATTCGAAATTACCAACAATGTAAATGCCGCATTCAGAATAAATGTTTCGACGCAGTTAGGCTGGAATGTAACTAAGCTTAATGAAACGCTGCTGTTACAGACTCTCGATGAGGCAAGAGAGGTGCTTACCATGGAAAATGCAGAACATATACAAGAGTCAGTCCACCAAGTCATGGAACTCATTGTGAAAGGCTGTAACGCTTCAATGCCACGAAGAGCGTATGTTGCAGGAAGACAGCCTGCTTACTGGTGGACGGATGAAATTGCTGGACTCCGCAGAAATGCGTTGTGCCTCTGTACTGGTATCTTTCCCAGAATCTGGCAGCTGCAGAGATTGGTTCTTATCGAAGTGGCCCGGAACGTGCGAGCCTGATTGTGGGCGCTGGCAATAGTGCCCGCAGTCTGGTTCTTATGGGTTGGGGAAACCTGATTGTAGGTGCCAGCTACAAGGCTGCTACCGTGAGGTAATGTTTTAAACAGTTCCGCGGTAGCGGAGGTTTGGGTTTTCTGTGCATATGCCACCGGGTGTACTATCTACTACTGTGTAATCATGACGGTAGTGGGTAGCCGGTGGAGACTCCCACACTTCGGCTTTAAAAGCTTTCCTCATCCTAAAGAAAAAAAAACTACTACTACTACTATTACTACTACTACTGAGGGTCATCATAGGAATACTGCTTGCATATTATGTGTGGAAGTACTTCTGGACTCAATTTAGATACGAGCAATCCATCTACTCGACGCATTTGACACACAAAGGACCTCCACTGTCTGGAACATCGAAGAAAAATCTGTTAAATATATCCTAGCATGGTAAATGTTCGATAGACTGTCTGAGATCATAAAACCAGTAATCAAAAGACTGAATACTAGAAAATATAATAATATAATATAATAACTTACGGCGTTTCAAGGTCAATGTATTCCATAATGCTTCTGAAGTGGGATAAGCTTCCTGCCCTCATGAAAGGATACTCATAGAAACACACAGGGATGAGGCTTCATGCATAAAATAATAATGTGGTAATACTTTTTTGACACATTGTATATATCCCTAATTGTGATGTTAAAAAAATAATCATTATTTTAGTACAACGCTTTGATCAACGTTCCTTGTATTTGCGTCTATTTTCCTCAATTGTTACACATTTATTAATGACTCGAAGCTAATGGACAATACCTTTCGTCAGTGTTAGAACTTGAAACTTGTTTTGTTGTTAAACAGTGACATCAACGTGTTTTGGAGAAAGTTATTCAAAATAAATTTCATATTCGAATTCCCTGCGTACGGAGAATACCTCGTAGTGATGACAAAAAGAAAATACGTCGTCAATATTGTCAAGGGTGAGTCAATTCATTCAATCTATATGTATTTTAGCTAGAAAGTACCTTGAGCATAATCAGATAGGCAGCTTTTGTTGATTAGTTGGGCTTTGATTTGAAACAGGTAAGTGGGTAAAAAAATTATCTGTTGTGAACCTTTTCGGTAATCTCTGCATTTGTACACCCTCTAAATGTGTAATTGTCTATTGAAAATTGCTTGCTAAACTCAAAATTATTAACGATTATAACTATTAATTTTATATAATTTAGAATAAGTATTTTCATGAGGTTACGTTGTTGGTACATTTGAAGTAGATGAGTGCAAAACCAGACATTTAACGTATATGTTGTTTTGAGTAAAACGCAAGAAACCTACCAAAATCGTAATTTGAATTAAATGAATTGATTTCAAACTGTGTGCTCAATATTTTAATATTGATGGTTACCACTCCATAAAAAAATATTTGAATTGTTAGTTAAAATATATTTCGTTGAAAAACATGTATGGTATTGCATCAGAAACTTGCAAATGTCGGCAAATGTACTCAAATCAACTGCAATTGGCTTTTGGATCTTTATAATATTGTACCAACTATGATGCTAATAACAAGTGGTTGTAATGAAGTAAAACGTTGAAGGAAATGCTTTTAACCAAACCAACGTGACTGAGGGGCACCCAGATTGGCTTAAAGGCAAATGTCTGCTTGTACACGTAACGGGTACACAATCGTATTCTCGGAAACCTTTGCCTATGGAATCCATATATAATTCAGTAAATTTTATTGCATATCTTCAGTTCACAGTCGATTATCATTATTAACTTAACACACAGAAGTGAACAAGATTCCACAAATTAGAATCGTAGCTGTAACTTTTCAATCGATTTTTATTGTCATGGTATCTCAGTGAAATATTTATGTGTCTTAAGGAATGATATATACACAGTTAAATACTGAATAGGTAAGTTTAACTCTAGTTGACGCACAATAAAAAACTATGCTGCCTCAATATATACTCGTAGATAACAGATAAATGAAAAATTCAATTAATACGTTACTCATTGGAAATCGTTAACTAAGGCTATTATAGCATTTTATTCTCAAAGGTAGATCGAGCACTCTATTCATTCTAGATCTATCAAATATAGCTAGACAGGTTTAACTTGTTAAAAGGTTAGTTTCTATGATTATTTGATTTGATCCATCCATCGACATCAGTTTTATTTATATTTGGACGTACTGCCTCAACATGACAATAAAATGTAACGCGATCAGTGAACAATTTTTCATAAACAAATGCCCGCAATTAATGAACAGTACCATAAAACAAGAAAACGTATTATGAAAAATATTTTTGAAACATAATTTTAAATACTAACGAAATGGATAAATCTTTTTTTATCAAATAGTAGTAGTAGTAGTAGTAGTTTTTTTGCTTTGAGAAGAGAAATACTTTTACACACGAAGGCGGGACTCTCCTCGTAGCTCCTGGCTTATATAACCCATCCTGGAACTGCGTTAGCATCACTTCAGGATGAACTCCAGTTTTAGGTACCGCACCATCGGTTACCTACGTCTAGAGTTTTTTTTAGGAGGGGGAAAGCTTTTATAGCCGATGTGTGGGAGTCTCCACCGGCTACCCACTACCGTCATGATTACACAGTAGTAGTTAGTATACCCGATGGCATACCCACTAAAACCCAAACCTCCGAACGCCAACCGCCACCGCGGAACTGGTTAAAACATTACTTCCGGTGGCAGCCTTGTAGCTAGCGCCTACAATCAGGTTTGCCCAACCCATAAGATTCAGACGGCTGTAGGCGGGCACTATTGCCAGCGCCAACAATTAGGCTCGCATGTTTTGGGCCACCTGCTGAAGGGCCATTTCCTCTGATTTTTTCTCCCGTAGAACCATCTCTACAAATCCCGCCACAGCATTCCAATTCTGAGGAGATCGAACCATGCAGTTCACTATGGTATCTGGCGTGACAACTTCGCCCAGGGTAATCATCATTGATGCCCTCCATACGTTCCACCTTCCGCAGGTAAAGAACGTCTGTTCTGGTCCATCCACTGCACCTGGACCTTTTGTGCAGGTAGCTGTTGAAGTGACCGTGTCCCGACAGAAACTGGGTGAAATAAAAATTGATTTCACCCCACTTCCTGCCATGCCACGGTGCTACTTGTCTGATTAGGGTGTGAGTCTATTTGGCTACCTGTGCATCTTGCTCCCACCGTTCTTCTTGATGTGCTTCACTTCGCACTGCAGCGGCTGATGTTGTCTCCTCTTTTCTCCGATACTTATTCTGGCGCTCTTCTGCCAGCAAGTCTATCGGTGGCGTTCCCATAATCACAAGAATTGTACTTGTAGACACAGTTCTGTATGCACATCCGACGCGTAAAGCTGCCGTCCTCTGAACAGACGCCATCCATTTGTTGTATTTGGACAATGGAAGTGCCTCTGCCCACACGTATGCTCCATATAACAAAATACAGTGTACTACATTCATCAGCATCCTTCTTTTGCTGGATCGTGGTCCACTAACGTTTGGCATAAGCCTTGATAGGGCAGCCACAGCTTTACCAGCTTTGTTTGCTGCTAAGGTAATGTGCTGCCAATGAGATAACTTTGCGTCAAGTAACTCGCCTAGATACTCAACCGCCCCTTTGGCCTCGATAGTAGTCCCCTGGTACATGATCGAGAAGGGTTGGGGGAAAACTCGCTGTCGGGTGAAGACCACCATCTCAGTTTTTGTAGCTGCCAGCTCCAGCCCATGCTCTCTCAACCAGTCGTGGATCTGGCCCAGAACTGCCCCTGCGCTCCAGTCGGCCTGCTCAGGATTTCTACCATTATTATAGCTGCTAGATCGTCGACATATCCAACAAGTTTTGCCCATTCTGGAAGTTGTAACCTCAGTACTCCATCTTAAATTATATTCCACAAATCGGGTCTTAGCACAAATCCTTGCGCTACCCCTGCTGTTACCTGGACACGCTTCTCACCCTCAGTCGTATGATATACCAGTTCCTTTTCATTAAGGTAACTGTTCATCATTCTTAGTAAGTAAGATGGTACACTGTGGTTACCTTGCCACGCATTTTGTGCCGTTGTGACTACCTGCTGTATGGCTCCTATTGTAGGTCGCCCATGTCTGAAGCTGTGTTGACTGTCAGCTAGTCCTCCAGCTATCTCAACGGCTTCACTCAAACGTGTTTTTAGAAGTCGTTCTAGACCCTTGCCAGCATGATCTAGCATGCAAGGTGGTCTATCGGATGAGGGAGAGATTGGTGGCCCTTTTCTCTTATCGATAAGTACCAATCTCTGCAGTTTCCAGATTCTTGGAAAGATACCAGTACAGAGGCACTGATTGTATATGTTTAAGAGAGTATATGGTCTCTCGCGTGCAATAATTGTTATCACTTCTACAGGTATTCCATCTAGCCCTGGTGCTTTTCGATAAGGCATATCTTTAAAAGGCTCCGACAGTTCATCGATAGTGAAGAGTGGGATGTCTTCCTCAATACTTACCTGAACATTTTCACGATGAGGATGTAGCGGGAAAAGTCCTCTGACTATGATTTCCATTGAAGAGGGGTCGCGAGACTCAAGTGGGGCCTGTTTACCTAGTCGTTTCATGACTCGTGTCTCGATTTATATCTTCACAGAGCTTTTTCCAGCAGAGAGCTTTGCTAGTTGTTATAGCTCTGCGAAGTGCTCTTTTTACCTCTATATAATGGTTTTTCGTAGTTTCACCCAACGATCTCCTTCTACAAATCTGCGCAAGACGACAGAGCCGCAACGCATTTCTGCGGAGCTCAGCAATTTCATTCGTCCACCAGTAAGCAGGCAGTCTTCCTGCAACATACGCTCTTCGTGGCATTGAAGCGTTACAGCCTTTCACAATGAGTTCCATGACTTGGTGGACTAAATCTTGTCTATGTTATGCATTTTCCATGGTAGGCACCTCTCTTGCCTCATCGAGAGACCGTAACAGGAGAGCTTCATTAAGCTTAGTTACATTCCAGCCTAGCTGCGTCGAAACATTTCTTCTAAATGCGGCATTCACATTGTTGGTAATTTCGAATTTAATATACTGATGGTCACTACACTGGTAGTGTACTCTTCCAGAACTTGCCAACTGTCTATACGCCTTGTGATTCTGGTCAGTGCTAAAGAGATATCAATTATCGTGCCATTGTACCCCCTTCGATGGAAGGTCGGACTCGTACCAGAGTTTAGAACAGTCAAGTCGAGCCGGGTTGAAGACAGAACAGCTGCGCCTCTCTGACACGTGTTTTCCATTCCCACTCTACCGCTTTTGCTTTGAAATCACCTGCTACAATTATATTCTCTCCCAGCTCTCTGACTACGTCTTCCAAAGTGTTTAATTTGTGCTGAAACAATTCGAAAGGTTCATTAGGAGAAAAGTAACAACTAACAACTGTAACATCCTCGATCTTGATCCAAACAAAACAGTCACCGCGGCCAAAATCTTGAACAGCCACTGTGCGATCTCGGGTCCAGATGACTGCCGTATTTGTTTCGTCTGTGTACCAGCCTCTACCCAAAGTAGTGTGCTGATATTGCTCGCTAACGATGATTATATCAGCTTCATGCTCGTAAGCTGTATGAGACAGCAGCTCTTGAGCCATCTTGCGGCGTCCTAAATTAATTTGAAGTTGAACGACCATCACTTCATGTTTTCTAAGGCTTGTTTAAAAGCAGCGCATTTCGCTGACCCCGGCAGGAGATTCATCTGTGTTGTTCCAGAAAGGGATTTACATAGACAGCAGTGTGGATTAAATTTGCACTCACGTCCTTTGTGCCCCTCCTTACCACAGTAGGCTTTCCTAGTAGGTCCTTTACAGTCTCGGACAACATGTACATAACCGTGACAACGGAAGCATCTCGGTGGTTCCAGTTTCTCTTTTATGTGGCACTTAAGCCAACCTACCTTTACTTGGCCCATTTTTATAGCTTTTTTAGCAGCCGTCAGGTTTAGCTTCGCAAAAGCTATGTAGCTCCCGCGGAAAACTTTTTTCGAGATAGAAATGCTTATGTTACCTGTATCTCTAAGAAGGTCCTGTAGCACTCTCCTAATATCTTCCGTCTCAGTGGCAGCGTCAATCCCTTTGATCATTATTACAAATCTCGGGACAAGCTGTCGCACTGCGCCTTTGTCTGAAACAGATGCTCTGATTTAAGCCTCCAAACGGTCTCTGTCCTCGGGGTTGGCTACTAGCTCGACCAATTCTTCGCGAGCTTTAGTCTCACGAATAGCCTTTAATCTGATGCCCAATATGTCAGGGTTAACGCTGCTTTGGATGCATCTGAGGATTTCCTTAGATGCAACACCTTCTGTCGGTTTAATCAAAACCGCGTCTGGTTTGCGTCTCTTCCGACGCCTAACATTGGTCCATCCTTCCTCCTCGTGTCTAGTCGTCTTCTGGCTGCTAGACTGCATGCCATCTCTCAGATCTTCTAACGCGGCTAGTCTAATTGGTACTTTGTCTTGTCTTACCTGTGGAAGTGAAGCTCTCACTCGCTCTGCGTAAGTCGAAGTTCCCGTTTCTGAGAGATAGACATGAGACTCCCGTCCTATCACGCCAGTAGCTGCTGATGGTCTGCCTCATTCAGAATACGTAGACTTGCGCGTTTCTGAGCAGTCTACATCAATGGGGCTAAGTTCTTCTCCCGCCTGTCTGTTGAACTCCATATTAGTTGAACCGCTGTAAATAGGGCTGGCTCCTTCTAAATCTCTCCCTGATGTAGTGGAAATTGTTTCTCGGAGCATGATTTCTAGTTTTCGTCTGTCTTGTCGACGCCTTGTTAAAGACTCCACAGTTATTTGCGCCTTCTCTACCCTGGACTTAATTTCTTAAAACATGTTTCGCTTCGTCTTGCAGAAGCACGACATTTCGTCAATTATGTCAGCCAGGGAGCTTATATGCCTCTCTTTTCCTTCGTAGACCTTTTCAAGCTTTTGATATTCGTTTTCCGTGTTGCTCATTTTTCACTCAAAATATTTAAAGAAAATAAAAATAACTTGGCACCTTAGAACACACTTGGAGCAGAATCAGCACAAAAATGTGTTGATTCAACTAACACCAACAGACAACATTTGAATAATTAAAATAAAACGTTACGTAAAAACGCTGCAAGAAATTATCTCAAACAGCGAGCAATCTGCTGTATGAGAAATCAATCAAACTACGCAATAAACAACGCTATCTCACTAAGAGGGGCAACCAGTATGTATAGAACTGTGAATAGATCTCTTAGGATCAAAGAACTAATAAAAAACTATAATTCAACAAGTTTCTTAGCCTACAGGGGGCTGCTCCAGCTTCTGCACAACTCCACTACAGCTAGGACTCACAGGATCCAACAGTGAAGCTTGTAACCATTTACTGCTACAAATTTTCGGAATTTTAACAAGTATTCTCCGTTCCAGCACTGATTTTTACCATACACCACTCTTAAGAAGCTCTCCTGATCACATGTACTCCCAGGTAATGTAGGAATGAGAGATTCTTCTGCACAAATGGATAAAATATCGAGAGTCGAGATGTCATTAGTAGTAGTAGTAGTAAATATGTAATTCATCTGTCTGGCAGAAAGCTTGTTTTTCGAGTGTTAGACATTTTGATTGATTTAATGGCAATCTTCGAGCTAATTATGTTGTTTATGTTCATTGAAAATAATATCATGATGAGCCGAAATAGAAATTTTACGTTTAAAAAACTTGCTTTTATCATTCTCACGTAATTGTTATTAGTTTTTTGATCAAGTCATAATAAATCTGTTTACTGCGAAAAGCTCGTAAAACCTGTACAATTAAGATATCTCATTTTGTACCACAAGAATGAAGAACCTAGTGTGCTCTGATAATAGCTTCAGCTTGATCGTTGGACTGATCAGATTATAATCAATAGTACTGGTCAACAGTGTATTTTTAGCTGACTGATACCCTGAACCCAAAGTTAGCGTTTGCTTTTGCCTAGGCGCTCAAATTTCTAAAACATCAAATTTTAGTGGAAAACCTTATTACACTATTTTGAGTTGAATCTCAATAGAATAGGATTCCGTGAAACTCTTAAATGTGAGAACAGACCTGTGTAATCAATGTACTCGTATATAGCTCATGGGATTTGATCATAGTGGTTATTTCTAGGATTTCAGATTCAGAGCAAATCACTCCCACTTCACTTTTTTTTAAATATAATAGTATTAAATCCAACCAAATCATTTCCATGCAATGCATTATATTAATCTGATATTTGATATTGTTTAAATATGAGATTATCTCCAGTATATTTATGAGCTAAGATCAAATTTTGCTGTTCAACAAGATTCTAAAGATGAGATCAATATTGAAATAATTTTTTCAGTAAAATAATTAAACAGTACGGTTGTCTACGGAAACACGTTTATAAAAAAAATGAACTTTATTCCGGTATATTTATGAGTTAATATCAAATTCTGCTGTTTAACAAGATTCTAAAAATGAGATCAATATTGAAATACTTTTTTCCGTAAAATAATTAAACAGTACAGTTGTCTACGGATACACGTTTATAAAAAGATTGAACTCTCTTCCGGTATATTTATGAGCTAAGCTCAAATTTTGCTGTTTAATAAGATTCTAAAAATGATATCAATATTGAAATAATTTTTTCAGTAAGATAATTAAACAGTACGGTTGCCTATGGAAACACGTTTATAAAAAAATTGAACATTATTCCGATATATTTATGAGTTAAGATAAAATTTCGCTGTTTAACAAGATTCTGAAAATGAGATCAATATTTAAATAATTTTTTCAGTAAAATAATTAATCAGTACCGTTGTCTACGGAAACACGTTTATAAAAAGATTGAACTTTATTCCGGTATATTTATGAGTTAATATCAAATTTTGCTGTTTAACAAGATCATAAAAATGAGATCAATATTGAAATAATTTTTTCAGTAAAATAATTAAACATTACAGTTGTCTACGGATACACGTTTATAAAAAGATTGAACTCTCTTCCGGTATATTTATGAGCTAAGATCAAATTTTGCTGTTTAACAAGATTCTAAAAATGAGATCATTATTGAAATATTTTTTTCAGTAAAATAATTAAACAGTACGGTTGTCTACGGAAACACGTTTATAAAAAAATTGAACTTTATTCTTGTATATTTATGAGTTAAGATCAAATTTCGCTGTTTAACAAGATTCTAAAAATGAGATCAATATTGAAATAATTTTTGCAGTAAAATAATTAAACAGTACCGTTGTCTACGGAAACACGTTTATAGAAAAATTGAACTTTATTCCGGTATATTTATGAGTTAATATCAAATTTTGCTGTTTAACAAGATTATAAAAATGAGTTCAATATTGAAATAATTTTTTCAGTAAAATAATTAAACAGTACAGTTGTCTACGTTCACGTCACGTTTATAAAAATATTGAACTTTCTTCCGGTATATTTATGAGTTAAAATCAAATTTCGCTGTTTAACAAGATTCTAAAAATGAGATCAATATTGAAATAATTTTTTCAGTAAAATAATTAAACAAGATAGTTGTCTACGGATACACGTTTATAAAAAGATTGAACTTTCTTCCGTAATATTTATGAGTTAATATCAAATTTTTCTGTTTCACAAGATTCTAAAAATGAGATCAATATTGAAATAATTTTTTCAGTAATATAATTTAACAGTACAGTTGTGTACGGATACACTTTTATAAAAAGATTGAACTCTCTTCCGATATATTTATGAGCTAAGATCAAATTTTGCTGTTTAACAAGATTATAAAAATGAGTTCAATATTGAAATAATTTTTTCAGTAAAATAATTAAACAGTACAGTTGTCTACGGATACACGTTTATAAAAAGATTGAACTCTCTTCCGGTATATTTATGAGCTAAGATCAAATTTTGCTGTTTAACAAGATTCTAAAAATGAGATCATTATTGAAATATTTTTTTCAGTAAAATAATTAAACAGTACCGTTGTCTACGGAAACACGTTTATAAAAAAATTGAACTTTATTCTTGTATATTTATGAGTTAAGATCAAATTTCGCTGTTTAACAAGATTCTAAAAATGAGATCAATATTGAAATAATTTTTGCAGTAAAATAATTAAACAGTACCGTTGTCTACGGAAACACGTTTATAGAAAAATTGAACTTTATTCCGGTATATTTATGAGTTAATATCAAATTTTGCTGTTTAACAAGATTATAAAAATGAGTTCAATATTGAAATAATTTTTTCAGTAAAATAATTAACAGTTGTCTACGTTCACGTCACGTTTATAAAAATATTGAACTTTCTTCCGGTATATTTATGAGTTAAGATCAAATTTCGCTGTTTAACAAGATTCTAAAAATGAGATCAATATTGAAATAATTTTTTCAGTAAAATAATTAAACAAGATAGTTGTCTACGGATACACGTTTATAAAAAGATTGAACTTTCTTCCGTAATATTTATGAGTTAATATCAAATTTTTCTGTTTCACAAGATTCTAAAAATGAGATCAATATTGAAATAATTTTTTCAGTAATATAATTTAACAGTACAGTTGTGTACGGATACACTTTTATAAAAAGATTGAACTCTCCTCCGGTATATTTATGAGCTAAGATCAAATTTTGCTGTTTAACAAGATTATAAAAATGAGTTCAATATTGAAATAATTTTTTCAGTAAAATAATTAAACAGTACAGTTGTCTACGTTCACGTCACGTTTATAAAAATATTGAACTTTCTTCCGGTATATTTATGAGCTAAGATCAAATTTTGCTGGTTAACAAGATTCTAAGAATGAGATCAATAATGAAATAATTTTTTCAGTAAAATAATTAAACAGTACGGTTGTCTACGGAAACACGTTTATAAAAAAATTGAACTTTCTTCCGGTATATTTATGAGTTAATATCAAATTTTACTGTTTAACAAAATTATAAAAATGAGATCAATATTGAAATAATTTTTTCAGTAGAATAATTAAACAGTACAGTTGTCTACGGATACACGTTTATAAAAAGATTGAACTTTCTTCCGTAATATTTATGAGTTAATATCAAATTTTTCTGTTTCACAAGATTCTAAAAATGAGATCAATATTGAAATAATTTTTGCAGTAAAATAATTAAACAGTACCGTTGTCTACGGAAACACGTTTATAGAAAAATTGAACTTTATTCCGGTATATTTATGAGTTAATATCAAATTTTGCTGTTTAACAAGATTATAAAAATGAGTTCAATATTGAAATAATTTTTTCAGTAAAATAATTAAACAGTACAGTTGTCTACGGATACACGTTTATAAAATGATTGAACTCTCTTCCGGTATATTTATGAGCTAAGATCAAATTTTGCTGTTTAACAAGATTCTAAAAATGAGATCATTATTGAAATATTTTTTTCAGTAAAATAATTAAACAGTACGGTTGTCTACGGAAACACGTTTATAAAAAAATTGAACTTTATTCTTGTATATTTATGAGTTAAGATCAAATTTCGCTGTTTAACAAGATTCTAAAAATGAGATCAATATTGAAATAATTTTTGCAGTAAAATAATTAAACAGTACCGTTGTCTACGGAAACACGTTTATAGAAAAATTGAACTTTATTCCGGTATATTTATGAGTTAATATCAAATTTTGCTGTTTAACAAGATTATAAAAATGAGTTCAATATTGAAATAATTTTTTCAGTAAAATAATTAACAGTTGTCTACGTTCACGTCACGTTTATAAAAATATTGAACTTTCTTCCGGTATATTTATGAGTTGAGATCAAATTTCGCTGTTTAACAAGATTCTAAAAATGAGATCAATATTGAAATAATTTTTTCAGTAAAATAATTAAACAGGATAGTTGTCTACGGATACACGTTTATAAAAAGATTGAACTTTCTTCCGTAATATTTATGAGTTAATATCAAATTTTTCTGTTTCACAAGATTCTAAAAATGAGATCAATATTGAAATAATTTTTTCAGTAATATAATTTAACAGTACAGTTGTGTACGGATACACTTTTATAAAAAGATTGAACTCTCCTCCGGTATATTTATGAGCTAAGATCAAATTTTGCTGTTTAACAAGATTATAAAAATGAGTTCAATATTGAAATAATTTTTTCAGTAAAATAATTAAACAGTACAGTTGTCTACGTTCACGTCACGTTTATAAAAATATTGAACTTTCTTCCGGTATATTTATGAGCTAAGATCAAATTTTGCTGGTTAACAAGATTCTAAGAATGAGATCAATAATGAAATAATTTTTTCAGTAAAATAATTAAACAGTACGGTTGTCTACGGAAACACGTTTATAAAAAAATTGAACTTTCTTCCGGTATATTTATGAGTTAATATCAAATTTTACTGTTTAACAAAATTATAAAAATGAGATCAATATTGAAATAATTTTTTCAGTAGAATAATTAAACAGTACAGTTGTCTACGGATACACGTTTATAAAAAGATTGAACTTTCTTTTGGTATATTTATGAGCTAAGATCAAATTTTGCTGTTTAACAGGATTCTAAAAATGAGATCAATATTGAAATAATTTTTTCAGTAAAATAATTAAACAGTACAGTTGTCTACGGATACACGTTTATAAAAAGATTGATTTTTTTCCGGTATATTTATGAGTTAATATCAAATTTTGCTGTTTAACAAAATTATAAAAATGAGATCAATATTGAAATAATTTTTTCAGTAGAAAAATTAAACAGTACAGATGTCTACATATACACGTTTACAAAAAGATTGAACTTTCTTCCGGTATATTTGTGAGCTAAGATCAAATTTTGCTGTTTAACAAGATTCTAAAAATGAGATCAATATTGAAATAATTTTTTCAATAAAATAATTGAACAGTACAGTTGTCTACGGATACACGTTTATAAAAAGATTGATTTTTCTTCCGGTATATTTATGAGTAAATATCAAATTTTGCTGTTTAACAAGATTATAAAAATGAGACCAATATTGAAATAATTTTTTCAGTAAAATAATTAAACAGTACAGTTGTCTACGGATACACGTTTATAAAAAGCTTGAACTCTCTTCTGGTATATTTATGAGCTAAGATCAAATTTCGCTGTTTAACAAGATTCTAAAAATGAGATCAATATTGAAATAATTTTTTCAGTAAAATAATTAAACAGTACAGTTGTCTACGGATACACGTTTATAAAAAGGTTGAACTTTCTTCCGGTATATTTATGAATTAATATCAAATTTTGCTGTTTAACAAAATTATAAAAATGAGATCAATATTGAAATAATTTTTTCAGTAGAATAATTAAATAGTAGAGTTGTCTACGGATACACGTTTATAAAAAGATTGAATTTTCTTCCGGTATATTTATGAGCTAAGATCAAGTTTTGCTGTTTAACAAGATTCTAAAAATGAGATCAATATTGAAACATTTTTTTCAATAAAATAATTAAACAGTACAGTTGTCTACGGATACACGTTTATAAAAAGATTGAACTTTCTTCCGTAATATTTATGAGTTAATATCAAATTTTTCTGTTTCACAAGATTCTAAAAATGAGATCAAGATTGTAATAATTTTTTCAGTAAAATAATTTAACAGTACAGTTGTCTACGGATACACGTTTAAAAAAAATTAAACTTTTTTCCGGAGTCACATTAACATAAAACAAAATAAACTGTACTTATTAGAAAAAAAGTTCATATCAAGGACCTGCGCACACTTCAATTGTGTAACGAATTGAAGACTGTAAGGTATAAGATCTTGTAATTTTTGTGACTGATAATGGTCGAAGTGCTTTGAGAGCTACGCTCTACCCTGACACAAATCAATGTATTCACCAAGAACGCTGTTTAACCTGAGGTGCAATCAACATTTCAAATTAATATACAATTAGCTAGAAAATCTTACTATAACATTAGATTTGGATCATATAACCAATCATATTATTGTTAGGACTTGGTTACGTGTTTGGTATGTAGATAGCCTGGGTGAACATCATGGACACTTTCACAGTCTTATGGTACTGTTTAGAATAGTGCGGCGCCCCACCACATTTTTAGTACCTATTTTATATGTGAAGGTCTGTATCCTGAGGAAATATATTGTTTCTGACTTGAGGATATGAATACTTTTTGCGATACGTGTCGGCTAGAGAAAAAGTTTTCCCGCGTTATTCCCTCGTATTTTCGGCGCTGTCACCCGGAACATAACCGGATCGATATCTTAACTGTGGCACGCGTTTTCCAGTCTCCAGCACTCTATCGACGAGTGAACAATACCCTTCCGCGTCGGTACTAACCTCAAAATCACACGTTTCCACCATTCAATTATTCTAATAAAATGACCGTGAACGCATCATCGATCATTGACCTGATCGGAACAGTCCGGGTTTCATTCACTACTCGAACAGGAATGGATATAGTGCTTCTCCTCAGGGATCTCATCTAATGATCCCATATATATTTCCTGCATGAAATGATTCCGTCTAAGTACTGTGATCCTCCTTCTTCCAGTAAGAGCAACTGCATTATTTTGGTATCTTTTTTTGAATGTTGCTGCTTGTTTCTTTGGCTTTTACTCTTCTATGCCTCCTCCAAAATCATTTAAATCATTTAAATTATAGGCCATTAAAGTATACTTTTCACTACATATAGAATAAAGACCAGGATTATACCATTAAGTCTACTTATTTAGTATAATAATAAGATGTCCTGATACTACCAAATTAAGCCAAATGCGCTCATATTACTCCATTCACAGGAAGGCAACTCCGAATTTAAAGAATATGGAAATTATCGCTGTTTGTAAGTCGTGAAATAACGTCTTATCCATATTGTTTGGAAAAGGGAACTAACATATAGCCCAGAAGATCACGCACAATTTAAAAGAATGATATCATGATTCAAATTTGTTTGAATCATCATGAATTTACTGTTCATAAATCAAATTTATTGCAAAATTAATTATAAATATGCAGCTAATGAAAATAAATCTACCATTTCTGCGTTTTGAGTCAAATGTGTTGAAAATAATCTAACTAACCAGTAGCAAGGATTACCTAGGTCAAAAGCTTATAGATGGTAGAACCTCTCTTACCAACTTCAAACAATTTGGGATTTCTTTCCGACCCGGCGTATTGGACTGGAAGGTAAAAATAATTTGTAAAAGGGTAAAACTGAGTGAGAGTGAAATAGAAATAAAGCTTTTTCATTCTTGTCAAAGTATTATTATGGTATCAAAAACATCATCAAAATTCAAGTGGGACTGTCCGAGTTATAGTGTGGAATAGTATTATCGGACAAACAAACAAAAATTACTGTCATATTTTTCCGTGACGTATAACATAATGTCACAAAATACCAAAAGAGAGAGAATGTGAAATGAAAATTGATGCTCATTCACCTGGGAAGGAATAGTGAGATAGTAATATTTCCCTTCAATAAAAAGGACTGAGCTTTTTCCTAAACTTTACAAAAAAGAAAAGTGTACTAAAACTCAACAGAAACCAGCTCTATTTTCAATTCAATAATGCTATTGGTGACAGATATTTTCTAGGGACTCAAACAAATACGAACTGAATAATGCGTAAAGCATTTAATGTATGCATGCTTCAAGGGACATTTGATGCAGATATGCAAAATAACTAAATTACAGGAAATGAAGGTGGGGACTTGTTGAATTTAGATGGAGGCATTAAATAATATATTCACTCGCAGGGAACGGACTTGAAAAAATGTCACCAAGCTGTATTGAGTGAGAAAAAGTGAGAAAGCAACTGCCCCGAGAAAAGAGGATATCCATATTTTCCACTGCTGTTCAATAAAGTTCACCTAAGTCGATATAAAACGATAAAAAATTAGAAAAAACATCAATAAGATACTAAGTCTAGAGTTAATTTATTCCGTTCAACATTTGTGTACCTTACTATGGTAGAATTATTGTTATATAAAAAATTAAGATTAATATATCTTGTAGTTATGTTACTTTTTCTGTAGAAATAAGTAATTCGCTAGTTTGATAAGTTCCTTCACAATGTTGATTCCTGAACAAAAATTTAAACCATCAAAATCTAAGTGTCCTTAAGATATCAATTATCATAGTAAATAATAAGAAAATATCATATTTATCACACAATCAAAAAATGATGTCAAACAGGTTGACTTGGTATCTCTCAAGCATTATATAAAAAGGCTCAAAATGTAATTCCTCGAACAAATTTTAGCTGGACCATGTAATTATCGCAAACTAGTGAAAACATACACAACCTGCAGAGCAGAGAACTGGCTCTATGTTAACTAAACCTACAGGTAGAATTTACCAGATTCAGTGGAGCAAACAAAAACTCGCCCACCTTACGTTTCTTCCCTCGCCCCACCCAAATATACTATCTCATGTGATTTTTTAGGAATATGGTACATTACATAAAAAGAAAATTTCAAAATATAAAACAACTGTATTACAAAGATTAGAAACATATCTAAATGAAAACTAAAATCTCATATTTACATAGACTATGGCCAAACCATCTCCGTCACAATCTGCAACATTCTTTTACTGAAGCTTTTTATACAAATGGCAAACACGAAAACATAATCATAAATTATAGAACAAATACTACACGGATGATATTCTCATCTGTAAGAGGGAGACATCGTGTAAAGATATACTCATAATCAGAAAAAATTTCGCCACTATTCGATTTTTTTCTGACTTCCTAATTACTTATTTTATATTCAGTAAACTATAAAATGTGACACAGTTATGGAGAGATATTTCAAACGTTCTTCATTAGCAGGCTAGCAGCCCTTAAAGTAAAGCGTGTAAGTCAAGTGACATTATCGCATACTAAGAGGTTTTGTGCAGAACTTAGAACAAACAGCATCATTTATAATTTGAGGGCGAGAGAGAGGATTCCTGAGGCTGGCTTAAGACTCACAAACTATTTTTTCACAACATCTTTATCAAACAATTGGGAAAATAAGAAATTCAATTTGTATTCCTTTTGCAATTTATTGATCATCTTCGTGGACTCGTTTAACTATTTAGTCAAGATTCAAAAAAGAAGCCAAGAATTATCATCATTATTATATTATCAAATATTTAAGTTTGTTGAAATCCCTCTTCAAATGGCGTTTGGTATCAGGTTATATTAAGATTACTTCATTTTGATTGCTTTTACGCTTTCGATAGTCTCAAAAACCAATATTCTAAAAGGATCGTCTACAGACCCACATTCACGTTCCATTCATATATCGTTCAAACTCGCATTTCTATAGGTTATTATTACTCTTTGTGTACCATGAATTGCTGTTTACATACAATTCTTCATTATTGCTGAATGGTCGCGTGGAGATTGGAACATAGTGCGGTATCGGGACTCTGATGAGCCTGATAATCTTCTTAGCAGCCAGTGACATGATTTGCTGTAAATATTGCGCTGGTATGGAATGAATTTGTTGCAATTTATTATGCATGTTTCACACACACATGACTATCTCTTCAGTAGAAGGAATACTATAGTAACCTGCTTTTGATGCTAAAAAATATGTGACATTATCCGATTGTTTCATTGAGAAGATATATAAAAATAACTGTCACTTGCAATTTCCATATGGAATCGTTCATTCTAACCTTATTTTGGATCATGCGGAGCAGCAGCGACAAACACTAAACGGTTTTACTATCCGCCAAACATTTTTTTACATCCGACAGGTGCTTCTTTGACTACGTTACCCTCTACAGATTGATGATTATTACAGATCGATCCCATTTCCAGACTGATTTCGTTCAGTTCACTCGTTGCAATTGAATTAGTAGTATTCCATCATAACACTGTCGATTTACAATCATGTTTTGAAATGAGTGGCTATGATAGCTCGGTTACCGACTTTCGGGAAACAAAAGTTTTTTTGATGCGCCGGACAAGGGTTTTAATCACTCCACAGCTGGTCGTTCTCTATATTAACAATGTAATTAAAAGAAAATATCCTTTATCACAAAACAAAGTCATGCGACTGAATAACGACATGTAACTTTTATGCAATGCCTATGCATCAGTTTCTATATTATTCATATTCTGTACTGATACTCGCTTCTGATTTGAAAATTGATAAGAAAAATGTTGAATCAACTAATCTAAATCGTCATCAGAAACTCAGGGACAGACTAACAAAATAATCATACTAATTATGGTAAAAATGTGTAAAACATTAAAACAAAGAATTCGTTAGTTTTAATTGTATTTCAAGTATCTTTAAAACGCGTCCTCAAATCAATCCCAATACCACTGATCATTTCCAAATTGATATTCATGATTTGATATCAACTCCACAATTATATACTTCGCATGTTATGTCACATGGTTTGAGTACTGATTCATTCCTTAAATTGCGTGAACCATATATCAAATTATCTTGCTGTTTAGCTGACATACAGTTTTCCAAAGGCGTGAACAAGAATAGCGCGCTTTGCAAACAGATTAATTTTGACTGAAATGGTATAAATCAGCTACCAATCTATACCACTCTGCTTCTTTCAGGGCTGTAATGAGCATTTATTGAGTGAAAAAACAGGTTACTATGGGCCACCGATAGAAAATAAGTAGTTTTTTTTATAGAACTAGTCTAGCCTGCATGTACTTCACCTAGCACTTTATATTGTATTTGAATTGCACCATTACCTCATTGCTCGAGAAAGAAAGCATTTGGGGGGGGGGGGTTCGTTTTTTTTAAATAATATGACTGCCGGTTCGTTTCTACTATTCCATACCAAATCGGGCTCTGTGCCACCTAACTAGACCTCCTTACGACTTTTTCAGGTGTATTTAATTTTTTGAATTTAAATATATTATGTAATTTAAATACGTAAATATAAGATTATAAATATCAATGAAGACGTAAAACGAAAAGAAACCTGAATATTACATTATCATCAAGGTTCTTACAAAATAGGTCGGTGGTCCGTCATTTGGTGACACCTCCAGTCTAGCAAAACGTACTACTATTATAAATGTTTTCTTTAAATCATCCTATTTTTTTCAATAATAGCTTTCTGTCGCTGACAATTGTTATTAGAACCTCCTGTAATCATTAACTTTTCATTACACTACGTATTGGCTACATGAACAAAATTTGATTTTTTTGAATTCCTCATTTACATTCCACAAGTTGATTGAGTTTAATTTTGTTCTGATTTCCTGATAATGATCAAGATATAAGAAAGCCATACCATTTCTTCAACTATTGATATGCAGATATATTTTAATATACAATATATATATATATATATATATATATATATATATATATAATATACGTGAAACTATTTTCAACTTTTGAACAGATATTTCTATTATAGTATTTCCGTGTCTAGAGCCTAATAGTTGATTAGTAGATAATTGAAGTTGGTGATAAAGAAAAATCAAGCTGAGATTGAAATACGAAAGGCTCTCAATACCACTTCAGAACTTGACAGTGGTTTCGTATAAAGTATTAATCGGAAACTTCCACGTGAAGTTTTTATCCAAAGCAATTTCATTTATGATGGAAGTTTTTTCATCTCCCATCTCAGCAGATTTGTTTTGCTGTAGTCCCGAAATAGAATGAACTATTTTGGTGGTGTGTGCTCATACATACAAACAAAGAATGTGAAATCAATATGAGATGCCGAGTAGATGGATTTTCAGCGGCCAGTGGTGGCTGCATGGTTTGGATCAAAGTAACTAATTGTCCAGTCAACGTAGGTAAACGTGTATTTTTCCAGCGAAGAGCTGATATTCAGGTATTTGGAAGTGAAATGGATGATTCTCAAAATGTCATCCACCTTTTTATTTTATGCTATGTGAAAACACTTGATACTTCAATTTTTGACCTCTTTCTTGGAAAATATTTGCACTATTTTATTTCTTTTTCAAATATCACCCGACGAGATCAATCTGGCGAAAACATAATTCGGTGAGGAGAACAAAAAATCACTCAATTTAATTAATTACTTACTAGCATCTTTTTAGGTTGAATAATTATTACTTATGATATCTAGAATATATTAGTAAAATCCATATCTTTTTTATCAAATATTTTCACAGTTTCGGCTGTAAAAACAAATTAATAGTGCATTTCTTGACAATCGGTGCTTATCGTTTGTGAGTTTACCCAGCATTTTGCAGAATTTAATGTATAGTACCTTGATTTTGCAGATTTTATATAATTTTGGACAAAAACTATATAAAACTTTTTTCCATTTTTTACGTTATGAATCAATTTTTGTAATCTAAAATTATATTATTTACATGTAGTCTACACTTTAGAATAATATTTGTCTACAAAAATCAAGCAATGATGCTATAATTTAGTGAAATAGTTTTAATCCATTATTTTTCAAAATTATTTCTGTCGTGTAATTTATTTTTACCCATATTATATATATATGTATTACGTGTATAATTATTTTTCCACAATTAAATTGATACAAAACCTTCAAACTTTGAAAATCTATATACAAAAAGTTAGCAAAATTCCAGGTAAGCCCAGAAACTATAAGCAATTATTGGCAGAAAACAGTCTGTTAATTTGTTTATAATGCTCCAACTGCCTAAGTGTTTGATCGACAGTATCTGAATTTTGGTAAAGGATATTTATTTGATATGTTGAGGTCAATAACTACCAACCTATATAATGAATGAAAAAATGAAGCTAGTTAATTCAATTTTTTGCGTATTCCTCCTCAACGAATTAGCTTTTTTTAAATAGTTCTTTCGTATTGCGTATTCAGAAAGATGACAATAAATCGCAGAATCATAAATAACAAAAAATCCATGAAAGGTTGAAAATCCATGAAAGGTTCATTGGATGAGTTCAATGATCTGATAGTCGGCAGTCTTTTATCCTATTATTGATAGTTCATCCTGAAATAGGTAAAATTTCCATGCTGACTGGGCCATAATTAACACAGGGCAATGCGCTGCTGCTGCACTTAGGTAATCGCAAGGAAACGAATATAACATCTACAAATGCTGCTGATTTATTAATAATATGTAATGAAATTAGTCTAAATATTGAAGTATTTTTATTGTTTTCTATCTGTAGTTTTATAATCAAATCCAAGCTTAACGTGATGACGAAGTTGTTATTGCGAAAAACTGTAATGCACCATTTGTATGTTTGTACCAAGATTATAAAGTCACCAGATCTATGTCATTTCAATGAAGCACATTTGTTTACCATAAATTAGTTTAATATATGGTTAAAAGCAAATACATATTGACTAGAAAGGTACAAAGAACCATGAGTTTATCATGAAAATAAAGGTACGAAAATAACAAGCTAAGCTACTTGATTTTATCGGCTGATTTTCATGTTTCACAGAAAATCGTTTGAAACTTATTTTCATCAAAGCTAGAGACTGTGGGCCATATGGACACACGATGGCTCGGTACAGGGCTGCATTTACCTCAACGGCCACCCTTGAGCAAATAAGATTGTCCCACCTTCCTTCTTCCCGTGTCGAAAAACAATACTGCATTTCTGAATTATGCCGCCCCTTGAAGTCGGCGCCTTGGAGAATTGCCCATCCTACCCAGTGTAATTTCACCTCTGGCTCCGTGATTGGAAGGGATTACCATGAAAAACTTTAAGGTCTGGCCACATAACCTTCAAAGCTTAGAGTATTTTATTATGAAGGACCATCAAACATTCAAAATTGTCCATTACATCAAATGCGACTCTTGCAGCTGTTTTCGTCTGGCAAGTGGTTTTGAAATTGTAAATTTTGTCAGATGATCCTGATAGTTCAATATAAAATGATAGTGTCGGTCGGGTTCGGTCTGCATATCTATCAAATCTTCTTGAACTAGAATTCGTTTGATTTGATAGGATTGGTGCAACAACCATCCCCTACTTCTTAATCTTTTTCATTTCCTGACATTGCTGATGGACAAAAAAACTTTTTAGATACCAAAATGTTATGAAAATTTAGTTTAGCTAATGTACCTACGTCTTGTTCGTCCTCGTGTTCAGTTATGAGGTGAGGAGCTCCAGTAATGTGAAAAGGTCCTCCTTTCTACATAAATGTCCAGAAATCCCATCCTGTTTCTTTGGTCTTCTCAATTATATTTTCATATGCCTCACGGTTATGATATCGTACCTCTTCAGTTTTCTATATTGTTTGAATGACAACGAAGTTTTGCCGTTTCGCAAATTTTGCTCCTTTAACCTCTCGGAAGATTTATAATAATAATAATAATAGTAATAATAATAATAATAATAATAATAAGTTATTCGTCACAAGCCAGCGAATCTTCCACGTTGGTCAAGAAAAGAAAAGGCTGGCCGAAGGGGAAACCCAGAAAGCCTCCTGATAATGGAACGCTTAAAAAATGACGTGATACCAGCCAGTGATAGTAATATCTGTGATACCAATTAGCATATAGTATTGATTTTTATTTTTATTTTTTACTCTTGTATATTCATTATGTATATTTGTTTATTTATAAAACACTAAAAAATGGTTTCTATAGTTCAGTGGAATATGAATGGATACAAAACACATTACCCTGAACTTAAATCAATATTATTAAATGATGTTCCTATTTGTGTATGCTTGCAGGAAACACATTTGGTCGATACAGACAACATACATTTACGGGGATATAAATGCTACAGAAAGGATGCTGCTAGAAGCAGCCGAGCTAAAGGTGGTGTAGCAACGCTAGTAAAAGAAAATATCCCAGTTAACGAAATCTTGGTCAACTCGCCACTACAAACAACTGTAGTACAAATCTTCCAACCGATTAAAGTAGCACTCTGTAACATTTACCTTCCGGATTTCAGTTGGGACTCAAGACAGTTACGACACCTTTTTTCACAACTTCCAACACCTTTTATCATACTGGGCGATTTCAATGCTCATAACCCATTATGGGGATCTGGCAAACTAGACATGCGAGGCCGTCTCATTGAAGACATCATCAATGAACTCAACTTGGTAGTTTTGAACTCAGGTGCTGGTACCTACTTAAATATCCGGTCGGCTACGCTCAGTGCTATAGATCTATCAATGTGCACCCCTGATGTTGCGCATTTATTTAGCTGGGAAACAATGGACGACCACTTTTCTGACCACCTTCCTATTAAGATAAAATGTGCCTCTCGATGCTCAGATTTCGCTTTCCCACCTGGGTGGAAAATTAAAAATGCAAATTGGAAAAAGTTCCAGGAAAACATGAAATCTTTTGAAGTCAAAGACTCTATCCATGAGACGGTCGAACAAATAACCAAAAACATCCTAGACGCTGCGAAAGCAAGTATTCCTGTGAGAAATCATACTTCACTTGGATCTAGAAAACCAACAGTACCGTGGTGGAACGAGCGACTAGAAAAAGCAATAAAAGAAAAACATAAAGCACTGAACAGATTTAAAAAATACCCGATGCAAGAAAACCTGATTGAATTCAAAAAATGCAAAGCCAAAGCAAGGAACATTCTACTTAGTAGCAAAAAAGGATCGTGGAAAAATTATGTGTCCACAATTTCATCCGACACGCCCATCTCGGAAATTTGGGCTAAAGTGAGAGCTATAGCTGGTAGAAATTTCTCTCCACCAAGCCCCACTCTTACTGTTGACGGCCAAGAAATATCTGCAAAAGATGAAGTCTTAAATACCTTAGCAAAACAGTTCCAAAACAACAGTGGAAGTGCAAATTATACCAATAGTTTTATTCAACTTAAAAACGAAACGGAAGAAGCAGGTATTGATTTTAACGAGGACAGTATATCCGAATATAATTTACCTATAACTATGGATGAACTCGAACATGTTCTCGCAGAAGTTAAAAGTTCTTCACCTGGACTCGACACCATACATTACGAAATGGTGCAAAACCTTCCTGACAAGGAAAAACAGAGCTTACTAGAACTTTTTAACAATATATGGAGACAGGGCACCTACCCAAAGCAGTGGCAAGAAGCGATCATTATTCCTATTCCAAAATCAAGTAAAGACAGTAAAGATCCCGGGAATTATCGTCCGATATCCTTAACGTGTTGCCTAAGTAAAATCTTAGAAAAAATTATAAATTACAGACTGATGTGGTATCTAGAAAAACATAGTCTGTTATCCAACCACCAAATGGGCTATCGTAGATACAGATCAACAATAGACCAGCTTGTTTATATCGAAGCCGCTATCCAAAAGAGCTTTGCTGAAAGACAACATACAGTAGCAGTATCTTTCGACATCGAAAAAGCCTATGACACAACATGGCGATTTGGAATTCTAAAAACGCTTCATTCATGGGGAATAAGAGGATACCTACCAAAATTTATTGCTAGCTTCCTTGAAAATAGAGAATTCAAGGTACGTATCGGCAAAGAGTTTTCAGCCACTTATCCGCAGGAAAACGGTATACCTCAAGGATCAACCCTAAGCGTAACACTCTTCCTCATAGCCATAAATAAGCTTATCGAATCGATCCCAGCCGGAGTGGGAAAATGTATCTACGTGGACGACTTAACTATATTTTTTACTGCAGAAAATATGAATGATATAGAAAATACCTTACAAGGAACTATAAACTGTTTGGTTGTTGAGGCTGAAAATATGGGTTTCACCTTTTCTTCGCAGAAAACAGTATCCGTCCATTTCTGCAGGCTCAGGAAAACCCATGAGCACCCAAAACTTACTTTGAAAGGTGTTCAAATTGAAATTAAACGTCACACGAAGATACTAGGCATAACGTTGGATGAAAAACTTTATTGGAAGGATCACATAAGCGACATCACTAACAGAAGTAAAAAGGCCCTGAATGTTATTAAGTGTCTCGCGAATATTTGCTGGGGAGCAGAGAGGGAGGTACTACTGTCACTGTATAAAGCAATAGTTTTATCCAAAATCGAATATGGTATAATAGTGTATTCAGCAGCAAGACGTTCTCATATGAACAAACTAGAACGAATACATAAGGAAGGTATACGATTATGTATCGGTGCTTTCCGCACGTCGCCGAATTCATCTGTCTTTTGCGAAGCCGGCATTCCTCCCTTAAAATATAGGATACAACAGTTACTTTCAAGCTACGCTGTAAAAATCTGGGCACAACCACAACATCTAAATCACGATATAATTTTCGATGAAGAAGAACGTGTAACATATCAGTCCAGACCTACCATTACAAAACCTGCTGGAGCCCGTATCCATAATATACTAGAGGAGATACAAACCGATATACCTCCTTCGCATAACCTTACATACAACAAATGCCCTGTATGGAATCTGTTATCCCCAGAAATCAACCTTGAAGGTACCAAATATAAAAAAGGAAACACCAACCCGACGCTTTACAAACAGCACTTCCTTGATATAATACATAATAATCACCCAAATGTCAATAAAATCATCTATACGGATGGGTCTAAAAGCAACAGCGGTGTGGGGTGTGCTTTAACAACTTTAGAGGAGACACGCAAATGGCGTTTAAGTCCAATGTCCTCAATATTTTCTGCAGAACTGTATGCAATACTCCAAGCACTCAAGTATATCACAGAACAAGAACAGGGTCTGTATATAATCTGCAGTGACTCTATGAGTTCACTTCTAGCAATATCCAATAAATTTAGCAGGAACCCTTTAGTACAAGAGATTCTTCTAACTATGTACCAAATCCAACTGAGAAATTCACAAATAATATATATTTGGACCCCAGCACATGTAGGAATTTACGGAAATGAAATCGCAGACTTAGCTGCCAAAGAAGCTACAGAAGAGGAGTACTTCAACATACCAGTGTTACCTGACGATATAAAGAAATATCTTAAAGCTAAGGTACTCGAACAATGGCAGCAAGAATGGAACTGCGACACTAGTCAACTGAAGGTAGTGAAGCCATCTATAAGAGCATGGAAACTACCCTCAGATCTCAACCGTAGAGAACAGTGCACATTAACGCGCCTCCGTATAGGACATACCTTCGTAACGCACCATTTCCTGCTCATTAGAGATCGAGCTCCACAGTGTGATTTTTGTGGACACAACCTTACTCGAGACCATATCGTCCTACATTGTCCTGCTTATGCTTCCTCCCGACAAGCCCACAATATATCAGAAGACCTGCAACTCTGCCTCACCAACTCAGAATACATTCGTAACACTCTATGCTTCCTTAGAGCCATCAATTTTTTCAGAAAAATATAAAACTTACACCTACCTGTGTGTGCCTACACTGACCAACTTATTTCCATCTCAACAGTAACTCTTTCATTACCTATTTTTTTATTTGGATCGCTATAGCGAAATATAAACACTTCCAGCTGCGGCTAATAACCATAGCAGTTGATGCCGCAAAAATTAAAAAAAAAAAAAAAAAAAAAAAAAAAAATAATAATAATAATAATAATAATATTAATAATAATAATATTAATAATAATAAAAATATAATAATAATAATAATAATAATTAGTTAGTACAATTAGTTATATTGTAAAATAGTTATAATAAAGTCATCATTATTACTATTATTATAAATCTTCCGAGAGGTTATTCGTATCTTTCATTGTTAAAATAATTATTTCTCTCATTGCTGTTATAAACGATATTAAATGACTCTCTCATATTGTGTTTAGGTAAAAATGACTCACTTGACATTTCAATACGCTGCTTGGTTTCGCTCAATAACAAAGACAAAATTTCTTTTGAGAACAGTAGTAAACACACTGGTCTCCTAAACAGAAACAAGCAGTTTATGAGCTTTCTAGATCATTCAGAACGCATCGTGACTATTTGAGCATTGGTCGCTAAACGTCGTGGTCAACACAGAATAATAGAACACGAAATTCATCGGACTTAGACGTAGCATACAAGCAAAATAATCATCTATATGATTTGAAGGCAAATAATGCGCAAGCAATAATTTGGGTCGGAGCATCTCTTTCAATAACTTCTCGAACATGCCATAAACCGCCTGAATAAGGTTTAAAAGTAACTATGGGGTCCTAGAAATGTCCAAAACAAAGTTTGACTGTTTTGATATTTCCTTCGTTTTGAATAGACAATGCACTCGAACAATTAAAGAACATATAACTGTCACACAAACGTGAACATTTTTTACATTCAGTCCGGTCGAACCAAATGTAGTTGTATTGGTAGGCAGACAAACTGATAAGAGTAGCGATAAAGAGTCGGTTCGAATTTTTGCAAATGAAAGTTATACTTGGCATGTCACCAGAGGCATCGTAGGGAGGCTTTGATGTGTTACTCAATGGAATGATAATATTATGATATCACGATTAGATAATACGCTTAGTTCTGCAATCAAACACATCAGGGAGTGCATAGGTTTCAGTATAATGACTTCGTATTGATGCACAGCGTTTTTTTGCATTTCCCATCCATATTTACGAATAGTATTCATGATACTAGATAATAATCGCTACAGACATTTGAGCTGGATGGTATGCCTTCCAATAAGCAATTATTCCTAGATAAAAAAAAGAATGGATTTGGGGCAGGACAGGACGTGAAAATATATTAGATCAATCGAGAGATGTCAAAGGAATTGTGCACATGCTGCAACAAGCTCGCAGTTGCGTTAACCGAAAAAACATTCACTTAGCTACTTATTTGAGTAGGGGAAACTTCAGATATTCTTTCGACTTGGCACAGCCATCGTGCTCATCATATTAGGGTATCTTAAATAAACCATATTCCCCTTCAAGACAGCTGTAAGAAGGAACTGCAAAAATTACTTTATTTCTAAACTGCAGTCATTGTACTCAAATAATTAACAAAAATGGTATTGATTGAATTTGTACTTCACGCACAGGTAGTACCTTAAAATTATATGGAAGCCTTCGCGCTCTGTTGGTAGTACTGGAATTCTGACACAATAGTCCAAACATTTTGAATTGTGCAAAACGCTATTATAACATAACTTTAGAATATTAGTGCGGAGGACAGAGTAGCCAACTTTATTTTGGTAAGTTTTTTTAATCATTTTCTATACTTAGTGAAAAACTATGTGGGAAATCTCCATTATACTAAAATATACATGTCGACATGCATGTCTCGTCGATCAAGGCGGAACAAGATAGGTGATATACCTATCACAGGCGAGGATGTGATAGCAAGGATCGCGACTAGTGGTGCTATGCATAAACGTTTGATGAAAACAATGGTCCTAACACCTTAGATTGCCAACGTCGGCGATAAGTAGCCCCTAACGGAGAAATCTACTACTAACTAGGTAAGCTGTGAGTAGGAAACGAGCGGAAAAGCCAACATGGCTGACATTGTCAATATGATTGATCAACATGACAAGGTTTGGTTGGATATTATAATTTTACCAACTCACCATTTCAAGCAAAAATTGAATGAATTCTACTGTTATCATCACAAATCAATGGTAGAAACGTATAAAATAATAATAATAATAATAGTAATAATAATAGTAATAATAATAATAATCTTTATTCATTCAGCTGACCACCACTTGGTAGTATTGAATATGTCAAAAGCTAGCTACAATAAAAGATAATAATAGAAGACAATAATAGATAATAATATCAGTGACATATGATATAAAATATGAAATAAAATACATAAAGAGCAAAGTAATACATAAGCAGTACAGAAAAGTTCAGTCCCACAAAGAGGCATATAATAATGAAGCTATACAAAGAAAACTATAAAAACAATCTAACAAATCACTAAATTATCTGCATATCTTCCAGATACTCTTTTAACGAATAATAAGACCTTTGTATCAGTGGGGATTTTAGTTAAGATCTGTATGTATAAGCTGGTAGGGTCTTAAAAGTGTTTGGCAACTTATTATAGAGCTTTATAGCCATATACTTTGGGCTGTTTTCTGTAGTTGATAATCTGTGTAGAGGTATTTGAAGTACAAGAGAATTTCTGGTGTGATATGTTCTGTGATCATTAGGCTTTGCAAATTCATTGATGTTGGCTTTTGCATATTTTAAAAGTTCTAATATATAGATGCATGATAATGTTAATATACCTAGTTTTTTTAAATGAATATCTACAACTGTCCCTTCTTGTTACGCCTAAAATTATTCGAACTGTCCTTTTTTGTAAGGTGAAAACTCTACCAGCCTCTGAAGAACACCCCCATACGATATTGTGAAATGGAAATAAGCAAAGTAGTATGTTATCAGTAAAGACCTGTCAACCACATGTTATAATTGGCTAATGCAGTATATCAAAGCGGCAATCTTTTTGCAGATATAATCAATGTCAGCATTCCATTTCAAGCTGCTGTTAATGTGGATACCCAAAAATTTAATTGTGTCAGCTTGTTGTATAGAGCTATCAAGTGACCTCACTAGCAAGCTGTGGTCAGAGTGTTGAGTATGTCTATAATTGAATCTTACAAAATTAGTTTTACTGGAATTAAAAAGGATTCCATTATCTAGGAACTATTGCTGTGTTGTTTGTAACTCCTCAGTAGCAGTCTGTGTTAAGGCTGACTGGTCTCCAGCACTTCATCAATAAAGAAGTATCATCTGCATACATCACATAATTTGTGCTGTTGAAGTCATTCACGTAAATAATATACAACAATGGTCCCAGGATTGAACCCTGCGGTACTCTAAGAAGACTAACATGCTTACCTGACCTGCTATTGCTTATCTCGACATAGTGAGTTCTGTTGTCTAAATAATTAGTGAACCACTTAAGCGGAAGACCTCTTATGCCATAACTTTCTAGTTTTAACAATAACAATTTATGATTTACCAAGTCAAAAGCTTTACTTGAATCGATGAATATCCCTATGTTGTTTTTGCCCCCATCAATATTATCATAAAGAAGGTTCAAAAATTTTATAATTGCACCAGTAGTTGAAAAGCCCATACGGAGGCCAAACTGATTTGCATTGAACACCTTATTGGTGCTAAAATAACATACTATGCAATTTGCCACATATTTTTCAAGCAGTTTTGCTAAAGGACTTAGTAGAGATATTGATCTGTGGTTTTCCAAATAGCTGGGGTCACCTTTTTTATGTACAGGAATGATTTTAGCAATTTTCAGGTAGTTAGGAATTTTAGCTTCCTCTACTGAACAGTTTATTAGGAAAGTTAGTACTTCAACACAATATAGAGAGCATTTTTTTAGAATATTCGAACTGATGCCATCTTCTCCAATAGAATCAGATGACTTCAAGCCATTAATTATATTTAGTGTATCGTTTTTAACTGCAGGGCGGAAAAAGAAACTACCATTTGATTTCAACGTGTTTTGATATGACACTGCGTGACCGGCAATTTATTGGCATTATTAGTAAAGTAATTATTGAAAGCATTTGATATACAATTAGGATCGTTGGTAATTGTATCCCCAACGTATAAATCATATTTCTTTTTTTTTATTTTGGTTTTAGTATATTCCACACTGCCTTAGATTTATTGGATCCTTTCTCAATTGTGCGGCTGTTCTGCAGCTTTTTTGCTTCACTTAACAACTTTCTATAAATTTTCTTATATTTATTATAATACGTTTTCAAGTTTCCATTGATTTTTGTAAGCTGATATAAGTCTTTCAATGTATGTCCTGATATAAGCAATCCCCTAGTTAACCAAGGTTTTCTGTTTTTAATTTTTGTTGAAATGATTTTTTCTTTAATAGGAAAATCCATATTTGAATATATTGAAGAATAGTTGGAATTTACTCTCTACACCTCCAGGGTCGTTATATATATCCGCCCAGTTCTCCTGACTTAAAAGATCTATAAAATGTTTCATATTTATGTCATTGTGGAAAGAATCAATTTCATTTGCGTGCGTTTCATTTGTTTGTTCTAAAATACTCATGCTTCTTAATATTTCCGATTCAATTGATTTCAGTTCATTGATGACTTTTTCCATGTCAGTCAACTGTTTTTGATAGTCGTCAATCCTGATGAGTAGTTCGGTATTTTTGTTTTCTGACTGAATAAGATCTTGATGCAAGACACATATTTTCTCTTTTTGGACCTTTAGCTGTTCTTTATATATGTCCTGTTCTTCAACAAACTTTTGCTCTATTTCGAATACATCATTTTCAAAGTTCTTCGCTGTTTTCTGCATTCTAGTAATAAAGTTTTTTTTATCAACTATTTCAGTTTTCAATTTTTTTATTATTTCTTCATGTAGCTTCATATCTATTTCACTGTTGTCAACTGTTTCATAATCTGAGCAACATATACTTTTGTTTCCAGTCAATTTTCTAATACCTCTTAGCCTATTAGCACAGCTGTGGTGGTAAACACCAAAGCAAGTGATGCATATGTAGTACAAAACATCTTTACTCTTGCAGCATTTAAAATTTGAAGACATCTTTATTGATTGGTTTTACAACTTTTGATACAGGTACTCATTAACAAATATCTGAGACCTGACCTGTGCCTTCCGAAACTGTTATCTGCGGATATCGGTCGGCCTGGTGCAAAAAATTGCTTATCGTTTTTGTGCGCCTGAACCTACGAAAATGCACTAATCGCCTTCAAACACATCCAGATGAGTATAATCGAGTACTATGATGGCCTCTTGTAACTTATGATCATGCACACACTTACTAGTGAAAAAATCACAGTAAGATTTCTAATATTACCACCGGAGAAATGGAAAAACTCTCAGAGCAGAATACAACGTCTGTTAGTTATGTTTTAATAATAATATATAATATAATAATTCAAAATGGCCTTTGTCAAGGGAAGAAACGTGAACACTATCCTACATTCAATCCGGCCATACATGAAATAGAATCCTCTGGATTTTTAACATTTACTGCAATCGATTGTTAAAATGAAACGGTGTTGTCAGACTTTCAACAGTGAAAACTGTATCAAGCCTTTTATAGCATAGTCTGTCCTCTTATTGTCATCTTGTTGCTTCTTGCTTGGGTAGTGCTGATTTGATAGCAGTGTTACCATACATTGGCTCGATTCATGATAGGATGTTAACAAAATTAGTCTGGTCAGTGCACGAGCAACGAGGCAGATAGTTTTTCGACAATTGAAGCAAGTCAACAGCGCAAAATCTGTATGTAATGTACAAAACCAATAAACATATCACTAACTTGGTCTACTCCAGTTACTAGTCGGTGGTTCCCTTTTGTTGTCCGATGGTATCATCTGGGCCACCTATCGCCAATGTTGGTAAAGTAAAGTGGTAAAACGGAAACATTGAAGCAATGAAATTGAATAATGTTCCCAGTTATTACGAACGATAACTTCTAATCTAGATCTGACGTAACTTATTCATGCATTCTATCTGATTATAATTGACACACTATAGTCCGATAGATTCATTACCCTAAAACCTATATTCATAAACTGCGATCTTTTTTTTCCAGAGCGTGAATTGGAGCAAGGCGTTTCCCCTTCCTACCTACTGGAGACCCCTCCGCCTGCCACCATTCCTCCAAAATCTCCCAAATCGCGAAAGCGCCGTCATCAGCGTCACTTAAGCAAGTCTACCTCTGAACTGAGCAACTCTAGAGAAGCCGATCAGCAAACGGGCGAGTTCAGACCCAGATCAGCCGCACCTCCCGACCATGCGCACATGACCGTAGTGCAAAGGGCTCATTGCTTTTTAGCCCAGCTTAAGGTAAGTCATTTCGTGCCACTCACATCTAGCAAAAGTTTATAATATGTTCTGAAAAATACTTCATTTGTTCAACTATAATTTGCGTTTTAATGATAATGATAATAATAATGATAATAATAATAATAATAATAATAATAATAATAATAATAATAATAATAATAATAATAATAATAATAATAATAATAATAATAATAATAATAATAATAATAATAATAATAATAATAATAATAATAATAATAATAATAATAATAATAATAATAATAATGAACTGAATTAAGACGAAACCATCACACAATCCATTAGGCGGTACTTGTCAGTGTCAAGCAGCATTGTCTTGACAGGATACGGATGATAATTTCTGCTGAACAATCGTGGATAGCGCGGGCGAGAGGTTTGGAAGAGCACAGCTTGTTTTTCAAAAGACCTTCCCGTCTTTTCCGACAGCGAATACCGACCATAAAGTAGCCGCCAACTGCTGATCACGTGGAAGCCTTCTGGAGAGACGTTTATGAAAAGCCAAAGCCTCTCCATGCAGATACTCCAGCCCTGGGGTAGCTTGAGTTCGCCTGTAGAAGGATTCCTCATACTGAGGTACTGCGTCATCCGATGAACGCAAAAGAAACTGTGCCTTGGAGGCGCTAAGAATTTCGTTGCTCCTGGCCCGGTTAACATAAACACCTACTGGTTAAAGAAGTATCCCAGTTTTCACCGGCATTTTTGCTTTTAACTTTTGGCTAAATCAGAAGCAGCCAATTTCGTATCACTTTGTCGAGGGCGGAACCGTGCTTTTCCCGAAGACCGGAGATTTGTCTGATCCCAAAAACTACAGACCAATAACATGTCTGAACGGATGTTACAAACTCTTCACCAGAATATTGTACATGCATATTCTCCAAGCTGTAAATCCGGTATTTCTCGGCGTATATGAACAGCGAGACTCAAAGGAAGGCGTAGCTGGATGTACAGAGAATCTGTTGATCGTCACACAGGACTCCGTGTATATGCGGAACCTTTCTATGGCCTGGATTGACTATCGTGTGTGTGTTGGAGTGTCTTGCGGTAGGTCAAATTATGAGATGTTCCTCTGGAAGACTTGGTTCACCATTACATCTGGTGGAACCAGTGTTTGGACAGAGTTGGTATCATTCAGGAGAGAAGTTTTTCTTGGAGATTCCTTGAGTTTCCTGCTCTTCTGTAGCTTAAATAACGCTGAGAAATATGAGAGGATATTGCTGTGGCACACGTAATTAGCGTGAAATAGGCACAAGGTGACCCATCTGTTCTATATGGATCTCCTCAAGCTTTATGCCTCCGGACAACGCGAATTACAGCCGTCGCTAAGGGATATACAAATACGCAATAGTTCATTTCAAGAAAGGACGATTCGGTGATGGTGGAGAGGAGGAGCAGCTCGTGGATGGGAGCATTTTGCGTCATCTATATTCCGGAGAGACATAAACTTCGGAGTGGCGCAGCGCCATATCCAGGAGGCGAGTACGGTTAAAAAGTCTCTCCGTCACAAGTATTTGAATCAACTTCGGCAGATCTGGTTATCAGAACAGTCCGGTAATCACAAAGTTGCTGATACAAATATACTTGCGGTCCCACTGTTGTTATGTACCTTTGGTGCTATCCACTGGACTATGGATGAGATGCGACCATTTGACACTAAGACCCGAAAAAAGGATGAACATAGGGAGAATTTTGCATCATAAGTCCTCAGTCCCGCGTATATACCTTTCAAGACATCTGGAAGGGCGTGGACTATTGAGTTCGGAGCGTCTGAATAGCAGAGTGGTACTGGGCACAGCCTGAGAAGTAATGAAGAGCACCGATCCCCTCATCCGCTTTGTGCGTGAGCACGAAAATGCGGGTAGAATAGCCTTTCTTCTTACGGCAGCAAGCAGAGCAGCCGAAGAACTCAGGATCACACTAAACTTTAAGCGGGAGAATCAGCAGTCCATCACAGAGCTGGATCCCGTCCAACATAAAACCCACATCACATCAAAACTGGTATCTATCAGGTCATGCACTACCGGATTTTGCTAATCATCCTGCAACCAATGCACTGATTTTCAAAAATATAACAGCACCACCTAATACAACCACATGCATACATATACACAGTATATCTCTCCCCAAAATTATATCAAAATCAGAGCATCGGTTACTAAATTCATGCAAAGGCAACAACAACAATGAACATACAGTCTACAAACCAATCAATGATAAGTATGGATAGAAAAGACTTATTATTTGAAATTTTTGCAATTACAATATCTCACTTGCTGATTCGCTAAAAGTAAAATTAACAAAATTGAGCTGAAACTGAAAAAAATGTATTGGATTATTGGTCGGAAAACAAAACATTCATTGGAAGACAGTGCTATACGGAAACCAATTTGGATGGTACTCAGTTATGGGGCACGGCAAGTAACAGCATCATTACCATCGTTCTGCGGTGTTAGATCAATATCCAGAGACTAATCCCAATACGATCCAGCGTGACATGCCAACACCTGCCGCCAAGCAAGTGATCCACGAGCACAAAATGAAATGACTTAGTCACTTCCAAATGAGCTTACGAACAATCAATAAGTGAATTGGTGAAATCATCATCAGTAGCAGATTTGATAATAGGATCATGTTCAGCTTATGTTTCATAATGCAAACAATATATTAATGACTTAATAGAGACCCCTCACTGAGATGATTCCTGTATGCCTTTGGTTTAGGTACAAACAGATGTTTACGGCGTATAAAGGGACATATATATTTGAAACCTGGTGACAGTTCTGAAAGGTATATAATTAGGAAAGTTTAGTTCCAGTTCAGCAGTGGCAGAATTGAAGCAGGATCTCATCACAAGTGAGATATTTGCGCTCTCCAAAAGAATGTAAATATAAAATTTGTCCACTCTGAACCGCCATCCGTATGACATGGATGAGGGTTTCGAACAATGGCGTCAAGTGGATTGACGTACTTCAAACGCAACCGCATTCGCAAATATACGAACCGGATTTTGGAGCTGTTGATCTTCTCAATTGCATCAAAAATATATTGAATCTGCTGAAAGACCTTAAATATGTTAGGATTCAGAAAAATACGGAAATTATCGAGTTATTTAAAATTTGTAAGATTTACAAAACTCACTGGTAGGCCTGTTGTGATTTCGTTACGTAGTTCTACTATCACTAGACCAATATCTGGAAAAGTCTTCTACCAACATATTCTATTTGAATTCTCCTCTTCCCCATCCCCAACCACAAAAACCAATTTTTGCCCACATCAAAACGTTTTTTTGCGTAGTTATCGGGGGCCTTCTGAAACGTCCAAAAACGAAGTTTGAGCGTTTTGTGTTTTTCAATGATAACTCCGCCGCCGCCGAGCCTGATTTCAAAAGCTATAAGCTTCATAAATCTCGTGTAAAAGTTTCATCAAAATCCAAAAGGTACTTTATGAGTTATAGGTGGCCCAAACATTACCGGAGAGAGTACAGACAGACAGGCAGACAGACAGGCAGACAGACAGACAGACAAACTGGCCGAGATGAGAGACATGGTTTTCTGTAATGTATGGCATGAAACATAAAAAAACATAATTCTCAATGTTTTTTTATTACAATACTTCCTAAGCAATTAATCTGAAGTGAAAGCACGATATTTGTCAACCATGCCAAGCAGCGTCATCAACATTAACTTATTTGTCAACAGCTCTGGTGACGTGAGACATATCTCCATTCGACCTGCCTCCTGACCTTTATTTGCCTTTGTCTCATCAAGTCGATAATTATTGCTCCATATTATCCATCCCATATAATATTCATAGGTTTATGTTCCAGGGAAATTTAGTATTTTCGTGAGAAAATCATTGGGAAATCGACAAGAAATAATGCCAAGGGTACCCTTGTAACTTATTTCCGAGCTTTCAGAAACGTTTGAATCTATCTTTAGGGCTAAAATAACGGACATGTAGCATTTATATTCTACGAAAAGATAGAAAGCACTTACAAAAGTTAGTGAGATTGGTTTATTTTGTATTTAAAATTGAGTTGAAACATATTAAAATAAAATTATACGAGTAATTATCTAAAACACGTGTGCCTGGCGTATTTGACTTTGATTGAAAAGCTGCTAACTGTAGAAAATAGCGGATTACAGCTTCCTACTGTACATGTCGCGAAATCAAAAAAATTATCTGATAGACCGATCAGCATAGAAAGTGGGAAGCTTAAAAATTGTGAACGATAAGTAGACACATCACGGGTCATGAGGAAACCATCAAAATCATTATGTGTCAGAAAAATAATATTGTGATAATCGAGAAGTTAATACTAACGCCAAATTGAATATTGTATCGATTTAATTATCGAAGATTTTAGAAAATATTAAGGAAAATAACTCGTGAGTAGTTAGTGACCTGAGTGTATTGATTTTTTCCAAGAGAAGAATCATGTGGATGGGAAATTTTTTTCACTACAGTATGGAAAATTGTGTTAAGATGATGAAACCATGTGAGAGGAGGGAACTAAAAAATTGGATCTTAGTAGAAACAAGTTTTTTAAGGGAGCAGTAATGTAAAATACTCGTATATTATACTTATATATAATATATATGGCAAATCGGCAAAACAATATTGCAAGAGTGTATTCTTGTAACGTTGTTGCAAACTTTTTGAAACGTTTGCATCCACCATCAGGGCTAAAATAATGGGCGTTAGGACATTATCAGTAATAATGATAAACATTCAATGAAATTAACTCATTTTCTTATTATAAATTTCTAAGCCATTATCGTATGTTCATACAAAGTGTTGGAAAAGTCGCTAAACGTCATACTTACATGAGAAAAACGGTTCTCTGTTACCAGAGTTATATTATTTTCACCTAGAATGTGGAAAGAGAGTAAAATTTGGCATCTCCAAAATGAGCAATTTAATCTTCAATATTTCCTATCCCTCTAACATTTACATCTTGGCTATTGACGGTATACTCTCCGCCATTGCCAAGGTGAATAAAAACTGTGGTGACTTCAAAGGTTTTATACCTAAAAGGGAGTCAATTTGATCCGTTACTTACTTAGCAGGTACTGCTACACATTTCTGCATTTTAATAATTCTGAGAGTGCCATTTAGCCTCTTAATAAATCACGTCAAGAAGCCTGACTCGGTATTTCACTAGCAACATATTGAATATTTTGTTAGGATTCTATAACTGTTGATCAATATGAGGTAAGTCTTGGAAATGGAAATTCGGGAATATTTTCACTCGAAAATATTGAAATTTCAAATCAAGATTTTTTAAGTTTATTTCCAAAAGATGAACAGTACATTTGACACAAACATTTGTTTCTAAACTGATATCATAGTGTGCGTACTACAGCGTCAACTTACTTGAAGTAATTTTTCTGCTAATAACTCCGCCGGTACCCCCCATTTAACAGGATCCATAATTAAAAATCAATACCCACTAGGTGCTAGGTTTACCAGGACGTGAGGCTTGGAACAACGGTGTTTATGCTTGCTACAAAGTGATTCAATATAATAATGTAAGTAAGAGCGTATAAAATCATCAACCTGACCGTGCTATTTGTGGCCCTTCCAGATCAGTTTTCCGACGTCGGCGTCGTCCATCCAGGAAATGTGCGTCCGGTAACATCGTCGCGATGCGACATCGTCATCGAGCGTTGTTCTCTAGCACTCACTCCTTGACGTTGAGGCATATGCCTGTTGCAGCGGAATCCATTCCCTGCCACGCGTTCTAATTCCATGACGCGATAGTGGGTTGCTGTCTGCGTGGTTTTTAGAGGGGGATTAAGTCGCTACCGAGAACAAACCTGTCTCTTTCCTAATGTTGCGAACTGCAGGTTTTTCAGTTCAAAAATGGTTTAAATAAGTACCATAATTCAGGTAACATTCCATACTTCTTCACTTACAATTATGAAATAAGTTCTCATGTAAACAACATATATTTGTTTCATACTTTCTACTGATTCATGAGGGAAGAGCTAAGTGAGTTGTTACACATAAGTTTTGAAGTTAATAAATACAACAATACTGAACGCCATAGAAAGTTTCAGACAATACCGAAAAAACACTTGAGACAAGCTCGAGAAACTGTACAATATGACATATGTCTTGTAGGTACATCACAATTTTTCGAATCATTTCAGAAATGTCTTATCGCCTCATTTTCTAACAGTTGCACTTCTTCATTACTTTTTATCCCCTTTCCCTTCTGTCCATCTCTCGTTCTCCGACTTTATCTGATTGCTGGGTGACCTCATCAATAGATGACAAACCAACTGACTGACTGTGATATAAAGGCAATGGTTCTACCATGCTTTTACGGACAGCCTTGATGATGATAACCGCGAATCGTGCGGTTCGCAAAAAAAAATTATCAAATTATATTCAGCAAGATGATGCCAGATGAATCACGCACACACATTAGCTTCAGAAGTAAACTTTAAATACAATTCATTATTTTTCTCAGAATCGTTTGGGAAGCAGTGGGGGTAGCAGTAGTGGAAGTGGCCGTAGGGGTTGTGATTGGGGCGTGTCAAGCGGACGAAGTAAATCTGGAGGGCGGCAAGACAGCTGCACTACGGATTACGCTGCTGATCTCAGTGCTAGCGAACACAGTACTCCCAGTCCACGGCATCAGAGGCTCACAAAACCAACTGGTAAGTTCAGCTACATAGCTTAAGCGTATCGTAGCTAATTTATAAATAGTACAAGGACCTGTATAATCTCGCATATATACAACAATAACTAAAAAAATATTATAAACACTCACTCTATCTATTTCTAACAGTATATCCAAGAAAGGCATATAAGAGCGTAAAAAATCTAAAACAAATTTTTCCTAGACCGGAGTTCAGATTAGGAGATTTGAATAAATTAAGAGGTAGCTGCCTCAGTATTGAGTTTAGGATAACAGCTTAATATTCACAAGTGGTATATATGATTCAATCCTATCAACATTACTTCATTAGACTTCAACTCACTCTAGTAAGCGCACACTAACTTGAGATATAAGTAAAGTTAACTTTACTCACTTTGAAAGATAATTTACAGTTAAATATACTCCATTCACTAGAACCTTCTGTGGAGTGAAAGATCTCGGGTGGAATCACTATGTAGCAGAAATTAGTTTTCGGATTCTTGTTATTGTTAATACTAATCCTTGTTCGGATATGATGGATTTAATGATCAAATCTGTGTTTCTGTCAAGAGTAGTTGTGTTTTTTTTTTCAATCTTCAAGTCACTATGTTTGCAGGGCTCTTTTTTCCATTTTGTGTTTTAAAAAGGTTTTAACCAAATACCCCTTTGTACGGATTTTATAAACTAATTTAAACTACATCACTAGAAACTTGGATAGTGTCGCCAACCTATCATTGGTTATATTAGAGGGTAGATATATGTCTTATTACTAGTAAGTTTCAAATAGAGATTTTAAAATAGGTGGTTGGCACTACTGCACTAGGACGTTTCATGTTTTTACAATAATCCACTCTGACACAATACCATCATTGTGAAGCTGCTTGAGAAATCGTTAATAAATCCGTAATAACTTGTTAACCTCTGTCTGTCGGTCTGTCCATAGCTTTTCTGTAACCGCATACTCTGAGTAACCGCTGATTCGATTGTAAAATGGGTAAAGCAAAAAAGCAGTAAATTCAATTAACCTCATGATGAAGGTGCTTTCTCAGCAGACAGTCTCCAGTTACGATTCTGATAGCAAAGCCAAGATGTTATCTAGAAATGAACAGGGTGCTTTTCGATACTTCCTCGATAAGAGAAGACATTGTGTAGCAAATGAGCAACCAATCTTCCCTCATATTTCTGACAGCTGTGTAGATAGTGATCTTCTAACAGTGTATTTATTCATAGTAAGCAAGCAGAGAACAAGATCTAAAATACTGGTCTTAGTGGCACGTTTTGCTAACCGATCAATATTATGATGTTGCTCTTTAACTGTGAGTGAACTTTTTTCTAATTGACCGTTATTTTATTGCTGGCAGAGACCTCCATCTGACCGGTGGTAATCCAATACTGAACTCACCAATAACTTGCAGCGCCAGTATTGTTATCTCTACAGATTTTGAGATTATAGCCAGAAATATTCCGTGATGATCTCTTTCGCAGCTACATCGAGCTGAAATATGCTAGTATGTTTGTCCATAGAACACTTTCAATTCGCATGGAGGCTTGTGGAGTAAACCCTACAGCAGTTTTCTTGGATCTGTTTGTAAGTATGCTCACATTCCGCGATGTGATTTTCCGTGGTTGCGGGAGTTGTATAAGGTCGGTCAAAAATGAACTTTGGGGGAATACTATCGATGTCAGCCTACAGAGTTGGTATGTCAGTAACAGCCATTCTAAATGCTCCACATCCTATATTGCATACTAATGGACTTGAGGCGTTCTATCTCTGACAAAGGCACCTGTTCCAGATATAGTTCTAGTAGTGGCTGGCTAAGCATCACCGCTATTGGTCTTGTGGGCGTTGATCACATAGCGCGAGCTATACTCATACATGCTGCCTTTTGTATCTGACTCAGTGGAAGCTTTGCTGCGACCTGTTGACATTTAGTCAGCAAGGCCGCGGCTCTGTCTGTCTGTCCATATGTCTGCAGGGGGGTTATAGTTGTATTTTGCACTTTGGTAGTTATTAATGATCGATAATCAGTTAAGATAAGGTAATCTGCAGTCGCACTTGCTGAGGCCGAAGAGAATCAAATTAATCTCCTTCAGAAACCCGACAATAAAGCATGTATTTTGCTGTTTCACAAATACTAACAATTCCCAGCATTTCTGGTTGATTCGCAGCAATTTGCTTCCTCATAATAACAGAGTCTTCCAGTGTCGTTCGTCGTCTTCTAAACCCCAAAATTTTTAAATAATGCATCAGCCAGTAATCTGCTTGGTTAGTATGACAAAAAAGTTTGGTCCAATTAGAAAATTAGCTGTGAAATCATAACCAACTCTATGTTTGATCAGTGATTTCTTGAATTTATGTAAGACTACATTATATTTTTTATCTATGATAGTCTCAGATTTAGTTTTTGTATACAGTAGTGGCAAAATTTCCCTCAGAATGTAAAATCAATGTATGAGAAGAAGACAAAGAATGAAACACAAATGTTAGTATGAGCACGTGAATGTCCCAATGCGTGGCAACGCTGCCTTCTTGCAGGGTCGCGTTATAGTCTAGCAATATTAGCATTTCAAATTATCATCATTTATACGCCATATGTAGCAGCGAATTCTGGACAGGATAAAGGCAGAACTGTGTGTATAATATTCAAATTACTAAATTAGCATTTTCGATAATTAACTGTCTTCATTCCCAATGAAGTAATTCTTGCAATGTAATCATGCATCTGAGAGCGAAACTGATCCCTTATGCCATGTGCGAAGTATCTGCAACATTTTTCACCAATTTGTGGAATGTCATACAGTTTTGATTCCTTACTTATTTGATTGCCTGGTTCATAAATATATCTAACTAGTTGTCAGATACATTTTTTCGCATTATTTGTAATTCAAAATGTGTTATCTAATTTTGTTATTTCAGTGTTCGGTATTGAAGACAAAGATAAATAATGTATTTTATAAATAGTGGTGCTGTAATATTTAGTATTTAGTATTTATTAAACCAGAAAATATTTACAGGTGCCGCGCGCTCCGTGCCGCGCGCGTACGGAGCGCGTTGGATCGTTTGGTGTGGACCCGGCTATTACTCACGTGCACCACAGAGTAATTCTTTCAATTCTGATTAGCAATTTGATACAGGTTAGGTTTCAATAATTCTATCACTATCTTCAAGAGCTTTACATTCTCATGCATCGTGGTCAAGGCAATGTAGAAGCAGTTATTCTGGCTGCTTGACTGCTCAAAATGCGCAATTTGAATGCCATTGCTTGTTACTTTTAACTTTAATTTGTCTGTAGCAAACTGAACATTGAAAATGTATAACCTATATTCTTTCTACATTATGTATCCAACAATTTTTTTAGTGGTAAATAATAAAATAGTCTTCATTCGAAACTTATTTCATAATTTGAGAAAACTTCTTAAAAAGCTAGATAACTGTGAACAACCATGTAGATTGTTGATGCAGTAGATCATGCAGATAAAAGTATTGTGTATTTAACACACAGATTCACAAATAAAACTCTTTTTCTTTCAGTGACGCACACACAGTGACTGTCAAATCTGACAATCCGACGATGATTTGAATATAAATCAAAACGTGTCGCTGAGTGAAAAATAGTTTTATTTGTGAAACTGTGTGCTAATTATAAATTTTTTATATCTGTATATGAACAGCCAGTTTCCACCGAAATAGGAGTTGTATTTTTTCATATGAGATTATCAGAGTATTCTCAATTATATTAGAAAAGAAAGTATATGGATATAAGTTGTTTCAACGATTGTATCGGTGTGGGGTGTGAGTTTTGATGTGATTTCACAGTTATTGTTGCGATTGGACCATATTTTTTGAGGAGATACAGAATGGAGTGGCAGTATGTGTAACTCTTACTGGTGCCGACACCTGCCGAAGTTATATTATGCCATTCAATGCAAATGAGCACGGAGAAATTGAAAACATGATTTATATGCAGGGTACAACATGTCGCATACCTAGCGACGCACAAAGAATTGTTAACTGATGTGCTGCAATATGTGGACAGACATTCTGTAATTTCATAGCCTCCAAAATCCCCTAAGCTTAGCTTAGCTTTGGGATTATTGATAAATAAAGTTATTTTTATAACAGAATTTATGAAAACCTAACTCTGTTAGGTAGCATGTCGCTGCAATTTTACTAGAAGTGCAGCTGAAAAATCGACGACATACGTACATATGTTAAACACTGTTGGGTATAAAAAACATGATTTAAGCAAACTAAAACATACTATAATAGTCAAAACAACGCCGCTCCACCTAGTTGGGGACGTTAAACATAATTATAGATGGATCGAGTTGATTTCGAAACTTACAATAATAAATTGTTCATCTAAAAACTAAGTAGCACGATATATCCAAATAGATGAAACGATAAAGAGCTTCCCTGTAGAAAAATTACCTGGTCATTGCTACCCCTAATAGCTGAATAATAAACAGGACAGAATCACCCGTAATGTCGTGCCTTATTACTTATTCACAGTATAGGAGTGTCTCGTACACAAACATTACAAACCGCTGAATAGAAGGTAGTTACAATATCAAACGAGCAAAGCTCATAGTGGACTTCCAGTTTTCATAATCATAATCATTTAATAAGCGTTACAAAATCGCTTCATTTGGAGAGGACATCGAGGCATTTTGCACTGGAAGCGGTGTGCGCAATATAACAGATTAAAAATTGTTTTTATATTATAATTAAATAGCACTTTAACCAATTTTGGTATATATTACGATGTACACAAGTATGTGACAAGACACATAAGTATATAACAAGTTCTAGAGAATATAAGCGATAAACAAAAAAAATATCAAAACATCCGTAAACTTTGTATTTGCATCTTATGAGTTCCCGATTTTTTTTAGCAGTCTAAAATTTCAGGGAGATCCAAATGTCTGAAAAACTATTTTTTAGGTTTCGCAAGTTCCTGATCATCTTGGGGCATATCAAAACAAATTTTAGTGCTCAATAATTTTACTATCCACCAATAACCATTTTTGAATGTTGTTTTAAGTAGTGATACGCTCAAAAACATTTTGGAGGCTTAAAAAGCTTTCGAACCTTTGACTATCGGTTTTTACGTTTGTTTTAGTGACCGCGTAGTTTCGGTAACCACTGGATAGCTTTTGATAAGGTTTGAGGAGGGATATGTGGTGGTAAGATGAAATTGCTCAATTTTCAAGTATACTCCAATATTTGTCATTGTTATATTAAAATAGTTTAGAAACTAGAACTTCCTGCGTACAAATTTCTACCAAATTTGTGTACTACAATAATCTTTATAATGCACGTACTTTCATTCCATTTATTATGTTTCTGGAGAATGATATTCCAAAGCGCAAAGGACATGATTCAGAGCGTAGCGTACCGAACCATTCTACTTGACACCATTTTTTGTGTATGTATTTTCAATTAATGGCTTGATCAACGGGAATGAATCAAATTAAAAACCACAGCTATTCTCATCATCATTCATATACATCTGTATATCTGGATAATCATACATGAATTTATATGCACGTCTGCAGTGTCAGGCAAAAAAAAACAATTTTGGAAGTATTGTAGATACTTCTGTGACTTTATTTGACGTCTTGACATACTGTTAAATATTTTCCATGTCTGCATCTGCGACTTTTTGTTTTCAAATTTTTAGCGAGCACTAACCCTATTATTGCGAATAAAAAAGATATCTCCTCTGACTCCTCCTTGATAATAACGTTTGGAGGAAATTGCAGCGGATCGAAAGGAGAACAGAAAAGTCACATTTTGAAATCAATTCTAATGTAGAAGAGTCTTAAATTGTGTAACCCTATACGTGTTGAAAAATCTACTGGCACTGCCACGGTACTAACTAAAATGTGCATCTGGTGAACAAAACGTGTGTACGGTACACACTATTTTACGTTTCGCTAATTACAAAACTAAATAGTCCACGATAATCCCCTTGAAACAACAATATTTTCAAGTGGGTCGGAGGGGGTGTCATTCAGCACATATCTTCATTAAAAAAAGTGGTGGAATAAGTGTTAATTCTGTTCTATGAGGTTTATAAACAAATATCCTAAAATGTCTCAAACTTTAATCAGAAATCGACCTACAGCACTATACCAATCCATCATACATAAAACAAAAAGCCTAGATTTAGGTAGCATGAATTTTAATATTATTTTGCAAATATTACCGCTGCACTTACAGTAGTTATTAGATATTTTGGAAACTCTGTGAAACTCCTGGAAAACGATACATTATTCTATGTTCCTTCATGAATGCAGGTGAAACTATTAGAAAGACACCTGGAAACAATTGTGTGTCGTATTGTAAGTCTAATGCGATTTACGTGTTACCAGATAAGATGACCATAACAATTACTTACTTATTATTATATGTCATCTCTTCCTATTTATATCTATTAGTCCAGTTCGAATAAGAAAAAATACGTCCAGTCGAGAATGTAGTCTAGTGGACTTCTTATACATTACTGTGATGGTATTTTAAAAACATCAACATATTTCATTGTGTATTTTTGCTTTGTTCGGGAAAGAAATCCGCTAGCTAACCTAAGTGTTGTATCATTATGACTTGAAATTATCAGTACCTAAGGAAAAAGTAAGGAAGCTAAAATTCATGTATTGCAGAAAAGACGTACATAAACTAAGATTGATAAATTCATGGTAATAATCCCTCACTACCTAAAATACAATACTACTAAAATGATGTCTCATTCATGAATGAATTGATACCATCAGAATATGGAAATTGAATCTTTCTTAAGAACAACCTACTGAAATCAGTCATATATACTGATAAGCCCAATTTCAAAACAAAACATAGGTACAGCATTTTGTGGGATTCGGGCTGTTTAAATTCAGTTTATTATTGAATATTGAAATATTTTGTTCATATACTATGATTCACAAATTAATATGACTAATAATACTTTCATTTGAAAAAATATAAGTTTCGCAATTATATTTGATTCAAGCAAAATAACTCCCCAAATTCCACACACAAGATATAACATACATAAAACGTAGATACCAAAAACCCGGAAAATTATTGCCCAATCACCAATCAACGTTGTAGATATAACCGCAACAATATACAGAAGAATAGAACATCTAACACAGAACAACATACTCACGGAGGAACATGAAGGATGTAGAAAACAAAGCCAAGGTCATAAAAACTTGTAATTGATAGCGTAATCATGGAACAGACCAGAAAATAACACATAAATCTTCACACTTGTTACATACGAGTATCCCATAGCTGGCTAATAAAAGTTCTAGAAATCTATAGGATGAACCCAGGCCTCAGGCGGTTCTTAACGCAAACCATAGCGAACCAGTATCCATGTTAAAACTGAAACTGAGCACATCCAAACAGAAGAGCTCCACGTACTATCTTCCAAGACGATTCTCTCAGCTCCCTTTGGTTTTGCCTTTGCCTGACCCACTCTCCAATGCACTCAACAATACAAGTTATGATTCCAACATCAAGTACCAGAATAAGATCCAGCCCAAGATCAATCATCTGCTCTACATGGATGATATAAAATTATACGCAGCCATTGAGATACAACTAAAAGGACTACTCAGAGTAACAGAGGCTTGTACGTCGGACATCAAAATGGAGTTCAGAACGAGGAGATTTAAAGTGCCCCGCATCAATAAAGGTAAATGGAAGAACATCTCGAAGAGGAAACCGTAAATGGAGTAATGTTTGCCAACATGGACTAGAACGAAACGTACAAGTATCTGGACTTTTATCAGAACTCAAATATCAACTATACACAAATCAAAGAACAACTGAAAAACGAATTCAACAACCGTCTTACAAAACTTCTTAAAACAAAAATAAACTCTCACCAAAGCTATCAACACATTTGCAATACCGATCCTCACGTACTTCTTTGGCATCATCAAGTGGTTCCACACTGACATGGACAACATCCACACCTTCATCCGAACAGGACTCACGAAACATAGAATGTTACAAACTCATGAAGAAAGACTTGCCGTAGACAGAAATCAAGGAGGCAGGGAATTACAGACATACAAATACTTCACGCAAAACAGATACAAACACTCAGACATTTCTTTCAAAGAAAGCAAACCAACTTACATAGAGCGATGGTGAAAGCAAACAAGAACTACACACCTCTTACCCTCTCACATCCAAACCACTCAGCAGACACACAAAATCATGCACAATCACATCAAGAAAAGTTGGAGACCTGTCATAGAAAACACTCCATGGAGAACATCGATATCAAGTTGGGTCACTTGATATCGATGTGAACATTAATAAAAAATAATCATACACCTGGCTGCATCAGGATGACCAGCTTTTCCCAGAAACAGAGGGCTTCATGCTTGCTATCCAAGATCAAGTAATTACGACCCAAAACTACAAAAAGTATATAATAGGAGACCCCTCCTCAACAGATGACAACTGCAGAAAATGCTACCAAATAGAGTTAACGATAGAACGGCGCGATTAACAGCGCATACAAAACTTTAGTTGGAACTGAATAAACCGAGGCACAAATCTGCAGCAAAAGTCATACACCAAGCACTAGCCACAACATACAGACTGATACAAAACATATTACAGATATACACCAACATCAGTACTCGAAAACGATATACACTATACCTGGACATCCAAATACCGACAAGACAATCCCAGCAAATAGGCCTGATATCGTTTTTCAATCGAGAGCAGAAAAAGTTAACTATTTAATTGATTTTGCTATTCCCAATGATAACAATACTCAAAGCACCTATTCTGGGAAAATATTTAAATACACAGATCTCGCAATAGAAATTGAAAGACTCTGGAAACAATAAAAGGTCATTATCATTCCCCTCATTATGTTAGTCTCGGGCCACATGGCTTGTCTAATCAGTTGACCTTTCCTTTGCTAAGATCTAGTGGGTTGAATTCAGAGACTGAGGGCTTCATAATTTCTTGCCAGGATAGTGTCTGCAATACCTTGGTATATAGTAGTAGGGGCATGGGTTTGGAAGTACCCGGTACCAGCTGTAGAGCTTGCTGACATGCGCCAGAGACGCTTATGCATCTCCTGTCAGCGTGTAAGGTGTTCGCTGGCACAACGCAGCTCTACGAGTGCTATATTATTATTTGAGATGCTCCTACGGTATAGACGAGAAACCTGTGCTAATCTACGCTCCAGAGGATATTGATTCCTTGGTAGATAACGAGAGATGGCGAATATACTGGAACTATTCGTTGGAGCTTGTGCAAGCTAATAAGCCCGACATGGTCCTCGACGACCACCAACAAAAAAAGATGTTCGTTATTGAATTCTCGACTCCAGCCGAGATAAGCATCGTCTTGTTGGAGGAGGAGAAACGAACCAAGTATCAGGAGCTCCTCAGCCAGCTTCGCAGACTTTGTCCAGACCACACTGTTAGTCTGCTAGTAATGATCATTGGATTCTTAGGAGGGATGAGGAATACGCTGCTCTCTGCTTTAAAATCTATACCGGCATGCCGTGCGTCGTCAAACTTTGGTCGCACGATTTGCAGACGCAGTTAAGGTGTGGGGAGCAGTTGCAGAGAAACGGAACAGCGGCCCGGTATGTCGAAGCCTATTCTGCACACCATTTCTTTTTTTTTCATAATAATTCACGTTTTTATCTAAAAAAGTTAACTAAAAGTGGAACTAGATAATTTGGTACAAGCTGCTGCACAAATCATAGAGAACAATGAAGAAAACAATCAAAAGACACGTTTTTGAAATATGTTGATTAATTTTTCCAGCGCAAATTTCAAATGTGTTAAGTATATCCATGCGGCGCGCTCTAATACCAGTCAATAATTCAGGATAAACACCAATCTGACACACCGGTTATTATTTAGATTGTCCATGTTTTTACTTGATTAAATTCCTCCATCTTAGTCAATAAAATATTAATTATTTTCAACAAATGGGGCCGCATTTATTTGCCATTTGTGACAAAGAGGAGCGACAGTCAAATGCTATTATGTGCATCACATAATATTATTTGCTATTTTGAAATATTTAACATACCAAACGAATATTATAAATGTTCTTAGTTATTATAGATTAAGTATTTATATTAATAAAAACTCAAACGTCTGCAAGGAATAAAAATGAGCCAGGACACTTTAGAACAAAAAAAAACCCAACGCCATTTAATCGTTCGATAATTATCTTTTAATTGGTAAATGAATGGAATATTCCTATTTACTGGTCCAATTTCAATGCATATTTAATTTGAAAAAATTCAATCAAGGAACTCAATCTCTGAATAAGCACCATTTGTTGTTATTGCGGGCACTATCATTTTTTTAGAATAGTATTTTTAGAAAAACCGGAAGGTTGCATGAAATTTCAAATCAAAAGTCAAAACTTGCCTTTACGGAGCACGAAGCTTTATTTTCCGCAAAAGAAATATGCATGCTACGTAAAAATGAAATTAATAATTTACAGATTTATTTTTTATTCGCATTATTCGCAACCGTGTTTTGATTACGAATTTATAAAGTTAAGTCTGCCATTAAAATTTTGAAAAAATAAAATGCCAACTTCTTCATATTTTTTTACCTTATCATATATTTACACTCCTAACAGCTTTAATAAAATTAACTTACGGTTTCTGTAGATTAGTTGGACTACCTATATCTCATTAAACATTTTCTGTAGTGACTATACTATTTTTCTGATACGATTTCCTACAAAACGAAATGACCTATTAAGACTACCATTTTATCAGTGCTACAAAAGTGCATACGCATTTTATCACATATACACATCATTCTAGCACTGCGTTTTGGTTTTTATGAATAGTGGTGTGTATTTCTTGTAATTGGAAAAGTGTAAAACTGGCTTTGGAAAATTTCTCATATTCATGAGTGAGTTTTGGTTATTGTGAGTTTTGTATTGTGTCCATAGTGCAGTGGTTGCACTTCAATGTGCAGTGAAATACGTGCCCGTTGCTGCTCATACTTTCCACATAACGTAGAATTATTATCGTGCAATGTCTCTAACTATTGTGACGTTGAGATAATACTCACTACTTGGCTAAGTGCCTCTGCCTCTCAGTCTGTATTACATAGTTGTATCAGAAACAACCAGACCTAAGTATTTTTTTGACTGCTCTCAGCTTTGCTTTTTTGAAACTGTCCAATTTTTAGTATTTCTAAGCAATTGATTGATTCAGTATCAATAATTCTGAGGTACATTCTCTTAGATCCTAACCTATTTATCACTTTTTAACTGGCCGATAATTGCAACCACATATATCTACAGAACAACTTTACTGACGTAGTCAGAAGTCTATTTTCAATTGAAGTAAAATAAATCAAATGAAAATATGTGAATCAAAAAGAGAACCACAAAATAATAAATTTAATCAAAATATTCTATTCCTATTTTCACAGTCTATGGCAAAAAGGGTACTGGACTAATACCAATTCAGGAAAAAATGTCCTATTTTCCATCAAAGTGTCTATATCTGTTGCATCCAGTACAGGGCAGATCTTACTTAAATTGCAAGGCTTTTGGAAAATATATTTCCTTTTTAAGGACATTCAAAGCGAGGCAAAAATCGAGGATTTCGAATTGTTGTATAAATTTCAATTATTCTTATCTATATTGAATAGGAATGAAGATATTCGCAATTAAAAAAATTACGCCTTAGCTCAGAAGCGGCTTATATCCAAAGGGGTAGAACCCGAAAAACACTCGCTGTAGGCAACATTATCAATCCGTTGAATAAAAATCCCAATTTTTTCAAAATCCCTTATGGGATCACCGACAAATGCTCTGGAGTTTCGAAAAAATTTTAAACAGTTCAAATGTTTTCAAGCACATATGAAATGACCTGCTTCAAAATGCTCCAAAATGAATATTGAAGGATTCCAAATCTTCTGAGTCCTCTGAAAAAGACTAATTGGCTAAAGAAGCCGTCACCAAGATAACATTTTTGGTGGAAAACGTCAAATTCACTATACTTCTATATGTTACCATACCAACAGTACCCATTTTTGAAACAGTGGCCGCAACTCGATACCAGCATGTATTCTCACTCACCTTATTTAAATTACAAGATTGTTACTGTGAATGCGATAGGACATTTTGTTTATTTTCCAAACAAACAATGCTGTCAACTATTTACAAAGCATCCTCATTGAAATGAGTCTATTACTATCCAATAGTTGCTCAATTGCCTCATTATACTCCATACGAATACAGAATTTAATAATATTTAATTCATTAATCTATCCAAGAGTTCCCTATTAGGTTATACATCGCTCCTTTGTGAGTCCTCATTCATAACCCTTCCCAAGTCCTTACTTTCTTCACAGTGTGCCTCTTGTTTGTCTAATGAAAAGTTGCCTTGGAAGCCCCTAGGCGTGAAGTATGTCTTCCCGTATGTCGTTCATGTAATCTGGTCGTTAGATTAGTTTGGAGAAAGCTAACCAATTGAGTTACGGTCTGGCTGAATGAGCAAATGTTCAAAGCCATGACACAAAAATGATCAGAAACCTGAGGACCGAGCTATGGACCATCTAAAAATGTTTGAAATTGTTTTTACTCAAGAATCATATGTTCCTCCTACAACCACACATGATTCAAAACTCGTGAAACATGAAAAATCACAGATTTCGCAATCCTTGCCACCATCGTAGACATTGTAAATGAAACAATATATAGATCATATTTAACATAAATATAATATAATATACATAAATTCGCATTTAGAAATCCGAAAAGAAAGACCCAGTGCAGGATTCGAACCCGCATCTCCCGATGTCATGTCGGGCGCTCTACCAACTGAACCAACTGGGTAGCTGGTCAGTCGTTACAGAGCGCGGATGATATGTTAGGCAGAATCCCCCACAAAGCCATCCTTCCGAATTTCAAATTGCGCGCGTCGTTCGTATCTCGAGGTGCCGCAGCGCCAGTGTTTGGGTTGGTAACTATCTCCGACCGCGATTTCTGACAGCAGACCTCTTGTTTCGAACAGCCATAGTCTTTCACTATGCAGAGGTAATCGTGATACACAACTTGCTTTTCTCCGCAAGATGGAGTTTTTGATACATAAATTCGCATTTAGAAATCCGAAAAGAAAGACCCAGTGCAGGATTCGAACCCGCATCTCCCGATGTCATGTCGGGCGCTCTACCAACTGAACCAACTGGGTAGCTGGTCAGTCGTTACAGAGCGCGGATGATATGTTAGGCAGAATCCCCCACAAAGCCATCCTTCCGAATTTCAAATTGCGCGCGTCGTTCGTATCTCGAGGTGCCGCAGCGCCAGTGTTTGGGTTGGTAACTATCTCCGACCGCGATTTCTGACAGCAGACCTCTTGTTTCGAACAGCCATAGTCTTTCACTATGCAGAGGTAATCGTGATACACAACTTGCTTTTCTCCGCAAGATGGAGTTTTTGATACATAAATTCGCATTTAGAAATCCGAAAAGAAAGACCCAGTGCAGGATTCGAACCCGCATCTCCCGATGTCATGTCGGGCGCTCTACCAACTGAACCAACTGGGTAGCTGGTCAGTCGTTACAGAGCGCGGATGATATGTTAGGCAGAATCCCCCACAAAGCCATCCTTCCGAATTTCAAATTGCGCGCGTCGTTCGTATCTCGAGGTGCCGCAGCGCCAGTGTTTGGGTTGGTAACTATCTCCGACCGCGATTTCTGACAGCAGACCTCTTGTTTCGAACAGCCATAGTCTTTCACTATGCAGAGGTAATCGTGATACACAACTTGCTTTTCTCCGCAAGATGGAGTTTTTGATACATAAATTCGCATTTAGAAATCCGAAAAGAAAGACCCAGTGCAGGATTCGAACCCGCATCTGTAACGACTGACCAGCTACCCAGTTGGTTCAGTTGGTAGAGCGCCCGACATGACATCGGGAGATGCGGGTTCGAATCCTGCACTGGGTCTTTCTTTTCGGATTTCTAAATGCGAATTTATGTATCAAAAACTCCATCTTGCGGAGAAAAGCAAGTTGTGTATCACGATTACCTCTGCATAGTGAAAGACTATGGCTGTTCGAAACAAGAGGTCTGCTGTCAGAAATCGCGGTCGGAGATAGTTACCAACCCAAACACTGGCGCTGCGGCACCTCGAGATACGAACGACGCGCGCAATTTGAAATTCGGAAGGATGGCTTTGTGGGGGATTCTGCCTAACATATCATCCGCGCTCTGTAACGACTGACCAGCTACCCAGTTGGTTCAGTTGGTAGAGCGCCCGACATGACATCGGGAGATGCGGGTTCGAATCCTGCACTGGGTCTTTCTTTTCGGATTTCTAAATGCGAATTTATGTATCAAAAACTCCATCTTGCGGAGAAAAGCAAGTTGTGTATCACGATTACCTCTGCATAGTGAAAGACTATGGCTGTTCGAAACAAGAGGTCTGCTGTCAGAAATCGCGGTCGGAGATAGTTACCAACCCAAACACTGGCGCTGCGGCACCTCGAGATACGAACGACGCGCGCAATTTGAAATTCGGAAGGATGGCTTTGTGGGGGATTCTGCCTAACATATCATCCGCGCTCTGTAACGACTGACCAGCTACCCAGTTGGTTCAGTTGGTAGAGCGCCCGACATGACATCGGGAGATGCGGGTTCGAATCCTGCACTGGGTCTTTCTTTTCGGATTTCTAAATGCAAATTTATGTATCAAAAACTCCATCTTGCGGAGAAAAGCAAGTTGTGTATCATAATATAATATATATGTAAAATCTAGACACAAATAAACATAATTGTTAATTAATGAGCTTATTAGATGTGAAGTTAAATTTAAAGTGTCATCAATATAATAAATATCAAAACATTATACATAATGTTATAAACATAAATATCGCAAATTATTACTAGTACACATCTCAATTATTATTATTAACCAACGTACATTACATTTGCAGTTAAACTTAAAGAACTTAATGTGATAAACATCGCAAAAGAAATTTTTAAACATAATATTTACTATCCAATTTATATATGCAGAAATATATAATGTTCTTAATATACTACGGTACAGCGTATAAAAAATAATATGCATAACTTTGAAATAACCAACCTATACAGAATATTTCTTAACTTCACTGTCAACCTGGCGTAATGTTTCCCTTCTTGATAACGCTTACACTTTTCGCTAATTTATTTCATTTATATTTCTGTGATGTATATATCATGAGACATCAAGAATGGTTATTCTGAGACATCTTGACTGGATAGTCGGCTTCTCAGGTGAGAGAAGTAAAAACCGCAATTTCTACGTAACCAATTGGTTATCAAATTTACTGTATGCAACTGAATAATTAATATAATCTATCGACTCTGTTTTTCTGAACGGTTGATACAAAAATACATTCATTTTTTTATATCATCCTATATGAGTATACGAATCTAAGTACATAGCAAAATTCTACAGAAGCTCTTAATAAAGCTAATATTCCTGGTATAGTAGCAGAAGGGATAACAACATTAACCACTTAGACGTTATTGGCTGCCCCGTAGGCGATTTCTCTCATGCATTGTAATTTTTCCTTTTTTCAGACTCCCCGTTGAGTCGTGTTAGCGGGGTAGCGGGAGGAGGAGGAGATACAACTGGCAGCACCGGATCACCTGGAGGATCACCCAAACAGAGACCTCCCACTCCAGCACAATCTGCTATACAAGGATTGGATCTGCTTCCGGTAAGTAATGTACCAAGCGGGGTGGGTGACAGACCCATAAGGCCGCACATAAAGGATAACGAACACAGCTGTTTTACAGACGTCTGGATACCATAAGTACTATGTCCGATGTGAGAGAGACCGGAAGTGCTTTCTCTTGAGCCTATAAGTTCCAAGGAATCCCCAAATTTGGACAAAAATATGTGGATGTAGAATCCTCGTATTTTCGGGCCCATAAATTCCAAGGGCACCAGGTGTATGGTTGCGCTTTTATGCTCTGATAAAAAAGTTACTTTTGTATGTAATCCCGTTCTGCTATATAATATATATAAGAAACTATTGTGATGCTTCTCCTATACATATTTTTGAGAAGATGTGAATAGAGCAAAAATATGAATTTTCTGCCCTGAAAATAAAAAACCTCAATATAGTTGTGGTGAATTTTTAACGCCCACCACAAAGCGATTTCAAAGCTTTTTTGATAGTGATTGAAGAATTACTCTAATCTTAATTTGACAAGTAATAATATCCGGTGATTTTAATATCCTTTTCCCTACAACAACCGATGCTATAACTATTGCATTAGATGACTTATTAGTATCCTTCAATTATGTTCAAGCCATATATTATGTATACAACTTTGCTGGCGATAATTGTCATTACACAGTACATCACACGCTATTAACTAATCTTGCAAAATTAGTGACTATGTCAATTCGTAATATGTCCTCGGATATAAATGTTGAAATATACAAAGCTTGCAGACCTATATCCCAAACTGTACACAAATTTTCTTTGAGTTCATTCAAACAATTATTTGAAACAAAATTACAAATTGAGACTCATAAATACTTACTCTTAATTTCCTATAAAGGCCTGTATAAAGCTGCTTATCTTTGGTGTAATGATGAACTAGGAGGTATGATAAAACCCTCATCGATGTTTGCAAAGTACATAACATGCCTGATAACAGAACTTTACGAAGTACATATCGTCAGAGATATAAATTTACAATGAGAAAAGCTGCGATTGCTGCAAACGATAATATTGTGGATTAAAAAGTACCTGGAACCTAATAAGTAACAAAATAAAACCAGTATCTATTACGAGTCAATCTAATGTAGATGATCTCAATAAATGCTTTAGAAACGTTCTCACAGAGAAACTAGTCTATTATGGTTTCGATGAGAATGATTAAACAATATTTGCTAAACAGAAAGCAGAAAGATCGCAGGGTAATCAGTCAAATATCATTGGAATCATTAAAGGTAGAATCCAGGACTCAATATTAGGGCCTATATTATTTGTAATATATATCAACGACCCTCCACTTGCTATAAAAAATGCACAATGTCTACTTTATGCTGACGACACAACGTTGCACATGTTAGCAAAAGATCAAAAATTGGGATTTCTGCTAGCAGTAAACCACACAAAAACAATTGAAATGGTACTCGATAATACATTAGAGTATATTCCGCATAACCCAGCGCCTGTCAAATTTCAGGGCATACATGTTGATCCAAAACACGCGTGATATCAGCTAGAATGAATATTTGCAAACTTGCAATAGGCATTTATGAAAAGTTTGATTTCGGACTTCCATTGTCTATAAAATTTTGAGTATCACGACGTTTCGATTGATGTGCTATCTTGTGTGAACTCAGTTCACCTGAAGACGATTGAAGATAGCACATCAATCGAAACGTCGTGATACTCAAAATTTTATAGACAATGGAAGTCCGAAATCAAACTTTTCATAAATCCACCTTGTCTACAAGTTTCAAACAACAATAGGCATTTATGTTTTGAGACAACTTTCTGCTGAAACAAGCTAAAATTGTCTTAAAACAGCGTGTTACTGTTTCTCTCAATAATGTCATATGGTTTACAAGCATAAAGACATTCTGAATGAGTTCAGAACACACTGAAAAGAATGACTATATGACTAGAAACCGGCCCTAAACTATTTCCGCTCACCCAAGAAATAAGCAAATCGAGATATAAATCAATTTAGAATTTTGGGATATTTCCCAAGCGTAGACTGTTCCTAAACGTATGGGTTGAAAAAGTTAAGTTTGTTGGTTTTATAATAAGTCAAATTATTTTCCGAGCTTATGTCGCCATTCTGTAATAAAAAAACTATTTGTACAGAGGGTCCATAAATCGACCTATCGGCCGCAGAACGCAGTAGATTGTAATTAATCATCGAGCAACAAAATCCCCGGTAGGTCCACAACGCAGAGGTTCTCCAACTCCCGTGGTGCTCCTCTAGTCTTTGCTGTACTGGTGAATCTTGATGTTATTATGCGAGACAGCTCGGTTGACCATCTTCTATGATAATATCTATAGAATAGGGATAAAGCAACCACCCTTCTTCGATGCGGAGGCCCTTTGTGAGTTTGAGCGATCTACTAGTCTCATTGATCGTTTCTGGATTGGGTCCAGAAGCCCCAGGGAATGCTTAAATTGATGCGAACAGTACTCCAGTGATCGTCTTATCTGAAGTAATAGTAGCTTCACCGGAGAATACAATTTCCTGGAGTGGAAGAGAACCCCCAGCTTCTGGGATGTTGACTCAGCAAGGCCGGTAACATGATCGTGACATGACATGAATGTTAATTTCTAGAATCTTGATGGAAGATGATTCAAGTATTGGGCGTGACTCCATCTCCACAGCTGGTAGATCATCATGCGAATTAATATTGAGGGCAGTTGTCTGAGTCTTCTGCTCGTTGAACCCATCACCCATTCCACAACTCTTCAAATGTCCACGTTGATCTGAACAACATGCTGAACGATAAATTTTCCATAGCTATTGTTATCAATTGACCGTTTATCTGATGATTTTCAGTTTCTTGAAAATATAGGAATTGCACAATCGACTCTGTATATCGCCCGTCCAAGCAGCCTGCATATCCTGTAGTTTGAACATGATATTAACTGGTGAAGTTCTTCTGTCATTGAAATAAAATGGACTTTCTTCAAGGTTTATCGAATTTCAAAAGTCTATCCATGCTCTAAAGATTAAAGGGAAACGTGTTTGGTTCTGGAATGTAAGTGTATAGATTACACAATTTTATCTCAATCTATTAATAACAGCAGTCTTTATATTTCTGATGAAACAAATTCATGATTACCTCCATAAGCTTTATTTGTGAAATGGAAACTATAATGTTATGTGTCTATATTGAATTAAAATATAAATATTCTTTCAGCTTTCTTCAAACGATGAAGTTTCAAGAAGAAGAGAAGTGGTCCTGCGGCAGCACTCCTTCTTCCAACTACGTGTACATCTACGAAGGGGACACGGGCTGGTAGCCATGGACAAAAATGGTAAGATATGTACATACCGAATACCGCTGGATCCAGGTCACAAGCTGAAAGAAAATGTTTATTTCCGAACATTTTGATTAACTACTCAATGAAATGTGATTTATTTAGAGTATAACGAGTAAACAGGTTGTTCCAGTTCGAGCTCCAGCATTAATTCTACTTACTTGAACGTAGTAACTTTCTCAGCCTGCTGCTTCCCAAGTATTAAAGATTGCTATACTTTACTTCGATGAAACAAATGCTATCGTACAGAAATACTTCAAAATGCCATACAATTTTTGATAGAAGTGACGTAAATAATCAAGACATCGATCAGTTCCCTTTTTGTTTACGATTTTTCGTTCTGCATGATACTTAGCACTTGATTTTGTAGGCTTAGTGAATTTAGAGATTTGTACAAATTGTGAAAAATCGAGCGTGCGAAACATTGAAATCGAAGATGCGCTTATTATGTTCACGTAACTCGATAGACTTGATTACGCATGTAAAAAAAATATGAGAATCTATCTTATTTGCCACTTGTACTATCATTCTTCACCATTTCTAATCTGAAAATATTTAACATGCGAAATCTCCGCCAACCTCGTCGCTAGATTACCAGTCACAGATTACCAGTCTCACGACTGTCGTTATAACACGGTTCTAGTCATGTTCTACTATTCGTGGATACCTACTGAGTTCGGCTACTGACCGATATTTATACCCAAACCTCGTTGTAACTTTTATTTTGGTCCTCGCGCCTCTGGTACTTTTTGTATAAACAGAAAACGTTGTTAAAATGATCCATAATGTGAAATTATGGAAACCATTGGAATTATATGACAGTGTTCTCATTATGCGCGATAAAAGAGCTACAAAAGAAAACTTCAAATGTGTTCCAACTTAAAATGTCTGTAACTATAATTTTCAATCTTTTCTTGCATTTTGGCTCACATTTTGCGTTCCATTATCTACGAGAATACGAATGATCATCACAAAATATTTAAAAGTTGCACCTGAACCTTTATATGAAATATGTATTTCCTGCAGGGAATTCTACATCTAATGCCTTAGACAGCAGGATACGGTATCAATACGCCCTATAAAGAGTCATAAAGGCGTGGAAGTATTAAGTAGATCTTTTTGACTACATTTATTCAATGTTAGTTGAAGTACAAAAATGGGGAGGCAAATAAATCAGAAGTTTTTGGAACCAAGTAATAGTCGTTGGCTCCCCACTGGTGCCTATGGTTACGATTTCATGATTTTCTTATGCTTCTCTGTGAAATGCATCATGCGATTTTTCTGACGCGAATGTTAGATACCAACGTAGTGAGTTTCCTATGCATTTTGAATTCCACAAAAAAAAATTTTCTACTGCATTTTAGAAGGTAGTTAATGTGTTTATATGGGGAGCTAACTAGTTCTTCTTATATGTTAGCAACCACGCTCAAGGAGAGGGTTTTGAAAGGGGCTTATGGTCAAGCCATTTGTGATGAAATCCGAGCGTTGAGATGAAATCATCAGAAATTTAGGTTACCTTAAACACCCGAAGAAGACAAAAGAAATAAAAAAAAAATCAAAAAATTATAAAAAAGGGAAAGCCCTCTGAAAACCTAAAATTAAAAGGAAATAGCACATAACACTAAAAAGTTGTGAAATTTGATGGAGCTTCTCATTTCTCAGACCCTTTCAAATATCCAGGTCGCTTTTCAATAATACGCCACCCTCTCGACAGGACCTGTTAGCAATTAGCACTTTAAAATTGGTGTCAAGTCGGTTTACTCTGTATTTCACGTGCAGTGGTGTCACTGTATTGATGAACTTAGTTGGAATTTGAAACTGTTGATCTAATTGAAGCAATTTTGGGAAATTTATGGAAAATTATGGATCCTTTGGCCGTGCAACATCCTGCTTGATGGCATTTTACTTTCCACGCCAATTGGCAAGAAAGTATTGTAATGCGAAAAATTTCGTACCTATTCGAGATATCGTGTTTTCTTGATGTTTCATGCCATAAAAATTACGAAAAACCATATCACTCATTTCTCTCTGTCTGTATTCTCAAAAAGTGGTTCCTCAAACCCTTGTTATTGGACGTGCGGAGGCTATGAATTGATATCATTGCGTGGGAAAGTACAGCGTCAACCTACTTGAGGTATTTTAATTCCTAGCCGATGAGGTACATATCTGGTATGAATTTGTGTACCTGGACTTGGAAGCGCTCGTGTACCTTGAATAACAGCAATGCAGCAAACATTGTCAAACATTCCGTTCACAATTGTCTTACGCTATAATGGATCGTAGGATGAAATCCAAGAAATAAAACGATAACATCGAACTTAGAGTTTTATTTGCTATGATTCCGCATGGTGAGAATTTGTATATCGGATTACATTCGGTAGACAGTGTACTAGATTTTCAAAAGGTATATGATAAAGAATGATTTTGTAAAGCCATATTGGAATACTGTAGATACGTGAATCAATTGTACCAGATTCCAGCATTCTATCAATGATTGGCTGCTCATTGAAACCACATACGAATGAATGTCATTCTAATTTCAAAATTCAATTCTTATATATTTGTGCTCTAAAATAGGTGCTCAGGCAGCCGAAACGTCAGTAAAAATATTCATTTATTCGTATGTGTTTTCAATTAGCGATCAGTAAAAAAAAATAATATTCAGTTACATTATTTTATTTTATGCTAAAATTGTATAATTGTGACCAATCCGGCAAATAAATCAAGTACGAATGTTGCAACAGTTCATTGGCTGTGAACAGTTTTAGCTTAACATAGATATATACATAATAAATTTAATTGAAGATCTATGTAAATTAATCTGAGTAAATGGATAGTGTAGATCTATAGAACGATACATAGACATGCAATTATTAAACTTGATTTAAGAAAAGTCCAAGATCCCGTCTATATTCAACTCATGTTTTATAATATTACCTATATCCATATTTCCTTGAAAACTGAGTGGTTCCAAATTAATGTTGCAGAAGTCCGAAGAAAGCACGTGGTCACTGGGTTCAGATTGCTCCACCCTTGGAGACATAGTTTCTGATAAATATCTATTTCTTCCTATATCTTCACGACCAGTTATAGGTTCTAACAATGGATTGCTATCTGCTCTCGACCTGAATGGCTGCATGGTATTTAAGTCCATAATTTGCAACTGATGATCAAACTTAGAAACAGCTCCGTAGTCTTGAGCTGTTCCATAATATCTAGAGCTAGGATTGCTGTTAGATCTCTGCCTAAAAGGCTCGAAATGATCTGTCAAATGTCTAGCTTTCGGATCATCTTGTATATATAATCTTGGAGATAGGCATGTTTTATGAGCAGCCTCACTTGTAAAATCATGCGAGGAAGCTGGGGATCTGGTTTCAGATGTTGCATAGCTTTGAGTTTGTGGAGGAGACCACGTATCGGATCTACCCTCTATGGCTACAGATGACAATTTTTTAGAACATAAAGGTAATCTCGGTGAGTATGGTCTTCTAACCTCTACAAAATTTTTCGAGTAAGGAACATCCTGTAAGTGAATCTTTGGTGTTCTGACTGCCTTAAATTTTGAATGTTGGTCATTGGAATATGAACAGGACCTGGGTCTGAAGCTTAAACTAGTGTCAGATTTGTCATATTCAGCCATAATTCTCACTGGTAATACGATTTCCGAATTAGTAGCAAGCTGTAAAGAATTTTGTCCACTTTCTGCGAAAAGGCTTGATTTCTGTTCATGTTTTAAATCAGGTTTTGGCCTAAATGACGAGAAATAGGCTGCCACGGTAGGCATTCTCTGTTTGGCACCTGGCCAATCAATATTGGCAGCAGCTTCATCTACAGAACTTGCTAAAGAAGATCTACTCACTGAAGAACTGCTTGAATAAGATCTTGATCTAAAACTGTAATCTGGATAGCCAACCTCTTGTTTAATATTTACTGGGAAAGTATTCCCCATAAGAGAATCAGTCAATTGTGTGATAGTTTGTCGTTGGTTCAAACTATGACAGTGTACTGCAGAGGAAGCCGCATTTTGTTGAAGACTTTCTTGAGACACCTTATCCACTATTTGTGGGAAATAAGAACATTCTGGTTGAATTTGTTGGTGTTGATCGGTACTGTTGTTGTTTGAAGTAGATACATTTTCTTGAGCTTCTTTTTTGTAATGTGTAGCATTATTGCAGTAACTGTGTTCGCATTTGGTTTGCCTTTTGTTCCTTCTATTCCCTTGATACACGCGTTTTCTCCCTTAAATTTAAATATATACATTAGTCATAGGAATGGATGTATGCTTATTGGAAGTAAAAAAAGTAGTGAATTCATGTAAAATGCTTTACATGTGACTGGCCAAACCTATCAGCTAAAACATAAAAATTTTAATTTCATTGCCTTCTTATCCTCTCTCTCGAGACCTGGATCGTAATGATGAGTCGCAACAAGTACGGAACTACGTCGTAAACAATTTTTTGCAGTGATGAGAAGACATAACTCATAAAGAAATCGTTTTAGGAAATAAAAAACATTTTCAGAGAGCATTTCTCTTGATGCAAAATTGCTCATTCAACCAAAAATATAAATTTTGGAAATTACAGTAAACTCTGTCTACGGTTGAATGATTTATAAGTAAATGTGCATCTATTTGTAAATGGTATGCATATTTGTACATGCTCTATATTATTCAACCTTCTATCCAATTTAAATGATTAAATGACAATGCCCTCATCTCCAGCAGACTGATATTCCATCAGCTACTTTGTTACCATATACCCCCCCCCCCAAGCTTCATCATAATCGGGTAATTGAAACATAACAGAAAGGATCATGTGTATTGAGCATGCTCTTATTTGATGTAACTGTTTTATCATAGAAGGTAATAACTGTGAGATCTTCACAAATAATTTTATGCTATTTATTTGTAAAAAATCAACTTCCATCAATAATTTCAATATTAATTCAAAATCACATTAATCTGTACTTACCATTCTTGGCTTCACTAGGATTAGGATTTATTGTCCACAATGACTTTCTGTCAACCTGCACTCGTAGGAACTTCCCATGTAAAGACAAGTTGTGTCTAACGGAGTTCTTCCAACTAAGTGGGCTGATTGATTTGTTTTTGAAGTGAGGCACGTTATCAGCTAGCCACTGATAGATTTCTGAAAGGGTCAGCCTTCTCTCTGGAGATGCCTCGATCGCTTTCTCGATCAGATCTGCATATGTCTGGTTGCCGTAAATATACTTTCGACCTGAAAATGGTTACATCGTGATACAGAATTTTAGACGGTAAACAAGTATACCTCGTACTGGCTTCCAACTAAAAATTAAATTACTTCCACTCCTACAAATACTGGCCAGATTCTGAGGTATTAGCTCAATATCAATAAACAGTAAGTCGACCACAGATCTATCAGTGAACGCTAACAAGACCGAGCTCGTTATGTTCACCAGGAGGAGGAAACTCGACGGATCGTCAAACCAACCTTGTTTGGGACACCACTTGTACTATCCCATTCAGTAAAATACCTAGGTGTAATCCTGGATTACAAATTGAATTGGAAACAGCATGTAGAATACAAGCTCAGCAAAGCTCGCAACTCCCTATGGGCTTGCAGAAGGGTTGTTGGGGCGAGATGGGGATTAAGACCTAAAGTGGTAGATTGGCTCTACGCCACAATAGTAAGACCATCCTTATTGTATGGCTCCTTAGTATGGTGGCCCTGCGTAAGGACAGAGGCAATCAAAGTCAGACTCAATAAAATCCAATGGCTGGCTTGTGTTAGTACAACGAGCGCAGTGCGGACGACCCCATTGGGTGCCCTCGAAGCACTGCTGAATCTCCCTCCACTAGATCTTGTGATCAGGGGAGAGGCTAGGGTAACTGCATTCCGACTATGGGGCCAAGGCAGTTGGGCTTTTATCAATCCGGGTAAAGGGCAATATGCGATCCTTTTAGAGTTGCAAAAGGAGACACCCATATTCAACAAGGAGTGGCATAATTACACCCAAGTACCTTTTTGATTGCAAATTCATGGTAAAATATTCAACAAGAAAGGAATAGATCACAGGAGGCCGGCAGCTCTTCGAGAGAAGTGGGCAATTCTGGTACACGGATGGCTCACTGACCGAGGAAGGCTCTGGCTCTGGGGTCTTCGGACCCAATACAAGACTCTCATTCCCCCTTGGGGGATACACCACTGTCTTCCAGGCCTAGATCTTTGCAATTAGAGCGTGTGCAATTCGTATTCAGGAAAAGCAGGGGCCGAGGAGACGAATCACTATTTGCTCCAATAGTCATGCAGCAATCAACACAGTAAGTGCCTGCAGGATAGTATCAGGGCTGGTCTTAGAGTGTAGGAAAGCTCTTCACGAGATCGCAGAGAGACACAGGGTCTCACTTATGTGGGTCCCTGGACATTCTGAGGTTCTAGGCAACATTATGGTGGACGCTTTGGCGAAGGCAGGATCAAAAGGAAATCTTTTTCATATTGAAAGCTTAAAACTAAGTTCCTTAACATCATATCCTTGCAGGTTTTCCTCCACCTGGAATGATGGAGCCATATTTTCGATTTTATCAGAGAATACCAATGTAAAAAAAAATATTATATTCACATTTGTGTTCTCCATATATTTTTCAAATTTAAAAATAACCAATTATTTCAAAAAATTGGCTTATCTTCGCAGAGCTATTAGAATAATATTCGCATTAAATTAATTCCAAGATTAACTTGCTCTATATTGTTTGAAATATTTATTATTAGGTCTCTGGTTCAGTTACCTGCAGCGCCAAAAATTTGCTCACATCAAAGTTGGGATAACTGTTTTCTTGATAATTTTATTATTTATTATTATTATTTATTCATTTGTATCTACGAGTAGTTTATACAATATTAGAATTTTGTCTCACGAATCACAAATTTGTGTGAAGCATATAATTCGAGAACCTGACGGTTATTATTTTCAAGAGTTATGGCAATTGAATTACTTGCTACTGAAATATAATATAATAACAGTATATAAAAACTATAAGTTTTGATATCGATTGTTTCATCTGTTTATACGATATTTGCAGTGAATCCGGCTAAAGGTTATAAAAAATGACATTTTCAACACAGATTAATTAAATATGTTTTTGCAAAAATAATTACTCTGGGTGAGACGCATTCGTTGATGGAAGTATGTTCGATTGTTAACTTGCAAATAGTTTTAAAAATACGCTTTTTTCACTATCTTTCACGCAAAAACATCTGCGTACATAAGGCTGAACATTTCTGAAAACTGTCTTTGTTACTCGGTAATGCACAGAAAATTTCATCAAGATTGTAATTAATCATCAATCATCGTTCATAATGCTTAATTAACAATTGTACCATTCGGTTTCATTGGTTTATAACTGGGAAGATTATTTAGAAATTCAAAATAATCATTAAACATCGGTATACGGTTGGGTTTTGCATAAAATCGCAATTTTATGTTTTATACGCGCGAACCATTTTCTACGAGATATAAGAGAATCCTACATCACCATCCCAAAATGCTCTCTATTATGAAAGAGCTAAAATACAGTTGATGTATTTGCACTGTTTAGGGACACAATGCGTAGTCACATCAAATTAAAAACGGAAAAACTTTTTTTAAACTAGCTTTAATTTAATTGCTACAAAAAAGACTTTTCAATCGGATCTAGATTTTCAATTTGCTTGTTTATATACAAAGGTAATTTCGGCACAATTCAGATATCTGCTTCAAAATTGAATTGCAAGATCAGTTTTTCATACATTGCAAGTTAAATAAATACTTGTAAAAATAAAGCTACCTGTCTTATGAGCGATATCGAAAATATGGCTGGTATTCCTAAACACCAAAATTTCGCAGAAGCTGCAAGGGACTGATGAACAAAAATTCAATGTAGTGAAAAGAAAATTCCCTTCCACATATCAGTGCAATCATATAGCCTAAGTATGCTAGACAAGCAGGTTTAATTTGACCACTACCAAATAAATACTCCCACTTACCCAAGTTATTCCTTCCATCCAGTTCAGGATTTTTCGGCCAAGTATTAGACCTGGATCGGAAACAATTACTCTCACCGATGCCATCCATCTGAGCACGACACTTCTTACTGTATCCAACAAATTTTCACATGTGATAACTGTCAAGCAAATTCCTTTTAATTATAATTGGTATTGTGCTAGGTATATATCATAAAGTTTTCCATAAAGTTACCTGCTACTCCAATCTTTCTGTAGAAAGGTGTTATACCTAGAACCCTCACCCTCATTAGGGGTATTTCTGAAAAATAATTTATTAAATCACTATGTAGCATTTAGAGTATCCATTCTACCTATACGTCGCCGTCGGTCAGGAAAATTATTGCAATCGAAAAGTGCTCCATTTAAAAATTGTTAAAATAATCATTAAATCAATAATAGCTTTCAAAGAATCGTATACCTACCTGATCCCCTTCTTAAGGATAAACACTACTACATGAAAATAAAAAAAGGTGTTCTGAAATACATTTCATATCTCTGAAATATTTTGATCTAAATCTGATCACATTCCTTTGTATCCATTCCAGTCAGGTCCAGAAATATGGATATTTACATATTTAAAAAAAGTCTGCGTGACGTTTTGTTATTATTTCTTATCTAGTAAAAAAGGTAAACTATGCTGGTAGACAATGGTACCTAAATAATTATTCTAATTTGGAGATGACACAAATGCATTTCCGTTATGACTGTTTCCATCATTACGTTTACGTACAAAGAAGATGTTCCAAAAAATATAATAATTAATGTAGCTTGTAGATGCTCTTACTCGGTAAAACGTTTACATCATACAGATAAAATAATCATAATTGGGCCGAAGAAAATACTCATGCTATTACAGAGACACATTTTCAGTTTGGATCGATCATAGGTGATTATTTGATTGAACCACTTTTTAACAGCACGCCTTAATGGAAAATCTTACAGTTATTTTCTACTGTACTGTCTTTGTTTTTTGAATATGCTCCTCTTCCGTTACGACATCAGCATTCATTCATGCATGAACTGAAACTTATAAATTCGTTGCTTGGATCATAGAGGACCATAATTTTAGCGACCTAGATCTTGCACAGTCTAGATTTAGGGCACCTAAAATCATTAGTTTATGTTCTCCAATGGATACATTAGTACAACTGAGGAATAGATTTGTGGACGAATGTGAAACCATAGGTAACATCATATATCACTCACGGAATATCTGAAATAGTTTATCACTCGATGAGGAGAGCACAATCCTACATATAATGGAAGATGTTCATATCAAAGTGTTTCAGTGAATATTCTGTTACACTATTGTTACTTCCAAAAGTGTTCGAAAAATGATTAAATATATATTGTGAAACGATCAGAGTAAATTTTGCTTTTATTTTTATAATTTTTCGACTCCTCAACATGCAATAAAGTGGTTTTTATTTTTTATCTTCGAAAAAGATATATGATACGAATAGATATTACAAAAAAGTTGTATTTTTAGCTACTTAATCCGAAAAGCTAGGAAATTTGTTATGAAGTCAGTGGCGTATAGTTTTGTATTGTTAGTCATGTAGATTGTCGATGCCCTTACTTTGTGGAACTCTTCCATCTCATTGTCAGTGCCAACTTAATCTTAATGCAATGAATAATACTGAATAAAAATAATTTGCAAAAAAATGCACTACAATTTTTAAAATATCAATAAAAACCCATTTGTTTAAAAACGTTCATCTTTGAAGGAAATCTCTTAAGGGTTATATGAACGTTTTTCTACTGAAATGTGGTACAGAAATGAGCACTTGTAATTGCGTCCTATCATTAAGTAGCACCCTGTTTGTAAAAAATATTACAGATGAAATACTAGGCACTTGACATGTACTTCGAGCGTCGAAAGACTGTTCCACGAGCATAATTTGCCATTTTAAGATTCGACTTTCGTAGCAAAATGTGCAATTTCATTATTATTAATACATATTATGCTTTTACACGAGCCTTCATAATTCTTAATGAGACTAAAGAAATCATCCTCTTGCTAAACCTTCTTTCAAGAAAATCCCTTAATTAGGGTAGGCCTCCTATGGCTACATTTACATTTCCTGAATATAAATACATCGTAAGTATCTAGAAAACATAAATGCTAGAGTGACTAGATCACATCATTCATTTGCTTGATCGGAATGACTGTTACACGAACGCATTTCAACCCGTCATTCTGCGGCACTACGAAACAGTGGACTGTCGAAGAGATTATTCAAATGAACATACCGGAACATCTAAAGATGCTGTTGACGACCGAACGGAAGCTGTACAGGAACTATAAGCAGACCAAGGACAAGAAACAGCAAATAGCTGTACGAGAATTAAGGGCTTCAATACGAGAGGAACTTTTAGAGATGGAGCACGGGACAAATACTTCGATGAAGTTGCGGAGAAGAATTTACCGTTTGATTCAAATGAGCATGAAGTGCAAGATGCTGTTCAGAACCGTGGGGAAGAAAAATCTTATGGTGCAATACTGTGGAATGAATGAAGCACTGAAGGTACTTTTAAAGTATTATGAGTCAAAAGCTACGGCTTTTGTTTATAGAAAAGATAAAAGCTAACTCTATGTGCCATTTTTTCAAATGTTTGTTTTAGAAATTGATTGTAAGATAAGTTGACACTTTCATATTATTCATTCAGTTTTAGTAGGATTGTTATATAATTTGCTAGTTTTATTTAGTTTAAGGTATTATTCGACAGCAGCTATATGAATTAACTTCAGAATATGTGCAGGCAACCTATTCGTATATCCTAATACATGTATATAGTGTAAATAAAATAAATATTCATAGTCCAGATGTTATTTATTCATTTATTGGAGAACTGAACCTATAGTGTTTTTTCAGATATTGAAAAACCTTAAAAAATCAAAAAAGTTATTCAGAATTATTGTGTGAGAGCAATAGCAAACGTGTTTCATTTACTCAGCTTATACTTGTTCTTGCCTCCTACTGACATCTTTTTAAAAGCAACTTTCCATCTTTTTAGCTGCCTCTGTAGGCTTAAAATTTAATGTATTTAATACATTGGTAAAGGCTACTGAGGCAGCAGAAAGGTAGTTAAATATATCGTATGTTGTTTTAGTTAGTGGCCAGGATAAGGCAAGGTGAATAAATGAAACAAACACAGGATAAATTTAGCAGGACAATTTAGAATTTCAACGGCTCAAAACAACAAATTTTGTGTATTCCCTTATGTAGTAATTTCTTTCCAAAGAATTTTTTTATCAGAAATAATTTGCTTTGTTCCTATTAACCCGTCATTCTGGAACGTCTTCCACTATTCAGGTATTTTTCTGAATAAACTTTACCTGATTTACTTCCCACTCACAGACGAGAGAAGTATAGTGAACATTCATTGCATAATCAGATTTCTCATTCACACTTCTTTAGTTTACGTTACACAAAGCTCTTATAAACATATTGAAAACTGAACTGTCTCCGAGATAGTATACTTAAGTTAGACAAAAAACAATGCATATTTTGAAATAAGCTATAATGAGTCCAAACCGATTCTTGTGTATTTTGTCTCGCTCATATTTTTCCAAATTATTGAATACTAGAATAGTTATTATTTTTGATTTTAAAACAAAGCAAATGCGATAATATAGTATAATGAATCTGGCATAAAATCGGACCTCCCTCCTTGAGGGTTTTTGGTAAACTCAAAATATTTTTGGATTAAGTTTTCTGAGAGAACTATGGATCGTACTAAAAGCTATTAAAAAAAGTTGTAGCATATAAAATTCTCTATAATTTATTACCTGGAACAAATTCGCTGCAATGAGACGTACAAAATCTAGAGGTACGTGAATAGAAAAGTTCTAGAGTTGAAACAACCTCAAAATGATTTTTTTTTAAATTGCACTCAATATAGGCAATGAAACAATTCTATCTCTTAAATAGTACATTATGGGAAAAAATAAAAGCCATGTTCTAAATCCTACGTATCTTCAAATTTTCTTTGTATTGTTTTTGAGAATCCTCCGGTTTTGATCTTTGCGAAAAATCTAATCTAATTAAGCAACAGATAATTCTACTTTATTTTTTATAATTGGGTGTTGGCGAGTAACTGAAAAAACGAAAAGACTTACTAAAATGTTCAGGAAATAATATTCGTAATTTGTGTGCATAATGAAAAACTACAAGTTTCACATTTCATATCAACATGTTTCTTTCATTTTTACTTGTCTCGGCAGCGAAACAAAAAAAATAAGACTTGAAATACTAACCACATTGCCACTATAAGGTAAAACCGTTTTTGTACTCGTTAGTAGAGCTATTTGTATTCATGACATGTGGTTTCAATTGATAGAAGTTAACGAGAAAATTACATAATAAGTTTCGGAAACCACATTGATCTATTTTCACTCTTATAAGGAAAAGACGGTAAAATATTGTATTTTATTGCATCTGTGGTTAATTACCATAATATAGTGCGGGGGAGCAAACAACGCTTTAATTTTTGTCATAGGAGTATAGAGCAGCCTACTATTATTCTACATGTACATCATACATCTATTGATATTTATAAATCTATATCATTGGGGTGTGATGATGAATACACTTGTTTGTGAACAGTTATGGAAGATGAAGCAAAACATGCTGGTGAAGTTGGAACTTGTCTTCATAACAATCCTCACACAAGTTTTAACTGACATTTAAAATAGAATACAAATTTCACGCATCACATGGCGCCGTAATGTAATATAGAACTCTTGGAGGGCCAGTCAGACCCTGTAATGTTCCATTTGGGATGTCATGTGAGTCAACGAAACAGAGTAACATTTGCGATCAATTCGAATCAAATGGAATTTGATTTACGAGTGGAAATTGACCACAAGCTTGAATAACTTTTATTTTATAGGATTAAGTGATCCCTATGTGAAGTTCAAAAGCGGGGGTCGATTGGTGTATAAATCTAGGACTGTATACAGGGACTTGAATCCGGTCTGGGATGAAAGTTTCACAGTCCCGGTTGAAGATCCTTTCATTCCAATCAGCATCAAAGTGTTTGATTATGACTGGGGTTTGCAGGTACGTATGTCTACTGTAGGAAGATTGAGGAATAGTCTAACGAAACTAAATACTTTAACGGAAGAATATATTATATTATACTACACATGTAGATCAGAATAACTCCTGGAACATTTTGTTTCAAATGTTGAGATTTAGCTCATATGTATATACGTCTTGTCGTACTGACAAATGTTTCTGATGTATGTGTATATGATATATGAAGATTGTTCGAATATACTGAACACCATTTAGCCCATTAGATAGCCAAGATATAAGTAATATTTTTCTATGAAAATCTAGTTTCGACCCTTGTCAAACAATTTTTGAAGAATCAAGTTATTAGTCGTCTATCAATTTTCTTCATTTTTCATTACAGTTTGATTTAAACTTTTTCAGTTAGATTGTTAGCTTAGTGTTGCAATTTAATTTTTACAATTTGAAGAAATCATACATAATATGAGTTGAGGCTTTTTTACTTCATTTCAGGATGACTTTATGGGCTCTGCAACTTTGAGCTTAACAACGCTGGACCTTTCAAGGACAACGGACATCTCTTTGACATTGCAAGACCCAGCCAGGCCAGATGCATCTTTGGGTGATATTCTAATGACCGTTACTTTGTTACCTAAAACACAGGAGGACAAAGAACAGGTAAGATATTGACTAACGATAGATAACCCCCTGTCTAGCAGTACACGATGCATACATTCATTGCTTTCCACTTTCCATACATAAATAAGGGCAATATTCTGATCGCGAATATTTGCGAGTTTGAAATAATACGTTTGTTAGCCGTGATTTATCGCCTTTCTGGATGTCTAATCAGAAAACCAGTTAGTATACAACTCTTGAACTGCATACATTGTTTTCTGTACATTATATTTTCTTGATTATAATATTCTTCAATAAGACTGTTAGGAGTGTCCTCCCCATAATTTGTGATTAGCGTAACTGATTCCAAATATGGCAGCGGATCAGAATTTCGTTCCGTCAAACTAAACGGAAACACAACTGTGGTAAACTTATAGATTTAACAGGATTGGTCGTTTAGTGTATAATCAATTAATATTGATCGTTTGGAAGTATTAGATTATTGGACATTCATTGTGATTTTGCTCCTCCAGATACTTGGATTGTTATCAGACTTTATGTTACTTCCCCCTTAGTTTCAGTACCTCTTATTATGGCGACCTTCATTCTGAATATTTGAGCTATAATATGAAGATATATTCAGTAAATCCAGTCATACATTGATGAGATATAGTAAACCAATTTTTTCCTCAAATCTACTCACAGCGCTTGATACAAATAACTTTATTGTTTTTTTGCCAGAATGTACATTGCTTGGCGTCATAAGCCTCAATATAGCTTGACTTCAAGTCGTTTGCCTTCACTCATATGTTTGTGATAATTGTCAGCAGAGAGCGTTTCACTGCGCAACTGTTCCAATTGTTTTCTGATAGTCTATACATCTACTACATAGTTGATTAACTAAAATAACTAAACCTATTTTTCACATTTTTATTTAAATCTATAACATATCCCTATTTAGATCGGATGTATAGAAGTTCAAAATTCTGTAAAACTTCCTGAAAATTTCTTTTGTCCCATAGGCTTGTAAGAAAATTCTAGAACCCACACAGACTTGGAAGGAAGATCTGTAGAATAACTTGGCTATACACAATTTTCCTTGGCCAACAGAAAACATGATAAATATACGATTTAGCGTGGTTTTCTTTTGTGGCTGAATTTTTATAATCTGTCGTTTTGCTACACCTTTACCGTACCCACAAATAAATATTTATACTTTCTGTTTAAATTTGATAACATCTGATTGATTCTACAAATTTTATCTAAATACAAAGCGCTACCTCCGATATCGATATTCTAGAAAGGTTTACATATTTTTAATCCCAGATAAAAATCTAATAAAGAACGTAAGTGCTATAGTTTGTTGTTAGAATTTCAGACCTAAATGGTGATTGTTAATGGTTAACATATACAAAAGATGTTGTTTAATCTGTGACATAACTATTAGACCGATTTTGATCTTTGACCATTTATTTTGTGTGAAGTCTCTTTCCATTTTTCCATAACTGTCTTCCGCGAGTTATACCTTTTCAGTTATAAGAAAATACGTTTTTTTTATTAACGAGCAAACCGCTTCAACCACGCAGGGTTGTTTGTGGCGGGACGGTACAAATTACTATAACAAGAACACAACATACAATTTACATATTTGAAGCAGTTAAATGTAGAGATACAGATTAGTGTCTTTTAAAAACTGTATAAGTCTTTCAATGTTTGTTGTGAGGATATGCTGTACAGTGCCATGGTGGTTATTCGATCTTTTCTCAGCTTGATGGTTGTGACAATCTAAATGGATGTGTTTGATTGTCAGCGGGTTTGTTTCTATAATTAGGTTGATTTTCGCAATTTGTGCTTATCTTCTATATACGTATGTAGCCATCCGGATAGCTGGATACACTTTGCTTCACTAATCTCAGATATCAACTATCCCTATCCACCATTGCTATGCCAACCACGGTACGAGTTCAACTATTGTCTTATGGTACTGATATAAAAGGCAGATATACTGCGAATATTATAGTTTTTCCTCCCTTATGCCCCACATATACGTCCATAGCTCTCTAGTTGTTTACATGTTCAGAAGTAGATACTACATCGGCAATTTTAAACTAACCTAGAGAAGTATGGTCAGTTATACATCTATTGAAAATCTTAATCAACGGATAAATAATTTAAAGTTTTTATAATTGTTCATTCTCCACGCCTACGAGCGGTCAAGTACTGAAGTCGCGAAAAATGTCTAATTCGGGATTTTATATTTTCTTGTTATTTCATTGCTTCTGGACAGGTCATGAAAAATCATATCACTCTTTTCCGCTTGTCTGATCATCCGATACGTATGACTGTATATCTCGAAAGGCACTATTTTTATTTTGATGAAATTTTTACAGTAGATTGCCTCAAGGACAAAAAACTTTATACTTTCTGTAAATCGGTCCAGTAAAGGGGGAGTTATCGACAATTAACAAAAAAATCCTATAACTTTGTTTTTTGATGTTTACGATATTTAATTATTTTTGGAAAAATAAAAGGCGTACTTCTTAGACGTAGATGATTATTCACACAGTTGCTTGCTAAACACAGATTTTCATCAATAGCAGTGGATTTAGAATTTTGACTTGCAAACATAGTATATTTTAGACGTTTTCGGGATGCTTCAAACAAATTTGAACCAATTGATTTTTTTACATAAAGTTGTACAATAGTTTCAAGACGTTGCATTTTTCCCAAAGTTAATTTGTTCCATTTCTGTTTTAGCGGTTTTTACAACATATTAAAGCTTATTAACTGAACATTTCATGTGTATTTTTATCAGTTTAATGATGACTGTAATGGGATTTCAGAGCTAAAAGTTTTGTGAATTTTTGGGGCTGACAATTTTTTTTATTTTATAGTATTTCTTTTAAATTTAATTTCAACTATAAAAATTCGAAGATCCTATCATTTTATTTTTAAGCAGAGTTCTGAACAGATATCATTGTATGGACAGTGAAGCCTATTTACTTGACGCATAAGTTTTTCGGTGAGTCAAAATTATTTAAAAGTATACAAACCTTATCTTTACATTTTTTTAAGCTCATAATCAATTTAGGATCTTAAACGCATTTTGTAACTTCTAATTTGGTTTTGTGAGCGTTCTAACCGACTAGTGATATCAATTTCAGTGCACTGAGTTTTTTTTCTTGAGTACCTCTACGCTTTTCTGTCACATACAAATAATATTTTGAGAGGTTTGGACGGATTCTATACACATCGCAAATTTTGCGATTTTATTTATGTAAAGTAACATCCATTATGAACATTACTGGGACTATCCAACGTCTGAAATATCGTAGATACTACAAAATATTAATAAAAGAAATCCACAGATTCTCCAAAAAGGATAAAAACAACCAGGTTTAGTTCCAGGATCTACGAGGGGACCTTGGATAATTTTGTTTTTAGTCGTATTGGAGTGTAGAAAATGCTTACAGTCTATTTGACATCATTTCTCAATCGCAAACACGTAGTTACATGCAGCTTGTCACATTTTTTTAATATATTGACTGAATTACTCATTGATCCTGTAAGGATATGAATCATTTTAAGCGTATTTCTGATAGAATATCACCCTGTAAAGAGTCGCCCATGCACGAATGTTGTTTACCTGATCTGTTACGGAGCGAAGCCACTTGACGTGTTGTTTAGCTTATATGTATATGAGCTGTGAAGATACAGGGTCTGAGGGCCGCTCGTATTCCATTGTCAAACGTTGACCTTGAACAGTGAGCTTTGTGTGTGTGGGTGTGTTCTTTGGGTGTGACCCTACCAAGCAGTAAGTGTACTTACTGAGTGCTTTCTATTATTTGACTGAACTGCATGGCATATGATTCATCTAATTGTAGTTCCCATATGTCTATGGAGATAAGCTTCCTAAGCTAATTATAGTAAACTACTACATTTTAGTATTTATTGACTGATGGTTTTCGATATTATCATGCATAAATCGATGAAGATGAAGGGTAACCAACTTATAATCTCTGCAGGTGGCACGCCTCTAGAGATAGAGGTTGCTGTGAGAAGCAGCAAGGCATGCATTCAGATTACTTAGATTACTACAGGAGGGCCCAGTTATACTACAAGTCCCTGAACTGTCCCCCATAGTAAAAGTTGATCTTGAGTATGCATTCAGATTACTTAGATTACTACAGGAGGGCTCAGTTATACTTAAAAGTCCCTGAACTGTTGCCCGTAGTAAAAGCTGATCTTAGCGGCCTGTCCATACACCAGCCCATAGGATTAGCACTTGATTCGAAGTGCAGGACCCTCCAGAAGTAAGACGAGTAGCAACTGTAGCTGATTGCACCCTTGTGAAGCCAAACTATTGCACTCTGGAGGCAAGAGACCGCTTCCCCTACTGTGTGATACGAACATGGCGGGATCTTGGGAGGTATCTTGCACTACCATTACCTCCGCTCCAAAACACGTCGTGGGACACACATGAGCGATTCGACAATCTACAGGGACAGAATGCAGATTGGCCTGCATCGTCAATTGCTAGTGCTAGATCCATATCGTGCCTGCCTACTATGCGGTAGGAGGCTACCGTTCGACTCGATATGGGAGGTAGATTGCACCCCCTCTACCTGTGTTATTATTTAGGACAGTGTCGCCACGGCAAAGTCTTCACAAAAGTTGTGGAGGTACGTGTACCTAGATAAATCTATCGACCAGCCTGGGTGGTTAGTCAACTGATGAAGCTGTTTCGCTTCGGTTGGCGGGAGTATCTTTTGGGAAGCCAAGATGCACCTTTTGCAGTCCGCGTGGCACCTTAGGGATTGCGCTCTCCTCTGGTGTGCGCAGGTGCGGATGAGCACCATGTGGCGGTGCTAAGACTTTGCGCCCGATATCTTCCAGAGAAAATACTGAGATCATCCCCAGACTATGTTTTTGGCTCTTGATGTATTTCAGAGACATCCTGGGCATTACTGCATTGCTTGGTGCTAATACCAGTATCATAGCAGCTCAGCTATATAATAACAGTACAGTAGAGTTGAGCATGTCATGTAGCGGTTGGATGTGGAGGGTACTCAAAGACGTTTTTCCAAACCCAGGCTTGATTCCGACAGTTCGACCCTACAGCTATCGAGGGGGAGACCCAGAGATCTATCAGTCACCAAGTGAATTTCCAACACATCCTGTCAGTAACGCTCAGAACAAGATATTATTGCATTACCCCCGTAAGCAGAGTATATTATGCAAGGGTGGTGCGCTATATAAATTATATCATAGATGGTTATTGTTTCTCTCATTTCTCTTATTGCCATTTTATTGGCCCACACATTTCTCAGACCTAAGATGTCTGAATGTCTCCTGACAAGGGCATCTAAAAAAAGTGTGTCTATAATTTACCTGACAACTCACTACTTTTTCATGGCCTACAATCCTATTCAAATCAACCTTGTAGTGCAAGATCCTGTGCAATAACCATTAACTAATGGATACGGACATTAGGTAGGTAAACGTGCGAAACCGGACTATTACCTAAATATAATATTCCCATATATTTTCCAATTCGTCATGCTAATTTCCGTGAAAGATAGCAAGCTGACTCGAATACATCTATATCGACGCAAAATATACAGTTAAACAGCAGTATACACTAGAAAACCATCGTAGGCGTTAGTCGCTTAACCTTACGATCAAAAATAAGTTAAAAAAGAGTAAACAAAAGAACAGTGCTTCATGTTGATTTAGTAGGTGTTTGTTTATGATATGTTACAAGTATGATAAAACGTGATATGCAAGGCCATCAGTATAATAAAAAATGGCGGAATGTGAATTTATTGTGCAGTGTGTGAATCAGTGGAGTATGCGAACAGGTTCAAGGTCAGGACGTGTATAAATATAATTATGGGTTTTATATAGAAAGGCGGCGGAACATGTTACTTAATAACTTCCTTATATTATTTTGGAAAGTGTATATTTTTATAATTCGACAATCAAGAGCAATGACAATTTGATACACCAGAGTGATTTAATCGAATTGCAATGAATACTGCAAAAAAATTTGAATTTGACTACACACAAACAAGCAAGTTACGTAGAAAAATAAAGACCAAACTTGCGAAATTCAAAGAAAGAATCCAGAATGAAGTAGATGTTTGCCAGGCAAAAGAATCTGACGACGATACTGCTCCTCGGAAATCATCAGAGAAGGAAATGGAAATTGGTTCCTTATATAGCCCTAATACTGATGGCGACAAAGGGGTGATTATAGCTACTGGAGAGCTTAGGTGAGATGAATAATAAATAAGTAAAAGAAAAATTCAATTCAGTTCCATTAGTAAACATTTAAAAACCAATTCATATAAAAAAATCGCAGTGGGCAAATTTTCTGAGAAATTTTAAGTTGAAGTTTCTCCAAGAAAATATATGTGTATCGTCGATCCCCGGTAGTTTTGGAGCCACACCAGTCCAAAGTTAGACCTTGCGTACGTTATTCTTGTGTGTATATATATATATGTCGTAGGCAATCGGTGTAATTCGTCATTTCAGGGAATGACTAGTCACAACGCGTAATGCCGGCAAAGGCTATATTAAAACAATCATTACGCTGTTTGACTGAAATTAAGCGTCATTTCAGGGAATATCGTTACGAGTTCCGTCAGACAGAGTAACCACGCCAAACGGTGTCTCGTTACAGCGTTTGACGAATGTTTTTAGTCATTTACTGAAACATTGTAAAATACTATACTATACTGTACTATACTATTTCAGTTTTTTGCATCACGTAATTCATATTTAACCCTTCAATCTATTATAAGATTTAGTATTTCAAGCTATCGTTAGCTCTTAGATTGATACACTTACCTACATAATATACCTATCTTTACAAATAAAGCTATATAAGTACATATTTATTTTGTTATATATTAAAGTATATAATAAATATATATGTTCTTGTTTAATTACTTGTTTAAGCAAGTAGCACTATTGTGGCATCTAGAATTGCACATAATTAATTGTTTACCTCTTTCATTTCGTCATAGCTCCACGGCTTAGTGGCATTTTTATTCTTTGATAATAATCACTCATTTTCTGATAAAATAATCTCTTGTGGGTATCCATATTGTTGCAAAATGATATCAAATGACTCAAATTGCGAGACAACACAAAACACACCGATTTTCATGCTATTCCCGTAAATGACTAAGCAATCATCCGTCAAACTCTGTAACGATAAGCCGTTCGGCGTGGTTACGCTGTCTGACGGAACTCGTAACGGCATTCCCTGAAATGACGCTTAATTTCAGTCAAACAGTGATCGCCTACGACATATATATATATATATATATATATATATATATATATATATATATATATATATATATATAAATATCTATGATAATATTGGTGAGAAAGATTTGCTAGAATTAATTAATTAATTTTCATGCTTTTAAGACCACCACAAAGAGACGTAAATCTAACCGCAAAACTAAGTATTATTTCATCCAAATTATGCATGATTACTATACATCTAAAGCAATTTTTTTGTGAAAACAGAAGTTTGAAACCGGGTTGTTTAAATATTTCTATGTAGACGGTAATTTACTTTTCCTACTTGGTGAAGATCATTAAGAAATAATTGTACAATTTATACACAACGTTTCACAAAATAGAGGTTATTTTCTGATGCTTGTCACTTAACCCTTTGAAGCTTCATCAAACTGTCAAAATTGAATCGTTACTAGCTTCTAGAGAATTCTTTTATATTTTGTGCGTCTGAGAGAAAATAATTTTTTGGCAACTGCATTTATATTAGGGTTAAAGGAAACCCCTAGAAAACCTCAACTACCGCTGTCGAAATGTCCTCAAGATATTTCGTGTCATAAAATAATATATTTCTTACAATATTTTATTCACTACGCTGTTTCATTTAGTAGTAAGTCTTTGGAAATTTAGTTAAAAATTCAGCATGTTTGTTTACTATAGTGCAGTGAGGATTTTCTTAATACATTTGAAGCTCCATGTTTTAATGAATTTTAAATCATCTATTGTAGTAGTTATGATGTATATTTTTCTAATGTCATTGCCTGCTTCATGGGTGGCATATAACAAGTATTTAGCAAAATTTGAACATTCTGGATGTTTATTTTTGAAAGGACTTTTATGTTCCCTGTATCTTGTTGTCTATCTGTTTAACCTATATAAACAGCATTACAAAAATTACACGGAAAAGGATCAGATATGTCAAGTTGAGTATTTACAAGATTTTATGTGCTTTTTGTTATACGATTTACATGGGTTAAACAACCAGAACATTTTTAACGAGATACTGCGATATTACTTCAAAAACGTCCAGAAAGGTCAAATTTTGTAAACAATTGTTATATAACAACATTTATAATGTCCAATATGATTCCTAATACTTTTATTGTTCAAACCTTAAGTATAAATCAACCTTCCTTTGTAGTAATAGTAATTAAGTTCATCAAATATTTTGAGCAGTATTAGTTTTGATACATTGAATTTGGAATTTATTTATATAGTCATTCATTGTTAATGGTTTACCACGAGAATCATACACTTAAAGAGATAAATTCATTTTGAAAAATTATTAATTTTTTTGTTTCATGACTTTCCGAATATTTTTGATTCCGTTAAACATTTTTTAAGGTGCTCAAAATTTACAAAGTCTATGAAACTCCATTTTTCATTGATATTGGTTTCGAATCTGTGCTATCATGTGGTTTGCGCTCCAGTGATCGATTTAGCTATTTTGAGGAAATTGAGAATTGATATGCGGTGGAAGAAATTACTTTATTTTGACATCACATTCCTAATGGGCTGACTAGATTAGTTGTCTTATATCGATCATTGGAATACTACCGACACTACCGTACGAATGAATACAAAACAAAAAAGACAAATATCAAAAACTTGTTCAATATTTACTTCTTCCACGTAAACTCGTATAATTCTAAGTAACTTATGATTGTCAATGACACATTATCCAGCAGAATATGACATTGCTACGCGCTAACGAAAGAGTAGTGCGTGGGATGTAAGAAATTCACATGTTTTATATGATACCTGTATGTTTTTCTAACAATTTTTCCCAACTATCTCTTAAAGAACTCGGAAAATAATTGTGCTGCATTCATCTTCGTCTGATTCTGAACTCGAAAGTGACACAGATATAGAGACACATACCACATACAGGATAATCTTAGATGATGGAGAAACTGCTTTAGAGAAAATCGAAAGGAAACTTAAGGAGAAAGGAGATCAAATATCGGACCAAATACAAAGGGTAAACAGTTATATATCACGAAGATTATTGAATCATAATATTTTGAGCTAATAACATTTTTGGATAGAAAGATTTTTTTTTTATTTTTCAATTGAATATTCATGTTTAAGTGTCATAATCCTAATAGCAATATTAATACTAACAAGAAGATGCCACACTCGTGGGTCACCAATTCGGAGGTTGTGTATACACTTAGGTACTAGTGTAGTATAACCCCTACGGATATGTCCCTAAATATGATAACTTTGTTTTTACATATATCGGCCACTACAAGGTTTGTAACACTGCGTTCGACTTTGAAGGTGGTTGAGACCTCGCTGGTATTTGAAAAATTCCCTTATTGTTTCCATAACTTGGTGGTCAGAATTTGATGTCTATGCGGTAGGAGATACACTCTTATGGTTCTACAAAGTTATTGCTATTACAGAGTAGCATTTAGTAAGGTTAGGGTCTGTTGTATCTTTTACTACGCCTTAACTAGCAATATTCATGACAAAACTACCACAGCATTCTGTTTGCTGCCTCTTCAAAGGTACTACAAACTACTTAAAAATATGATTATATAGTACTATTAGCTTTGTGGTTTTCTCAGTCCTCTGCATCTGAGATTATGTGAAGGCTATGATTATGGTTGACTGTGTTGAGTGTTAAATTATTGAATAAATAATAAAATATATCATTCATTAGTCAAACTATTAGAAAAAATGTTCGTGAAAACATGGAAAATTGTCACAGAACACGATTCTTGGAGAGTGAAGCTATAAAGTTATTTTTGCATGGTCGCATTCGTTACCAACAGATTACGGGTCTTACAATGTATGAAATGTTGGGTTTTTCCACTATGACTTACGTTAACATAGCTTAATACAGGCAAACGGTCCTGTGAAGTGATAAATTTTGTTGGAAGAATAACTTTTCCATTGTTCATTTCAACAATTTTGTATTTAATTAGAAATTAGAAAATAATGGAGCTAAGAAGCTGCTCACGATAAAAATGAATAAGTTTGCGTCGGGCGAGGAAAGAGATAGATATATTGGGACGATTTTTAACTACCCTGCTACCGTCTGCTAACAAATATGCCACCACCGAGCTACCATAAAGTTAGAGGCAACCACATGGCATCTGAGGTGACGGGAACGCTGTTGCCCCTGTACCGCGACCTTTGATATGTTTCCCATTTTTATAATAATTACGTGGCACAAACGTTGCTGATAGGTTCCGAGAGTTAATCGATTTATACCTAAAAGTTTCTTTGGGTGCAGCAAAGACGTATCAGTCACTAAAGATGCTGCATCGCACATCAAAGCGAACGTAGTATTTTTCAGACCACCGCACACTCACGACATTCCTCAATTGTTATAGGTTAAGAATGGCAGTTCTTCCAAACAATATCTACATTTTTGCCAATTTTCTTTATAATATGATCGGATGTATCGATGCTCATTCGCGCGTACTCTGATTATTTTTCCTAAGGTAATTAAAAAGATAATGGAATTTACCAAAGTGACTTCTTTTTTTATTTAAAAGTCTTATGTCTTCTATTTTCAATGAAGTACCACTTTATTAAATTATAATTGATCAAGTTATCATCTTCATCTGATGAAAATGCCCCACTATGGATATCGGGGGGCGATGCTATGTGCGAGGTAGGAACGATACTATGGTACAATACTAAATGCAGTACATCTTTACGGACATACCCTCGAGCAAACCATCATCGCTGGGGAATTAAACAGCAACTCGGGGTATCGGAACCTCTTTTTTTTTCTGAAAAAAAAATATATATATATATTTGTTTGTTCTTATTTTTTTGGTTGTACCCCCTTTCCTGTTATCGATGACCCGTGTACAGTGGGTTCTGGCATCGATGAAACTGCGGTGACTTTACGTAGTAGCCCTCTTTTCCCTATACCGTAGGTTTGTTTCCATAACTGCAGCTCAGGTAAAACTATGGTTTGTTTTCGAAGGGGCGTTTAACAGCCCAAGGTGTGTATGTAGGCTTCCATACCTGAAGTTAACACTTTTGTTATTTTTTGGCCACAAGCTGACGGATCTCTGGATGTGAAACGGACATCAATCCATGGAAGGCACTGGTGATAGTTCCTGAGATCATCCCACTTTGCTGATTTGTGATACCAGACTCTGCATGTTGTTGATCTAGTGATGACATTCTACAGAGGATTGACATGGTATGGTGATCGGATCATTCTGGTGGAGCGGATATACTCACTGTATAGATGGTGGGATCATCTCGTAAAAGGCGACTGAAATGAGAGCGGTGAGGTCCGCTAAACAAAGTGTGACACACAGGCTGAGTGGATGAATGACATAGAGGAAACGTGTGTCTCAACTATGGAACTCAGGAGACCAGGAGATATCTTGTTTAATTGTAGCCGCACCAGTGCAAACCAGGGCTCTACACTGGCTGTCCTACACTTCCTCAGATACTCGTGATAATCCGATGGATAATGTAAATTTTAAAATCCATCTTAAGGTACGTCGCTTGAACTCGCCCGAACCTGCACCAAAAATAGCAGTGCCACCACAACGCGCCACTCACAATCCTATTATGGTGGTCGTTCCGGTACAGCTGACAACTACCAAGGCACAAGTGCATTCAACATCACACAGACCAGCTGCGGGCCTTTTGCCGATATAGTCAACAACCACTCCGGCAGGAAAACAGGGGCGCTCACAATGGACAGTTGAGATGCCTTATTTATAATGCGCTAGACTGGCCACAGCCATGAACTACACATCCTGTTTATTGCCTACTAACCACACCTCCTGCCACTTGTAACAGAACAATGGCTTGTTGACCAGAAATAAGTCATTGTATGGAATAGTCGTCTTACACCTCTGGAACTACAAACCATAAAAAATCTGTCAGATATTGAAATAAACACCAACATAAACCACACTCAAATCAATTAACAAATGACAAACGAATTCAAAAACAGTCTTACTTTAAACTCTAGAAATGTTACCAAAGCAATCAACATAATTGCAATATCGGTCCTCACATATGATTTTGGCATCATCAAGTAGTCGTACTGACATAGGCAACAACCACACCTCCATCCTAACACAGCTCACGAAACGCAAAATGTCACAATCGAAAACATGCAAAGAAAGACTTGCCGTATACAGAGAACAGGGTGGCAGATAAATCATAGAGATACAATTACGTCACACAATAGACAATAACTATTCATATCTCTCCCTCACTCGACCAAACCACTGAGCAAACACACAACCATGCACAAGCACAACAAATATAGACAGCTGGTAATAGAAAACACTCCATGGATAACATCCATACCATGTGATACAAGGCAACATTAATAAAAAAAACAGTTATACACTTGGCTGCATCTTTTCCCAGAAACAGGGGATTTTATGCTTGCTATATAAGATCAAGTAATTGCGACCTGAAATTACAAGAGGTATATAATAAAGTCCCATCCATAACAGCTGACAGCTGCCAAAAATGACCCCAACAAAAGGAAGCAATATTATACACTATAAGCGCATGCAAACCTCGAGCAGGAACTAAATACACAGCCAGACATAACTCAATTTCAAAAGCAGTCACAACGTACAAACTCATAGAAAACACAGATCCTTGTTACAAATATATACCGACAGGAGTACTCGGAAATAATCGTTATAAACTATACTGAGACATACATATCGACAAGAGAATCCCAGCCAGTAGACGTGATATCGTTTTTCAATCTCAAGGCAAACAGAACTACCTATTAATAGATATTACTTTTCCCAATGACAATAATCTTCAAAGCGCCTATGCTGAAAATATATCTTAATATACAGATCTCGCCATAGAAATAACAGATATGTCAGTCTCAGGTCTCACTTCAATCACATTCATACCACACATATGATAACTGGAACGGGACGAAAAGTAACACAAAACCTTCCAAAAGTCGGTTGCCCTTTTGCTGGCTTCAAACAAGAAAAAAGATCCACTTTGAACATAGAGTGGTTTATTGAAGAATTGAAGTTTATATCAAACTGCATACCTGTCGTCTTGCTCCCGGCTCTCACCGGGCTTGTTGGGGGTTCCAGCTAAATATGTATATTCTTCATAAAAAATATTGCTAGACATCGGAAACAAGCTCTTAATGTTAGATACTTGATATGAGGTTTGTGGTGAAAGAAATCAATTTATTTAAATATAATACTTGATGAATAAGGCACGTTAAACATCTTACATAACAGAATTCTGTACATATATTTTTGAATATTGTAATAAAGATGAGAAGTGGTTACGATGACAAAATAAGAATTAACGTTTTCCTTCCAGTACTTCCAGAAAAACAGTAGAATACAGGACGTAAACAAAAGACTTAAATCTCAAATATGGAGCTCCGTAGTGACGATAGTTTTAGTTGAGGGGAAGAATCTCTTGCCATGTGATCCAGAGACTGGGACTTCTGATCCATACGTTAAGTTTAGGTAAGTATTGTCATTTTTTCATCAATTTCGTAATATCTTAGAAAATTAGCATCAAACGTCTTCCAACCATTTGCAAAATTCGCAGTGGTTAAAAATAATGTTTCATTTGCACTTCATTATTTCAGTATATAGCACTAACATGTCTGGTGACTCATCTATTATATCACCCTCTTTCTATAGATATTTTTATATATATATATATATATATATATATAATTTATTTACGCTGCAGGCCTAGAAGGCCCATGGCTTGATAGGATCTTCTCCATTGCTTTCTGTCTTATGCCTTTTCTTTCGAATTATTGATCTTCATCAGCTTCACAGCTCATCTATCCATCTTGACTTTGGTGTACCTCGTTTCCTTCTTCCTCCCATGCCACATTCCGTCAGCTTCTTTGCTATTCTCTCATCATCTGAGCCTATTACTCTTGACTGTGCGTATACTGTCTGGTTGGTCAAATAGTTCCTGTAACTCATTATTTGTTCTTCTCACTGAATAAAATACCTACGCAAAATAACACTGGCTGCATACAACAGGCGGCTGGAAGCTATCTGAGTAATGGGACTGGGACTGTTACCATAGCAGAAGGAGAGGAGGAGGAGGAGGAATTTTAAATAATGTGCTGCCCAAGAGACAAATAGGATCATAAAGAATTTTGGAAGGATCGATCGACTGATCTTTCACAAGAATTACTTCGTCTCCTTTTCAAGATTTATATTTAATACAGAGAATAAATGGAAGAATTGTGTATTCCAATTATATCATTATTAATATTTTTGAGTAAGCAAGTAGCTCTTCTAAGGTGTTAACACGTAGATCGTTTACACCACCATGGGTGACCAGAAATATTATAATCAAAGTCATGGCAATGAAAATCTCTTTGAGAAAGGCTTACGAAATAATATAACCTCCTACCACCATATCAGTCAGGCTTTTGCAAAGTTTTTAAGTTGATGTTACTGATGACATCGAAAGAGTTGATGATGGCAACATACCAGCTCGTATGTTACTTATACTGAGATTTTGAGTCGATTAATTATCGGTTGATGTTTGCTATCTACAACTAAATGGGTTGTTCTGAGGATGCACATCTTTCTGACATGAAACATTTACCTTGTGGAGTATCAGAAGGTTCAATATTTTGGGATCCGTACTGTTCTGCGAATAATACAGGTGGTTTACCATACTGTAAAGTATATTTATATACAGACGATACTCAGATAAAGCGTCCTTTCCTACATAAACATGTACAATCAGCAATTAATTTTAATGAACTCAATAATCCAGCTGTTAAAGACGGCATCTTCAATTATCAATAAATCTAATGAAGTCAACTGATGTATTATTTAGACAAGCATAAAAAGGACATGAAGATGCCATTATTCAAGTTCAAAATATGAAAGATTTTATTTTGAAATTATAAATATATTGGCCTTTTTTACTGCTTCTAGGAGAACAGTTTTGTTTTTAATCAGGTCCTTTCAGACAATATGATAATTTTATTTATGTGATGTGCTAACCATTTTACTGACATATCAATTTATCTATAGGTTAGGTAATGAAAAATACAAAAGTAGGGTGATATGGAGATCACTGAACCCCAGATGGTTAGAACAACTTGACCTCCATCTTTACGATGATGGAGATCAACAGTTAGAAATCACCGTTTGGGACAAAGATAGGTCCAGAGACGACTTCATAGGAAGGTGGGTTATGATTTAATAAAGAAAATATATCCTGTTCAATCTATACGCAATTTGAGCGTTCACTTAGCCAGTAATCTCAATGTCTCAAGATATATTATCTGAACCGCAACATGTTTATACTGAGCTTTTATGAATATTTCTTCACTAGGTTCCAATAAAAATGAGTCTTTTATCTGACTAACAATTCAAGTTCTAATATGAACTATCTTGAAGTGGTGGCCTAGAGAACTGCTAGGCTTTGTACTTTGGTATAAGCTCGAGTACACTCATTTTGCTTATGTTCATTCACTTTTTTGGCCTGTCCTTAAAAGTTTAGAGGTCACAGCTCCAATTATAATATATATGATGTATAACTTTTTCTAGATGTTTTGTAATCGCATTTTTTAATACTTTTTTATAGAAATAGATGCCAGGAATGCAGGAGATCTCTCCTCTCTCTATATCTTAGAGAGATGTATTTGATCTCCACCTGCTATATTTTTTCTTCAATTTTTTTCTAATTATGATTCATGATTGTTAAGTTTAACGGCACGTATCTTAATTAGTCCTCCTAAATGAGATTTTAAGGAACTCAAAACGATTCATGAATGAAAAAAATGATCAATTGGTCAGAGTTTTAATTGGAATAATTGCATTCGAACTAATATAGAAGCAGTATTCTTTGCGCAGTTCTAGGTTTGCTTATAATTTCGTGATGAATAAATTTTTACTTTAATTGGAATTGCGAAGTCTGCAGACAAAAGTGGTGCTATATCATATAGCCCTGGGTGGTATTTTTAGGTCCAACAAAGAAAGTGGTCCCCACCGGGCCCAGGATTCAACAAAGAGACTGAAAATGACAGACTCTATCAAAATTTTCAGCGTCTCACATCGTTGCCGTTTTAGTGGTTTTCCAAATTTTCAGTAGGATTCGCTTTTTACTTTTCGGAGGACAGATTTTGATTCTACTACTAAGTCCAGGCATCCTTTGTAGCTCCGCAACTCTGTTACTAATCTTGGCTCTTTTAAAAAATGAACTAAATCTACGAAATGAGCACCGCTTACAGCTCTTACGGAGTTAAGGATATAGGATAATGGTGATGATACTGATTTTATTATTTTGGGTCCGTTTTTTTAAGTCTATAAAAAACATGACATGTTGTGGTTACTTTGACCTCGAATTTGTTTTAATATAGTAGTAACCTGCGTTAAGTCATGTTATTGGCCTGTTGCTCCTGGCTCTATTTTTTGGGAGAGGCAGGTTTGTCCCCTGACAAACCAAGCCGGAATCAGTTGTTTCCTACAGATCTGTCAGTTAAAAACTTGATCTTAATACCGTGGGTATCTAGATATATTCTTGATAGACGTTTGTGCACTCAATCCCAGAAACCGCAAATTTCTTGGCACTTCCTGAGTAAATACAATCTTTACATATTAATCGGGTAACATGACGCATCGAATCTGGTAAGCGGGCCTTCTATATTACATTGCAAATAGGTTCAATCTGCGCCAAGGCCGGAATATCTCCTTGGAGAGTTTTCGGTTGCTGATAAACTGCACCTTCAGAAGGATTTCACCCGACTATCGGCCACCGGCTACTGTATTGTTGGTATTGAAAAAACAAGGCTATCATCGATCATCAGCCACCATCATCCGTTTCTAACTAAGAAATGAAAGAATGCTGCGTGATGATGGCAAGCATCGCCTAATTAAGTGTGTATTGATTGCACCGTATCAGTGCACATGTATCTAAATTATCTCGACTGAAAACCATATATGTATATATATATATATATATATATATATATATATAGTTTTTTTCAGTAAAGAATTTGCTGATGCTTGACATGTCGTTATAGATTTTATTATAAAATGCACGGACTGCAAATAAATTATCCTGCTTGAATTCAGTAATCCTGTATTTATTAGCTGTGCAAATACAGGAAGTAAATCAAATGCATTGAATTAATGGTCAAAATTACTAATGCAACCATGATTCTCGATACATTTTCCCACAGATGTGTGATAAACTTAGCACAATTAGAACGAGAACGAACGCACAGCATTTGGCAAGAACTAGAAGATGGCGCTGGTTCCTTGCATCTTCTACTAACTATCAGTGGCACGACAGCCTCAGAAACCATATCGGATCTCACTACGTATGAGGAAAATCCTAGGGAGCGGCAGAACATTGCTGAAAGATACGTAAGTATGTGGCCAATAAACAATATGTTTTATCTCAACTAATATATCTGTGGCTTGGATGAACTGTTGCCTATATGCAAATTTTCGTAAGATGGGGTTTTGGGCTCAACTTCATAAATAGCTCTTTTTTCCCGATGGAATAAGTCGAAAGGTTTTTTCGTTGGGTAATAAATAGTATGTAAAAAGCCCTAAGTATGGACATTTCAGTGTATGTAAAAGCCTATGTATACCTTAGGTCTTTTCATCACGGTCTTATCTACACTAATTGAACATTTTACATGACGTAAATGGACCTATCTTGTAATATAGACCCGCTAAATGGGGCCTATATGGACTTGAGCCTTTATGCTTTTTTTTGCTTTATGCTTCACTTTGAGGCCTAACTAAAAGTTAGCACAAATGATATAAGAAATATGAGACCTATGTTATCTTCGGCCGTTTTTAGTTTGCAGTTAAAATTTAACATTCAAAACTGAAGAACAGTTTAAAGAATGGGATATAACCAAAAAGAAAAAAGGACAGTTAAGCACAGAACGTCCTAGTTTAGAAAAACTACAGGATTCATACCCACTTTCACTATCTAAAAAAAAACTTGAAGACATTAGAAGCTTGTTGTGTTACATACATCCGAACAGTCAACTATTTTATTTAAATTCAAAAGCTGACAGCAGCAGTGATGATGAAGATGTTTGTCCTACTGTGTTAGACTATGATGAGTAGTCTATTTTTCTAGACACAATCTCTCATACATCTGTGAATCTACTAATGGATTTTTTTTCGTTACAATACTGAATATTTTCTTTATTCTATATTAGTATACATAACCACAGCTTGCAAAAGATGTATTTTTCTTAATAAAAAGGTTTTTACTACAGAAATGCTTAAATTTATCATTCCTACGATTGTAATTGAACATAATGAGGAGAATTTTAATGGGGTAAAAAGGGCCTAACTAATGTTATACACGACAACTGGTCTTAAGTAACACTTTTCTGATCCTAAGTGTGTCAATTATTCTATTAGAGACAAGGCCTATATTAACTTGAGACCAATCTGCTAGGGCCTAACTAACAAAAATCTTCTAACGACATTCAATAAACCAAATAGTTTCATGTTTTACGGATATTTGAACCTTCATTACAACGTTTATCAAAATATCATGTCGCTAGGTTAACAAACGTCAATAAAAAACAACTTCGATTTTTTTTCACAAATCCTCGATTTTCTCAAAACTTGTTTTATGCAGATAGGCCCTTGTTCATCCAAGCCACAGATATTATCAAGCAGTTCATACGATGAAAACGACAACAGTATATACCCCATTCAGTCCCATTGGTTCATATTATGTTCGTCAGATGTAAAATTATGTGAGAGTTGTACAGGGGGGAAGGAAGCAGTTACGGCAATATTGCTATTATTCTTATATACGTAGAATATTAATGTATCGAGAGAGACAACGCATTCGTCCCCGAACTACAACTGCGTATTCCATTGTGTCCATTTTCAAAGTGGACAAAAATCTTATCTGATTTCAGTATGTGAGTGTAAATCTTCACATTTTTGCTCTCGAAATCGTAAGTCATGTAAATCGTAATCGTGTAAGGATCATATGTTTTTCTACATATTGATTAGGCTGCAACGGTGTACTACATTTTAGAATTGCTAGAAATCTGCTTCCAAGCGAGTGTCTTAATTTCAATTCAACTAATGTCTAAGTTTTACTATGTGTTTTATGTGATAGTAGTGGTTCTTTGTTTCCAAGATTGTATATATGAATGGTTGCGACAAATCTGTGAACCCGTTTTTCCATTTTAATTCGTAATATAGACTTTAATCGCCTCAAAAGGAAAATTTATTCACAGACACGTATTCATTTCTTGTTCTTACTCATAAATACCAGCTTGTAGGCTACCGTACGCGACATACTGGTGAAACCAATCTCATGAAACACGAAATTTGTTTCATCATCGCACAACCCATGTTTTTCAATCAGACCTGACATACTGGTGTTTGTGAAACAGAAGAACATGAGCTGTCTCATGAAACAGGACCTGCTGTGTTTCATGTGATTTGCAGGTTTATTATATATAATCACGTTTTCATCCGATGGCATTCTAAGAAAAACTGTGTCATCAGTAGGGCTGACGTGAAACAAATGTTTTATCAAACCTGTGTATCACGCGCTCAATGTTACTTAAGTAGAAATTTTTATTCATTAATAGGTATTTATTGAACAATACAGGATGCCATTCCTCTGGTTTTGAAGAACGCGTCCGTAGGTCATGGCCTATATAAATGAGTATTGAAAAATAAACTATCCCACATTCTGAAAATAAAAACATACATCCAGTGTCGCTACTCATCATATAGTGTAGGGTAGTGTTGATGGAAAGTGGAATATATCTGAAATATATGGATCGAACTGACGAAATGTTTAGACTCATATTCAATCAGGAAAATATAAACTTGAAATTAGATATGGAAGTAGGTGTAGGTAAAACTTTTGCATCATCAAGATTGAATTTTATAACGGTTAGACTAAAAAAATCCGGTTTAACTCGTTTCGTCTTATTTTACAGAGCAGCAGTAATTTGGAAATGAGATAAACGAATCACATATTTACGACTTTTTTATTCGTAAAACATGTAACGTTTACACAACGGGGTCATTCGCCCATTGACATATATGCAAAATAATGACCATATCATGACAGTACTGAAAATTTGATCCGTATAGTAGTTTCTGAGATACATGGGTTAGAATATAATAAGCGCACTCGTCACCGTAACGCCACTTATTCCCAACGTCTCTCCATGTTCGAATAAGTTAGTAGTATGTTAGCTTGATCTCACAAGTATTTGTTCAGACAGTAACACCGTTGCTATATGCGAACCTTGATTTGTAAATGTCAATTTGTCTAAATCTCCTGGACTATATTTGGTTATGGTCATAGACTTTTTTTTAAGCTCAAATCAAATAGTTCTTAGAAACCACTGATGTCTGAACTTTGTACAAAAATATAAAATTTATTATAAGTATTACACAGTAGGTACTAAACAAGGTGCAAATGCAAATTAATTTATTGAACTTCTATTTTTCTGGAAGAAAAGTTCAACCAGTTAACTATTTTGAATGAGAAACTCAGTAACGACGCTCTGTTTTTATCATTCCAATTTATCAAAGTTTGTCTCCATTCCGTATTAAAAAAACAAAATTAGGTACTTTGTATGGACTGTTCAACGAATACGGTTTCAAATATGCAGACATTTTGACGTGTTTTGCGTAAAACTGATAAAAGAACTGTTTATTGTGTTCTGGAAATTTAAACCGTTTAGTTCTATAGAAGCTGATTTGAGGTCTGCAAGGCAAAGTTATGCAGACAATGCAGTGGCATACACACATACTAACATAATTTACTCTTCAGCGTACAATGAGTTTCACCTACTGTAGGGATATATAAGGAAAAATGTAGCATAAAAGACTCCCTTTCTGTTCTTTTATGCTTCATTTTTCCTTCGAGGACTTCATTAAAAAGATACGGGGTGTTGAAATCGTCAAAACCGTCAACTGGAATGAACTAAAATTTGATATGTGGATTTACCTGAATATTGTCCATATTCAAAAGTCCTTACTTAAAAATAACGTGCACCAGTGGCGAAAATACAGGGGATTAGTGGCATTGTTTTTACAAATAAAAATAGTAGCCACTGTATTTTTTAGAAACGCACAATTTTTCGAATTCTAAAAATAAAAATAAAACAAATGAGATCATTCATTAAGTGCCGAGAACAAATTAGTTTCAAAATAAAATAGGAGACCTTGATAACAACTTTTCGACGTTTCTTGGGAGATAGTTTGTCAAAGTTATATGTTATATGGTTGTTATCGTTGAAACTAACATATTTTTTTGTAAAAGTCAGGTCAAAAGTTTATTCCATTTTTGAGTGTAGTGAAATGGAATTTAGCAATAATGAGCACATCGATATTATTTTTGTGTACGGGTTCTGGAATGGAAATTCTTTAGCGGTTTCTCGAGAGTATCAACGTAGATTTCCTAATAGACACCAACCTACCTCAAAGGTTTTTACGCGTTCATTTCTAAGACTTCGGCCTTATGGAATTGCTCAAGGCTTAGAGGAGAGAGGTCATGGTGTCCGGCATACTGTTCAAGAGGAACAGAAAGTGATTAATTTGGCGTTGGAGGATACGAGCTCTGAGTTATCGGTAACGGGTTACGAGTTCCAAGTTCTGAGTAGCGCGTCACGAGATACAAGATGCGAGTTCCCACTTATCTTTAACGATTTACGAGCTACGAGATGCAAGATACGAGTACCGAGTTATGGGTAGCGAGTTACAAGTTGCGATCTACGAGCTACGGGTTACGAGCTACGGGTTACGAATTACGAATTACGAGTTACGAGTTACGAGTTACAAGGTAAGAGATGCAAGATACGAGCTCCGAGTTATCGGTAACGGGTTACGAGTTCCAAGTTCTGAGTAGCGCGTCACGAGATACAAGATGCGAGTTCCCACTTATCTGTAACGATTTACGAGCTACGATATACAAGATACGAGTACCGGGTTATGGGTAGCGAGTTGCAAGTTGCGATCTACGAGTTACGACTTACGAGTTACAAGTACTAGGCGGATTGCAGTCGCGCGTTGAAAATTTTCAATCGGAAAGTCTACCATGCAAAATGTGCAATGTCTGCAATCCGGCGACAAAGTGCAACGGCAAAATTGTGTTACTGCAAATGCATAATTATAATGCAGATTTTACTGATTTGGTTTTGTGGTCAGATGAATCGCCTTTCACCAGGAGTGAACCTTTAATTCTCATTTGGTTATAGAAAATCCTCGTTCTGTAAGAATCCACTCGTTTCAACACAGATTTTCTAGAAATGTCTGGTGCGGCATTTTTAATGACCAACTGTTTATGCACGTATTGCCACAATGCTTAAATGCAAACTCATACTAAGCTTTTCTAGAGAATTAAATAGAAAATGTGTTATATGATGTTCCGTTAGCAACGAGAGTACGAATGTGGTATTAGCACGACGGTGCCCCACCGCATGTTCGTCGTGACTAACCGCATGGTTAAATAATCATTTTAGACAACGATGGATTGGCAGAAATGGACCCATACATTGGCCTGCAAGGTCTCCTGATTTGAACCCCCTTGATATCTTTGTGTGGGGCGCTTTTAAACAACTAGTGTATGCTGAACAAATTAATACTGTTGATCGGTGACAAGAAAGAATAAATAATTCGTTTAATCAAATTCAAGCCACAATAAATTTTGCGGAAATACGTTTATCTTTTTTAAAAAGATGGCACACTTGTATCCGCCAGGATGGTGGTCTTTTTGAACATGTATTAAAATAAAGCTTTGCTTATCTAATTTTTATTTTTTTATTTTTACGAAAAAACACAAGAGCAAATTTAAGGTAAACATTTATCTCCAAAAAATTATATAATAATATAGATTTTTCAATTTCACATAAGAACGCACAAATATTTAAAATATACTATTAGTTTTAACATTGAGTATCTACTAATTTAATAGTGATTATCATTAACATTCAGAATTAAATCATTTGTTGTGGAGTGACACTTTAAACTTCAAATATTTATATTATTTGTTGGTCTTCCTTTTATTGTAAAAAATGAGATTTAGATACCTAGGAATCACTGAATTAGTACAATTTTATTTCATCTACTGGCCACCTATGGATGTAAACCAAACTCCAAACTATAATTCCTCTGTCGCATTACAATGACAATGCTTTTCCAGGTATGGCATCGTACATTCCATAACATCAAGGACGTAGGTCACCTCACAGTAAAAGTGTACAAGGCGACAGGATTGGCTGCTGCTGATCTCGGAGGCAAAAGTGATCCATTTTGCGTTCTGGAACTTGGAAATGCCAGGCTGCAAACTCAAACTGAGTACAAGACTTTAACGCCCCAGTGGAACAAGATTTTCACATTCAACATTAAAGACATCAACAATGTATTGGAAATCACTGTCTATGATGAAGATAGGGATCATAAAGTAGAGTTTCTAGGTAATCATGAGTATATGTTGAGTATGACCGACTGACCAGATGCTAACTGCTAACAGAGTAGTGATAGATAGGAGGAATTAACCATGCTTTTATATTCTCGGGAATATCAAATAATAATATAATAGTCATATACAAGTTATACTTGGAAATATCCATCCCTGATTTGAAACAATATTTGTGTACATCTATCGCTTTGTTTCTTAACTGTAGAAAAAAGTTTCACATTATCAGAGGATTCTAGTGAAAGGGAGGCAGATACAATAACATTAGAATGTTGTATGTGTTAATTGATTATTACTATACATTACATTATCTTTTACTATCTAGTATAGATTTATAAAAATTATGATAATTTCTTGAATCCATGTTCTTTTATACGGTCGACAAATTTATGAAGCCCCACACGATTTAAAAAAAATCCTACCTTGACGATTACGTAATGTTTTAGCTAGGTACTCCAATTTAAACTTCTGAGCCTTCGTATGTCGATATTCCAGAAACATAACAGCGATTGAATTTTGCCTTTAATAACAGTTAATAAAGACGGCGAAGTCTGAAGTATTTCACTTTTCGCAGCAATAGACGAAGGAAGTGTTCTATTTGCGCAAAATTTCGTATTTGAGATATAATATATTCTCAATATTTTATGACACTTGCATTATTAGGAATTATCATCAAAATACTAAGAAATTAAAACGCTCAAACTTCTTTTTTTGACATTTTACTGGTATAAAAAAATGCGGTTTCAAAATTGTAAGGGGAGCTGAAGGTAGAAATTTCAAGTTTTTTGGCATGGGTAAAAGCTGTTCTGTAATATATGAGCTTTTTACTTTTGTAATCCTCTGTATTTTTTACACAGAAATGATTATTTACACGGTTGCTCCCAACATACAGAAACTATATATTTATTTTCAATAGCGGTAGACTCAAAATTTTACGATATATCCATTATGTTAAATTACAGTAGTATAACGAGTTTCTGCTATTTACCTCCATAGGTATTCGCAACAATACATTTTAATAGAGTCTATATATTGAATTACATTATAGGCTCAGTATTTAGTTAGAAATACTTAAATTTGACCTAAACTGACTACGTTATTACTTTTGCATTATAGTTTTTAAGGGTTAATTGATTTATTTAAAATCCTTTCCTGGTAGAGAATACTAGCTTTCTTATTTCAGGAAAAATTGCCATTCCATTACTTCGGATACGAAACAACGAGAAACGATGGTACGCCTTGAAAGATAAGAAATTACGGAGCAGAGCTAAAGGCAACGGTCCACAAATCCTTCTGGAGTTGAACATCGCTTGGAACCCAATTCGTGCGTGCATACGGACATTGAACCCTAAGGAAGAAAAGTACATGCAAACCGAGATGAAGTTCAAACGTCAGGTGTTCGTTAAGAACGTTCTAAGGTTGAAGGTGTTTGTGATATACTTCTATGAGTTCGGCAAGCTTTTTCAGTAAGGATCAATGTTCTCATTTTGCGTTGTATGGTCCCTGCTCAAGTTTCAGATATATATTAAAAAATATTGCTTATATCTTCAGATATATATTAAAAAATATTGCTAACATGTTTTGAACGCTCTTACTTCCCACGTATTAGCAATGAAGGTATTGTGATCTTGGAAATGGTGAATTTCAAGTGCTTTTTGGCTGCTTTACGATGTCGGCATCACAAAAATTCACTCATTTCTATCGGTTTATCTTTCCGTAGTTTGTACACCCCCACATCATATCAGTAACCGTTTCACCGATTTTAATAAATTGGAGAACCTCATAGTTGTTTATTTTGCTAAAATACTGTATTCGATAAACTTTGTTTGATTGTGCGCTCTTTTACCTCTCATGATGACCATAAGGGTTGAAATCGTATTTAATTGCTGTGAAAGTTCAGACAATTTGTCTCCTATATAACCCCAAACCTTGAATATCATAGTCATGCAATGTTGACAAGTCGAAAATCAGATAGCTCTCTTGAAACTAACGAATAATGAAAAAAAGTTAGTGTTAAATATGATCCTATTATAGTATTTTGATAAGTGGTCGATTCCTCTGAACTAAGTTTATTGGCTACGTCCAAAACGGTTTGGAAATTCGAAGATCATAGAAATAATGGCGACAAGTAGGTTAACGGTATAGCTTCCACGTAAAGGCATTCATTTGAGTTCAATCGGATTTTGAAAGTGTTAATTTTCTGGAATTAAATAAGAAAGAAAGAAGATTTGCATAATTCCCAATATTCTTAAAACATCAAGTGGATCAACCACTGTTACCACTTCTCGCGAAATTCAGAGTCAGCTAGCTTACTTGACGCCACTTTTTTAGAGGCTGAATACCACTGTAATTATTATTATTAAGCAAAACTGCTTAATTAGTGGTAGTAAATCAGATTTAGAGCAAATTAACCCCATTAGAAAAAGTTAGCTACACCATAATTGTTCCGCAACACTTATGAAAAAATTTTAATGGTTAGTATTTGTTTAAATCATTTGAATAGCCACCAAAATATATTATGTTAAGTCGCATATATCCTAAATTTTGCACACTCGATAGATATTGAAAATAAACCTAACATATCTGCTTTGCAGGAAAATGGTTAAAAAATCTAATCTAATAAATTTAAGGATTACGTGGATTAAAAGTTTATGTCTGATTGAACCTCGTTTACCAACAACAACAAAAATATGAATCCGCCTATAGCTCCAGGGCTAAAACGATGTTTAATGTTGAATTCTAAAGTTTCAGAAAGTGATTTACATAAATTATATAGTTACCTTCCAGAAATAGGAGGAGAATTTTTATATGCTTTATAATTAAAATATAAGAATAAAGACTGATATTTTAAATCACGTGCCCGAAGATCGTCAAATGACCATTAAATGTAGATTATCAGCTGTTTTATTTAAATAAAAGAAGAATTACTAATAATATATTTTTTTGGGGTAAATGTATGTAAGCTCCGACTGAGTGAGACAATATTACCGTATTTCTATATTTCTAAAATCTATAAAGAATTTTATTCCCTTTTAAATGTCGCATATTGCTCCAGGGTTTCTGTCTATATATTAAACTGTTGTATTTTTTCATTCAGAAACTGTTTCGAATGGGAGTCCAAAGCTCAGTCCTTCGCAGCTCTTGTTGTCTGGTTGATACTCTGCTATTACTTTGAGCCCTGGATGATACCAGTTTTCTTCTTACTCATTTTTATCAAGCAGTGGGTTGTAAGAGCTCTCGCAGGTAATTAATTTTAATGGTTATAATAGTAATATATAATATTATCTGGTAAATCATAATAATAACATTGCTATGCTCTACGAACTAGGAAATATTCTTGGTGGAAAACATGAAATGCGGAGTTTACTGGAACCACTTCTTCCGAGCTGCTGAAAGCTAATAAGCTCGATAATCGACATGGTCAACCTTTATCAACAGTGAAAGATAATGTTTAGCTGAGGTGAATATCGTCTCAAAGTAGGGGAAAAAATGGATCAAACATTGAGGAACTCCTCATTCCGCTTACCGGGCTTCGAACTGACGCAGCTTTGCGTAAAAATTAATACCGGCATGTCCAACATCTCCAAATAGCTTAGGTGGAAGAATGTAGAAACGAGTTGTCCTCTGAACAGTAGTTTTATGTGTCTAAGCCCAAACTATACAACTTTTTCTTTCCTTTGATTAATACATAGATCGTTTATAACTTTATATTATATGTTTCCTTACTTAGTGCTAGTCATTCAAATTTACTATATATATAAACTTAATTACTATCCTCTATGGAATATCTTGGTTTCATTGTAATTTCGGAAGCTCTACATTGTTTATCCCATCGTTTCTGTTGTACCAATAAATAGGCCATGTACTATTAAATTCAAGTTCGAACTCTACTTGTTCTATTCATTATGGTACTCTCCTAAACAGATAGTGCCTTTGCATATAGCAGACCATTTCTTACAATGATGTTATTATTTATGGTGAATATTCACACATTTTCCTCTATTTTTGCAGCCCAGTAATACGGTTTTCACAGACTACAATTCCAAATCATAATTGCGTAATACAACACAACGCTTCAATTTTTATATAAAAATCGTTCAATTTAATTCCAAATCCTACTTGTGTTCTTAAATAAATCTGTCGAAACTGTTTGGCATTCATTATTTGCTATTGCCATTTTTTCCTCAACAATAAAGTCCTTGATCTGATTTTCAACACGACTTTTTTACACGAAAACCACGCATCGGCAGACAAATAAGTTCAGAAACCGAATATAAATGAGGACTTTAAAAATCATATTTTACGGAAAGCTGTGTTGTAGCATACTTTTTCCAAAATATACCGTACGGACGCCACTGCTTGAGTTAAACAAGGTATTGGTGTTGATGCCTAACGTGCGAATTCCACATTTCGAAAAAAATCTTTAAGACGATTGCTTCTTGGAATCAAATTAATTTTTCATAAAAATCCAGGTGAAGCTCCAGTTCCCTGGGATGAACCTCAAGACTCTGATGCTGAGGATGATGACGATGATGACAAGGAAAAGGAAGAGAAAAAAAGTTTGAAAGAACGACTACAAGCTATACAAGAAGTAACTCAGGGCGTACAGAATGCAATTGGCAGAATAGCTTCATTATTAGAGAGTGTGAGAAAGTTAGTATTTTATCCATTCTAGTCATTTATCGCCCTTAAAGATGGATCAATGTTTTCTTTCAAAAAAATCTCTCTCATAGTATCTAAAAAATGTACATCAGGTAAGAAAATGTTCTTTCGATACTAAACGACCCTCTACTGAAGTAACCAAAAATAACTTGATATTTTCATCAATTGAAATATTTGTTTAATTACTTTGTTAAAGACAGTGGAAATGTCAAGGAATATTGTTTCCTTAATACATGTGGCTTTAATATTGGCAAGCTTTAGCTAAATCATAGATACAGACACATTATAACTTTCAGAGGTTCATTTATTTTCTGATGCCTGTTTTTTGTCAAATTTCTATTAAGTACACTAATAAGTTTTTGTGCATACTTTCTACGCTCTCCAGTAAGATACGGATAAATTGATCGTGGAAAACAGATTTAATACAAACAACTAAAATCGCGATGTCGGTGACATTATAGACACAATTAATAAGTTACTGTGCAGTGATTTGTTCAAAAATATTAAGAGGCATCAATTCGTTGAGAAATCTAAGTGGGCCGCACTTGCGTACCGTAATTGCTGATCTACGTACGGCCAATGAGCAAATTATTATGCCTATAAATAGTGAGAAAGTTAATAGCTCAGCATCATCTGTAAACACCTGGATTATAGTAAGAAACTAAAACTACAAAAGAAACATCAAAACAGTATAGCCTAAGGATGTGGACCGGCACAAGCAGCAAAAAAGAGGAGAAAAAGGCATGACAAGCTCCGAAAACAATTGTCGTAATGACGGTAACAGGTCTAACAAAAATATTGTACTGACCCATCATACTAGGCCACAGACAACGAACAATTAAGTTTTTGATAATTCTGTGGGCATATGTATAATCATATATACCATTTCTACATTTTCAGCATGTTCAACTTCACTATACCGTATCTCTCCTGGATAGCGATAATCCTCTTCCTACTGGCTTCCATGGTCCTTTACATGATGCCGGTGAGGTACTTACTGATGTTGTGGGGTACCAACAAGTTCCTGCGGAGGATACTGAGACCACATTCTGTGCCCAACAACGAATTCCTAGATCTGCTCTCTAGAATACCCGACGATGAAATGCTGGTAAGTAGAAAAGTATCAAGATGGTACAGATGCCAAGACATACACAACAGTTGTTTTTAGCTTCGTTGATTATATAAACAACAGGTATTTCAATATAAATTCGTAAAATTTTCCTGTGGTTGTATACCTCCTTCCTTTAACTGGGCAAGTAATGGAAATGCATATGTCGCAAGAAAAAAGATCTACTTCATTTAGAATCTGAATTTGAAATGTGCTGCAGAGGAATTAGAATTGCTAATAAATCTATTTCCTATTGATCGTCCATTAAGTCGCAAAAAAATAACTTTTTTTAAAAAAAATACTGATTCCCGAATCTTTCTTATTATCATATTAATAAATGTCATTCATATAAAATATTATAAATGTAATAGAATTGAGAGATATCATACATAGCTGTACTATGTTTAAAAGTTTTTCTTATGATATATATATATAGCCTACCTCCACAAATTTACCATCATGCCAAACAATAAAATGCTGACAAGAACTAATAACAATCGTTTAATAGTAATCAAACTACTAATCATGAGATATCATGATAAAAAATTATATCTTGTATTTCATAATCATTTATTTATGATAATGAGTAAATGTTGGGAAATAAAAATAATATTATTATCTTATCTAAGAAGGGTTTTGATTGCAGGAGCCACGGTATACTTTGATCAAATTCACTTAATGTCCAAAAATGAATCATTTAAACTGATTTCTTCGCTTTAAATAAGTATTTCCAAATACATATATTCAAGCCTATAAACATTTATCCCATCAGCTTGGGTTTTTGCAATTTACTGTTATTTGTTCTATGTTGAAAACTCCTCTTTCATTACAATTTATAATGATGTTTAATGACTCAATATCAGATGAATTTCAAAATTCAATCTACTTTATGTATTTTGTATTCTTTTTGACTAGTAACGTTTTTCTTTTAACGTATGTACATCATTGGCCTGAAACAGTACCAGGAATTATATATACCCACAGGAAAAAAATTCTAAAGTTATCCCAAACTTATGCGAAGATTGTTCGTTCCTTTTAAAAAGCCTGTAGGAAGATGGAAATGTATTACTCATTTCTTGTTTGGTTTTGGTGTGTAAGTTTGTCGATATGGTTCTTGGTATCATATTATACAAATATGCATCCTCAAATTTAACGTCTACTGGTGTCATGGGTGTGTTAACATTTTTTCCGTTAATATGTTATTCAGTGTTTTAGGTATCCCATCATAATTATGGTGACGTATGGTATCACAGATATTTGTTGGTATGTATAAATGTATCGTAAAGTAATAGATAATGATCTGGAGATGTGTTAAAATATATTGTGATGCGTTCAACATCATTGGTGAGGGCCATTCTGAGACAAAGTCTTCGAATTTTTGGATACGTGGTTGCGTTGTACGCGCAGTAATGTTTACAGAGATTTTTGTGAAAGATCATTTGACATTGGCAGACAAATGCTGCCTTTATTGGATTGCTAGAAATTGATCATAAGAAATAGGATATCATAACAAATAGAACGAAAACATAGAATAGAGATTTAGATTGACTTTATTTCAGGAAAGAATCAATGAATGTCAACTTTATCAACAAATTGCCTAGCTTTTATTTCGCAAACGTTCACTCTTGTACCACGAATGATATTCATGTAGAAACTCTACGTTTTATGTGATTTTCATCACTTTTAATGTTGGTTGATTGGTTGAAACTATTGATCAATTAAAAAAAGTCAAAAATCTGGCATATTATAGGTGTGTATCTGATTTTAGCCACCTTTTTTTCTAAATCCGATTCCCGCTTTGACTTTTTGTTTAGCCAAAATACACTATCTGAATCAAAAAGTCATCATAAATCAATATACAAAATGTTTTCAAGTTCAGGGATCTCCCAAACCGCCGTTACTTGTTGCGAACAAATTCAGCTATATCAATTTCATCATAGATATGATCTTCATAGAGGAATTCAGCATAAAAGTTAAAAATGACGATCTAATTCATGTAGTTTTTTCGGAGCTTACCAACAATTTTTATGTTCTAGGTCAAAATAGATTATCTAAGCAATCTTGAAATTTTAAAATGTACTGACTAGACTATTGCTCTGTAAGATCTTTGCGGGTAAAGCTCTGAAGGAAAAATACGAGTACAAGCAACCATAAGTATCTGATTTTTACAAAATTACGTATTGTGTCGGGCAAGAATTCAACGATATAAACAGATCGACATACTGTATCTAGTAGGATATAGCACTATATTTTGCGTGGAAATAAAGATACATATAGTGCAAATTATTATATGAACTAACCGATTCCGTACTTGCTATTACAAAAGGAACTTTAGGGAGCAATTTATATTACATAGAAGAATATAGTGATGTTTGCGTAGAAATGATTCCAAAATATATTGATCCCTTTTATGCCTAATTAAAAATTATAATAAGTTAATGATTAAAAACTGAAGCTACATATGGAATATAATATTTCCAAGGATATCATACCAGATTTTTGTTATTGATCGCCAACCGCTGAAGTTTCCTATATTTTTCATTTTTTATATTCAAACGAATATGTGGCCTATAAAACATTGGAATGTATGTGTTTTTAGCAAGTATTAAAAAATGTATGACATTCAGATTCGATAATTCATACTTTGTGCTTATCCCTAATAATTATTTAGTAACTAGTAGGTGTCTGGCATTCTCGGTCCAAAATTTCCTCTCCTTCTATGGTGTTACGCTTTCCATTATCACTGAATATATTCATACGCTCGCATAATATCCTAATGATGATTAATATGATTAAGATGGAAAATAAATTTTTATATGTTCTCAGACAATGGACTCTTCCAGAGTATATTGGACCTCTTAACTCATGAAAGGTACTGTAAGGTTAAAACAAAGTTCTTCTACAAGTATATTGCCAGCTATTGACAATAGTCATGATCAGTTTTCCGCAATATTAATCATCCATTACAAACGAAATAAAAAGTTTGGTCCAAGAGGGATTCTAATAATACATACTCATAATCATAGTACTCTATCCACTAGGTACGGTATATCTGTCTCAATATATTTCATCATTTTTCACGTATCTGCCTTAAACACAAAAGTCAAACCACACTAATTCTCAGCTGTCTGAGCGATATCACCCTGTATAATGACACCCGCAGACGTACATAAAACTGCTGGCCGCGGGTCTATCTACCCATCTGGGCCGCTTGACGGTGATTCGCTGGTACTTGCAGCTTGACTACAAGGACCTCCGACTTCTGATGAACTCTGACACTGCTGGGGAGCATGGTACACGGAGACACAGATCGGCAGGGCAAGCAGATGCTAAAAGGAAACAGAAAGCATCATAGTGGTCGCTGATGCGGCACCGCTGGAAGGTGCGCTTTGACAAGTAAACCCTCATGGCATGGTACGGGCCATCATCAAGAAACTTCAAACATTGTTCTACATTGTTACGATCTTCCAAAATACGCACAGATATTGATGCATTCAACGTTGAAATCATCATTTATTCCAATACTGACTTCAACGTTTGATACTAGCGTGCGATCAGGACGCGATACTTCATTATTCAACTATCCAAAGTAGCCAGCATTGGAACCAACAAGCAATAACTGTGAAACGTTGAACATAAATTTGAATTGATAAATTTAGTGTGGCTTTCTTCTGTATGATGTAATAGCATAAACTAAGAAATACATAAAATATATTTGTTTGATTTCAAACATCCAGCAGGATATGAAATTGGCTGAAATGGATTATAATGTGACTAATATATAACATAGATAGCTCAACAAAAGTCTATTTCTAATGGCACTTTTTTTAATCATAAGACAAGTGTTTCACATAAGTTAATAGATGTTGCAATTATCCACTAAATGTAATACATGTAGGCCACCGTTCTGGAACATTAATTTTTTTTAATATTCCTAACATCAATTAATGTTAATAACATTCGATTAGTGAAGTTGTGTTGAGTAATTACAAACACTATTGCAACAACGATTTACACTTGAAATGCGTAAAAAAATACTCTGTCTACTGTATACAGGCTATTTGGGAGCGATACTTTGGAAGATCGTTTATATGTTGAATCAAAATACAAAATCCTATTAAACAAAATGTTCGGAACTAGAAAATTACATTAAAACATTTCTATTCCAATCATATTACCAAAATGATTTCAATTTAACATGTAAGAAATAATTGTGACGTTAATATGTTTTCCATTTTTTACCTTTATATGACCCTAGATAACGAAAATTGTTAGAAAATAGTTTAGTTCAACCTGTACTTAGTTCATAAATTTGATTTGAATTTTCTAATAAACTTAATATTAAACGTGTTACAACTTTTCAAATATTTCAAGCACATGTTGTTAACTCCTCACTGAAAAATACTTGTATTTTGGACAAATTCGAATGGCTTGTGATTATACACAATATTTACTACAGCCAGGAATGTAAATTTAATGCTTCGAAGGTGTAGATGCATCAGTTTTGTAGAACGATGTCTCCAATGTATTATTTTTTATGCTGAGAAAAAGTTTCATTAATGCATTTAATTAATATATGTAACCGATGAACCTTCTAAACTACGTCAAACAATGAAAAAGTAGTCGAGCGAGCAGCTCCACAAATATGAGTGACGCTTATGCCAAGTCATTTCTCCAGTAATTTTGGCTCCTACAAATCCAAATCCTTCTTGGTAGATCTTGGTTATTGTTCACAAGTAGGTGCTCGTAGAGTGTACAATACTTCAACTTCTTCTTCCTTTTAGTATAGACGAATGAATCGCCTGTTTTTTTTGTGGTCATTCTGCCTATTACATCGCCAAGTTGTCACTCCATCGTTTTCGAGGGCATAGTTGGTCTGACCAGGAAGCATTTATACTATCCTCCTCTGTTATTGGACATTTTTGAATTTTCTCCTTCAATCTATTCTCATACAGTTGCTTAGTCAATTGTAGATTTGTGGCCTCTTGTATTGCTGAATGTGAATTTATATTGCTCTTTGTGGTTATAAAATGTGTTGATGATTCGTAGTTCGTTGAATGTACATAAATCGATCATAAGTTTTCCATTATGATTTGATCCGTTTTCATTGAACCTTTGCTTTATTCCAGGGATTATGTCATTTCCGATACGGGCGTTGAAATCTCCAAGAATTATTATTTGTTGGTCACTTGGTAATAATTGAACTATATTCTGGAGCTGGTCGTAGAAGGATTCCCTTTCTTGCTTTGGTTTATTATCTTCGGGTGCATAGCTTGACACTATATTTAGTTTTTGATCTTCTGCTTCCATTTTTACGACGAGGATTTGTGAAGATACGTAATTACAATCTCGTATGCTGCTTTGGTATTTCTTAGATACTGCTATTGCTACTCCTTCCTTTGCCTTTGTCTGTTTTCTACTCCGCTGAAAACTGAATCATTTAACTGGTCCAAATTCTTACGTCCCCAGGCAGTGACCTTCAGATCTTCAGAGAGGAAATCATTGTCAGTATTCTTTTATCCAATTATCTACAGAAATTGGTCTACTAATCTGGATACCTGAGCACAAAGTGCTTTTATCCGTGAAACTATGGATCCGATTGATTATGTTGGAAAAGAAATTATTCGTGTGAAACAGAAACAAGTTTGAGCTATGTACGATAAAAAGAAACACCCGTTCGATGGGGGACTGATATTCAACGACCAGAAAGGAAAGTCCACTAATAATCCCAAATCCTCTTAGGGAGAACTTATAGCAAAATTTTGTTGATTGCATGGGCTTACCACATTAATGTGTGACGTGAGCTAAAAGGTGTCTGATTCCAAGTTCTGAGTCGTCAATAAGGCGGTGATGTTTGAGATATTTCAGAAAATCCGGGTTGAGGCACTTCTCCATCACTTTGCTGATTACATATCACAGAACAATGGTCCTATAGCTCGCTTGAATTGGTATTTGATCATTTTCTCATCGTTTGAACAATGGCAAACTTCTAGCCTTCTAGGAATTGGGTGTAATAGGAGAAAATATGTTTTGCTCAGAGTTGGTTATTAAGAAGGGAAGAATATTGACCGACTTGCATAATTTAGGTATGAGTAGACCTCATCCATCTAGAAAATTAGAGCATAAAAGCTACAATGCCTTCTTAGTATCCTAGTATAATAAACATATATCATCAGTATTTGTAGGTGTTGTGGGTTTTAGTAAATCAATATGAAAATTGAAATATTATTAATTCGAGGAATGCTCGGACGTCATTCTTTCAATGCGCCATCCTTTTGATTAGCAAATAATTCCCTTTGTCAGATATCTAATAAATTTCAACTGGAGAAAACTTTAGAATGTTTCTAAGAATCATGAAGCCATTCATATTTGTATCAAAAAATATTCCTTATTAACTATTTATCTTACCTTATTAATAGAATAGTCCAAGTTTTGAAAAAATACTCGTATCAAAAAATACCACGATGAAGCAAATACCGGTAAGTCTACTTGAAATCGAAAAAAATGCTTAAGTTTGATTAAGCAAAGCACAATAACCTTAAATATTGAGAAGTGCCGTTTCATTCGTATACTTAAAAAAAATAAATTATACATATAAAATCGAAAAATCCCAGTGATTATTTTTGTTGAAACTTTCAAATTACATTCGTTTCCCAAATAATAGCTAGTAGTAATTTACACTAGAGAGAAATACACGGTACGGATTTGATGTACATGTCCATACAGAGCGAACATGTTTCGCAAAAGTGAGAGCCAATGATGTATCCGGTATTTGCTTAAGCTGTAAACTGTCACGCTACCCACAGTGTCTATTTCAATAAACGTAAGTGACAAAATAGTGAGGATTGTAATATAAGCCATTTTCGAATTTATTGTCAAATGCGGTGCGATAATGATAAAGTATAAAAATTTAGTGATCTATATTATTCGTTTTTGATATAATTGAAATAATTCTGGGTTATTTAGTTTTGTTTCATAATATACAGAGGAATTCCAAAAATTCCGGATTTTCAGTTTTCCATAAATATGTAAGTACATAGTCAGTTTTGTGAGAAGTTATATGCTTCCAAGTTTTCACTTTTAATAATAAGCAGGCGGAATGATAGTTGAACATCTGCCTGGTTCTAATATAAAAAACACTGTGAGTGAGATGGATGGATGATTCGTGATACAAAGGATATTTAATACTAACAAATTTGACTACTAGTTAGTACTGTAGCAAATTTGTCAAGTCTTTTGCATAATGCTTCATTAGAGCTATATAAATCTGGATTGCTGATTTAAAGTTAATTTGAAGGTTTCCGGGATACAAAGTACTTGAGCTATCCGAGTCTATATGTATAACAACTGCCATATAACCATATTATATACGTACAACAAATTGCCAGGAAAAACTTCGGTAAACAGATTCTTCAAAAGCCAACATACTGCTTTGGTGACAAAGTAATTACACAGTATATCTAATTCAACTGTATCATAGTGATTTCAACATAGTTTTTTATTGCCTGTATGATTCAGACATCTTAACAACAAAGTAATTATATTTCCCCCGAAGACCATTTTTCTTCAGAATTTCAAATTGCGTACGTTGTTCGGAACTTGATACACACTTAGTATTTCTGAAAGTTTTATGCATAGAACAATGATAGTTCTTATTCATTATGCCGACATTTATGACAGTATTTGCTCAATTGCTAAAGTTTCTTCTCCATGTAAAAGGTGCGTGGTTCAAATTCCATCATAAGCTAGATTTTTCTTTCCGATTTCTAATGCGTAAATGTCGAAAACTTTTTTTTACAATTTTTTATGCATGAAGGTAGCCCAGATAATGGAGTCCTTTTTGAAAAAATGGAGCTAACTGCTAACATTCATCTCGCATTCCTCATATTGCATGAAGATAAAAATTCAGTCTCACAATTTGCAAATCATATACTCAAAAATGAAATATTTAATGATCATAATACTTATAAAAAATGCTTTTTAAGCACAAAATCCGATACATCATTTCAAAGTGTATTTATTTATTTTTTGTATTGCTGTAGCGCCATTCAAACTTACGTAACAGATTTGGAAATCCTCTGTTATTTCTAAAATACGGTATCAAAACCAACATACAGCGCATCTGATTATTTTTTGGGAAACAAAAGCAGCACACATATCATGCAGGTAGCAAAAAAAGATGTTTCTATTTTTCTTCGCCAATCGTAATATTTAGGTGATCCAGTGTCATAAATTATAAATAAAATTAGTGATAATTGATATGCAGGAATATAACCTTAGCATTTTCTTAATTACATTATACCCGTTTTTGTGAAGTAAAATTTTGGTATGTCTGTGATATTTTGAACAATCCCTTAGTTACCATGATAAATAATGTTATAAATATTGCTGTGTGCTTCTGGATTACTGTTTATATAGCACTTAATAGTTATTATTGATATTTATCTTTAAATAGTGGTGATCCCAACATTTTGATAAAGTCTATTATTTACCTGTTTTAATTTTTTTTTCAATTTAATTCCCAATTATGCCGTACTCAACGAAAACGCTGTTAATAATTTTAAATATATATATATATATATATATATATATATATATATATATATATATTTAGATTATATATTTTTTTCATCTATTTCCTGTGGTCGAAGAGTTGCATTTTTGTTGATTATTAGTCTTTACCGATTCTATTTTAGCGGTATATGCCATTTAGTAAGATTTGATAACAATGATTGCCGTAAATGACTTAATGCAAGTGAAAATGCCGTATCTGCATACATCCAAAATCTGAAAAATCAATCGTACTTACAGATTAGCTGTCGAAACGTTGTGGCAATAAAAATATTTGGTCAAGCGCTTGCGCTGTAAAATCTATGCTGGTTGAAACAGTAGGATGGGTTATGCCTCCTTACATTACAATTTCACGTTAAACTCATAAATATGATAGAATAAAGTGCCACGGACTGTTTTTCGTAAAAAATGTAGTCAATGAGGTCAATTTGGTACTTCTAACCTATTCACGATTCTTTATAGCGGTATATTGTGTAATCATAAATATTCTGTATGTGCAAGGCCACCTTTATTATATGTTCTGGTACGGCAACACAATTCGTCGACAGGGCAAAAAAGGGAGTGCGACTGTGAGATGCCTCCTGCTGGTTTCTGGCGGCGACGTTGTTTAGATTTTTTGAGAGGACAGTTTCAGTGATATTCGCATCTTACAATTGGAATACCGTATTCAACTTAAACTTCTATGGAAACCCCTCGTAGGATCAATTTCTTCTGTTTACCTGAAAAGAAGAGTAAAAAATGTTTACATGTTTTTGTTGTTTGTCGTTGATATTTTGCGTAGTTTTGTGCGATAGGCCTTTAAACTAGTCAGCCTATTAGGAATGCATTATGTTTTCAATATAAACAGTGTTCTCCACAGTATATTTTCTCAAATTCCATCAAAATCGGTAAAGCGATCACTGAAATTCCGCGTGACAAAAACGGCACCCGAGATGATAGACAAGCACTCTCGAATTAATATAATAATAAAAATATTTTATAGCAAGTATACGGTGATCCATCCGCTACTTGAAAAGCATTAAATAATAGTGTTGATGAATTTCAAGTATATCAGGCCCCAAAATAATGTTCACTTGACACTAAAATGATCTGAACTCTTTAAAACATATAGATATGAAGTAGGGACATATTTCCATACTTTTGAGTCTTTCAAAAACTCGATAAGCATAAAATAATGAACCCTGAAGAAGTTCTAATAACTATTTATATTCTGATCATTACTTCGCCGCCAACACATCAATTTTAAAAAAACAATGTTCGGATAATGAACATTATACTTATAATCTTATGCCTCACTTTGCATAAATCTTTATAGGTATAATAACGGTAAAGATTTGAGTGCCATTGATTGCCCTAAAATATTTTTTTTCTGGCACTTCCTGCAAGCTTTGCTCAGGCAAAGTTTCCATGATAGCGTATATCGATGCGATAAATTGAGGATAGTCTCAATGCAAAAGTCAGTTAGGCCAGTAAAAAAGCATCCGTTTCCCTTACTAGTCAGCACCGATCATCAGCTCGACCGTCACATATGCACATAAGGGTACCCACAACCTCCTGCACCTGCACTCTAGGCAGGCGCCTCACCGTTGAGCCATGACGAACTGGTCAGACAGAACGGCAAATACGTGTGGAAATGTACCTTCCATAGCGTATTTGCCGTTCTGTCTGACTAGCTCGTCGTGGCCCTATGGTAATACGCTTGCCTAGAATGCTGGAGGTTGTGGGTTCGATCCCCACTGGCGACAAATCTTTCTTTCTAATTTTTCTGATTATTATTAGTTGTCCACTTACGGATTGTAGTATAATCCGATAAAACTCTATAATAGTATTTTCTGAAGGCGGCCATATTTCCGCACTCGGGTCAACTTAATCGAAACATGCCATTACTGCCGAAAATACTATCCACCTCTGGCACTAGATGTCTAATCGAAGATCGAGCTATACAGGCTAGAAGAAAAATTGCGCGGGGGATGTACCTTCTATAGCGTATTTGCTGTTTTGTCCGACCAGTGCGGTATGGCCCAACGGTAGGGCGCCTGTCTAGAATGCTGGAGGTTGTGGGTTCGATCCCCACTGGCGACAAATTTTTCTTTCTAATTTTTCTAATTATTATTAATTGTCCACCTATGGATTGCAGTGTAATCCGATTAAACTCTGCAATAATATTTTCTGAAGGAAGCAGATTTCCGATCAACTTGATGGAATCATGTAGTCATGTGTTCAGGATGTTGTGGGTTCAATCCCCATTGGACAAACATTTTTCCATCCGATTTGTCCAATTATTATTAGTTGTCCACTTACGGATTGCAGTGTAATCCGAAAAACCTCCACACTTTTTGATTTTGTGTTCCACAACCGTCATGTGAACAAACAAGTTATTATGTCAGATTTGAAACTATACAAACGTATCTCGTATAAATTATGCTATACCAGACAAGATGAGAAAACGCACAACTTGCTTATGGGAATTTGCAGTTCGCTGATCAATTTTGACTTAAGATTAAAACGAATGCCTTCAAACTGTGTGTATTTTTAAATCTTATTGTTGACCGGAATTTGCACTAAATACAAATATATATGCCTTTAAATATCTATATAAGGTGAGTTGTGCAATATGAATAGTTTAATCTCAAATATTATAAATTTTAATACCTACTTGAAATGCAGTAAATTAATTTACATATAGGAAAGTTGAATAGCCAGAAATGTAGTTCCAAATATGTTTCATAATTTTTCACTAAGGAGGTATTCCAAAATTAAATTTCCTGCACCAATCTTAATATTTTTCTGTAAGTTTTTCCAATGTACTTCTTGATTAAATAAAAATTGGTGCCTCTATTGCTAGCTTATGTATCGGAAACATCTTCGGAGTGTCATTTAATTTTTGTTCTATCACTTATAATTTTATATTACAATGTTCCTTATCTGACCTAATCTGCATTGCTAACTACTAGAGATGATTTGGATAAAAAATTCGTATCACTCATCTTTGTTGGTCTGTCCTGAACTCTTTTTGTCACCGCATAATCTCAAGAACAATAGCGGCTGCAATGGTTCAATGGTCACCAACCCGTCGATCGCGAGCTACCGGTAGCTCGTAAAGACAAATCTGATAGCTCGCAAAACATTTTTAAAAGGTTTACTTTCCCAAAATTCTAATACAACTATGCAATTATTTAAGTTGGTTTATGACTCATTGTCAATTGCCGATGTATCTAAACACTTAAAAAATAGATCACTGGCTTAGATAATACTCGAGGATCGATATGTTTTGGGATCGTGGTCGGTTATATTGCTGTATTTTTGTTTTTATGGACGTAGCGATTAGGATTTTCGATTATTACATACATTGGAGTAATCAAAAAAATATATATGGGTTAAATAAGTTCAAAGCCCCCATTTTACGTGTATGTATCTATATATTACAGGAGCTGACTAGTCTCCAAATATTCTTAAATTAATTGTTGAATCTATATCGCACTAAAATATTTCCCTTTCACGTAAAGAGACAAAAGAAATACTAGAGAGGTCCTCGTAAAGCTCTAAGTTACTCGATTATAACGAACAATAGTACTTTGGACTGCAGAAAGATTACGGTATCCCTACCAGCTATGAGAATTAATGCGTGGAAAACATTGAGTCGTTCTAAAAGACTTCTTTGTTTGTTATCGGGAAGCTTTTAATGCTTGGCAGGTAAAAGTGAATACTGTCTTTCTCGTTGGGAATTGATTTCGGCCACGCCAAGTCCCAGAATTTCGCTCACAATTATATTATATGCATAGATTGCACGAACTATGAGGCAGTCTTCTACTTCTCGTATTGATTGAATCAAACCACTTTCAAGGCAGCCAGTGAGAACTGTTAGGTCACTTATACAGTTTATCAAAAAAACTTGTGACGTTCACATTTTTTGACGAAAAGCCTTTGAAACAAAGCACAATATGGTAAAATTGCAGAATAATAAAGGTAAGACGTATTCTTGAAAAATTACCTTGACTCTCAATGACCTACTCTAGAAAAAGTTTTTTATGTTTTTATTTTCATTTAAAAATACATGAAAAACCACTCCGTCACTTGATGTCTATACTAGAATTACATAGACATCCTATATGAAGCCACTTTTAAGAGGAATAATCTTATTTCCTTGGGTGAATATAACGTGTTGCAACCAAATATTTGGAAAAATTATTATTTCACTGCATTATCATCGCTCCTTATTTTAATTTAGTAAACATTGCTATGTAACCGCTCCTTGTTATTATTGATATTCAATTTTCCTAAAGTCAATCATTTTTTTTAATTTATAAATATATAGGGTAGGCCTTGAATTCGTGAATATTTATATTTGAATTCCCGTAAAAACAAAATAAGTGTGGCATGGTAGAAGAGGTCTAGCTCGTTACTCGGAAATTTAGTCGCAATGGATCGATTTTCTGGACAACAACGTACTTTCCGTAAAACACTTCAAATAAACAATGGATCACTCATTACTGTCAAACGGCTATTTCGCGTAGAGTAAGATTTGCACAACGTGAGTCAGTATCCGAGTACTGCTTTAATAATGAGTAAAGAGGTTTGAAGAGACGGGGGTGACACTAAATGTGAAGCCTATGAAGTACGAACGTCTCGGAGTGAAGATAACGTATTTATGAATATCCCGTACATCCTAACAACGTATTTTGAAATTAGATAGTGCTGGAACTGAAGTCGAATCATTTAAATCTAAGCATGTCTGATACCGAAACAATGTTAGGTTGCTTTGCAATTTTGTTTTCAGATGGGGCCCATTTCCATCTTTATGAACTTGTTAATAAACAGAATTTCAAACACTAGAGCAGCGAAAATCCTCAAGCTTAGCATAAAAGATCACTTCATTCACCTAAACCTACCTATTGGACCATATTTTTTGAAGATTCTCTGTACCGTCACAGAGAATTCTACAGAATATGTGAAAATGTTGCAGCAGCTCCTGCACCACAGCAATTAAAATTTGGCTAGTACAATCAGGACACGTCCTTTCAGTGAGATGGAGCCACTCATACATCAAACGAGTTCATACCAGTAGTTAAAGAGATGTTTCCTGAAAAGCTGATTTCCAGGAAAGGCCACGTCTCATCACCAACCAGGAGTGCCGATTTGTCTCCACCAGATTTCTTTTCATGGGGGGATTTGAAGATTCGTGTGTACAATAAGAAGTTAAAAAAGTTGATTCATTAAAATCAAAAATTCTTTAAGAGATGTATGCCCTTTGGCGAAGAATTTTTTGTGAAAACCTTCGCACTCGTTTATAAGGATGTCAACGTCGAGGTGTGGTTATTTCGATATTATTTTTGTTCTATATTAGCTGTATTTTAGATAAATCACTTTCCAAGTCAAAGTTTTCTTTTTTAAATGTCTACGAATTCATGGCGTACCCTCTATTTCTAACACAATACGGTACACATTACAAGCACTGTTTTGAGCATTTTCGTATAGCAAATTTCAATTTAGTTATAAATTGTATGTTCATTGAGTATTTCTTGTATGGCTTTAAGATTGGATATATTCATATTTTGACCATTTTGACCCACTTTGGAATACAACATCCCTGTAGAAATAGTATTTATAAAAATACTGGAGATTATCTGACAGTTGCTTTGTATTGCACCGTCTTTTCACGAGTACTGCTCATTAAATTATTTCTTCTGGGCATCAATGAGTCTACGTGAGGTTAATCTTTGAAGATACAAAACTTAATGTTTCGGATTATCACCTGAACCTGAATTGAAAAATTTCTCCCAATGTCGGTAACATATTTTAGAAACAGACTGTTGTATTTTCCGTCTGAACTCTTTTTGACAAGATTTTCTTCATAAATGAATGAGATTTAAGCTTCAATAAATAAGTAACATCATTGAAGCTGTGTTCATTATATAATTATGAATATCCATCTTATTCAACTACATCTTGAGGAAGACCCTCATCTCCGAAATACAAGACATGCACTTGCATACTTCAAAGTGGATAATTTGCAACAAAAATACTGTTGTTGAATGTTATGGATAGGAAAAGATGACATTTTTGTTAGTATTATCCAATGAGTATAACACATTCATATTACAGCATGCCAGCACGCTGCAGCTGATGTGCAGGTTATGGACATAATGATATTAATTTATTATAGTGATGCCAGATTGAACCATATCTTAGAATTGTTTCTATCGTACCGTCCTATTAATTGGATTATATTTCATTTTACCGTTTTCAGAAGCACATCTGACACATCTTTATCATAATAGTTATATTAGTCTATAGTTATATTACTTCAATTTTTTCATAAAATAATATTGGATATGCTTGATTGTATTACATGTGATATCCATAAATACATATTTTGTGTTTTCCATTCAGTACAGCTGAGAGAATGTTTTTATTATGAGCTTTTAAATAAATACATGAAACAATATTTGGTATTATTAAGCATTCTAACAATATATCAGGCTTAATGGTTAATATGCTTCAGATGAATTTTCAGTGGCAGAAAGTAAGCAAGAAACTGCTGTTCATTTAATAAAGCGTATTCTTACATACAGGAAGCAATATAGTCCAATGATTAGCAGAGACATCAAATATCAGAATATTGGAAATATGCTACTATCAACAAAAAGATTTCAGTTAATTGGTTCCAAGCAAAAAACATTGTAGAGCGAGACCTATCCAAATTAAAGTTCATTTGTGTATTTAGCTAGATCATTTCAGTTCGATACCTCAGTAGACATAATACCTCAGTGCATGAGCCGTTTTTTCACATTATGGTTGAAGTAATTTGAACATGTATTAATTCCTCTAAAAATCGCCATAAAAACTTTTCTAACAATATCAGTTTAAAAATTAATATTTGATCCGATTTTTTTATCGTTTTCGTATCTAAAAGCATTAAGTACAGGTATTGAAAAAAATTAATCCTTCCGGAAAATGTACATTATTCCTCATATTTTAGAAACATGCTTCGACTGGAACAATAGTCCAAAACTGACCGAACTGGTCAAAAAATTTAATCAACGACTCCATTTTTCAAGAGTTTTACCGAAATTACATTTAGGTTTCTTATTAAAATAAAATGCAGGAAAAAACAAATTAGCCCCTTGTATTTATTTAGTAACTTTTCGCTTTTATGCATCACAGGCAGCAGTCCACCATATAAGCGCAAGCGTCTGCGGACCATATGGAGGCAATGCGGCAGCACCACGAACACATCGATCACTTCTGTTCTAGAGCATCTCAGACATCGCTTGCGGTGAAGACTATACGTCGTTTATATTTTATTTATCACTGAAAATATTGGCCTTGAGCTTGTACAGATTAAATAGAGTAAATATTTGTAAAACATTATTCTTGAAGGCATGTGTGTGAACAGTTGTTTATGTCTAATATGTACCATTTTACCAGTGCCGCAAAAATGTGAGATGTACTCTTCACCAACATATAGCTTGAGACGCTATTATCGTGTAGGTAACTCACAAATTTAGAAGTTACCTTAAGAAGTTTCCGATATATGAAAAATGAATGTTTGCCTACTTTGGATCTTGAAAGGCGAACATGTCCTGGGCTATATATTACCATTAACTTCGGATAACTGAAGTAATGTCTTCTCTAATATCAGAACCACTATAATATCTAGACAGAAAAGGTCTGAAAGACATTCTTATAACCAGTGTTTCATCTTGTTTAAAAAATTGGCTGTTTAGTTTGATACTTTATTTTATAAATAAAAAGATAAAGATATTACGCAATTCACTGTATTAAATGATAATGTCTAACATATAATATACTGAATGGTCCCATATCGCTATTACGATAAATTAAAAAAAATATCCATCCACAAAAAGAATTGCAAAGATGTACATGAGTAGGTATCTTACTCCATACATAGAATCCTCATTAGAAGCATGGCAACAAAAATACAATGTTTGTTGCCATGCTTCGACAGACCATGAGAGCGACAAACCGACAAATGTACAATACTTCAAACTCATTCACATTAAAAGTAAAAAATGGGAAGGTTGACAAGTAAGCCAATATAGTAATAATTTTGCAATATGAGTGGCGTTCATCGCCATACATTCATGAAATTCCATACACATTCAAAGAGATGCCAATACAATCAATAACCCTGAATACACGGAATATTAGATATTTGCGTGTATTTCTGTCTTGACGCGTAAAAGTAAAAACTGGAATACTGGAGTGAAACAGAGCGCGAGCAAAGTGAAATATATATTTTCATTATTAATCAGAGCAACAAAAGTTTTAATCAATTAGTTGTAAAACTTTCTCGCGTGGGCACCGAGCATCGACATATAATCACTATGAAATTTATTTCTAGATCTATTATATTTTGTTAACTAATGTCCACGGACAGATGGTTCATTTCACTTTTAACGAAAATATATCTTGGTAGCATATGAGAGCGAGAGGTATCTTCCAGAAAATTAAAATGGCAAACGATTCATATGGCTGAATCTGGCCAATAAGTGAAATAATCTCATTGAAGTAAAACCTTTGTTAGTAATTATCATCAGAATAGATCAAAAGATAGATAGCCTCTTTGTAACGCAGAAAAACTATCAATCTTCATTGACCTTAAAACGCTGTAGATTGTAATCATCGGAGAACAAAGTCCCCGGTAACTCATTTCAAAACGTCGAGCTTCTTCAAAAGAACGACTTTTGGAGGCTCGTTAGAGGCATTGGAAGCCTTTTAATAGAATATTTTAGCTACGTCAAAAGATAATCGGAAAATTGGAAGACCTACAAAAACGAGATTTGAGGATGTTTTCATTTTCAGATGGATAGCAACAACACCTAGATTGAGCGGTGATATAAACACCAACAGACAGACTGACTGATGGATACAAATAATATTGTTTTTAGTGGTTATGGTTCCATAAATCGTAGGTATCCGAAATATAATATTCTGCCGATATCAATATTTATGGATGGAAAGTAAAAATATACTCGGAAATGCACTCTCGATATTGGATGTATATCGTCATAAGACAGTCACGTGAACCCAGATGTTGCCATTTGTGTGGAGCTATGATTTTTAGGATATATTATTTGGAGAATTGAAATATATTTTATAAAACGTCTGCTGTTTCATGATCGAACGACATGTAAAACACGCATGTATCGTAATGAATGTGTGTGAGTATGTATATATATATATATATATATGCGATTGTTTGTTTAAATAATATGTTTGTTTTAAAAAAATATTGTCTTCAATTTTCTCGTCCCCTCAAGACAAGGAAAATCCAATTAGTACTCTCGTTGCCATGATTGAGATCCAGATCAAAATTGATGTTATTCGAAGTGGGTATTAATTTAACGGGTAGAGACTAATTGGAATACAACGATATGAAAGTGACCGATATTATCTTGACAAGATCATAGTAAAAAAACTCGTTAGTTACTTAGAATGTATTGTCTGAAGTTTCTCTCACTGGAATTTGTACAAGAAATATCATTGATTTACTCAGCCATGCATCATGTTCAGTTGAGCTTTGCTTTTGTTTAACTGATTTTAGTTTTTTAAGCATTCAACAGGATAACCAATTAACTTACACCCCGTTAAGTTATTGGTTGTCGATCAGCGGTCAAGGTGTATAAACTCTTGTGACTATTTGTTTATGAATTTGTTTATAGTTTCAGTAACTGTGTGAGCAGCATTGCCTCTAAGAGCATAATATCATAGTAGAAAAATATGGAATATAAACAAAATATGTGTTTTTTCAAGATACTAGTGCCATACTTTTAAAACAAAACAGAAGCCACATTTGGTTGAATATTATGATGTTGTATTTCTGACTATTTTTGTCTCCTCAAATTACACCCACATCCGAATATATGTAGTTCAGTGGTGGCGGAGTTATCGTCAAGAAAGGAAAAATAAAAGAAATGCTTGATAATATAATATAATATAGTTTTACTAATTGTATGGTAGCCTAAACCGTGGTTAACTATTTGTTTAATGGGGGCTGATTTGTTCCACTTCTGTACTAGCAACTACTGCAACAGTTCACTGCAATTTAACTAGATAGTGATCATAAGTAATTATCAAGCTAACATTTAGCCTCAATGAACGGCGTGAAGTACGTTTACTATGTATTTCACTATCAGGTTCTTGAACTTATGGAGCATTTCTACAATTGGAAAATTTTGGAAATTATTAAGGAATTGAAGTTTTTCAGTGCAATCCCTTCAAATTTTATTACAACTATCGAACCTATTTCCTCTGTCTATACCATAAGGCTCTTAGTGTAAGCCATGTTTGTGAATAAGGAGATACATAACTGTAAGAGCATTAGACATGTATTCTAAACATTCATTCGCATGGACCACATTTGATTCTCAAGTTAAAACGACTAAATTGGAAATGCTCAAAAATTAGCTCCTTGTTTTACACCTTGATTAACACTCATGACAAATATTATCTGAATCCCTTACGGTATAAATGACAGGTATTAGGATAATAAGTTATTTTATTATTTTGAGCGTAGGTAGCGTATTCTTGATTCTTCAACCTATAATTCATTTATGTTCCTCCAACATTTCCTTTTTGTTCCTTTATTGTAGTATTGTAGTAGAGTTTTTTTTGAATAAATACAATTTCTTTTGTAGTTTTATCATAAACATTTAGAAACACAACAGGTAGTTGTAGCTTGTCTCCACTGCGTGGCGTCCCAACAGTATGTGTTGCCATGGATCTTCTAGTAGAAGTCATAAATGTCCACTAGTTATTTGCTTCTAGTATTATTCATATCTGCGCACACAGGTAATGTGGGTTTATACATGTATAAGCCCACAGTATGTATATACACTTCCTTTTTTCATAAACACTCGTCTTCGTTCACTTCAAAAAAACTACATTTTGCTTCAAACCTTTGTAAAGTACATATTCCTTTCTAGGTTGTCAATTGAATTGATTAAGGCATCGTCTTTTAGATGCTTTTTAGAAACATAACTCTGTAAGACCAAAAAACTACAGCAGTCACCGATCCACAATTATCATCACAACTTTTCTACGGGAAATCTAAATATCGAAATAACATAACCAACAAACTCAGAACAGTGTGATGACTTTTAAATATACCGATTATATATTTTGTCTTCCTTCCGTATACTTGGATATAAAAGCATACAACTGTGGCATCCTGATTATTGAATAAGAAGTATTAAATCCTGAATAACCGCCATGATTATCCTCAAGTACTATGTAGATAAAACAAATTCCAAACGTAGCCCACTTTAGAAAGTACTTATAAATCGCATGAAAGAATCAATAAATCAAAATGTCTTTCGGTTATTAAGTAGCTACTACAATCAATGATGAAACGGCCATTACACAATGAACCAAACCGAAAATATTCCAGTAACAAACACTAACAAATAATTTATAGTTCTGTGATGGTAATGGCAATTTCATCCAGAACTACATGCTAACAATTTTGAGTTATACATCCATATACATGTGTGTCATTAATTGATTGGGGATCAAGTTTATCAAAGAAAGATACGTTCACCAGCAAATTTCCGATTTATACGCAACTAAAGGTTGTTAATGATAAATTAAAGCACAAATAAACTGAACAAAAGCTTGTGTAGGAACGACACAAAATTTGAGATATACTATTAAATTCCTTTTTTCTTTCTATCAGTAAGCGCTTTGCTGTAAGCCAAGTTTGTAATTAAGTATAATTTTTACCATTGGAGTGCTTCTCCTTGGCAGTGATTTCAAACATTTTGGGGTGACTTCAATTTGGGAAGAATTATTTATGATTCAGCTATGCCTCACTATTTTAAACTCTTATTTTATACTTATTACAAAACCAACCCACTAAATTCCTTAACAGAGAATGTAGAATCGATAATGAAACTTTGATTTTTAGTTGAGTACTTATAAAGGCGTGTTATTAGTGACTAAAAGTAGTCATTCCACTACTAAACCTACTTACCTATCATCAGATCAGCTTGGTGGTATCAAATTGCATGGGCATCCATATTCCATTGAGTTGTACAAATTTCAAATCCATACAACAGAACATTAAAAGTAGGTTGAAACCGACTTCACAGATTTTTGTTGTATAGTTAGTTAATCGGTTGAGGAAGTGCGCCTTATAATTTTGCACTCTTATTTTATGCTTGATTACAACCATTGCTTATACTGAATACTCCATGAGGTAGACAGAGAAAATAGGTTCATTAACGAATTTTTGATTTTCAGCTTAGTACCTACTTATAAAGCGCCTTATTAGTTATAAGTTATTTATTTCGTTTGTTACATATAATTGAAACTAATAAGTACCTATTGATGAATAGGCTTTATATCAATACTTCATATTTTTTATTAACTCATTCCGGAGGAGACGCTAGGAAACAATATCTTAGGATATTTGATGAATGATTCTTTTACGGGTCTGATATCGTTGTTGAAGTAGGAAATTGAGAACCTTAGTTCACACTTTCTAATCCTAATTCAAAAGTTGTATTGAATATATCAAATTGCAAATAGTGAATAATAAAATATACAATTAAATCAAAACGTTTGAAGGACAATTTCATTTCATTTCATTCCAATAATACAATAGTATCTCTCGCCATAAATCATTTTAGAAGTCATACTTTCACACTGTTACATTATAAACATTACTTTGGCGTTTGCTCTAAATGAAATAAGTTACCATAGCATAGTAAATATAATTAATCCATTGTCTATGTTATAACTGAAAAGCATATCTTTCTGAAAACTTTCTCAGTATGTAAGCTAACTGACATACAAGTACTTAAATCTCTCATTCCGCAGGTATCCACACGTAATTTGTCACGACAATTTCGCTATTGTGGAATTTTACCATATTTTCGAGGAAAGTAAACGGACACATGTAATTTTGTTTGTATATAGGCTACTCATGTTCTGTAAAAATCATGATCTTCGTGTTTAATTGTGTGTGCGGGGTGAATACACATTGATTATGAATACGAATCTCTCTTCAGTACTACCTACGTATTTATCTGAAGTGATTTTGAAATTTCATTTAGCTGCTCATTTTATGTTTCTACTTCTCAGTCATAAGCGGAGGTGATTTTGTTTTGTTTTGGAATATATTTATGTATTATAACATAAATAAAAATACCAATAGGTATACTAATCCAGAAAGATATGGAAATTCATAATAATTAAGATCATATTTTTGGAGGAAACCCTTACTATTTATTTGCTGCTTATGCAGCCCTTTTCGAAGGACAAAACATAGAGGCTACCAAACATATATAGTTTTATCATTTTCCACTTAATGTGCGATGAATAAAACATCAATACTTGCAAGTAAGGACCAGGCAGCAAAAATTAACGTAATCAACTTCTATGTCTATAGGACTCGTATCTATGAAACGTCAAAAAAAATAAGTGCAATGAACCAATAGTACATAGAGGATAGCGAAAAGCTATATAGCATATAACTTCCTGATTTCCATCTGTTGGTGGAGGAAAGATGTGAGCTCTATAGAAAAGATCGTTAGAGGGAAAATAGAAAATGACGAAATGAAAAACTTATTTATCAAATGGCACTCTACCAGAAAATTGATTCCAGATGCAAAAATATGAATTGAGCACAATACATAGCTTTGAAAGTGTTATATAGAGTATCCAAACTGCGCATATTGTTCGGACAAGAAGCGTATTTCTTGTCATCTACTTGATAGTAGTAGTTGAATAGACAGTAAACTGGAATAACGCTGGGTAAAATGATTACCGCTGACATTTCCGCGAAGTATATAGGTGAAGGGCAAATGAGTTCATATTCTATTAACTTTGAGGCAGATAATGTACAGCTAACTTATCGATGTAAGAAACAGACCAATAATTTTTTTGAAAAACTAAAAATTCCACGAGCCTCGGTATTTTCAAAACGTACTTCAGGAGGTCAAAAATCTCCTATAATCCAATCAGACGATTCATTTTTAAGCAGGTGTGGTATGGGAAATTCAAAGATCAGAGATGTCATATTTGAATTTTCCGTAGCACAAAATATTCTATTCAAATCGATATTGGATACCATGGTCGTGAACGAGTTTTACAGTAACCGCCTCTGTCTCCCCGATACAAAGTGAATATTACCGAGCACTGATACTTTTTCTCGATATTTTTATAATCTCCGCCGACATCGATTTACGAAAACTATGGAGGATATTATTTTGAATTTTATTTCAATCCAGATGATATTTTTCCAGTTATAGACGCGCCAAGGGTTTGACGACAGACAGGAGAGGATATTCAGACTAACGCAAACGAATGAAATGAGCATGGACTTGAACATGAACTAAAACTACAGGTATGATGATGAGTAAAAGGAAATTACAGAATCGATTAAGTAGAATGGAACACCGAAATGCCAAACTAATAAATGGTGATTACCAACCCATCATTATCAAAATATGAGATAGTGTAAGGTATGCTTGTAATGAATTAGTATAGATCTTGAATTAGTTAAAGTCCGACTCTGCGTTATATACCTATATCTAATATCTGAAAACAGTTGCTCGTTTAGTAAATTACGCTGCAGTTTTATGTTTTCCTATTTTGTGGTTATCTACTAAAAATTGTGAACTTCTCAAGCATTACGTCCGTTTCTGATTCATAACGATCATAATAACTGGTATTCGGTTGCATTTGTTTTGTAAATGATTTTATAATGAATTAATTTTTTTCCTTTCAAATCGTTACACATTAGGGTAATTTTTTCTGGAATACATTATCGTAATTGTTAAAGAACAACAAGAAACGTGTTATAGCGTACATATGTTAACTATAAGTAAAATCCTGAAAACAGAGGAATCAATTCCACAAATTCTGTATACGATAATATTTTCTTGCCTACAGTAAAAGTAGTTTGTAGACTATTTATATAAGTCACAATATAAACTGTTGCTTCCAAAATTCCGAAAAAACAATCTGTTTTGAATTGGGGATCTATGAAAGAACGACTGAATAGACTTATATTATAGACTTGATATACGTCCTGGCATAAATTGGACATTCTAGTTACCCTATCAGATTAGTAATTTATTAGTTCTGTATAGTATATTAACAAATTCTGAATATATATTATAGGTGCTCATATGACAACTGCATTTATACTACAGTTGATGCATGCTACAAAAACTATCTGCAATCACCATTGAAATGCCGTTTTGATAATTTATAATGACTTAATAATATGAACGTATGGCGTTTGAGTTTTAGTAATGTCGAATAAATCTGCAGGGGATCACGTCACAGTAACTAATAGGACAGAGTGATGCCGCAAACTAATATTCATCTATACACTACACTATGCTCCTGTATTTTAATCATACAGCGTAGCCTACAACAGTTTAAATAGCAAAATATCAAGGAATGCAACAAAAAATAAATTCAAATGCATGCTAAGTAGAAATTATAGAGTACTAGTGCAATATGGTAACTAAAACATTAGTTACAGTTGCTAATTCCACGCCAACATATTTAATTACACATTGGAATAAAGTGTTAGATTTACTATAATACTTAGTAGATGTTTCGTTGTGTATTTGATAAGAAACTATATTTAATAATCACTGTTTATTACTCAGTTCTGTGTTTCTAAAACATTGAGCGAATTGGTAAATGTAAAGTCTTTTTGTATAATGCGCGTAAAAACCACATTTAATATCTACACCACAAACGAGGTCGAATTTCTGCTTTCAGTGGGTTGTTCATTCATTTCAAGATATGTCATAGCTATCAAATGTACTGAATTATGGCAGCTTTTGCTTTTGAATCTAAAATTATGTTCTGAGTAATATGTAACCTGGGGAGACAAGAATAGAAGGAAAAAAACAAACAGATGCCCCCAACAGGAACCAACCAACACATTTGTGGCTTCGTTCAACACCTTATGTCCGTAACCGGAAGTTATGAGTATAATATATGTGCTTATTTCTTTAAGTACATCTGCACATTCATTTGGACGTCATGAACTTAAGTAGCAGAAATTCGTGAAGTGAATTCAATCTTAAACACATCGCTGTAAGCCAACTGAGAATGAAAGGTTCCACCTGTCAACAATTGTGGTTCATACAGATATATGTATAAGCGATATTCGAAATGTTTTCGCACATTTCGTAACATTTCTGGATTCACTGCATCTACAATTCTTCTGCGTAGATGATCTATGAAATTGAATTATACATTATACATTCTACTGACCACTAACTAAAATCGTATACGATTGACTAAGATCGTTACTACGTTTCGGCTGTCTCGACAGCATTTATCGAATCATCGACATTTTTGACTGCTGCCAGCTTTGTTTCCAGAAAATACACCTTAGTATGAGTACATTTGCATAGTTGATGGATCCAAAACAAGGGACATCACCTACTTCAGTCATTGATATGTGCTTTTAATTGGTGGCCAGTCGAAAATTTAATGAATCAGAAAGATAAGCACAGGATAAGTTTCAGAAGTTATAGTCATTGTAGAGGAAATTATTATGTCCAAACAATAACTTATTAATGATGTCTGTACGCGTGCATGGACCATCTTCATTCATTTCAAGTATATGCTGCATTTTATAAAGACACAATCTTGCTTTTGTCAGATTTCTATGTATGCTGCTCTTAGAAACTCCAGTAGCAGTCTGAAGTTGTCTCAAAGATTAAATTCCGACCATGTCAACCCCTTCATTTCTTGAAGGCTTTGCTAGTTCATGTCTTCTATTCTATACTAATCCTGACTCTATGAACTTAAGCATCAGTTGTATCACGTATTGTTGTCATAGATTTTCCCAGGAAGAATGTCATTAAAACTTCGGGTAGTAGCTCTAGTAGTTTCTCAAGACCAGCAATAATCTTTATGAACACAAAAGACAAAATTAGCTTGACCGTCTCGACAAAACTATCAACCATGAACTCGCTCTACTACTCGGACTACAGTTTGTCAGCAAGATGGATATCTTCCACACCTTTTGTTGTTGCTAATGATGATGACATTTTGGGTAATGATAGAATAATCTTGATTTACACTTATTTTTCATTGTGAATCAGTTCGTTGCTTACAATTCTCTAAAAATGACGCATTACAAATACAGTATTCTTATTGAAGGTTCTGGAAAGTAAGGAGTGCTGGGGTGATGCAAGTGATCGAAGTACACATCGACGGTGGTTTTCTGTTTTTTGCCGGAAACAAAGTGAATGACAAGTGTTAGCTGCGACACACAGCCTATAATTTGCTGCTCCATGACATGGTCAACAGACAAATGCAAACAAAATCTAATGTTTGAATAAACTGCCATTTTTCTGTTCAAGAGCTATAGAAGGATTGTACTCTAAAAATGATGCAGTGATTGATCGCGTGCTTTCACAGCAACTTGAACAACAAAAACTTATCTGAGTTGTTCACAAACAAAAGTCAATACAAGGTATTTTTTCATTCCCACACTAAATGTCGAGTTCTATAACTGTTCTGCATGCAAAATACTGTTAAAAGTCGTTATCCTTGGTGGATTAGCAGGCGGTTTCGTAATAGAACTGACAGCAATTTAAATAATATGCGCTTATGTATGAATTTTAACTACACTGAGGTAGAGTCACTGTTATCCAGTCTGAGCGTAAAGGAAATTGAGACATCTGTATCGAATCCTTAATCTTACTGTATAATACGTCAAGATGGTGGCATTCACAATTCGATGACGAAATATCTTTTTTTTTGACTTATTAATTATTGATCTATGTATTTACTAGAAGAGTTACTTCTGCTGTACAACGTTCAGATCAGACTATCGCTGTAATACTGCTCGCAAGTGTCGGGTTGCGCTCCCTGAAGCTTCCAGACAACATCTAGAAAAGATCAATACATCAAGTGCATGTATCGGACATCACAAAGTATGTCTTTAGTGACTGATCTGTACAAAAATTACTAGAGGGATAAACGAGCGCATCCTCACTAAGTCAGACTTCCAACACCTCGAACAAGCTTTTTTCTAAAATACATTGTTTATGGAACCTCCTCCTTGTGGAATAGGCTGCTGAACAGTTTGCTAACTGATGGCCTCACATGAGGTTATTTATAAAAACATTTTAAGATAAAACTTCCGATAGGCGTAATAGCCAATGGCCTTTTCTTATTTCTTCAAATGGTATATTTTCCTGAATTTTCACATACTAACTGATACACTGCTCTTTTCATAATCATAACAACTTGCTAACATCTAGATAAACCGTGTATATTTTTTGCATATTTATATGAATGTTATTCATCATTTTTCTCTGTCAAGCTTTGTATACGTCCTCTCAAAAATTTGTTTTTTGTTTCTTCTCCCTTTAAGCCGGTGCCAGAATGTGTAACGCTCCAAAGTACTGAAAAATTGTTTAAACTCTGATGTTAATCCGTTACTCCAATAAAAAATGGTAGCGTATTCTGAAAAACAAGAGCGTTTAAATAGGTATACAAAATTCCCTAAAATTGAAAAAGGTACGATTCAAGAATTTAAACATTACAATAATAATTCCAACGTTCCTCACATCCTTCGAATCCACTCAAAAATACTGACAGACCCGAAGATGGCAAGTGACCAACGTTGGACGCATATAATTCGTGAAGGATGGGGTGACGAATTGCCCACATGTTGTGACAAACCCACATACATCCAATGTTGGAAAGCATTTGATACATCGTGTGACGCCAGCTCAAGGGAAATGTGTGATCACACAGTAGTAAATTCATTATGTTTCATCGTTATAGATTTTCCGTTACTGTCTCTTGTCGTTTATGTGTGGTTTCTAAATTGCTTGAATATTTTGTCGCTACAGATTATTGTTTTTTTTCCTATCGTGAGGAGATGATATAAATCTGCATTTAAAAAAACTTGAGTCACAACAAACCGTGCATTTGGAAAATATTAATTAATTTGAAAAGAAATGCTTCAAATCTATAGCCTATAAGACCGGCTTTCAAAATTAAAGTCAATACTGTATTATAATTTTCCCGATAATAATCCAAATAGTAGCAGTTCCATTGGGATATCCTGTATATATATTTGTGAATGATTAACATACCGACGCAGTCAAAAAGCAGGTTATTATTGAAATCCTTGTCGACCTTGTGGTCTCACACACCCAAAGTAACCGTTGCAGGCTGCAGTGAAAGTAAATCATATCGGAAACGATTTCGCTCGAACTGGATCCAATCTCGATGCCGATGGTTCGCGCACCGTGGCTTTTCTTGAAACTTGAACGTTAATGACATTTTGTTGAAGTTCAGTTGAGATATGAATTTACTTATACAGCGTGAATATTTTGTTTATCTATAATAATATCACAAAATACACCGAACTTAGTATATAGTAGAATATGTAACCTACATAATTTCAATTGTCTACAGCAGCTTGTGAATTCGAGATCTGACGTGTCTTTCCCGATTCTGATTATTATTCATACACGGCCAATCCCAAATAAAAAAGCTAGTGTAAACAATTTAAATTTTAACTATACACAGTAGAAATGCCCAATAGGATATATCGCGGGAGATGCAGTGTCAATACAGGGTTCCTATAGTCCCTAAAGATGTAGTTTCTCTTGCCAGTAGTAGTATCTTGGTCTAACACTATCAGTATATAACTATTGTATACCATAATGAGCCATGTAACAAATAATCGATGGACGTATGATCATCGACAGGTAACAGACAGGAACTTTGTGGGCACGTCCGCAAAATGAAGTCGTGATTTCTTGGCTCAGGAGTAAAAGCTGTTGTTGCCACTCATCTGTTTCTCTAAATATTATAACCGACACCCGACAATTCCAGTTGGTAACAAGTAATCGTGTACATGTAACTGATACTTAGTAGGTACTTCTACGAATCTTCTGAAAATCAGTATTTTTGAAAAAAAAATGAGATTCATTACTCTAATAACTGGAAGTATAAAATCTCATATTACTCCAATGAAAGAGTGACGTGTTTGCCTCATTTTTCGAGGTTCATTTGCATTATCTAAACATGACTACTGACTTACACAGTCGATCACTAGGTTTGTGTTTATTTAGTATTGAAGATATTTACAGAATAACGGAAGAATTACTTATTATGCCATAACAACTTGGTTTATTTAACTTTTTACGAGCACCATAAAAGTAATCACGTGTAAGACTAAATTGAATCACAAGTAAAACACAAACAGTATACCTGTGTGTATGTTCATGTAATTATTGGATGGAATCAGATTACGCAAAAAACAGAGGAGGTTACATTTTATATATATACATACAAGGAAATGTGTCTTTTATATCATTATCTTTATCTTTACTGGCTAGGAATTGTTTGCAAAAAAATGGATAATAATTATAAGGATTTACCCTTCACGAATGTTCACCAAGTATTCATTAATTAGCTGTGGGAACTCAACATTCAATATAATTAATCATAAATCAATTCTTCAACTTCATATAGTAAAAAACAAACATGAAGACCTAGGCGATTACCCTGTCAGAAGGTATGCGAAAGCTGCTGGTCATTTCAAATATTATTTCATAGGATATAAAAAATTGCGTTAACTTTGTGACAGTACTTCCAAAATTCAATCAAAATACACCCACTGACGTCGTTTAAGAGGTCAAACATTAATTTCTTCATTATTTATGGTCCTCATTCAGTTAGAATACAGTAAGATGTAGTAATTTTTACTTTAGCAGGATTAAAACAAATTGATATATTTTAGAAAAAATCAGCTACCCCAAGGAATACCATAGAACACGTAGAATACAATATATGTTATAAATTTGTATGAAACATTTAAGAAGGATCAAAAATCAGTTTATAAATATTAGAATCTTATCTAGCACGCTTTTCCCTCATTTTAACAAAAGTTTGATTTCGGACTTCCATTGTCTATAAAATTTTGAGTATCACGACGTTTCGATTTATGTGCTATCTTCAATCGTCTTCAGTCCGAAATCAAACTTTTGATAAATCCACCTTGTCTACAAGTTTCAAACAACCCTCATTTTAACTTTACATATTTCAGCATATCAAGAAAACCACAATATAGTTACAATTCAATGATAACCTAATGCTCAAATTATCTCAGTAATACATACAACTTTATCCTTTGAAGGACTCTACAAAATCAAAGTCTATGAAAAGTGTATTCCAGATCCAGATCCGTCGAGAGAAAATCGGTGCCCGGGGAGAAATGGAGAATCTGAAACTACTGAATTCCTGAAGTAATTCATATTTTTCAAATGCCACGTAGATGTATGAAAAATTGATAATTTTGATAAAGCCTATCAATTTATTCACAGCTCGGGCCCGGGGGAAACAGCCCGCGCCGTATCTTGTCAAGCCTGCTTGGATCTTTGCTTGGAGAGCGGAGAGCGGAAAGTTAATGTAGGAAATTATATTTCAAGAATTAATTAATTTTTTTTAGTTTTCTGGTAATACACAGTTACGTCAGTTACACAAATTCTGCTGTAAATAGCCATATCACCAACAAATAAAATAAAGGCCTCTATATGCATCCAGACGTGTATATGCAATACAGTAAAAGTTTAACAGTAAGTTATCTATGAGGCAATGCAACAAAATTCACACATTTTTATTGCATAATGAAAAAAACGCACACCATTTAGTATAAAACAATGGGGTTTATTCTGTACGTTAGGCAGACACTTGTAAGGCATAATTACGCGTGCTTACACTATGAATACCAATTATGTTCGTCTACTTAACCTCTTAGATGTTCCAATGGTTCTTGCATAAATATTATGGTATGTAAATATTCTTGATAAGTGGAACGGGTTTTTGGTATCGCTGAAATTGAAAAGAAAGACTGGGATGGTTACTACTCAATGCTCATATATTATGGTTTTGTGATGTTCCCTATTATAGCATATTTACAATGTATCACAATATATCACCGATGCAATCCACTGGTATGAAAATGATCAAATGTGTGCAATAATTCAGCTGTCTAAAAGCTTGCAAGGGTTTTTCTTATTAATGTACAATTTTACGTGTCAACTGTTAAATCTGAGTATTGAGATATCCAAAACCTATGTACCATACCTCTCCATATTGTCATTAATATTTATTCTTAAGTAAAATATTTTAATTAGACATGGCAGAAACTAATAATTAACTGGATTTTTTGATGCAGCTCAAACACTACACAGTTTTACCACGCGCAAAACCACTTTTTATAAAACCCGATACATATTTCGCCAGCTCTTCTTGTTTATATTGTCCACTTATTAAAATCACATATTACTACTTGTAAGGTTTCCTAACGTTTCGGCTACCTCGGCAGCATTAATCAAAACACAAAATGAAATAATAACGGTGTAGGACGACCTTGAAAACCTAAAGAACTTTATAATAAATTCAAAATTGAAATTTGTTTTAATTTAGTTCCTTAATAGTTTTGTGCCCAACAAGAAAATATAAATACGACCCCTCGTACATGTGTATATTGAGTGAAATGCCTTAACGTGTACATTCTGGGCTTATCCGCTTGACCGAAGAATTCCTAGACAGAGTGAAAGGTGGCAAAACTTTTTCCTCTTTTCTTCATGAGTGAGTATGTTAACTAAAAGGTGCAAATATCGGAAACCTGATTTACTCTCAACCGTAAAAGTGTTATATTACATGCCATTCTGTTCCACTCTAATTGGCTCTACAGTAGAATGTCACTACGTAGGTAATAAGCGTCTTAGGTATATTATAACAATCAATATGTAATTATTCTATTATGTAATCAAATTTATAAAAATTTGTTGCATCTGAGATAGATGAACGACATGTACAGTCATACGGAAGCAATACAAAATCTGTTTATTGTAGGATGGGCTTGATTTTCCCAAAGAGAACGTTTCAATATACCAAATCAAGGTAACTCCTGAAGTATGTAATGCTGACTTATAATTGAAAAACATTTTTTTACTGATATTCCTCAAAATAGAATAACAAAAATCAAATTTTGAGAATTACAATTAACATTCATTCATTCATTGATTAAGTGTCGAGATAACAATACTTTGTTATCGGAGTAAATCATATGTGATGCAGTTCCATTGTTGTTCACTTCAGAATGATAGACGTAATGCTTCGTCACCACAGAAACATCGCTGTCACTATTATAAGAGTAAAAAGCAAGAAATAGCTACATACAAGACACAATACCAAACCTTCCTCATTTGGGATTCACAACAAAGCTTAAAATAACCTTTTGTTTGAAAAGCATTGCTTATATCCTCCTTGAAGGATATTCATTCCATTGTGTTCCGTTTCCTAAACATGGCCCTGAATCCTGGTTTTGAGATTTCTCCCAGACCTACACTTGGAAAATAGAGTTTTCTCAAGGATTGAATTCAATTCATAAGATAATGTCAACGTCATTTTAAATTTGAGTTATGTGATTTTCTACTGGAAAATACGAGCAAAACGTTAGTAAAATTTGTGAAGTAGCAATATATGATTTTATTTAACGGCCGGCACAAATACATACGTTTAATAAATACCCCAGTCACCAAGATCGCATGCTTCACGCTAATCGGTCAAAAGTGCGCAACAGCAGATGACATGCTTATGTACAAGCGACGACCCGTCATCCATAATGAGCGTTTCTTTCTTCTCCCCAAACAGCAAATTTATATCATAATAAGGGGCCATCCATAAATTACGTCACACTTTAAAGAGGGGAAGGGAGGTGATCAACGAAATATGACATTGTGTGGCCGTGGCAGGGGTGTCAAAAGTTTGTAACGTCACATGTCAAAATCTAAAATAATAAAACGCGTAATTTATATGCAAACAAAAAGCTCAAAAATAATATAAACTTGATCTATATTTATAAGGTTTATGTAGGTCAAGTCGTCGGAAAGTACGCACTCGCATTATGAGAAAAAGCGGCGAATTTTTCAAATCGCGAAAATGTAGCGACTTTTTATTGTAAATAAAAAAGCTGCTGTTTCAATTTAATTACTCTTAGGCTCAAAATTGGCATATATGTGACGCCATCCCAGGGGGAGGAGATTGTAGCCACCTGAGACAACGACGGGGAAGGAGGGGTTTAAAAAAACCTTAAAAATAGTTTGACGTGATTTATGAATAACCCCCAAATACGAAACAGGATATGGAATTAAGCGGTTGATCACAAAGGTCTCTGATACAGCAACTTTAGGTGCAGGTATTTCAGTTATGCCTTATTGAATCCGGTTTTATAAATTATATCGTGAATTGTTTAACTCAACTTGTGAAATAAAGCTTAACGGCTCGTTCTCATTTTGATCTATGGTGATAAAAATGACAAACATTCCAAAATGTAACATTATATATTTTCACTTTCAGTGAAAGTGTTATATCAGATTATAGATCCGCATTTTTGAACTGCTTCTCTTATTGTAATACCTCTGCCGTGAAACTTTAACGAGATACCTGCCATAATAATTTCTAATAGTCTGAATTTAATAGCTTAATTTGAGTATTACAGTAAAAATAGATCCACACCAATAGACTAAGAAACTGTTGAAATGTAGATAACCTTAATGGAACAGAAATAATAGGTTTGTATCGTATGCTTCCACCCCCGCGACTCAAGAATATAATCAATCATGATTGAGTGAGATCTTCATTATGCTCTGTGCGATGAGAGAATTACCCTCACGTTAACCTAATTCATGGAATTGTATTATTTAGTTTTTCAGAGGGTAACTATTCCATACTAGGTCACTACAGTCTTACGCGCTACACAAATGTCTCACCAAGCTTTTGTAACGATCCATGGGAAAAATGTTCACCCTATATAAAGGCGTTCACACAATTTGTTACAAACTGTTTGGCATAATATTTTATGAGCTGTTCAATAAAAATTCTTGAAAAAATTACATTTTGCGTTGTCAACAGCTTTTTAGAATGAATCACAATATTTCCATCACATCCTTCAAAGTATCGCACTAATAAATCGTCAATGGGAAGTCTCTTATCCAAAAAAGTACAAAACTACTATAACACTGATCAAAGCTCCATATTGTACAAGTTCAATCTTAATGTTTTAAAAGGTCTGCTGGGATATGCAACAAAATATAGAATATCCATGTCCAATATTTTCAATGTCATAGAATCATGGAATATCCCGTATAGTGATGGGGAATTGGGGGTAATTTATAAATCGGTAAGAGTCGCACTTTAGCTAGTCAACAATAATTGAACCCACATATCTTTATAGATGAAAATTTAATGATTTTCTGACGAAATCGTCAGCCTTCTTGAAATTAAAGCAATTCAATCTGACGTTGACAAACATTTATTGAGGGTGTCCAGGATAACAGTATTTTTTGTAAATAGAAGCTAATAGACAATTAGCAATCCTTGGGTGCAGGGTGGTTGATACATTTTTATCTTTAATAAATCCATAATCAGAAAAGAATAATCACTCCAGAATTACATTGATGCCTATTATGTGACATTACAAAAAATCTCAAAAACATAAAATAGCACTCATTTGGAATCCTGGAACACACTCGAACCTAAAGATTGTAGTGTTGCTGATTTTCGATCATCCTGTATGATCAAAATCTACTTTACTATTTTGACGGATATTTCCGTCCCATTGGACAGCATCATCAGATTAGCCAGTTACAGTTTTGAGTTAATTCGGTATAATCCTAGATTTTTATATTACCAATTGGACGACACCACCCGCCAAAATATTATGCTCCTGCTAGTGGTACTATCACTACTATTAATACTACAACCCGCATTCAACAAACGTCACTAGAAAAAGTATTGCCACTACTACTACTATTTACGTATTTTATTTTTCGTACAGTTCGTAAACAAGAGAGAGAAATTTGTCTGCGTTTACAGCTGCAGGTTCCATGCAACCGTCAAGTTCATTGTCGCTATCATGGTGGAGAAGGTCGTTTATAGCTTAAAGGCATCTTCCGTTGTATCCGCTTTCGCTTGAAGAAAAGTAGATGCAGCCGAGACTCTATAATCTGTCAACCGTATCTGTAGGCTCATGATGATGATGAATTCATATATCATGAATTATCTTCCCACCAAACAATGATCTATTGACAAAGTGATGGTTGACTGCCGGTAGTGCTGGCAAATGGTTGGCAATGAATAACCATATAATATAATTGGCAAAATATCAAATCAAGCTCTGCAAGTTTCCATCATAGTATGGCTCCATTTCTATCTTCATTGTCTAAAACATTATCGTGCAGTCAGGCAATAATCTGAATTCACTATAATTTGTTAGCATTTAATCATCACATAGTTGCACCAACTTAGATACTTATACCCATATAAAGGCCAATGATTAATGAATTTACAGTCTCTTATTGTCAATGGGACAGCATTAACAAAAATATTAAATGGTTTCCTGGAAGTTGCCTTCATAAATCGGAAACATTTTTATTGTTAGCATATCCATATAACTTTCACAAAGGCAACCAATCTGCAGTCGAATAATTTCAAATTTCTCACGTTGAGCTCTCGTTTTTATCTTGTGCCATCAGGCACCTTATGCTGCCAATTAGCTATGGTTGGCGCATAGATGAATGTTGTGATTGAGCGAAGTAATGTGAATTAAACAGGCAAACCACTATCATCCCGAAAAACCTTATGAAGGTGAGGGCAGCGTGCTGTTCATATCAATAATGATATTGAGAGAATTGCGGAATGTGGATATATAAACGGAGTTCAGTTTAACGCGCAGAAGAATCAGACAACAACTCTGATGAAGAAGTCGCATGCTTTTTTGACAGCCGTTAAGATGGAGGGACACCCAAAACTCGATTCGTCTTCCATCAAGCTTCTGGGAATTAACTAGGTCGGCGTCCCAGAAGCTGGGGGTTCTCTTCTGCTCCAGGAAATTATATTCTCCGGAACAGCTACTGCTACTATGCAAGGCCCAGATCACATCATTGGTTGGAGTACTGCTCGCATTTGTGTGACGTGGCTCACAGTCTAGAAAAGTAGTTAATTTGTCTCTATTCTATAGATTTTATCATAGCAGACGTTCGATAGCATGATAAGAGCAAGAGTCGCCAGTAAAGCAAAGACTAGATGAGCTCAACGGGCGCATCCTCGCCAGATCGAGCTTACAACGCCTGGAACAAACCTCTTCCAACAGTCATTCTTTTGGAGAACCTCGGCGTTTTGGAATGCACTACCGGGAACTTTGTTTCCCGATGGTTGCAATCTAGCATTCCAAGATCAATTTGGATAGACATTTTCCACTCGCAGCGCATATAAACCGAGATTATCTATAAAAAAATATTTTGTTTTCCGATTAATACTCATATAAAATTGGATCGATTGGTAAATATGTAATGCAATCGACGTACACCAATGCTGCATGCAGCCCAGTGCATTATTCAATTTTGAGTTCAAATAGCTCAAAACCTTGTATTGCCTATACACATGTGCTTTATCTGTATGAGACCCTTTAGCTGCAGTTCAAGGACTAGGTACCTAGAACACAATAGTACCAGTACCATGAGCTTTTCGGATTCAAACACGAAGCTTCTGATACATAAAAAAATAATTCAACTGGAGGAATAATAAAAACATATTTTGGTCATTTTTTAAATACATTTTTACTTGCACCATCAAAAGCAACCTTGAGCCACCTTTGAATATGCATGAATAACCATAGTCAGAAACGTAAAATGTAATCGTCCGAAACATATCTTTGCTGTTACCTCAAAGTTAACGTCTAACCGTCATCAAAAATGTACTTGTGGCGAATTGACGGATGGTGGGCCATTTTGATAATTTGCCAGCCTTATAAAGTTACAACGCTTTCAAAATATCTTAGCTGAGCTATAAATTAACTGCCCTAATTGATACAGAATATTATTGTATACCTACGTACAAAAGTTGGCTAAACATTCCTTCTATATTGTGGTTAAATTAGGAAAGGAAAGGGTTTCTTGAAAAGTAATGTAATTCCATTGGAGTGCAATAGTATACTGCATCTCGGTGTCTAAATAATACCTCAAAAAATAGGAACTTATAAATTCGTAGCCCGGTCAACATATGTGTTCCAGAAAGCATCACTAGTTTACTATAGCTATGGACTGCCATAACCATAGTATATATTCGACGTTCCCTGAATGTCCAGAAAATGTTAAAATATTTCAATTTTTTCAAAAATGCAAAAACCTATATTTTGAGCCATAAATAATACTTGAACATGTAAATTTCTTGTAAAAACTGCACCACGATAGGATCCCTAGGGTGGTATTTTTCCCAACCAGGCGCAAGACGACAAGCTACATTTTTCGAGGGGATGGTCAGCTTCAACAGGAATCAAAAGCATCCTCTTCAACAACTTCGACATTTGGTCGGCACGCACGACATCAAGGTCAACACCATCCTGTGGCCTTATTGTGCTGGTTGTTTAATACAGCTAGTCCTTTTACTCTCGGAAACAGCCCTTATGAATACCCCTAAGTAGTGCCATGAGCAGATCCTTAGAGTTTCTTACAGGGTTCTAGAGGGGGAGAAGGCTCTTTGGTCTCCAGAAGCACATTTTTGACAAGTTGTCGAGGGTATTGCTTTTGTCGATTATAACTGCTTTGAGATGGCTTTTTCCCATCCTTCGGATGATTCGCTGGATATTGATGGTCGCGAACGCGTTGGATAGGGGTTTGAGGTTTATGTATAACTATTAGCATTCATTTGAATCCTGGCTATCCACCCGCCTTGGAAGCCCATTTGGAGATATCGCTGCAGAAAACCTGCACGATCACCAAAGCTACCGAATGGACATAGCGTTCGAAACCCAGGTAACTCAGTGGGGGGGTTGTGCGAACACGAAAGTGAGTAGATGAAAAGTATAGCTCAGTACCAGAAGCATGCGAGCAGAGATAATTTTGACCTCCCAGTCTAGATCAAGTTGCGTATTTTTAGTCAAGGATTCAAATAACTCAACAATCATTCAACAACACCTTATAGCATATCAATCTCCTTTTTCTAAATATGTTATAAAATGTAGAACATTCCATTCAATAATGTATTCACTAAAATATTAATATGTCCTATCTTAAAATAACTCAGTAGGTAGTCCTGGTCTTACAGAATATATTTCATCACGATTTTTCGGTCGTCAATAATAATTTAAACCACATGTGGATGAAAAAAACTTTACTAACGTGTCAGCTGTCTCTAGACCCATTTCCGAAGTATAAACATTACCATTTAATGAATCAATATTTTATCCAACAATATGATTGTATGTATATTTCCTACCGATATAAATATATTAAACGACCACAATATTATCTGGTAATATTGACCATCTGACGAGTACCTAGTCGTCTGAAGAATGAAAGTGAAAACATGCATCTAATGCAAATACGGAAATGCTCTAAAAACATTTAATTTTATAAATGGACAGATAGGTAGAGAGTTTCATTATAGTGGTACCGAGTGTAGTCACCGAAAAATTTAACATAATGTTCTATAGAATGGAATACGACGTATAATAAACTGCCAGACTTACTGCCAGATAAAATGGATTTATCGCGTGAATTTACTGCACAGACCGCAGCTCTCATTTCCCACGTATAATGTGTAGAAATGAATGACCCATAAATCAGAACGTTTGGTGGACCTCAAATTTTATGAAATTGTGGTGTACCTTAATAATACTTCATGTTGTGAGATTATAGCGTATCCGAAGTGAGATTAAGTTCATTTGTGACGTACTGTAATACCGGTTATAGATGAGAACACCATGAAGTTTTTCTTTTCATCAAGCACAAGGCGACTACTATAATAATAAAAAGCCTTATATACATTAAGCTTTTAATAATCATTAAAGGTATTTTCTCTGATTGTTTATTTATTCAATATTTCAGCTCAACATTTCGTTTATCGCTAAAACACAGCTTCGCACAAGAAATGTCCCGATAAAATGTCTAACATTTAAATCAATTTACGAAAAAATCCTTATCCTTAAAGCCTAGAAAGTACTAAGTCAATCAACTTGACTGCATTTTTTTATTTCTATATATCTTTAATTTATGTTAAGCAACGGTGACTTAAGATTTTCTAGTGTTTTTACAACTATCCTTAGGGTAAATGCATTCTTTAAATTCGATAGTATCTGAACCTAAATAGGGAAAATAATAATTCAACTTCTGAGACTGAGATGCTCATAATAACTACATATGACTGATGCAAGGTCTCTACTAATGTTTTTGCCTTCATATTTGCTTTTAATTCGCGATCGGTACGAGTAAGATGAAAGAAGAATAATTACTAACACGAACAATACGTTAATAATTTATGTAAGTCGTAAAATTGTTGAATGTACAAGGAAACTTGAATTTTGGTTTTGTGTTGTAAAGAATCCGAAAATATCTAAACTGCCCCGATTGAATAAACTATATTTAATTGCTTGTTACGATAGGCATTTTCTTTCGAGGTTAAGACAAATGTTTCCAGTTGGACACAATCAACAAAAAGGGGGCTTGAAGTCGATCTATTCCAATCTTCAGTTTCGCAGATAACTGAACCCATACATTTTGCTAGGAATAAGAAAAACCAATATCATCATAAGAAACCTTCCATCCATCGGCAGCGGCAGCATGCTTTCAAGATCGACGAAGACTTGAAAATCATTGAATGGAGATCTGTAAGTAAAGTCCAGTTGAACGCACAGAAGACGCCAACGCCGGTCTAACAGCTGAAGAGATAGAGGGGTGCCCCATACTCCAGCCATATTCCGTCAAGTTTCAACATCGATAGTAACATGTCCAGGTTCAAGTGAAAGTAACAGTGGAAGTTCGACAAAGCTCATCCATCATGCCTCTTCTGAAAATCATTCGTTTAGGTAAACGAGCTGCCTCAATAGTTACATTTTCCTGCGTCTGAAGGTCAATGTGAATGGACATTTATCCTACCAGAGCGCTTTTGGAGCGTAATGACATTTTGCTCCAGTGAAAGTTTATCTAAAATAATATTGACGAAAAGCTGTTTTTTTTATCTTGAGAACTAGAATTTATCAATATGTACTTTTCATTCACCTACCATTATAATTAATTTATAATATATATTTTGATAGGAAATTATGTCAGCTTTCGCACTATATCCAAGCACTTTTCTGATTGGGTGTAGCGAAGTGCTTTACTTAGACGAGCATTTAATTTGTGAATTGTTGTATGAAAAGCACATCCAATGGAAAAAGTGCACTAACAGTATGTAAATGTATTTATAGTATCTTTACTTTTTCGTTTCTGATACAGATTTATCTCAGCTTTAAATAGCAATTGCTCTCAATAATCATATTTACCAATTTCGTCAACCGATTGACCTGACACACAATTTTCGATATACGTAACCATGATCCTCCTCAAATGATAGCATACCAAGCAGGACCGACAACTAAAAAACGTACGATTTCGATTAGATAACCATTTACGAATACGTTCAGAGACATCCAATATGTATTCATGATGACTGAAAGCATTGCGTATTGTATTCGTGTCTGCGGTATAAGCTTGCAATCAATTGTCTTTACGCCCATCATAATTATGGTAAAGACGTGATAGATACTATATAGGTTTTATGGTATTACTAACGACTAATTATAAGTTGTGTTATTAGGTATTTGCAGGTAGCATTGGCGCATGCAAACCTTTAGACTATGGGCGCATAAAAGCGATATAATCGTAAAAAGATTGATCACACAACAGGGAGGCTTTTTTAGGATTATGTATTCATTTTTAACAGATTTTTATTATAGATATATATCATAGGTAATCTTGCTCAATTTTGTTGAAACTATGTACTGTATCGTCGCTTCTGGTTAATAACATCAAAGTTAATATGTTCTGGATTCTGGCGCATTCATGTTGCCGGCCTTGCTGGTTGGTGTCCTTGAATCTGAAAGTTTTCTTGCGCTTCAGAAAATTAACCGGCTCACATGTCTGTAGTGCGCTCTGAAACAGGTGGATCCACAGAAGAGCAATCATCCAGTGGATCCATCTGACCTTACAAAGGACCTCGAAAGTCTTAAACGGTAAACAAAAGTGGCTATTCCTAAAATCTCAACTCTACCATGTTAAGTATTCTTAGACTTGGTAGTGAAATTGTATCCAGTGTAGAAACATTTGGATCTTCTGTTAAGAGTTTCAAACATATTGTATCTGGTATGTGTACAAACTTGTGATAAGGGTTTTACCGGTTAATAAGTAAGTAAGTAAGTAAGTAAGTAAGTAAGTAAGTAAGTAAGTAAGTAAGTAAGTAAGTAAGTAAGTAAGTAAGTAAGTAAGTAAGTAAGTAAGTAAGTAAGTAAGTAAGTAAGTAAGTAAGTAAGTAAGTAAGTAAGTAAGTAAGTAAGTAAGTAAGTAAGTAAGTAAGTAAGTAAGTAAGTAAGTAAGTAAGTAAGTAAGTAAGTAAGTAAGTAAGTAAGTAAGTAAGTAAGTAAGTAAGTAAGTAAGTAAGTAAGTAAGTAAGTAAGTAAGTAAGTAAGTAAGTAAGTAAGTAAGTAAGTAAGTAAGTAAGTAAGTAAGTAAGCAAGCAAGCAAGTAAGCAAGTAAGTAAGTAAGTAAGTAAGTAAGTAAGTAAGTAAGTAAGTAAGTAAGTAAGTAAGTAAGTAAGTAAGTAAGTAAATTTTCGCATTATAACACCATGTATCATCAGTACATTGAGCACTAGAGACGCACTCTCACCGTTTCGAACTCAAGGTACATCGACCAAAAGTCGTTTTTTGAATCAAATCTCATCGTTGTGAAATGTGTTACTGCGTTTTTTTCTTCATAGTCTCAATTTACTGCATTTCAAAGTCAAAATGAATAGACGTTAATTTATCCTCTGGAAGTGCTTCACAAGCACGATGAGCCTTCCTGTTTATGCAAGATGTTGTTTAGAAAAGAAAGTCCTACTTCTCTTTATCATTAATTGAAGCCTCATGTGACTATTGGAATGATAAGGGGACCATTTCCTAGACTTTTCACAAAGACAGACAGCATATTGCGCCTCAGAAACGCTCCGATATGCTAAATGTCTATTCAAAATTGACCTTGAAACACTGTGAAATGTAATGCTGCCGTGCAGTCCTGTAATGCTGGGATTCTCCAAAAAAATTACTTTTGGAAGAGATTCTTTAGAAATACTAGAAGAAGATGCACCTGATGCGCCCGACCCATTTGCTGTATTAATGGTTCTTATCTCTAACCCACAAAATATGGACCTCCCAACTACTGTTCTCCGATGTTATGACTCATGAAATGCTTGTAGGTTCGGCGCGCCCACTAGACAGATTGTTCTCTTCTGGATTCAACCTAGAAGGTTCAGTTAACAGCTGGCCTCTCATACGACACCACATCGGGTGCAATGTCTCGATATTATCCATAAAGCCATTTTACCTAAATGTTTGTTGGGTATACGTTTCAACTTCCGGCATATTACAAGATTCAGTCAAACATTGATTCCTGTATCAACGATTGGGAAAAATAGTGCAGTGCTGTATGTTCATTCACAATAATTTCGAAATCTTTTAGACACAATTTTTTTTAAATTTTATTTGTAGAAACTATGGCTTCCAAATATTATGTAGTTGCTCTTACGTGGTGAAACACTTTCGTTATGCAGAAGACTTTTTGTGAATTATCAAAACATGTTATTCATGTACAATGTTGAAGAAATGAAAAATAAACATTTCCAAGCGTAAAATTTATCTTAGATATGCAAATAAGTTATTAATCTGCTTCTGTTTGCCATATACAATTGTATGACTAGATTTCACATTTAAAGTTAATTGAATAAATGGTGAAGACATCCAATATGATATTATAGCATATCAATCCTTTGAAAATACGTTCGTTTATGTAAGAACTGTAACCAACAATATGGTAACACAAGTGAACGGTATAGCGTAGACCACCTGTCCATATAAATCTTAATCTTTCAACAAATAAAACAAATCTTGTACCTCGTTACACAAGCCTTGGTAAATTGTAAGATAGCAGAACGGCTATTAGATCAAGTTGGTGCAGAAGATTCTGAGGTATTTGCCAATTTTAGGTGTTACATAAATTAAATTTTCATCGAAAGACACAGTTAAGTGATTCTCAGTTTTTGCTGCGTTTCCTAATAACGTCTTTGATCGTTATGCTCTATAATTCCTTCAAAAAAAGTGTCCTTTAAATAGAATTTCCACTCCCGATGACTGTTTATCTAGATATTTGATTTCCTGTACAACAGCGAAAATGTAGGTCCTGCGTACGATACAATATTCCTGAAAGGGATGCGCACATACAAAATTAAAACATGCAAGGGTTCGCGATCACAAAATAGTGCCTATGCACAAATAACACACGTATGATGCACAATAGGAAAACGTACGTTTAAGAATAAAATCTACCTACAGCAGAAATTTCGGTCAATGGTCTTCGCTCTGACCTAACCTAAAAATAGTAAATTCAGGTACCCCGGGAAAAAAACCATGGATGATATTTTCCTCCAAACTTCAACAAAATGCATCAAAAACACGCTTCTGTCAAAAATTATTATTCCTGAGCTCTGAAATGTCTAGAAACGTCTACTTATAAAATCCTTGAAATTAAAGAATATGTTTACCTACTTCACCTAAGAGATTAAGAACCATCACACTCATTATTCCGTTGGACTGTCTGGCTGTCTATACCCCGTCTGGTAATCCGTCGGCCTATATATAAGTTGGATACTCTCTTTATATGTTGATGAAACTGACAGTAGGTTACTAGTTTGACAAGTATGGAAAAGCTTTGTAGTTTTCTATAATCGGTTCAGTTACCGCGGAGTTATCGTCAAAATATCATACATATAGGAAACGCTTAAACTTCGTTTTTTGACGTTTTCAATGTGCCTGATCGTTTTCTAAAAGTTTTTTAAGGACTCTCTCATCTATTAAATGTTTACCTCGGTAATACTTGATAACTTGTGATGTATCTATCCAGAGTAATACTGAAGCTACGTATCCATCTAACAACGTGCGAGATACCCGTTCTTCCGTTCCAGCGAGACTGAAGAACCTTCGGATTGAATAAATATAATATAGATAGAGATGCAGCCGACTTTTGTTAGAGTGCCATGTTTGCCCTGCTTCTCTTTCAACGACTGCTAATAACATGCAGCACTGCATTCTACCTGAGTAAAAATACCAAACATTTACAAAAGTGATATTTAGAGTTATATAGCGTCAAGTAAGTTGACTTTTCAGCATTTCAGAATTGTCAATCCAGTTGAATTTATTTTTGGAAGTATTGTACTTTTTTTAATTTTTTAAATCTTAAAAATCTAATTCCTTTCATAGTTCTAATGTTGTATCATCGAAATTGAAAAATTAAGAGCTCCAATATCTGATTGAAATTTCCAAGGTGCTATCATGGTGTAGGAATTACGGCGTAAACCTATTTGACGTATTTTTTTGCAGTGTAAAAAACTTACAGCCATTTTACCTGAGAGTTAATTTTGATTTTTTACCTCTGCTGTATATTTGTAATGCTCTTTAATTCGACACTTGATAATGTTGACAGATTATGTTACATATATCATTGATGTTTTTTAACAAAACTTTCAGTTGTTGGCTTTGCTTGGAGAAAGAGGGGTCTATATGTTGTTTTTAAAAGTGATATTGGAATTTTTCCAAACATTTCCTAGATATTCAGATAATCGTGTTTACGTATGGTATAGAGAGTATTCGTAGAGTCGGGTCTTTAAAATTGTGATTTGACAAATCGTGTTCCTAATGTTTTACTTTTAATTGGAAATGATGTTTCTCCAATAGACTTTGACGTAGTTTGGCTGAGTATGCTCAAAGATAAATGTGGTCCCGATTTTATTAGATACAGATCGATAATAAATAAGAGAAACCATGAGTAGCATAATTCTACACATAATAGAAGATCGAAGAAATATTCACATTGTCTACCAAACTGAAACAATGATTGAGCTCAAGAACGGAAATAAGTATTTAAATCGGATGCATCTATATATATGCCGATTCAATTATCCTACCTTTAGTCAAAGTTTTGCAAATTAAGATCCAAAAATATTTAACGCTTTTTGCCTTATTCGGATTTTTTTTGAGAATTTTCATGTGTGACACCCTTTATAGAAATAGGGCTACTTAATCAAAATGTTTGTTCCAACAAGTAAAAGTATCCAAAATCTTTATATTTGAGAGCATTTAACTATTCTTACATCAATTCAAACCTACAGTTGTCTAGTTATATAGCTTATTGCTAAGGTTACAGGATTATTGAAGTGAAAAAAATTCGAAACAACAAACCAACACGCGCAGGAAAATAGGAAAACTTTTGTTACCGAAATTATAATTTAATCACAGTAAAAATTCGTATATGATACGTATGTACTATCATAAATAATTTTTCTCTACTATTACGAAAACTTCGTACCTATAATTAAATTTCTATGTTTACATAAACGAAAAACAAAATAATAACAACCTATATAAGAAAGCTTGGAGTATTTATTGTATATTGACGATGATTTTGAAATATACGGGTAGTGTATTGCTCAGAATTTCAAAATAACTGTATTGTAACTTCTAATAATGAATTGCCATGTTTGTTCTAAATTGCTGTGGTGATATAAATCGTCTGATAAGGTTTTGATGAATTTGACGAAGGACAACCTAAGGTTAAAAAATAGTATATTTGACCTAAATATTTGTCGTAATTTGAAATCCTGAGAACAGTTTTTTGTACACAGAAAGTAAACAAAATAAGATAATGTGTAAAATTAATACCTTTCTGTCACTGTTGCAATATTTGGCAGTAACGAAGCCTAGTGTAGGCTGTTCCACCCAACACTAGATGACCACTAGATAACGTAGAACTTCCGCAAACAGAATTAGGACCTCGGCGACGTATATTTTGTCTTTTCTAACAGAATCGTAAAATTGACAGCATTTTCATTAAATGTTTCCACCTGAGCTACCATAAGAATCCTAGCTAGCTGGTAAGCTATATCACATCCCTAAAATACCTAAAGAGGAAAGAACAAAGAGATAGATGGCTAGATTGCACCAAGAACAAAAAATTTCGGAGATAAAATACCTGGCCGTTCGGATCTCCGGGTACCAGGTGGTCCTGGGATCACTATTAGTTGAACGCGTTTTTGTAAATATGCTGCAGCTTCTCAACAGGCTAATAACACCAACCGCCCATAGCAGCATCTTCGTGAGGATGACAGGCCGCAAGACATATTCAGTGTCGACTTCACGAATATTCGAGGTCTATCTACGAAAAATAAACTCTTTCCATCAATATCTGCAGACAGAAAGGCTACACATTCTGTGATTTTCAGAGAACCAAGTTGGATCGTCAGTAATGGACAATTGTATTAGATATCCCGGATACGACCTATACGCCCGATTCAGACTAAGATTTGATGTATACGTAGATACGTCAAATCAGAGCCTTTTTAAAAAAAAAGTATCTTTAAGTATTTTTTCCCAATTCATTTGCTGCATTCCAGATCACCGAGCAGCATAAATTACAGAAAGCTTTTCGAGAATCTTCCAAACACTGTACCTCACAAACAGATCACCCCAACATAACCTTTTGGGTTCTTTCAACGGTCACAATATGTACTGGCTAAAACAGACGAGGAGGAACGCAAATCTGGAGCCTTCGCTGTCAGCTGTGGTTTGTAACAGATAATGAGTGAACCAAGAAGAATTCCCGATCGCCATGAAGACTTTGCTACCCGGTAGACCTGCATCTCACCATCTACACGGTGAATGTATCCGCTCCGATAGGTACCTCCGATCACAATACCATTTCATTACACTGTAGAATAGCATGACTAGATCAACACCATACTAAAGCCGGCAGAGTCTGCCACTACAGTTCAGCAAAGTGGAGTGACCTCAGGAACTATTACCAGTCCTTTCCATGGAATGATGTCTGTTTCACGTCCAGAGATTCGTCCGAGAAATTAGTTACAAATATACTTTCAATTATAGAATATGTTAAGGAATTTATTGAATACCCCAATAAAACTACTTAATGCGCTTCAGTTCAATTTGATTATTCAGTTATATCTCATAGCCTAGACGACGAACTTAGCTTGTAGCATTTCGATTTTGAGGCCAGCTTTCCAAACATCTGAAACCTCGGAAGACGTGCAGCGGGGATTCATCATGCTACCCGCATACCATGTCATATCAACTACCTGTTGAATCCTAGCAGCTTTTTTGTGGATGTAGGCTTCCGCTCTTCTATGAAGGCATTCACCTGCCGCAGTCCTGATTGGTCATTCTCGTATTCTAATCACATACAGAAGGGTTCTGGGCCTATTAAACGACTTACAGCAACTTTTTGTTCCAGCTCATTACCTTATTACCGTTGGTATCCAGACTAAGTTCACCTTACTCAAGGTTTCCTAGTCCAAGAGAGTATTGTAGTCTGAAGTTCTCTGCACTTTCTTGCAGATCTGTATGGGCGTTACTCATTTTTAACAATATTGATAATCTTACAGACTAATTAACTGTTAACTTGATTTTCAAGAAGATGTTATTATTATTCAATACCAGTTCTATTCGAGCTAGAAGCACCAACGTCAAACGCATTGCATATGGGCAGATCGGCAGGCTCCCTCCTTCGTTGATTTTGTTAAATATGATATCGCTGTATAAGAAGTACAATTCCGGCAAAGCAAAGACTTTCTTCTCAACGTACCGTAGTCGCGACACAGATACAGAGCTCTCGGTATCCGGAGCCGAACGATGCAGGTACTGCCGGCGATCTATCAAGTAGTACCTTGATTACTTGCGGTTTAATCTCTCGTGGATCACTTTTTCTACTGTGGCTTTTGTGTGTTTCTGTGCATTTTTGGGATTACCACTGATACTATGGTAAGCAATTCTGACATGTATAAATCTTCATAATTTTATAAGGTGGTATTTATCGAAGGCTATAGCATATCTTACTATGTAAAAATCACCATAATGAAGTTTGATTTCAAAACGCCGCGCGGTGCCGCAAATATTGAGCCGGTGTGCGGCGTTACTGTAATAATAATATGTGTCGATATTTATTTATTTGGTTAAATAAACTGTGGGGAACTTTGGCGTAATGATCTTATCTTATAAAGTTGACAGTTGAAACATTTAGCGTAAATCTGAGGGTGAATTCCGTTCTTTGGATTTTTTACGTTCTCAACGTGCTTAAAAGTGCACCATGGAAATATACGACAATGATAATATATATTTGACGTAATAATATCCAATTAATACAGCTAACCCATTACTGTCTGTATACTTCTAGCTACAGTATGAAAATGGAGTAGATTGACTTCGCTTTCCACGTATGAATGGATCACGCCTGTGATGATTAGATAGTTGAAAAACATGCATACATCAAATATAATATATGATAATAAAAGTTTCCTATAACCAAATCGGCATGTTTCCATAAGTTCCAAATTTTATGTTTATTTCTCATCTCACTCTCCACTGGGGTCATGAACAAACTATAAGAGGAAAGAAAATATTTCGGAATTTAACAAACTCAGCTTTTACTTCAAATGCTTATGGATTCTTAAGATAGTCAAAAACTTATTATTTCCCAATTAAGCTGTCAATTTTTTTAGGTAATTAAAATATGTACTCTTCTCAATGCAAGGTGAGCACCGAGTCGATCTGCTGGACTCCATTGAATTTTCACAACTGTTAGATTAGTATAATGAGTGTGGTGACTACGAATAAAACGGCTGTCTTAACCTGCATTACTCTCAGCATCTCGTGAGTCAATATACGTCAATTAGCATTAGCTAATGTGTATATCAAGTCTTCATCAGACAGATGGTAGATGCAAGAGATGCATGTATGTAGCTTAGCGGAAACCATCAGTTTTTTCCTATGAATAAATTCAAATTGAGATTAAACACGATTTACAGGTTATAATTATATTGTAGCCATTTCGGTCAGATTTCTTCTACCTCTACTTTCCATAAATTAGAGATGAAAGTATAATTGACTTGAAATTTTAACACAATCATTTGAAAGCAAAGATCTTACCGTGCAGGTTCTGTTGGTTTGCTAAGGTTTCGTGAAAAATAGAAAGCGTACTATTATTATTTGTCTCTTCTTAGAGATGACTCATTTAATAACAATTGAATGGTTAACAGTTGAGCAGAATTTTCTAACTACTGCTACTACTAATATTAATTGGTACTTAATAAGATGTTGATAACTCAATCAATAGCCTGGTCGTCATAACTAGTTAGTAAACAAAAAAATTATTATCAGGAAAAAACACCGTCTCAGGTGTTCTATTTTGATATGTGATATAAAAACGATAAATAAATTAATTTAGTATTTGGGAAACATCCGGAACTATGTAACTACAGATAGGTAGGGACCGAGCGGCTGAAGCATCAGTCCGAAATGTTGGAGGCACGGGTTCAAGTCCCTTCCGCATCAAATGAAATCTCAAACTAAAATTTGTTTTTTAATCTCCCTTTCCTGATATCCTTGGCAATTGGTAATTAACTATAGGTCTCCACAAGTTCTGTTTGGTTCCGCAAGTGATATTGAATTCTTATCTAATCCTGGTCAGTCTGACCGATTGAAAAAGTCCAAAGCCGTACTGTGCAACCATTTATTGACCCTTTTCAACCGACTTTTGTTGCTTAACTATAGTTGTACATTCGTTTATCTTCCAATAGCCATAATTTTTAACATTATCACTAGCGAATTCAGCAAACCCGGATGGATCAAGCATTTGATTTGCCTTAAACATCGAGCTTTCATCCATGATAACACAGAAAATACCCAATATTTAGATGGCTAAGACTCAGTTTCTCAGGCTTTGAGTCCTAGGATGGGGTGAATATGAGAAAAATGTCTAAAAAGCATTTTTATCATAAGTAGGAGCAAACCTTCAAAACATTATACTGGATTAGATAGTTTTAAGTTTAAGAAAAGTGCCAACTCAATTCAAAATAGGATTGCGGTGATACCATGTAGTGTGTTGAACTCATGGTCACAGTACCTACGTTCACAACGACACCACAGAAGCTCTATTTACTTATTGACATTCAAGAGCATTCTGATATCTACTCAAATCAAAGAAGTATTTATTTGCATAAAACCTCTTCAATGTATAATGCCAGATAAGACCATGCCATAAATGCTGCTCTCATGGGTAGGGAATTTCTGCTCCAACTACCCTATGCTCACTTGATGCTGTTCAAAACTTATCGGTAACTTTTCTATAACGTATAACCTCAAGTTACTTTCTATCAATGAGCACTTTTCTACCGATATGTCAATTAAATATGGTCATCTAGGTCTTCTTCATGATTTCGCACTCTGAGCTGACTAGACGAAGTTCCCAGGCTACTCCTTCTGCCCCCGACTCGGTCGTTATTCATACATCAGAAAAATATCCACAGCTGCATAGTTACCAGACTGTCAAACATCTAGAAAAATCTACCAAAAAAGAATTCCGCGAATCTATTAATCAGTTCAAAACTAGTAGTAACAAATACTCTGTAACTCCTTTACAGCACTCACAGTACGTGATATTCAGACTTTGCCTTCGTGGAGTGCTTACGTATAGTCATTGTGATGATTTTATTACAATAATATATACATTCGAGTATTAGGTTTAGGTGTAACTACTTATCAAAGAAATTCCAGATATCTACTAGTACAATAGTTTCTGTTTTTTCAGTGACTTCATTGCTAACTGCATAATTTTGTTCTGAATAATAAGGTCAAACGCCACACCCACAACAGCCTCTTAACACGATCCATGAGATCAAAGTGTCGAAAGCGTTGACTAATGCTTCCGTCATGGAGGCAGCATTCACGTATGTCTGGGTAGATTTCTACATTCATCATATGCCCACTAAAGCAATGTGATTTAAGTAATGATTGCATAATCTCATACTGATGGTCACTTCTAGTTAGACAAATGTCAAGGACATTGTAAGCACTGGAGGTCTTGCAAATCATGTCAAAGAAGGTAATGTGTGATCTATGGTTGAATGCATTATCTAGGAGCTCATTGGCGTATGCAGTGTTTAGACTAATCGTTAAATTTTCAACATAATTCAAACCGAGTAATGAAAATATAACTAAGAGAAACAAATCATTTGAAGTTATTCAAATAAAAAATATATGTCACATATAGAACGTATATTAGAGCGATTTAAGTCAGTATTTTGGGCAGGACTTATATTTTAGAGGTGGTCGGTATCCATACAATATTTATCAGACTAGACTGTAGACGTCTTCGAAAATAAAGTTTGGTAAATCTCAAAATTTGAGGAACTCAAATAATGTACATCAAAAAAGAAAGATTAGAAGTAAAAAGACACTCTGACAGCTCAAAAAATGTATATTACTTGAAAAATTATCCTGAACTTGAGAAACTTGAAACGAACTAGTTATGCGACTGTGCGGAGAGATTTATAGTTTTTAATTTTTGTAGAAAAATTTCCAAAATTTGCCTAGGCTATCGATTGACATGTGATGGGATTGAAGTATTTTTTAAGCGGAACTTATACAAAGTACCATTCGCTTGATTATTCTGATTATTGCACTTAAGTCATCAGCGCACGTTTCTAAACGTTTTTGAAAGAGGTGAGCATCTCAAGGATTATTTAAGTCGATTTTTCAATTTCGATTACGTATATGTATTCTACAATCTCACACCTATATGCATGCTAGCACACTCGTGAAAATCTTGAAGTATAGATGATGTAATTTGTTGAAACATCAACTGTTCATAATACATAACAATCTGGGAAAGCGTTTGTCGGCAATAGTTCTCCAAAATAAATCTATATCTGTGGCTTTCAATATGGATAATTAGAACCACCTTCAACTCTATTCTTAAACCGAAATTGATAAAAAACTGTTATACCATCCGCACACAATTTTTCTAATCTATTTTCAGCCGATTCCATCGATCGGTAACGGCATTGCTTCAATTTCGTTATCTCATTAACAAACTATGAAATTAACTGTAATCCTTGATTGTTGCAAAACAATCACAGTTAGTAGCAGATATAGCTAAATGCACCAAATTTACAGGTATTCACAGTGTGCGACAAAATCTTCACACTACAAGTTTAATATTCATGGAGATAGTTCCGTTTCGGTATATTTGATTAAATTTTTTTTTTATTTTCTGTAGGCTTCTCAGGCAGCCAAAACGTTAGTAGTGTTGTCTTTCCTTTTTACACGCGATTTCTGGTAGTTGCCTAGTTCAATCGTGATGGATGAACCGAGAGTAAGTTTCAAGAGTCAATTTTGCATCGTTGTTATAAATGTGTTACTTATAATCATTTTCGAGCTGTGTAATTATACTCGAGATATGAAATTGAAAACAGATGTATTCATTTTTTTATCAAGGAAGTTTATGTACTAGGAGCCCCAATCATGTAATAATCACCGAGGTCACACGGTCGTGAAAACGCCAACAGGCCGACAGTTTATAATAAATATTGTAATTGGTTATCATATCTACACGTGCTGCACAAGTTTTGACGGGGATCAGGATTAGAATTTCATAGGATATATTGATGCCCAATGCATTTATGATTAGAAAATTATCAAAATACAAAACTAGTAGCCATAACAGATATTTCCTATTGAAATACATACTGTCTTCCAAATGATTGCCTATATTTCTAACTTTTAATTTGATCAAGTTATTCGAAACGAAATCAAAAAGATTTATGAGGAATAAAATGTATTAAACATTGATATACAATAGAATACACAGGAGTAATCTATTGTGAAATATAAGTTCTATATATTCACCATATATATTTTGATTTATAAAATAATTTACCAACTCGTTTAAAAATAATCGAAGAAAGTAACGCCTCAATACAATACTGTTAAAGTTTTTCTGCTGAATACATCCAGAGTTTTCTAAAAACTTCCGATGACAGTGCTATGTGCTTTGTTATGAAAACATGTACATTTCAACTATTGTATGAAGTACTCATGGGAACTTAACATTTTGCATAATAAAACCTAACTATTACTAAAAGTAGAAATTTAATCTAATTAAAAACACTATGAGCTGTAGAGGTCTTGCGAGTCAAAAAGTAATGAGAGACATAGGGGAGTAGGAAATACAGTGAGTGATTTTATAAGAATATTTTACTATTTATTGTACGTCAGAAGATTGGTAACTTTAATGCTGGATCAAGAAAAAACCTCATCATTGGGCGACGTGGTAGTTACTGCTATAGCAAAGTTCACTGATTAAGAGTGAATAATATTAAATTTATTCCGTAATTTTTTTACTATTGTATGGAGGCTGGTCAGGGACATATCTAGAAAAAGTTTTGGAGCGGAGTTCAAATTTGAATTTTCAGAGAACATTATGAATGGATGTTCTTTGCAGAATCTGAATGAATGAATACTTGAATAAGGTTAAAAGTACTTGGTGCTTTGTGAACTAACAACACAACTTTAACATTTCTAAAATCCCAGCTATTTCAGGCGGGTATGGTTCCCTAGGACCGATTGACTTGTATAAATGGGTCTACAAAGTCTTGCCAACGCCATACTGTATCCAGCAATTGTACCTACTCTGATTTTTTCGAGGATAGAGAAGCAGACAATCTATACCTCAATTCAGGGCAATGGCGTTCCAACTGGTTGATATTAGCGAATTGCTATTGAAAATGCAGATGCTGCCACTACGCAATTTTGAGGCTCCGGCACTATAAACTGACAATTCGTTCATATTATATCTCCACCTGTATGAAACATCAAAAACAGAAAAAACAAAAACCTAGTCTCGCCCGGTGTGCTTTGACTCTTAATTTTTACTTCGCCAAGGACTGCGCCGTAAAGAAGTGACCGTGGTTGGCTTTCCGCGTCCGTGAAGATACAGCATATCATCCAGTCACAAAAGAATCGTATTTTTGTGATTGGATTCACCACTCCCCCCTCCTCCCCTTGTGCTACTACCACAGAACGTCACTCAGCGCGAGTTCATTAAATTCAATACACACATCGAACTAATGTCCTCTCGGGCTTGTAAGGCCTTGACAATCTAGCAGCATTTTCCGTGTCAAAAACCCGAAAGCTGTATCGGTAAAAAACGGACGAGTTCAACTGCTAGTTCCCTCTCTCTCTGGCTCAAGGAAGAAGGAGAGTACTCCCGCACCGCTCAAGTGGTAGAGTTCTTCAGTATAAGAAATCGTGGGTTCACAACTGAAAATTATTAACTTTTTTAATTTTTGCTATTCTGTAACAACCCTATACTCATGATTTGCAAGCGTAACTATGATAACACTTTTTGTATCGCATATCTATGGCGATATCTCATATCTGCCATTTTATAATAATAATAATAATGATAATAATAATAATAATAATAATAATAATAATAATAATAATAATAATAATAATAATAATAATAATAATAATAATAATAATAATAATAATAATAATAATAATAATAACGTCTTTATTAGGGCGGAATTTAGCCAAAGGCTACTCTTACATTTAACCCTAATATATAATTTTAAATTATAGCACTAAATATACAGATTGATCTTAAATTAACGTCGCGAGTACTAGTCCCTTTTAGAGCTAGGGATTTGGTTGATTTGGAAAAAAGCTTGTTATTTATCCCGACACTTATAAGGATGGAGAATGAATTGCTCTCTATACGTGGACTACATTTATAGCCAAAAGTTTTTTTTAATATACGGGAGAAAGTTCACAGAAGTATTATAATCTGTTAACTCTTACAGGCAGATTATGTATATTATGCATTAGCATACAATTCTTGGAGATTGTCAAAGATCAGTCTTCTGAAACGGATACTATTATAGACATAACATGCATAAATGAAATATTCCATTGTAGTATTTTTGCGTAACGTTATGTGCTTTTTACTGAAAATGGTTATGAAGTGAATCCCAGAAGACATTCATTTCAATAAATTAATTACCCATATAAATAGATGTTATCAGACAAAACCTTTTTGTTTGAGTGCATATTTTTTAAGACATTTTCTACCGTAAGGTCACTGGAAGCACCGCTGCTTGCTGTACATAAAGCATGTTTAACAAAGCTTGTCAGTCTGTTTCACGGCATCGGTTCGAATTGCATCATCTATGATTGGGATATTTGGAAACTCTTTGAGGAGAGCTGTGTGTATGTCCTGGCTCAAGACTTATTTACCAGCAACAGGAAAATGATCATGTCTGATGTTGATCGTACGGCGTGGCCTGCTCAATATTGTATATGATACAGCTATTTGAAACAATAAGGTGTAGACGTGAATCCAGCGACCGAAATTCAATCTCTTATGTTACGTAGCTCTCTTCAGACAGAAAACGGAATTTTAAAATCACATTTTTTTTAAATTACAAAACTATTGGCTTTGTCGATCTTTGGCACCTTCTGTAATCACATAATCTCAGTAATTGCTGAACCACTTTTTTATGAAATTTGGGGAGTGGTATGATATGGTTATATGGTTGGTAATGCTTGTTAATTTTTAGGATCTGTGCATTGGCAACAAAGGAATGAGCAGAAATAAAAAAATATCAGAATTTGTACACACTTTTTAACATGCTTTCAGGTTCACGGAATCTTTCATTATTTTACAATAAAGTCAACAAAATCTGAATATCAAAACTCATTTGCAAGCGTCTCGCACTATGCCTGCCAACTCACGAAGTCAAAGGTCCTAACACCTAGACTACCTTGAAGGGCAGACAGTTGTCTGTTATGACATCTGTCAACAAGGCTGAACTGACTTACAGCGACATCCCTTGTGTTGCTGTCACACCCTTGACTGGGTGACGTATTTATCACCCCATTGCTCTCTACAGTTAGTCGAAAATTGGTCCACAAATATTTTGGAAAGCTACTAAAGCTCATGTTTACATTCACAGGTTTCTGATCATCTTGGAATGCGTAATCCCAATCACCTCATCACAGATTTTAATGAAATATGCTGGGCACAAAAACACTGCTTCATTTTGGCATTAAATCACATACCAAATATTCTGATAGGTCTCCAACAATCTCATGTGAATTTAAACTCTACTGTAAGAAACTATATATTACTAGTTTTTCACATGGGTTAGCATTGGAAAAATCAATCAAGAAATTGGATCGTTGGCAATTCTTTAGATATTAAAAAGATTGCAATACCTCACATACATTTTATTTAATTTATTTATCAGACCTAGGTTTCGCTGAGCTCTGTATCTTCACCGTATTTGATATTATTAATCACAACGTATATATAGGTTACTAAACTTCGCCTGCTACGAAAACAAGTATGGAGAGGGGTAAACATGCGAATGAATCTCGCATTGCTAAAATAATCTTATGAAGGATAGCTGTAAAGACTTTCACAACCATCCAGCACCACGAGCGACAATTTCCGTTTACTAGAAGTACAAAAACAAACTGACTAAAGTGCATAAAAATACCATCGGCGTTTCATTCCGTGTAAGCATCTAGTTTTCGCTAAGCATTTTCTCCTTGCGTGTTTCTCTCTTGTGCTACCAGTGCACTTTCCACGCTCTGTTTTGTACGCCGCGCTGCCCCAACTTGGTATGACCATTCAATCGAAAATACCTGCCCACTGATATACTTACTTCTACTGCATTGTATGTATGCATGCATTCTATCTGTATAAATTATCACACATCCTATACAGAATGAGGGAACATTTTAACGTAATTATTTAAACAAATATGGCTTCCAAGTAGCATGGTCCAGTTAATGAAATTTACTTATTTAGTTTACAATAGGCGTCACTGTAAACGGGTCATCCATGGCAGCAAAGAGGAGCACAACCAGAAAGTTAAGAACAGACGCAACTCATGTCCTAACTCGACCACATCATTTTGGTTTGCAGCCAAGAGTTACGGTCAGAACTTCCGCGGTGAAGATCTTCTGGCCTACGACTTTTAAGACTAACTTGACTTAACTTTTAACTCAGTGAATTTCACGATGCATTATGATTTGAGATTATACTAGCTTTTTTAATTCAGTTTCATGTTAAAACAGTCTCAAAATCCGATCCAAATGCTATTTTCTAAATTGATACTATTATGCGAGAAGTACAGCGTCCCCCCACTACTGCCATTTCTAGTATAAAATCTTCCATGAATTCGAAGATAATTTTTTCAGTACTATTTCGTCTTAAATTTCTTGATTGGCATTATGCATAATCTGGTCGACCTATCCTACTCCATGGTGCATTGTAAGCTAGGAACTTATTACAGAAATACATACAAAATCAAATACTTGGTAAACGCTCACGTTGCCATTAATGTGAAATTAAAGTGAAACTCAAACTACATTACATAAAGGCAAAACGAATTAAAAAACCTAGTGGTGTACAAAAACATGAAAATAAGTAAATTGCGGTCCGCATCCATAGAAATTGCTTTTTACGCAGGTTTGATTTCAAGTTCAATGTCTTTACTTTTCTGTAGGCAGCTTTATGAAAATAAACTACGGCGCCGGTGTTTTGAACCAAAATGAAATAGAAAGTTGTATTGCCTGCAGTGGAGAAATGATTATGATAATTCGGACAGGTAGTTGTTTTTGCAATTTATGAAAAAACAAGTTTCTATTCGATAGTGAGTATAAAGTTGATATTTTATTTTCCAATAAAATTACTGTTCCATTCCCATTTTCCACCAATCAAGATCTATCATAATAATTTAATAAGATATTTTCGCAGAAATTCCATAAGTAGCATTTTGATCATTATTTCATTAATTTTTATTTATTGAATCATTATTTGCAACGCTACTTTTTAAGAAATACTCATATTTTAATACAGACTGACTTATATATGATCTAGGTCACAGTATTCAGCAAAATATGATTTTAAGTGTAGATAAGAATTTGTGCTTCCATTCAAGTATATCATATCTTCATATATGCGCAAATTTATAATAATCTTAAAGTGATCATATAGAGTGAATTTAAGTAAATATATTCAGTTCAAACCTGGCGAAGTTTTGGAAATGAGAATACCAAAATTTTAAATTGAGCATATCATAATCTTGGCACAAAACAGAAAACCTAACCTAGAAGAATAGTATAGTGTTGACTGAAGCATTTCATGATCTTGGCGCAAATAGTTCCACTTCATTATATCATTTATTATTAGTATAAGCATTCTGTAATTTTGATGAGCTGTTATCAAAACTACTGTTGGTTCCTTAACCTTAAAAATAAAAACCAAAAATGTATCAAAACTGTACCAATGTGACTTATTTCTTACATTTATTTGCGTCATATAGCAATTCAAGTTTAAAAGGTCTTTTACAGATAAACAGAATATAAGAAATATGTACCTGTGATTAAGCCAAAACATATACGGCCACCATTTGTAATAGAACTTATTTACAACTCACAGATCACCCATATTACATCAACACCTGTACACTTGTATGAGATCCTCACAACAGTCACAACCCCAACTTTTTACCAGCACATTCATCCTGAGAGGTGGTTGGTAGAAATTAAATGCAATAAAAACTAACTGTCACACGCGTACCGCTGAATTGCCGTTAACGAATATGGCGATGCCAAACAAGTAAATGAAATACTTGGAAGGAATCGCAAGATATTCGTATTCTTGATTCAAGTATACGGAGCTCCATTGGAAATAACCTTACAAACAAAATATTCAAGAGCATTGAAATCTTTGTGAAGAAAATTATATTTTTCTGTAGAATGAGTATTTAATTCAAAAATATACTTTTCTTGGTTCAAATTAATAATTCTCTTATCAAGTAAATTGTCCTAGAGTAAGGTCAGATGTTCTTGTCGTGAATATATCTTTAGAAGAATATCGTAATTCTTGAATTGAGAATTTCTTGTTATGTGTGTAGTAGTGATGATTTTCAGTAGGTATATGACATTACTCAAGCTAGTTGAAGCTAGTTGAAGAAGTGATCGAAAGCGAAAACTCATATTTAAAACAAACACTTTTTCTCTATGCACACTATGCACCGCTATTTCATCGTCATCTCGTCCTAGCGCTTTAATACAAGCATATGCTTAAATTGATATATATATATATATATATATGTATATATATATGGAGATCTGATTCAAAGAGGTCGCACAGCACTAACTACTCTCCTCTCCACTCTGACTCTATTACTATAAACTAGGATTGCGATATAGCTACTTCTATGCACAATTACAATGTTCTCCGAAGTTATAGCCGCATAGACTTCTTTTAAGTAAATTATTCTACGTTACCGTTACAACTCTAAAAAAAGTTGTATGTATTAACCAAGGAGAAGAGGCAGTGCTGTTTCCAACAATTAACGTTAAATTCATAGATATAGAAAACTTCGACGCTACGCAAAAAATAAATGTTTGGTTTTTTTATGGAGATGAAGAAATAAATGGAAACTAAAGTGCGGCGATTTGAATCTGTCTCGGGAATTTGTTGTGTGCAGCAAATTCGGTTGATTCTCCTCTTTTTGATAAGTTCCTAGGTGAGATTGACTTGAGATAACTCACCTTTCATTCGATACATGACGCACTTGCTTTCGTACATCTGCACACTCGGTCGATGTTGCGTATATCACAACCTATTGCGAAATTCTCGTATAAGATAATACAAACCGAACGAGAACTAAGAGCAAATGGAAGAATAAATAATAATACAGGGCGTTACTATAAATTCGCACAGCTTAGAACAATAATTAGATGTAAAAGTAACGAGTACAAGGTAAAACTGTAACTGTAAAACAATAAGCCAAGAAAAAGATAATATTATACGGTGATAAAACATAATCTTATATGGAATGAAGAGATCAAGCAAGGCGGTAACTGGTACATACGAGTACAATGTTGAAAGTCTTCCAGAAATTGAAAACAAAATATAGCCTTCCTGAAGATACACATTGAATATTGAAAACGCAAAATAATGACATTAGACTAATTGTGTATCAAGATCAAGAAGGTCAGCTTAACTGGCGTTAAGATGGCAATTTTTTATAAGTGCTAAACTGGAGGTCAAAATACGCAATAACCCAAATAACGGATGATAAATTATCACTTTTGAGGATATGTCACACGGGACTCCAAACTGGAATCCGACGCCGCACTTGAACAAGCAATATCAACATACAGGACAACACTTACCTGACGCAAATAACAATTTAGAGAGGAAATTGTTGACGCAAAAAAATCTCAGAGATCTACCAGAGTTAAGATCTCGAATCAAGAAACAATCATTTTCGACTCATTATTGATTTTTTAGACTTTAATCCATGATTATATCCACAACACTTACCAATTAGGTATAGGACAAATTTACCTATTGTTTTTCTGGCCATTTGTATATTTCAGATTTGAAAGTGCGTTATGAAATAACCATCATTAGGGCTCTATTTTAACTGCTTCAAGTGATTTCAATGTTCGTATTAGTGCTACCAAAGGACAGTATTATCTGGTTTCATGAAAATGAGAGGAATCGGAATATTGTCTAAATGTGCGCAGCAGCGGATTGGACTATACGTAAACATTAATATTTTGCCAAACGCAACACAGATTTTTCCAAATCGACAGAGTATTTCATTCTTCATCAGAGTTTCCGATTGTCAGTTATTTTGCAATTAATTTTAATTTAAGTTCCGATTATCAAACACGAGGAATGTCAGACTTTCTACAACAAGAATTAGAAGATTACGTATTGATACTCAATAAATTGCAAATATAAATCGCATTTTCCCAACATAGGTAAGCAGATGCTATGAAATGAAGTTGTTTGTAGCCTAATGGAAGCAGCAGCATTGATATGCTTCTCTCAAACACCGACATATGTCTGATTTCAGGAACTATAGCCAAATACCTAATATGTCTGAACGCATGTTGCAATCTTTTCACCAGAATATTTAACACCGTATAGGTAATCTAAGCTGTAAGCCTGGTATTTCTCATCGTATATGAAGAGCGAGTGTCATATAAAGGTGTAGCTGGCTGTTGATCGACTATTGTGTCACACAGGACTCCGTGCAGTACAAGCGAAACCTTTATATGGCCTGGATTGACTATTCGTCACACAACGTCTCATGAACTCATTGTGTGTGTGTCTTGCGGTAGACGATCAAATAAGTAAAGCGCATAAGACAGCAGACTCGGTTCACCATTACATCTGGTGGAACCATGTTCGAACAGAACAGGTATCCTTCAGGAGAAGAGTTTTCCAGGAAGATTCTTCGAGTCCCCTGCTCACTGTTGACGCTGAAAAATATGAGATAATGAAGCTGAGGTAAGCTAAATTACCAATAGCAAAAGGCCACCCATCTGTTCATGTGGATGACGTAAGCTTTATGCCTCCAGACAACGCGACCTACAGTTATCGCTAAGGGTAGTTCAGGCGTAAAATCATGCTATTGGCGTCCAGCTCGGGATAGAAGAATTCTCAATGGGCCACGTCAAGAAAGGGCGATTTAGGGATAGTGAAGGGAAAAAACAGCTCATGGGAGCATTTTGCGTCATCTACATGCAGACGAGACCTATACGTACCTCGGGTTAGCAAAGCGTTGGATACAGGAGACAAGTGAAATTTTAAAATATGCCGCATTAGCACTAAACGAACATATACACAAGACCTTCCAAAAGTCTGTGATCAGCAAGACCTGTAGTATTGCAAGAATTCTCCTCAACGCAGAACAATAGTACCTGATCGCACCGCAATCTTGCGAGAAGAGTTGATGAAATAATAATAATAATAATAATAATAATAATAATAATAATAATAATAATAATAATAATAATAATAATAATAATAATAATAATAATAATAATAATAATAATAATAATAATAATAATAATAATAATAATAATAATAATAATAATAATAATAATAATAATAATAATAATAATAATAATAATAATAATAATAATCTCCGTCTACTTAGGGCGCACAATTTGCGAACCCAGTGATTCCCACGGTGTGGGGAGCATTTGCTGGGAAATGGAACAGCGGCCATTATTTCATAATAATAATAATACCCTGAGAGGTATTATTTTCGATTACTTCCAGAAATGTTAGCTGGGTCCTTAATCGGTAACTGCGAGACAGGTATTTTACTCCGGAATCTAGCCAATACCAGACTACACACCCACTACCAAAATAGCTTGCAAGAGGATTCAAGGTGAAGTAGTCAGGTGATGACCACCCTCATAATGACACGGACCGTTTTTAAGGGTATGACGGCCTTTGATTCCGCCTATAGAAGGACTCCTAGCCTCAACGTACTGCGGCACCTGATAAACATGAAAAAATGCGTAGTGCCTGAGAAAACGCTAAGAATTTCGCATGTCTGGCACAAATTGCATAAACATCTACTGGTTGAAGAGTCTTGCCATCGGCGTTTAGTCAGAGTTTTTAACTCATTGATAAATCAAGAACAACTTCCCTCTAGGTTTGTCCAGGGCCGAACCGTGCTTCTCCCATAGTCCGGAATTTGTTGGACCCCAAGAACAACAGGCCAATAACATGGCTGTACAGATATGACAAGGTATTTACCAGAATCTTTCAAATTAATATACTGCACCAAGCTTTGTAGGTCTGGTTTCTCAGTGTATAAAAATGGCGAAGGTGAAAGAAAGACGAAGACTGTAGAGATATTCTGTTGATAGAGCATTGCATCATCCAGAAAGAACTCCATGCAGTGCCAACGAAACCTTTGTATGGCCCGAATTCCCTATCATACGGTATTCGAAACAACGACTCATTGTGCGTGTGTTGAGTTGAGACCAAAGTGGTATCTTTCAGAAGAAGAATTTCCCAGAGTTCTTAAGTCTCTTGCGCTTTGGCATCTCACTGTTGCCGTTGTGCATTACGTTAAAAAATACGGGAAACAGTTCCTGTCACTTGCAATTGGTGACTGAATATTTTGCTGCCAGTCAATTGATTTTGCAGAATTCCGACATCCATCCGTCTCATAGGCGTAGTGTTAAAAAAACTTGAAAGTAGCTAGGGACTTGAGCCGACTACAGTCGCTGGGAAAGTCTTGCTGCCAGGGCGATCGAGTCACAAACCGTGTTGTGCGAGGGTTCGCAGTAGCTTGAACAAGGAACACTGCGGACTTCGAAATGATTTATGATCGCTCCACACCAATTTTTGCTTATATATTCCGTGGCAATGTTATCAATAAAAGTGAATATCTGTAAGATTGTCTCAAAACTGACCTAATTTTGAGAAACGCGATTTTTTGTGATTTTTGATCCAACCAAGGTAATAATAACGACACTATTACCCTGATAGTAGGTAGAAAAATATATTTCCTAATATCTCATTTCCAGAGCATATAAGAGAAGTACCCGTGCGCAAAACATATATACACGGATGGATCAAAAATAGCAACAGGGGTTGGCTGCTCAATTGTTGCAGGTGAAGCAGCCCATCACTGGACTCTTCCGTCACTAACATCGATCTATACAGCTGAGCAATACGCCATTTGGCAAGCACTAAAATACTGTCAAATAACCACTGAACATAACATCATTTTAATCATCAGTGATTCGTTGTCTACATTGAATGCTATGTTGAATTGCTACTCCCGTGATCCTCTGACTCTAGCATGCCTCCACACATTAAATGCTCTAGCAGATGATCACAAAAGGACAGTATTTATATGGGTACCAGGACACGTATGTATAAGAGGTAACGAAAAGGCCTATGAATCAGCGAAACAAGCGGCTGCTTCGCACGTAATAGACTGCTCAATGGTGAAAAAGATAGATAGGAAAATGCATATTAATCAACTCCTAAATGACATGTGGCAAGAGCAGTGGGAAAACGAGTCTACCCAACTCAGAACAATCAAACCCATCGTAACAAAATGGATCCCTAACATGAATATGAATATGACTAGAGAGCAAATGGATCCTATAATGAACGATTAAGAACGTTTCCATTAAAACACTTCAAAAAATAGCTAAGGTTATGAAAACGGTAAAGGATGTACTACCTCCATAGTGGATTTGCAACTAAAAAATCTTTCCACAATCACATCTAGGTTTATATAATTTATCATTATATCAAATGATTACTTGAAACAACTTCTGCAGGTACCAATAATCAGTGAAGTTCCTGTTTACGATAGGTAATATGATTGATTACCTTGTATAACTTTCGTTTTGTTCCGCCCGTCACAATCGACCATGCATCATACCAAAAAAAGCGTTGGTGTACATATGATTAACATACAAAGGTCCATACAAAGGCAAGCTTTTACTTGATGAATACATACATGACTGAATAACCGATTATCAAGGAGCCTCCATTCCTGCGGAAAATTGTTTCGGTCTTGATAAAAGTGAAAGTGGTTTGGGAATAGGCCATTCGTTGTGGCCCAGTTTTGGCTGCAAGGCGTTCACATAGGTTCGCCGCCATTCTAACATTCTTTTTGTACATATTTGCTTTAACGGCTTGTCTGAATGTCTACTGGTCACTTGTTTCTTACTACGTAGCATAAATTTAATTCTGATTTTCGATTGTTACTAGTTTTTTACCATGAGTAATCCAGAGTAACCATTATTTTTTGCTGTTGGTATAATCTAGAAACTTTGAATTTGAGTTTGAATTGGATTCACTTGCAATGGCCATGCTTATAAGATTTTACGATATATCCGGCTTATGAGCATAGCAAATTTTTCATGAATTTCATAATTACGTTTCAAAGAATTCTAAACTATTTATCTTTTTACGGCATTTTAGGGCGTAGTTTTTTCTTTATAAAGTGTCATTTTGTTCCTCTTCAGTTTTACCTACTACCAATAAAGTTTAGTAATTTATTAACATAAATGATAATATGCTACTTAACTTTTTTAAAATAGAGTAAATCTGTTCAAAAATATGAATCCAATTTTTCGTCTAAACTGATACTTTGCATGGAAAGTACAGCGTCAACAGTCTTGATACAATTTTGTATGCTGTGTGATGACAACACCACTAAAAGACGTGTCATATATTTCCATCAATCTGTCCGTTACCCACCGAGTTTGATGAAATTTGGGAAGATACATGATGAAGGAAAGTAGTAGGTTATTTTTCTAATCTATTCATTGCCGATAAATTCATAAGAGAAACAAACAAAAATATCTCCAAAGTATATTATTTTACGTTTCTCTACTTTTACTATTGACCATTACAAGAATTAACCAGACGCGAAACATCACTATATGATATGGACTCCCAAAATAAAGGCAAGACGTTTACTTTGAACAGCAATCAGGAGACTTCGTGAAACTCGGATTACATTATAATAGAGCGTTGCTAATTTTGTCAAATGTCGCTTTTGAAAATGGCATTGTATTAATTCCTGGAAAGTATTGCATCTACTAACTAGATATCATCCTGACAAATATCAACACGTAGATATATTTATCATAGTAACGTTTATCAATGTACCCAAAAAATGTCCGTAGTTGATAATTACAAATGTGAAGTCCTGGATAACTACTTTACTATAATTAACATCATGACATTATTTATAATTAGAACACTTGAAACAGCATTATTAATCAATCTCTATTCCTGACCACAAATTACTGCAGTATTAGCACAGCATTTTCTCTGCCTATTTTAAGGACCGAAATTCCTCTCGTGCAAGAGTAGATATTTACCAAGAAAATGTCCAATGCAACACTTTTCTTTAGATACTGCGCAAATTCCAGATATGAGTCTAGCAGATTTTTCCTATCTTAAATTATAAAAATAACTATACAGGGTCTTTCAAATGAGGTGCGCATCACTGTTAATTTTGTTGGTATCATAGATATAAGTTGGTTAAATCGATAAATAAATAAAGATAAATAGGATAAATCGAGGTATTTTCTAAAGGTAATTAACGAAAAGGTTTACTTACAATTTGTAAAACATTTGAGTGTCTACCTTAATACCAATCACTGCAAACATTACTGCATGCCCGGAGACAATCTAGTCTTCTACCAGTAGGTAGTAAATACTCACGGATATGAGAAACATTATGAAGTGCATGCTTTGGAACAATGAAACTACTTTTTTCAAATACTGGTGCTTAAGCACAAGACATGTACTATTAGTCTAGATAAACTTTATCAATTCAACTTGTCTAAAAGTAAAATAATCTAATAATTAGGTTATCCCCAGAAGCAGGCCGATATTGCATAGACATTAGTAATTTCGTAATATTCACCTATAAACACAAACAGTGTGTTCCAAATAAAAAGCGATTTTATTTTAATCTAGGATTTGCGATGTTCCTTGAGCTCTTTCTTATAATAATAGAGCGAAAAATTCATAATATCTGTTGTTATAAGAAATAAAAAAATTCATACAAAATCTGTGAAACCTGCAAAGAAATATATCGCGTAAATACTTTCCGGTATGTGGCACCAAAGCATGGCAGCAGGTCTTCATAGAGAACTCTATTTCAATCTGATAACCTTTGTAGCTTAGCCAAGCTTTTTGAGTTTCATTTAAATATTCGTAAAGAACAATTCATTCTAAATTTTGCTCATGGCCCCGATCTACCAACTCGAAGACGCTTTGGCCTCAAAGTTTCCTATGATCTTTCTCCAGCCTCCCATACCTCTCATATTCTGGAGTTGGTTGATGACCGACGAACCTGTTTCATAAGAATTCTTCTACGTACCGCTGTTCTACACAACGCTCTGGAACTAGTGCGTTTTTAGATTCAAAGGTATCTATGATAATGGCATACATTATCATCATAAAGGAATTTTCAACTCCATCCTCATCTCTTATGACCTTTTTCTTTCTCCAGGATTCCTACACAGTGAAATACACCGCAACAGTTGCCTTCTTAGTCTTCTTATCCTGCACCACAGCTCAACAAGGACCAGCATATGATACAAATGATTGGATTCCAATCACCCCCAAGACACAACCTCATAGCAGGTCGTTAGCTGTAAATGACAATGTGGCCGAATCCTCGAAAGGTAAGTACACAGAATTCGTGCTACATCAAGTAGTCATAGACTAGAAACCTATTATGAAATCACAAAAAAACAGTGATAATGTTCAATAGATATTTTCTTGAAAATCTAATAAACACCTTTATCGCATTTTTGTTGTTACAGTCTGTTAAATGCTAGTACTACTCTTCAATCTCTTGGAGAGTGTTTTCTTCATAAGCTTGTATTTTTCAGGTAGCAGCGAAGCTTTACCTCCTGAAAGTGACAAAGACCCTCCACCCCAACCACAAAGAGCCAGCAGTCGGGTGTTAAACCTAGAAGCACCACAAGCACAACAATTTTTCCCTGAAGACGAACATAGAGCGTACAGAAAACGTCGACCCCACAAGCACAAAGGCAGAGGAGAGGACGGGTACAAATTCGAGCTACCCCCTCAGTTGCCTGAAGGTAAGTTACACAATATTTATCTTTATGGCTTCTAATAAATGTAAATAACAGGTTAATGTATAAATAGGTTTTTCTACGCCGCGCTGGAATTCTATTAATGTACCTTCTTTCCAACAATTAGTTGATAGTTCATTTCCATCTTCATACAACATGCGTTTTGCAATTTCTGTCGCAGTTGTTGAGAAAGTGCCTTCTGTGAAGGAAAAAATAATACAATTTGTCAGATAAAGGAACAAGTTGAATGGAAAAATTAGCACATCGACGTTTTCTTGTAGTTCCTTATAATTTTAGCGATACCATCAAGTAATCATCTGGTATGATAATTTTCCGATATAATAAAGCTACTAAGAATTTTATGGGGTTACCTTTCTATGTAAATAAGCGAATCAAAAATGTTTTCGTTGTTTATCGTTGATATTTTGTATAGCTTCGAACCGAGAAGCTCTAATATGCAATATAAGATTGTTAGGAGACTAGACAGCCCACTAGGTAAATAATGTTCTTCGATCCGGTGGATATATATTTGGAAAGGAAGAGAACGCCCAATTTCTAGGATGCTAACCTAGCAAGGCCGGCAATATGATCGTGTCAGGATATGTTATTGTTGATTTTAGTACCCAGGAGCCTTATGAAAGATGACTCGATTTTTGAACTATCCTCCCATATCTAAGATCAGCATGCCTACTTCCATGAAGGTAATGAAGTTGCTGTAATCTGAAAAGCTGTGATTATATGTTATTTCTCTTACGAGTAGTTTGTGGATGTAAAGATTTGAAGGTACTTTTATAATGATATTCCAATGTTACATACGCGTACACCCCTGATGAAGTGATTAAATATGTATCTATACCAAAACTTGCTATTTAATAAACGCTTTAAACGTGTACAGCTTGAAAAAATGAATACAATACGATTTCGCGACAAAGAGTTAAAGAAAAAAATATTAGCAAGGTGTCATTATATCACATTTGTAAACACGAACTTTTTTCATTAACTCTCCCAAAGATTCAACCTTTCCGATATTTTGAATTACTAAATAAACTCAGTATGTCATTTGTTTTCACAGGATCATCTTATCTCCAGTACACAAATCAAGATCCGAATCCATCGATATATGAACAACCTCCTCCTCTGAACCAGTATGGTACCCAGAGACAGCCCGTATACAACAGTCAAGCACAACTTCCACCGCAATCCGTGGTCAGTCAACCTCCATCACACCGTCTAGTTGCTCAACAGGCAGTTGCATCCCAACAAGTAGTGGTACCTCAACAGCAACTCTTGAATTCACATCAGGTCGTTCCTCAACAGCAATCACATGTACTAAGTCAGCAGCAATTGATTCCGCAAATTGGTCCAGATCAAAGTATTCTAGCTCAACATAGGTTACCTCAACAGGCAAAAGTGTCACAACAAGGAAGTTTAGCACAAAATGAACAGGTACATTTATGTTTCCTCATAATTAGATTCATTAGTTAATTTCAGCTCCCTTCTAACAGGAGATATTGTAAGGTTTATATTTAGAGTTTAAATTATGAATTATTGGGTCTTATCATAACAGTAGCTTTAGAAAATTTGCAGAAGAGAGCTTCTAGAAGTGATTCCGGAAAAGTTTTATCCAACAAGTTATGTTTAACCAAAATGGTAGATTTATTCGACACTTCCTACTAAAAGATCTTAGGCTACTTTTTGTTTTTGAAAAACGCTGTGATGGTTAATGTTACACCGTGCTGTCGCCGGGCCGGGCCTGTGCCGTGTCATTCTCACCGTGCACCGGTCGGGCGAGTCATTCATTCTACACCGGTCTCAGTAATTGCAATAATAAGGTTTTTTATTTGATGTTTTCATTTTTGGATTGGAATATTTATATTGTTTTTAACAGAAATAAGCAAAGTAAAAAATGGTTTTGCTGCCTTTAATGAAACGATTCATGAATTTTAAACACACGTAGGTCAATCACGTTGATTAAATTTAAAAAAATTATCATACTAGATTATAGGATGCGTTTCTCCAAATTCCTTTACTGACATATTTTGGACAAACTAATTCTTAATATCTGTAATGTTTTGAATACTATTTTCGGAAAACAGAACAGAAATTGCAAAGAATTACGTTATATCAAGTAATTGTATTCTCAGAATACGGCATAATAAATATTGTACATTTCCTTAAAGCCACTCCATACTCGTAGAATAAATCATCATATAGACGTTTACTGAAATTCGCCGAATGAAAATCTCTTGATTTAAATACAGCCTTAAAAAATGAATTCCATGAGGATTTTTGTTGAGAATAACGTAAAAACCTGGTAAATTTATGCCTGTACCAGTTGCCTTTCAAACCAACTAGTGAGTTGACCATATTTACAAAAGTATGTTTGTGATGCCTGTCAAATGAGTATATGTTTATGTTCAAAATAGCGACCTTTATCTACCTATATATTCAAAAATAGGACGGTAACAGCTTGAAGCGAACGTTCTATGAGCTGCAGTACTATACTGCAAACACGTTCATCCTACGGCGTGCCGGAACGCACCGTGCCAGGAAAGAATACTTACCGACATTCCGGCGCTGTCGCTCGGCCGGGGCATGGACTCGACCCGGTAGACTGAATTAATTGAGTCATATAAAAAGTATAATATGAATGTTTACTGTGTCCCATCCGAGACCCGGCGGCCCGTCACGATGTATCCTGAATCATCCCTAAAACGGTTTTTTTAATGATGAGTGAATTAAACCCTGAATCAAGTTCACTTATCTTCTGAGGAAAGTCTGCAGTAGATTTCACTATAAAATCAATCATATTTTCTTGCAATATAGATTTTGACAGAAATGACATGTTCAAAATAATGAACTCATTGAAATGATAATGTGAATAATTTTGTAAAATGCTACTGATAATAATTTACAATTGTGGAACAAACAAAAACTAACAGTTGAAGCATTTTCAACACTCCAGTAGTCTATCTATTGTACGCTGACAATTTGCAATGAAGTTTGTTTATTCAACATTGTTTTTTACTACAAACGCTAACACTTTATACTTTCGACGCCAATTGCAATCATGGAAAACTATGTCACTCATTTCCGCCAGTCTGTCTGTACTCTGCCCGGTGATCCTTTCGATTCAGGGACGGCGGAGTTATCGTCAAAAAACGGAAAGAATAAAAACGCCTAAGCTCCGCTTTTGGACATTTCCGAGGCCCCTGTATAACTACCTGGATGAAAAATTGAGGCAAAGATTGGAGACAATGAGGTTGAGTGGTGGGGATGGAGATCTCACAGAAAGCTCACTGTTGGTAAAACACGTTTTATCATCTATACAGTTTTTCAATACTGCCTAATGATCACATTGGAGGTCTGATGATGATGAAATGCTTATTGTAATGGTCCTTACATTCGTTACAAAAGGAAATTGTGCTTCAGCCACATGCCTTTTGTCTTCCAGACCCAATTATTCCGTTATAAGAGTTATTCACATCATAAGATGACGAATGTGCAGATTATTGGCCACCTACAGACATATACGTTAATGTTTTATTCCTAGATGTTGCTCAGTGCAGCTCGGTGGCCAACAGTACAAATCAAATACTTTCTTTATATAATTATTTCAAGTAAGGATGGCCACTCAACGATAACCTTAGCATATTTTGCTGCCACATTCTTAGCTAAGATATGTAGTTCGCTATATTTTCTACTCGCCGCTAATTTTATGTATTTATACACAAGGTTTATATATATATATATATATATATATATATAAAAGATCCAACTTATGAGCCAAGATGAGGCATTTCTTTCTAATGAGTACGGGATTCCCTTACAAACCGTTATCAATTATTAGATTCAGCCCTATGCAAATCCGGTTGAAGGGTTATAATTCACATTGAATAGAAACTGTCTGGTAAATGCAGTGCAAGAGATACAAAATTAGCATTAGAATGCCGATTTTCCGAAAATCTATCATAACACAAATAACTACAATCCATGGTCATTTTAGGGAGTAGTGAAACAGATTGCTCAAACATTGTGAGTAAACAAATCTTATTTTTTGAAGTTCTCTAATTTTTGGATCATGTTAATCGTACATAAAAACTTTTAGGTTTTCAAAACATAGATTTCTCGCAGTTGGTGTCACTGCAGAATCTCAGTAACTCAGTGGAGTCGTACGCGGTAATTTCGAGAAATCGGTGCATCAGCCAAAAATGAAAAGGCGCGGGAAAATTTTTGATCTTCTTTATTAAAAAAAATTATGGGATCGAGAATTTTAAAATAGTGCCAAACATCATGTTTGCAAATTTTTAATTTTCAGATTATTTCAGACTGTTCTCAAAAAAGATTTTCACGTAGAATCTATTTCATGTCTTTATTTTCCAAGTGTTTTTTATGTTTGTGGGCCACATCTCAACAAATAAACTGACAGATATCACTACCGCCAATGTTTGTGATAATATCCAGATAACATATTATCTTAAGATCCCAATACTTTACTGCTGTTACTTTCCAAGTACAACCGATAGGATTGTTATATTAAAAAATATTGATTTGAAATTAAATATAATTTCCACTGCAGGTCTACTTGCAGCAACAGCAGTTACCTCCGATTAATGCTCCGAACACATATCAACAGTACAGCCTGCCATTCAACAACTCTTTCTACGAATCTTTGAATCCAGGCACTATAAACCACGAGCTGCTTAGTGTTGGTCAGAATCCACAAACAACATTCAAAACGCCTGCTAAGGGTGGAAAAGAATCAGTACAGTTAGTGTACGTGCCTTTGGAAAATTTGAAAACCAATCAACAGCAGCAAGAGTTGAAGAATGAAGCTGAAATCAGACAGGTGAGCCAGTTAATATTAGTTCACTAAAAAACCACATGAGTTTACATCGCACCTGTGTATACAAATAACTTTCAGAAATTTACAGTACAGATAAAACTAGTCCGCTTCTGGTTTCCGTTGGGATTTCAACAGAATATACTACATAGTTGATATATTTATTATGCGCCTTCAACACATCTTGCCAGAGTTGTTTTTCTCTAATTTTATAGGTGAATTTCACTATGTTGCCGATATTTTCGCCTGTTCGAAATATGTTAACCCGAATTCAGGATATTTTTTTTCATAATTTTAGAATGATATCGCATGTGATTTGATAAAACCAATAGGCGAATCTTCCGGGCTATAGAATAATGACCATTGTTCCAGAAAAAGTGCAAAGTATATGAATAAATAAATTTTTAAATAAGATATAATTTAAGTTGATCCAATAAGTATTTCTCGAACATTACTCCACTTTATGATTGAATTTGAATAAATATTAATGTATGGCACGCATAATAAGTCCTAGTCAGAAATACAACATCGCAACAGTCTATTAAGGAACAGGAAAGGCAATCATGATTTAGTTTGAAAAAGGCATATTATTTGATCGTTCTCTTATAACTGTCATACTTATCACTCAGCATCCTGGTATCTTATACGAGAATATTAGTGAGGCTGACTCATAAATTGCTGCTTAGAAAGCTTTTTTATTTCATAGTACTGTTATTATAATCTCAGACACCCAAAAACACCGCGTGAAATTGCTATATAAGATGGACATTTATCCATGAAAGGTAATCATAAATATGCTATTTTCATCTCAGATTGGGAGTCATCGACTCAAGTTACATAAGAATATACGTGTCATGTTGATATTTCATAATTTTATTAATGAGTCTGGGTTTTTTATTTTTTGCTCCCTTAGTAACGTCTTACATAAAAATTGTTTTTTATATTTCGAGTTAACAACAATCACAAAAATCGATGTACTCAGTGAACTTTGTTTCTATTTTATAATTTTTTTTCCAGGCCGATTTGAGGAACAAATTCAACACGCGCCTAACGAACATAGAACAGGATTTCGTTCAGCAAGCACTGCAAGCTCAGAGACTTCAAGATCAAATCACTCTAGGACAACCACTCTACTACAGAGAACAGCAGCAACTCATACAGTCGCAACAAAAAACACACCAATCACCCACTGTGCAACAGCAGCAATCTCAATATGCACAACCCCAAGAAAATGCCATACTGCCACAGCCACAACAGCTGGTACAACCACAACAACAACCTCAACAGTACGTGACTCCACAGCATCATATAGATCAATCGCAATCTCAGCAACTGTTTGTCACTCCACAATTGCAATCCGCAATACCTCATCAGCATTCTGTACAGTCTGAACAGCGACAGGTGCAAGCTCAACCAATCCTGCAAAATCAAAGGTCGAACATAGTTCAATCTCAACGTCGTTTGGTGCCAAAATCTAATGAACAACAGCAGATACCTCATGCTCAGGCAAGCAATGTCCCTCCTCCTACAGCAACCTCCCCAGAAAACAGTACCCCTAAGAAACGTAAGCCTCATCAACCACCCTTAGCTGTTTATTTGGAAACTAACAAGAACGCCGAGTTGGATGATGTTCTGGATGCTCTCAAGGAGGCTAAAACTATAGCAGTGCAAGATAGCATACAACCTGAGTCACCACAAGTATTCATTGGACCTTCAAGCTTGAACCCCCCTGACGGTTATGTGAAATTCTTGCTGCCGTATCTGAATGCTTTGGATGGTAAACGGGAGAAAAAAGTAGAAGAGCTGCCTTTCTTTGTGGCACCACTGAGCTTCAAAACACCGCCAGGTTTCTCCAAAATCCCACTTCCCTCACCACACGTAGGGTCTGTGGTTGTCAACAATAAAGAGTTGAATACTAGGAGGCCTAGCAGCACTCCAAGCTATTATAGCGGAACTGGAAATAACTATGCTACAGTGGGATCAAGCTATGGTACTTCACCGTATTCACCCAACATACAGAGCTATAACAGTCAAAACTTCTACCAAACACCTACCCTGGGAACATCCCATCAACTAAACTTCAATGTAAATGATCAGACGCAAAAACTTGAAGTACCCGCAATGCGCAACGAAGAGACACATGGTCCTACTACACCTTTGATAGGAGAAACCACGCCAACTAAGCCTAAACATCAAGAAAGGGTCAGAATAAAAAACTACAAACACACATCCAACACCAATACTGGAGAACGCCAGAGAAATGCTCCAAAGATCAAATCTAATTCAAATTTCGAACAAACTTTCACTGTCAAGGAATACTCAAAACCTTTAAAGTCCCAACTGCAAGAAAGCTATTTCAAAAAAGGTGAAGAGAAATTTCCTTCGTTGATCTCTAACAGCTACAGCACTCCAAGTAGAAACTATGTGAATACACCTTCCTCTATACTACCGGGAACTACCACTGATTCTCACGTATTCAGTTTTACACCAAAACCTGAGAAAACGGAGGCTGAGAAGGTTATAGATGAGATACATACACATTCTCATTCGCATGCTCCTAGAAAAGAAGAACCTCAGCTAAAGCCCTTAGATCTATCCATAGACAGTTTCGATATACATCAGTTCAATGCTCATCTAGACGATAAGCATAGAAGCAAAGACCAAGTACATTATTCGCCAGACGATGGTTTTACTTATCACCACAGGAAACCCGAAAAGCCTGATTCTTCGTATTCATTCAACTCTGATTTGCACAGCTTCAAACCATCTACAATTTTGAGAGATGTGAACGTTGAAACGACCACTCAAAAAACTAAAGCTAGACGGCCTACACCTGCTGCTACTGGATCTAAGGAGCATTACACAGTATTGGAAGACTTTTCAGCAACAGAAAGCTCAAAGTATGGTTCACATTACGACGAAAAGACAACTACTGTAAAGTATGACACCATAGGTGAAGGTAACTTGAGTCCATATGACCATTTTGATTACGAGAACACCAAAGATGCGAATAAAAATGAACCATTTGGTGACTTTAAGCCAAGCTATGAGGACCATACCCACCATGATCACAAGGAACCGCCAAATCCCTACTTTGAGCAAGCTCAAGAGAACGTCCATAGAGATATTAGTCGCAATCACAAGAACCACCATTCTCAGCACAGTTTTCCTGAACCGAATCTTGAAGATCTTTCCGATACGTTTATACAGAATCCCTATTTGAAAAGTTTCAAGCCAAGCAAAGGTGTTCAAAGTAACGACCAAGACTACCACAGACAAACAACTGTTTCTGGGAGTGGAGAAGATCACTTCCGACAGGACCAACCTAAAGACGAGAAGAAAGAAAAAGAATACGACGCTTCCCTTGCTGATCAATCGGTTACTTCATTGCTGACACCGAATGTTTTGCTGCCTTCGAAGAAAAAACAGAATGAAAATACAAGAAATGAGTTCCCGAATCCGTACTTTGATTTTAGTTCTGTAGCAGCTGATGGACCACAGATTGATACTTCGCTATATGACTACGTACCCACAACAAATCAGGAACCACAAGGATTTGGTCCCTCAGCAAATTCTGAGCTATATACACCCGGTAAGTTTGATGGATTTTGAATAAATCGTAGTTCATTATATATGTTGTGTGTAAGTTCAGTTGCATAGATGGAAGTAATATTGTCAATGAATTCGGATTGTTACGGTATAACATCAAGAGCAATTAATTACACAAGAATAATTATTTCTGAATTTGACCACATATCTTCTATTCCGTCAAATTTCCCTTGTTGATTTTCAACCAAAATGCTGACAATGAAACTCAATCAACAACAACACATTAAACTCACACCCACATCGACAGAAACATATAGACAGGTACCGACAGATAGACACCGACAGACATAAACCAACAGACAGACCGAAGAACGTGATGTTTTTTATATTCCATCCAAATCACGTTCTAGCGATTGAAATATATATATACAATATTTTTCATATGACTGCCATAAATAAAATTGAAAAATCAGAAAAAGCATTTCCATCGAAATCACATTTCGCATTCGCAGTGAACATTTTTGTACTATTTCAGAAAGCGAGGTGCATCACTTGTCTACAACAGCACAAACCAAACCAGCCGGGACAAGAACAGAAACTCCAGAAGTAGTTTACATCCAGGCGAAGACTACTTCAACAACCACAACCACCACCCAAAAGCCAACGACGACCACCAAACCTCGAACAAGGGGTCGGCAGAGAGGTGCCAGTAGGTTCGCCGATTCGGTAACGACCACCAGAAGATCTGTGGCTCGTAGGAGACCCATGACCACTACTGAGCGAGGAAGGTACAACAGTCAAGAGCAGGGAGATCACCAAACAACGGCCACGAAATCGAGGTTTAGGAGTAGGGGTAGGACCTCCCCAACTGTCGTTACTGAACGCATAGTTACTACAGAGAATGAGGTACATAGTCCGTTGAAATCACTTCCAAATATTTCACAAAATTTGAGGGCCTCAAATCAATAATATAGCGATATACTGAAAGGTATCTACTACAATTGATTCCCACATACAAATTGTGACTAGATATTCTTACACACCGTATAATTATTAACACATGAACAAGGCGATTTTTTTAAAAGGAACATTGTTTAACATGAATTATTTGTTCTTCACGGATCTATCTTTTTCAAAATGGCAATGAAAACTTAATTTGAAAGTACGGCATTCGTTTAATGGTAGTTCAATTGATCAAAGTTTGAAATGGTCGCTAGTGCTTGCTACTTAGCAAGTATATGTTTCGTTGATTTCTGATAATAGAAATATTCCACTTCAAAAAGTTGGAGTTGCACAATGTGCTAAATATAGATGAACAAGTATGCATAATATATAATTTAACTCCGTTTAAGATTCAACATGGACCAAGTTCAGAAGCAGCTTATTCTTCTCAGCAAGATTCCAACACACCAAAGTCTTACATGCAGTTCGAACACGTTATAGAAGACCAAAGAGTGGTCACTGCCCCGCCTTATTCTCAAGAGAATGCCTACCTGCTGGAGGCAAATGCACCAAGTGCTCCTGGACTTCTCAACCTACAGACCATCCCGAGTGGACCCAGCCTTCAAAACATACGGGTAGAAGATACTAATAACGCATTTAAGTACGAGAATACTGTCAGTACAACCTCAAAACCTATGGTCGATGTGAAAATCAGTCATCCGGTCACCGAAGGTAATTTCACCACTTGAATACTTTAGGAATACAACACCAGACAATGACATATAGATTCCGCTCTGATAAGTTTAAGTATACACGATTTAAGTCTCACCCAATAGATTATAAATCTTTTCTGTATCAGTGAGATATATAATAATTTCAGGTGAAAGACGTATTACCGAATCCTACCACCAACAGCCAGCTCAAACTCAAAATAATTTCCAACGCAATAAAATCGAAGTGACAACGAAGACGGCTATGAGGAGCAGAGGAAGAGGAAGATCACGATTCACGACTACCACACCACTGCCTGATATAAGACAGTAAGCTCAGTTTTTAGTAACCATTTTTTACAAAATAAGCAGTACCAAAGGTCTGCAACTGCAACAAATCATATTAGCTGATTGAATTTTATGTAGATGCACAAGCTAAACAAAAATACAGAGTCGACAACCATATAGAATATAGGAACTTTTTAAGCATGAAAAACAGCTTTCTCAATAAGGATGGGATGAAAAGTCGATGAATGAATCACAAAATGAGCTGCTACTGTGAACGTGAAATCTGATAGTCAACATCCTTAAGGTCGTTTTTCCATGAAACCCACTTTCCTCAGATTTGCGTCAAATTTGTTATTATGACAATAAATTGGTATTGGAACAAGTCTGCAAAATCCCAAATCAATCTGCAGCACAGTTTCATCGCAAAATTAAAGCCCAGATTTAGCCGCTGACCACGGTAAAACGATTTCAGTGGTGCATTTTTTTTGATAGTTAGTGCACCCAAAAATTTTATATATGAAAAAATGCGAACAATTTTTTTATGCAATAATCCGAAGTCATTTTACAGCACTGTTTTTTTCTATCCAATGAAAAAATTGACCACTTCTGGGTGTCACTAAGAGATGTGTCAACCCTATACGGTATACAGATTGAAATTTGTATTCATCATCAACTGAACACTTAAATTATATATTGATCACAGCTACTACACAGTCATTATTATTGATACATCCATTATATACACGCTTCAAAAATTATATTCAGATTCCACCGTAAAATATACCACTTGATGCGAAACTTTAACTGAAGCAAATCGCTTTACTCATATTGGATTAGGTATAAAAAAAATCATTGTCTTGTTTTAATTGGACCCATATGAGAGAAAACAACTATTAAATGAAATCAACACTTTGAGAGGTAGGAAAATATCAGGTGCCACGAAACTTGAAGCTGCATCTCCGTGATGACGTCTCCAGCGCAATTCTAATTACAATTATTAATTGATTCAAACAAAAAAAAATGATAGAACGGCTGAACGTAACTGAACCTTTAAGAGCGTGTTTACAAGAAAAACTCATAGCGCATTGTAGTTAAACGCGCTGTTAGCGGAATCACAGAGATGCACGTTCAAATCCTGTTGATGTTTAATTTTTTCAGAACTTACAAATTGTTGAATTTGACTGTAAATGAATCATAGGCGAATTTATTGCATGAAAAACTACTAGGCTATCTAATTCGCGCGCTGTGCCTGAGAGGATAGGACACATGAACATGTTTTACTTTGATAGAATTTCACGTACTCCACTCTATTTTGACTTTTTGTATGAATCATCTCTTCACCTCAACCACTCCACTTCCAAACCTTGTCAAAATTAGAAACATAACACTTTTGTTTTTTTGAAACGTTACGAAAAAATATAATTAAAAACATTGCAACCTACTAACATCACATATCTTACTATCAGACATACAACTTCCATCACAACCATCACTACTCCAAAACCTGAAACACAACAACCTGAACAAGAGGAATTTTATGGTTTCATAAGGACTCCAAATTACAGCCAGCAACAACCTGTAGTTGCGGCTACTGTACAGCCTACACCAATTTACGAGAATTCTTTCGACATTAGGTATGTATCCCGTAAAGAATGTTTTATTTAGCTCAGAAAGTAAGTACAACGTTATATGAAGTTTTTCATCATATCATTAATTGTACGCCGTTACAGGAATCACTGAACATTTGAACCCAAAAGAAGTTTTGCGATTAAAATACTTTCAATTGACGTAGGAATTAAAAATATACTTTAATTACAAGTATGACTCATCTTACTTATGGTCGTTAATTGAAGCAACACATATCAAAATTATTAACATGTTGACTGCCTAGGCCGCCTTTTATAAGGCAAGATATTAAATAAGTCTAAATTCTGAAGCTTATCCTATAGTTCTCTGGATTGTGCATCTGATATTTTCATTCAATCAATCGCCAGTAAATAAAAAATATAAATATTCCAAATTACAATGATATTAACATTATTTATGATTATTTTGATTATGAAGCCGGCCCTAATATATTTAAGCAATATGATATGTCCTTAAACGCCTCTCAGTAGGTCTGAATGTTCACATTTTACAAATGTAATTATTTGATTCAAACAATTAACGGCCAATAGGAGTAAGATAAATCAAAGAGAAAATCACAGTATATGTTTTAGAAGTTACTTTATGTACAGAATTGGGTACAATACATATTACTCCTATGTTAAATAGGCCAGTAAAATGTTCGTTCTCGTAGAATCAAAACATTAAAAAATTAAATTATTTGTTTGGAAATCAAACTGTAGCAGCCAAGCACAATCAAAGACATCTTTATACTGGCTGCTAACTAAAAACACATATGATTGATAAATTAACTTTACTAACGTTAAGGCTGCCTCGACTGTCTGTATCGAACTAAAAAAAAGGCATCGTCAGGTAACAATTCTGTTCATAATGAAATTATTTTTTCTTTGGCAATATTTCATAGAGTTCAACCTATAGATACCCAGTTATTTCCTATAAAAACTAAACACCGACATAAACTATACGGAGCATGTCTGTGAACTAGATCCAAGTACCAGTTTTTCAATAATGGTCTATTCCACATTCTGTTGGTTAGATCATTATTAGATAGTATTGCATTCTACTGGTTTTATAAATGTGGTTTATGAGCTCGTCAATAGATGTCGCCGAAATATAAGCTGTAGCTCAGATCATTTTTTCTCAATGTAGAGTGGCTCCTGAGGAACGTCCCGGTATAAAACTTTGAAAAATATTTTTTTATTGACTGTGCTAAATGTTGGCCATAGTAAAATAACTTGACAGTATCGATTAAGTCAACTGACTTAAAAATTCAGTGCTCGCACGAGGAAAGGTTGAAAATAATTATGACATCTGGAATGAAAAAGTCCATGCTTTCTTTCAGCCAACACAATCAGTATCTACCAAAAATCAACGACCAACCTGATCAGCCAAACATTGAACAAACCACGCTACGCTTCCTGGGCGAAATCATGCCGAAATATACAACTAGAACTTACGAAGCCACAACAGTAGTTCCTACTGACATACAGACGGACACACCCAAGGTCAGAACAAGGACAAGAGGTCGAACGACAACTTCAAGAAGGGTGACATCAAACCACAAAACCAGGTATAATATTCAATAAGCTGTAATCAAGGACAAGAAATATATTTTATAACTGGATTTATGGCAATTTTTCCTCTGGAACACGAAAAAACTCTGATGAATATGATATATCTCCAGCTGACATATTGTCATAACTTTATCAATATCATAGACTATTATAACTTTTTAATGAACTTCATATTCTATACCAAATGAAACAAAATAATAGAAAATTATCCAATGTACATTTTAGAAAGAGAGGAAGTGCCTTAAGTAGAGGCAAAATCCAACTCAGCAGTGAACTGGTTTTCCTGCGATCAGTCTGTCATTAATCATATGTTCGTAGGGAGCGTCTGTAACCAGATTTACAAGAAAAATATTCTATGTATACTAAACAGTTGTTCAAATATCAAGGCACACGCCTCATAGCTGCTATTATTATTTTTAGATACGACGAACCAAGCCAGCGCATCACCGAGCAAGCAACCAAGCGACCAAATACAGTACGTTCGAGAGGCAGATCGCATTACAAGCCTCCAGAACACATTCAGGCTACTACTGAGGCTCTAAATGAGGCCAATTATCCCACTCCCTACCTGCAACAACTCAGAGGTTCTACTGCAGCTCCGACATCATTCCATCTCAACCTGGACGTTGAGGATGAAGTTGATCAGCAGCCTCACCCATCTCTATACAGACCCATGGTTGTTGAGGTACCCCAAGAGTGGCATGACGCTTCAGATTATACTGTTGAGCAAGAAGGTACGTTAAAAAACCTATGATGTCGCCTATTTATTATTTACTCAAAAATTTATTTTCCCGACTGGCATACCCTTAAATCATGATTCACACTGACTCCAGAAATCAGCTCCTGACCAGCAGTATAAATAATATGTAATAATATAGGTCTTTGGAATGCGTAACATCTTTCAAATATTATTTATTTAGCAGTAGTGTCTTAGGAATTTTTCTGGTGGCTTACATTTTTTGATGTGGCTGCTGCTCTATACTTGAATTGTATACTTATTAGTGATATTAAGAGTGATGACGCAATAGTGGTTTCAGGGGTGGTCCGTCCAAGAGCCCACGTCTGTATGAGGTGGTATATCCGTAATTCTTTTCAGTAAGGTCACATAAGCCACACCAAAGCATGTTCAGTAATTTTGCAGTCTGCTCCATGATAACGATTGTATCCCTTTTATTTTGCTCCTCAAAACAGCTAGAAATAAAATCTCATCCAGATCTGTACCTGAGTCTACCTCCCCTTTTCTTGCATGTAGTTCTTCCTTGGGCCCTTAATGGTTCAGTCCAGTACTGAGCTGTCGAATATAAAAAAATATGGCAGATTGATGGGATCAGTGAAATATCTCACTATAATTTTAAGTATCTATTTTTATGTGACTATTAGTGTGTTTCAGTCAAATGCAAATTATAGACAATATAGGAAATCTTCCGCTTTGTTAGTAATATTTCAATTCAATCTACTCTTCCATTCAGAGCTGAAAATAATCAGCAGTATTCGTTTTGAATATCTCGATTAAAAATTACAAATATCACAAAAGAACAGAAATATCATTTACTACTGATATTTTTGGTGCAATAACATTTTTTCCTGCGAGATTTTGATCGAATTGTGATAAGAGGCTGTCGATCATTGATAATAGAGAAAACTTCAAAATTATTTTTTGTATACTGATTTTAACGAAGTTTCTACTATGTTATATGCAAGCAGTTTAATCACTGTTTCATAAATAAATAAAATATGTTTAAATAAATGTTGTCTACCATGCATCAGACCTGCTATTATTATTTTGAGCATGTTTCGTCCTGGTGGTATAACTGTAGAGAGCAATTGGGTGGTGTATATGTAACCTAGTGAAGATTGTGATAGATTTATTTGTACGATTGAAAAGCTTGTAACCTATCTGTTTTTGTATGAACTGTTTTTTAGGGAGCTCTAACAATGAAGTGAACCAGCTTCCTCAGGATAACACAGAACAGCCTTTGGCATTACCCATACAGGCCACCTCAGAGCAAGCAACTACTCCTAGCAGTGATGAAATATACCACAAGGATACTAAAGAGGTACGTGTATTATGCATGAACCTTAAATAGCTTCAGCTTTCTATGCTCATTATTTGTTAAAACAACTAGGTAAAGCTAGTAGTACCCAATTCTGTAGAATGAATAGATAGTAGCCTGGATAAAACAATATGGACAAATTGTACACCTACTGTGACCTAAAATACAAAAAAAAATCTTAAAAGCACCACAACGTCCTGTCCAAGGTCTTGACAATCTGAAGCCGTCCGTACTAAATCATGCTCAAATATTGACATCATAGCTAAGGAATAAGCATAAATCTTACACTTATCCTATAATAAAAAACAGTCTGCGTTCCAAAAAGCCTACCTAGTATTACAAGTAAAGTATTGGAGCTTTAGTCCATGAAAGTCCACGTCTTTTAGACTTACAATAAGTATGTACCGACTTGTGTTACCCTATAATCATGGATTCTTGGCCAAATTTAAAAGGTTCCCACAAGAATTTATATGTGTCTCAAAATTCTATTTATATGTTAAAAAAAAACTCCCCAAATTATGGTTTTGCAATTACCAATGTAGATACATTTAGGAGCGGCGTAAGACCTAAATTTGATGTGGGCGAGATACATTTTAAGAGGCCATTTGATGATGGAAAGCTGAACTTCAGGCCGCTTCAAATATCTGGAGAGCAAAAAACAAATATCAAACCTATTATAGAAGAACTTGAGATCCTCTTTTAAAAATAGTTCTCCATATTTTCCATTAGGTATAAACGTTCCATAAATAGATATGCAAGTTTCGGGGCCCCTCGGGGACCGCGAGGTCATTGGCAGTGGACACATGCCTTACGCCGCTTCTGGATACATTACACCATTATCGTAACATCTTCTATAATGGAAATGACTCATAGATGCATAGATGCATTATATAAAATATAAATAATTATATATATACATATATATATATATATATACTATATTTTGCAATGAAAAACAGAATTTTTATTTTTTAGGTGGAAGAAGAGTTTGAAGAGATGAACACTAAAAAGCCAAATAGCAGAAGGCGAGGAGTGTGGAAGCTTGTAAGACAAAGACCTGTTGATAAAATTGAACCTGCTGAATCACAAAATTACTATTCTGTTCTGAATTCCTTCGAAGCAATAGAAAAAGTTGCACAGGATAATGAAAAAGAAGGTAAAAAGAAAATATGGCTCAAATCCACACGCAGGCGCGACAAGCGCTTGAAATTTTTATTGAATTCAAAACCTTACAGTATCCATTTTAGTTATATTTAAGACTTTTCCAGTCATATTTAAATATATATTCATTATCCCTCAGTATCCGGAATTTTATTGTATATCTATCACAAATACGAGTCGACAAATGAATGCCGTGGCGCAAGAAGCGAAAAAACTGCAACCAGTTCATTGACCTCATTTTTTTCATTCTTTATTTTTCGATTGTTTCCGGTGGTTGTGAAACAGCTATTTGAGGAGGGCTAAATATGTTTGGAGAGTCCATATTTCATAATGTACCTCTCAAGTTTCTGAAGGAAGTAGTACAATCACAAAAATCTTCAATTTTGAGATCATACATTATTTGGATATTTTATGATTATACATTACCAAAATCCGTTCCAATCATTTCGTTGGTCGATCCATCAATCGATCTCGGTCTACCTGCCCGTCAGTCTCTGTTGGTTCATATATCTTTGCTTCAGTTACCACTGAACCTATATTAATATATTTGAAAATCGGCAGCGGAGTTACTAGAACAAAACAAAAAGAATATCTCTGGAGATTCAAAAGTGTACGAGATTTTCAAATCTTTTTTTGCTTTTTTCCAAGGTCCTAATGATTTAATATCATAGTATAAAAACAAACTCCTTTGAGCTCATAAATTTTTAATTTCACCAAGCTTCATTTTTGGGCATAAGGTAGGTACTTCTTTTTCTTGTATTGTCAGCTAGACTATACCAATAAGTAAATATCGCTATTCTATTGGTTTCAATTCAAATTCAATACAGACAACATCAAACGCATTTATTATATTTGCCTACTTTTTTATGATAAATTCCTCAATATGTACTTGGATTGACTCAAAATAAAAGTAAAAAGTTAAGAAAATAAATCACTATGACAGGAATTTATTCAGGAGGTAATTTGAAGGCATTTATCATTAGATAGCAAAATATGATTTGGATTACTACTGTATATTACGTTTCCAAATTTCAAATACTGCCACAAACGAGTAAACTTCGATAAAATTATTATCCGTTGATGTTAACATAATTAGTAAATAAAATCTTTAAATCTTGCAGGTGCTCCTTCGTATGGAAGTTACAATAACTACAACCCTGCATTAGAACAAAATTCAGATGTCTATGATTATGAAAGCAAAAAGCTGCATGATAAATTACCGCAACCAGAAGTTGAACCAAAGGTCATTAAAGAGAAAATCGAAAAAAATACGAGTCAAATAAATGAAAATGAAAAAATGACTGAAGAAGCCAAGTCCAAAGTATTGGCGCAAAAGGGCGCAGCTCAAGCTCCAGAAGAAGGTGATAAGCTTGCAGCGAAAAATGAAGAAGATGATGCTGTGAACAACGATAAAGATGAAATACAAGTTCAACAGCAAGCACAAGAATACGAGCCCTACGAAGAAAACGAAGAGGTCACGACACAAGAACTCACTACTATCGCCACAGTTGAGACGACCACCTTGCAAGTAAAGCATGTGAAGGCTAACAGACCATCAGGCTTGTTCGATACACTGTATCAGATGTTCGGTAGGTTGACATACAGCCTTTAATATATTGAAGTTCATCGTAGATTGATTAAGGTTTAATCATTACGACGGATTAGTATATTCAAGTTGTAATGGGTAATATTAAATTAAACAATTAAATTTTGGGAGAAATGGGATAGCTAAAAAATCCAAATATTTGAGATTTACATATAAAAAATCAACAGATACCAATATTATTAATAGATATTTGTATTTGAAATTTATTAGTGCCATACATTAAGGACACTCCATCTTCCATCCACCTATACCTCAAAAACCATCATTACCAATAGTCTCTATATACAGTATTCTAAAGCTGGGGATACGGTTAAGATGGTTTAAATTAATTTCTCAATCAAATAAATACTTTTAAAAGGAATCCAAATACAAGTACACATTTTAAAAATAACATTGGCAAAATTCGAAGCTTTCTCGAGAATAAAAAACTTTTCAATGTATTCCTCTACATCACATTTTGAAGCAGTCCTCACTTTTTTTCAAGTGATGGTAGTCAGTGCGTGTTGGCGAAACGCCATGTAACTTATCAAATTAATGGAACATCATTGCCTTGGGAATTATTGGTATCAATTCAGATTTGTACCTGTCCTTTCGGAAAAGATATAGTTTTCTGTATTTGGATGTTTCATCTTAGTTTTCCCTCGCATACTATACATACAAGTAGTAAAAATATTTTCTACAGGCTGTACCAGATTCATCTGCAATTATAATCCCCTTTTTACAGGCATAACGAACAATGAACCCCACACTACAGAAAAAGAAGACAGTCAACCAACTACAACTCCTCTCACTCCTACGTTCCCAGAGGAAATGACGGAAGAACCAAACAAAAACCAAAACCAAACCCAATCTGCAATACAAACGACGACAGAAGAAGTGGCATCAACAACAACTGAGGCGGCATCTTTAATCACTACTCAGAGTTCAGCGACCGTTGTGAGACCATATGAGGTCACACCTTGGGAAATGAGGGCTGTAAGAACATCTACCTCCACCGAGGTGACGCACGAAACAGAGATCTGCTATAGAGGAAAATGTGTCAAGTCGAACGAGAAAAAGAACTGAATACCTTAAATTATGAACAATAGCTCCGCGGGAACAAGAGTCAAAACAAAGCTCATAATCAGAGCATGAATTCTTCTTTTTGGTATAGGTATAATTTGTACCAATGTTATATTGTTAATATTTAGAAATGCCTAGCAGTTTGACATTCCTTAGATATAACATAAACAATTGTTTCACATAGAGATCTTGTATGACCTCCCTACAGGCCTTTATTGGTATGTTGCTGGTCTGACCTTCGGAAAAATATGTAAAGATATATATCGTTATGTAGGTTGACTAACATCATTTAATTCAAAGAGTGTATCACCTAGGTAACAAAGTCATCTTAAAAAAATGCATATCAAGGCTAGCATCATATTATAGATCCTACTGATACGCTATTAAGTTCAATCCCGTAGTGACGATCTCTGGAACACCGATCCGAAACTTCTTTGAGGTCCCGTTTGATCATTGTTATTTATTCCGCAGAGTCAAGCTTCTTAGAGGCCTTCAAATCCGGATGCACCATTGCACGATACCGTTTGAAGCTTTCTCGCTATGGCTCTAACTTAATTCAAAATTACGTCATTCATATTCATCCCATTTTTTATTTTTTCTAGTAACTGAATATCTATCAGTTTATTATTGTATTTAGATGCCTTAATATTCCCAAGTAGGTACTAGTGAAATTTGTTTCTACCACTAGTTCCTGGGCTAACAAAGTTATTATTTAAGGTAGTAATGAATGATGAACTTTATGACATTTTTGATATCTGCGTCAGGTCGGAGACAAGCTTTGATTATGGTGATAATATAGTTCTAAGTGTAAATAATTGGTATACATATTAGGATTGCGTGAGATTATTAGAGTGAGAGAGAAGATATAGCATGAACGAAGATTTACATGAGTAATGTAATATTCTAGGATATTTATATTTGAACGAAATATTTATTATTTTTTATATAAAGAATAAATGATTGATCTGAGCTGATTTCTAATTTTATCCCTATAATTACTGTACTCTGGTCTCAAGAGGGGTGTTTAGTTCATGAACATTTTAATAACTGAACCTAAATCGCGATTTGTCGTCGAAAATGGTTTAACAAACATAAGATATTGATATTATCATCAGTGAACCGCATTTTTTTTTTGTTTAGTCTGAGAGTAGTAAAACGTGATTAATGACGTTAATCACGTAAAACAATCAGCACAATTTATAGGAATATTTGTCTCTAAATAGGACAAAGGTCAAACGTTTCTGCTAAAATATCATTATACATATTATTGCAAAAAACGTATTCCAACTGACTTCCAATTAGCACTATTCACCGTTTATCTGTCACAGCAGGACCTTCGTCTTGTCACAGTCTATAATAGGCTAGTAGAATCTGACAACCCTGGTTAACAGAAACCAGACAATTTCATGGTAAGGGAGAGCAGACAAGAAAGAGAATAGCAAAAAAATATAGAAGTAGATCTGAGGATCAGATTAATCTTGATGCGTTCCAATAATAATCTTGATCCAGTTTTATTGGAATGACATTTTGGCTGTACTCAACTTTCGCGATTTGATTTTGTTCACAAGCGCGACCTGAACAAGAGAAGGTTGATCCAATACGTTTCCCGATAGCTTTACTGAGGTTTCAGCTGTTTAGGAAATAATAATTTCAAAATATATTATCATTATATTTTCAAAATTGAATTATTTGATTTTGTTTTGTACTTCAGACAGAAAATTAAAGCTTAAGGCAACTTGCTATGGAGCAGTCGCTGTTATATCAGTGGTATAAAAGATTACAAGGAGATAAGAATCAAATGCATGATAGACAAATGCAAATATCAACACTAACCAATACAAAAGTCCTGTTGGTAGGAAAGAACAGTCACTATTAGGTTAGATTGTAGACGCTCTTACTTGGTGAAACTCTTCCATCATGTAGATAAAAGGTTGTGAAACTGTGTGAAAACTACACAACTTTTTATCTACTATTAGGTTAGTTTCATGAAACATGCAACTGTGAAAAATACATACGTATTGCTATTTACTTATTAAACTTTTTTATTCAAAGAATTGGAAAAACAGGCATATTCTTCTATTCTTCTGATATTACAGCATTCACACACCACCGCAGCTTCTAGATAATAAATATGAAATACTTCAAGGTGAATAAAGGAACTGAAAAGATTCCAATCACAAACCAGACACTGAAGCTGCTTATGTCAAAAGTATTGAATTATTCGATGATGATAATAATAATCAATCCACGCAAAGAAAGCATATTTTATATCCAAGGTCACTGAAAAAGCCATTCGTCATAACCTTGAAAAGCTTTCGTTGGATCACTACGCCATTCTTTATGTTGAATTCGAGTTTCCGCTTAATAATAGTACAGAGTTGAAGGAAATTAGATGACATGGTGTTTTGTTGAAGGAATACAGCTTTGGATTAAAATTAATGTTCCGTCAACGACTCGGTGGACGGGTATCCTTTAGTGTTCAATACTTTAACCAATTAAACCTTTACTCAGTAAGTTTCAAAATCTCTCTCTATGCTGACGATACTGCATTAGTAGCTCAGTCGTGGACTGGTGACCAGGTGAACGACCTCCACGGTTTCTGCTATCGATTGTAAAAAAGTACGATTGGAAGCATACAAAATTCTAAATTGCGATTCTCATCGTTATCTAATATAAGGTAGATCCTCAAAATTGCGTTTATTGTAAAATTTGGTTATATGATCATTAGAACAGTTATTACTTATGCATGCACCGTATGGTGTTTCTTCGCGAAGACGCATTTGCCAAGATGCAGATCTTGGAGAACAAGACGTTGTGAACAACATCCAATTCTCTATTGCAGAGGATGGCAAATTATTTTATTTTATTTTCAAGAAAGGATTTCAATAATTCTAGAAGCCAGAAAGGTACGCTCTTTTGTATTTATTTATAGAGGAGACCCGTATGCCACACCTTATCAATTGCTTTTGAGACACCCAGAAGCGACATGTCAGTATTATTTTTGAGTATGAATCCCATGGTTACATGCTCTACCAACATGACTGCCTGATACGAGAAATTGTGAAGGTGACGATTAATCACCTTTTCGACAAATTCAGAGAGAACTGACAGCAAACTGTTGAGGCGATAATCCTGAAAAAATATCAAATACACCTTCCTTAGAATCTTGATAATTTCCGCGGTCCTCCACGCCGCAAGATAGCATTGAGTTCTGAACATTGCTTTGATTATTGTCGCCAGATAAGTTAAGGCCTTTGGCGAAAGCAGCTTAAGTGATTTAGTTCACACCAGGTATTTAAAGCACCCTTCATTATGACAGGATGTTTGCTGATATGCAATATGAAATCTTATGAGGTCCCGCTGTTGTGATATGCGGAGTTTGTGTCGAAAAGTCTTTCGAAGAGGAATATTTTGAAGAGGACTCATAAACGTCACTACATCCCCTCACGAATCTCACAATCTGTCGCTCCTCATCAAGGTCATTATCTCGATCAGTGGTCGCCACTGTAATCAAGATATTGGGAAACGCATTGAGAGCAATTTGTATAGCTCCCAATGAATGCGTTTTCTCGACTGCATTGCCTCCTGCGAAATTTGCTCATTAACTACCTCCAGGATAACAGGGAATACCATGCTCTATGTTGACAGTTGAAAGGGTCTGCCACAATGAGTGGACCCGCGCAGTCCATATGGACTTCCAGCTCAGATTCTTGTAACCTGGCACTACACCTGGCATACATCGATATGGTCTTCAGCGGGAAAAATTCCGTTATATAATCACGATTGAGGATACCACATCAATCGAAACATTGTGAAACGCAAAAACTTTTCAAGACAATGGACGTTTAAAATAGTTTTATAGAAACATCAATTCAATTTCAAACTAATTTGAATTTGGCGAGCATAACTAATAATACTTTCGAAATCGTTATCGATAGCAGATGAATCACTCCAACATTAAATTAAAGAAGGAAAAAGTAGATTCTCTGTATAAGGTAATTAAATGAACGGCATTCTTCAATCAACGTTCTACTTGAAAATTAAGGCAGGATGTAAAAAATAATAACTCTTTCACCCTCGTCTGACTAGCCGGGAAAGGCGATAAAATAAATATTGAATAATGTATTATATAGGCAACCATTCGATTCTTCAAGTCATATTGTCTGGAACAAGTTGCTATTACTGCAATAATTACTATTATAGATATTTGCCTAAGGTAAATAGTATGCTACATTAATTGGAAACTTTAGTTTGGTATTCCTAATAGGACCTAGTTAGCTAGCTGAAAACTAACCGGTAGGTTTTGCAAACAAATTTAACAGTCCAACGGTGATATTAAATATACATTCTTTAATTTCCTATAAAACACTTAATTTTTTATCTGACTGATTGAATAGTTTCACCTCGTAATGGCATTTACGTGACTTACCGAATGCTTGGAAGACTGCAAGCCTTGTTGAAATGTATACAATACACAGTGGCGTAGTTTCACCTTGCGAATATTTGGTGCGCGCCCTATCGACACAACACAATTTTTAAATGATAAGGTCATTATTCTAATGGAAACTCAGGACGTCATTGGAATGTTTAAAAAATTGTATATTCACGTTTAAACACTGATAATTTACATTACAATCACTAGAATAAAATATAAAATTGAATGTCCATAAATTTCATTGAATAAGAATGATTTGTCGACCTGGGGAATCGGGGGCCCTTGCAATGGGGTCCCCAATGATTGGCACCTGTAACACCTGCGTAGTGTTGTCTCGAGAGTCAGTGGCACATCCAGAATTTTGTATTTGGGGGTATATTAAAAAAGGAATTTCTATCGAGCGCAAAATGTAGTGTACAAATTGATTACATTTAAAAAAAAAAATTAAAAATGTCATTCAGTGAATATAATCAAACACAATTTTATATAGAATCAATATATCAACTCCAACCGAAGAAAATGGCGATTATTCTCATTTCGTAAGAGTAAGAAACAAAACATGCAAAGTCCTAATAAATGCAATTATGTTAGACTTTTCAATTACATTAAGACATTATGGCGTCTATTTTGTAGAGCTAAGACATCAAGAACTTCGTCATTCGGGAGATAAATATCTGGATGTAAATACATCAAAGCTAGCCCCTTTAGTCTGTTGCATTATAATAAATAGTTTACAACGTTTAAAAAACGCCTCAAATGCATTTTTTCTCAGCACGATTAACATTTTTCATTTGAAAATTTTCTGGGTCTACCTGTGAATCTGGGCGTTGCAAATGTAAAATTGTAAGACGGATAGACCAACGGTCACAAAGATAAACTGGTGATTCGATTATAGCGACTGACGCAAATCTTCGTGTATAGTAATTTCTGGCTTTTACATGTAACTATATAATTAAATATCAAACCGGGTAATTCTGAAATACAAAACTCATTTTATAATAATTATCATAATCTCTTATCAAAGGATCTATGACATCAAGTGATTGCTTGTAATACCTTATAGAAAACTATATAAATGGAGCAGATAATGGAGACCCGCAATTTGCAATTATGTTTCACACGTACATTATTTGTTTATTTGCTACTGGCTACTGCGTATTAGCAACTCCAATTTTATCGATTGAGGTAAAATGTTTTCAATAATTCTAATTTTTTATAGTTACTGATTAATGGAAAAAAGCCCACCTATTCATGTTTTTTTATTTAAACTATATTTCTTTATTATATTTAAGGATTATGGTGATAAGCTTAAAGACATGGTGAAAATGTTGCATGATACTTGCGTTGCTAGAAGTGGTGTAGATGAATCAAAAATCGAAGAGATGAAAACAGGAAAATTTGGAAATGACCAGAAAGCCAGGGTAATATATTGGACTCGTCATCATACCTGTAACAGATCAAATTAAAATGGGAGCAAAAGGATTGTACTCTCTCGATGACGCTGCGACACCTTGCCTCTCATTCCTCATGCAGCAGCAGGGTCATTTTGCTGGATCTCTCTGGATTAATGTTCTTCTTCCATTGAATTAATGATATACAATTTAATGTATGTCCAATTTTTTATCATAATATTCTTGTACAGTTGACCCTGTATTCCAAATTTTCTCTCTATCCGATCAAATCTTAGACATAATATTTCATAACCTTTTCATAATTGGTGGTTGCTCATATGGCATCTATGAACACAAGCCACTTGCCAAGACAAATTACTGTTATTTAAAAAAAATCGTTGAAGTATACACGATTCAAAGATTAGTACTCTTAGTTTATCCATCTATTCAGACACTACCTCATTATCCAACCCCGCAAGTGACATATATGACTGATGCCAGTAATGTTTCAGATTGCTCTCCATCTCTAGAGTAATCCGAAACAGAATGAATATAGTAGGTAAATCTGTTGATTCGTTTCCTTCTTGTAGCCCTTACTTATACTCATTCACTTGACTTTCAGAAATACATTCACTGTGTTTGGACTTCAACTGTGGTAAGTAGATAGTATTTTTCGTACCCATAATGTTGAAACCTAACCCACATCTTATATCAGATCAGCGACAGTGGAACAATTGATATGGATATGGTTAAAGAAATATGTCCTCCAAAGATTAAGGATAAAGCACCCAAGATACTAGAGGAATGTTTCAAACAGTTTTCAGGTAAAGTACCTAGTGAATTAACTTTAGCGCTGTGTAGATAAGATAAGAACCTTATACTAGATCACTGTATAAGCAGTTGTAAATTATATTACAATCTAATTTATAGCTTAGAAATTTGATTTCTAAATCAGAATTGTTTTGTTTCATCAATCAAAGACAAACCTCAAACGCCCTGATTTCTAGAAAAGTTTGCATGCTACAAGTGAACTGGCCGTCAATTAAAGCCATATACGATTCGCCAAATAATTTCAATTAACAGATATACGCAAAGCGGTGCATTTATTGGAGACCAATGACTACAGATGAACTAGAGGGACAACCACAGCATAAATTAGTTAACGAATACAAAAAAATATGATTAACAGAATGTTTGAAACGAGTGTAAAATTATTTTCGATGCTTAATTTTTGAGACCAGTAATAAAAAACGAAAGGCCAAACAAAGCCTTCAATCAAAATCAAAACACTGACATTATCTACCGGGACATATTTGAGTCATATTAGATATTACAATTACTATACTGATTTACCAAATTAACATACCCGAAGCATTCGACTCTTATAGCATTAGGTCCATTTCTTTTATTTGACACTGGCGGTCTGTGATATAGAAATGAGGCTGATCTCCAGGTGTTCTCTTACACGTAATCGTCAATGTGTGGGACAAAATAATTTAACAATGTCAATGATAATTCAACAACTAAAACAGTTGAGTTTAACTATGAAATTTACTTACAACAGCTAGATGTATTTTATTTAGTCCCTTTTAAACGGCCACCACACCATTGAGCATACAATAGGAACGATCTCACTAATTTTGTGTAGAGCCAATGGACCATATTAGGTGCATTACTTGAAGGTTTTGCAACATTGCACTAGACATGATGCTTCCCGAATACGTTTGGCCTGACAGCATTAGTTAAGTGCAATAGCAAATTGACATACCTATTCGCCATAATATTTCTTTTATCTGTTTTTAATGTCCAAATAGAACATTTCCTAGTTTTGCTCAAATATGAGCCGGCTTGTTCATGTCACAAATTATTCCAAATTAGTTTTATTCTCCTGTTATTTTGCAGCGGAATAACGCATATCGAATTAATTTTGAACAATTTCTCCATCTTAAGAACATATATATCACACTTTCAGATCAACCAAATTTGGAGAACAGGCTATATGAGATGACCAAGTGTATATATAAATCTGATCCAGATGTAAGTACAACTACTGATGTAATGACATTTTTTACAAAGAACTTTTCAATTTTAGGATTTCATCATGTTTTAGTTGTCATTTGTATCAATAAATACTGAAATAGCAAGATCCTTGAAACAATGTTGGGGAAATTGGAGTGCTATTTGAATAAAGGAAACTTCATGTTCAAAATGTTATGTTCATTTTATTCCATGACTACGAGCGAACAACCGGCACGTACCCAGGATTCTCTTTCGGAGGGATCCCGCAACTAGGATTTCATTTCGGGGAAGTGGTGTTAGCTTTATCAAATAAAGAAATTGCACCCAGAGAAATGAGTAAAAAATATATAAAAATTGTTTCTAACCGCCTTGTGAAAAGATACAAATGGCAAAATTTTCCTAAATTACCACCCCCCACTCTGGGTACCTGCCTGGCGCAGGATGATATGTATTGTTACATATCACAAGGGCATCCTTACCAGGTCGAGCTTCCAACCTCCCGAAAAAGCCTCTTCCAGAGGTCGTTCTTTTGAAGGTTCCTGGCGTTGTGGAATGGAGTTTGTTTCATAATGGCTACAATTCAGCTTAACTTCAATGTGAATAGACATTTATCCTCTCGAAGTGCTGTTTAGACGTGATAGGTTTTCTGCCTTTGCTTGAGGTAATCTATAAAAAAATACTAAGCCCTGTCATGAATAATTCGCTCCAGATCGTAGAAAACAATTAAAGCACTAAACTATTTATAAGATCCCAAAATTTTTGATATTTCCAGTTGCCCAGTTATTCTCTCAAAGCAATTGGTGGTCAGTTAATTAATTTACTTTTCATTACAGATTGATGTAAACTCATTTCAAAATTGTGAAAATAAAAATTCCTAGTACAAGTACACTGGAAAAGCTCTTGGCTGAATCCAAAAAAGACTGAGGCTGTACTTTGTGGGCATTTTTATCAGCTCAGAAATAAGGATTCGAATCGGATATTGAATCTCCTGATTAGAAACAGACAAAGTTAGCTACGCTCTAAAATGTACGTTGTAGAAAAACTTATATCCATCATTAAAATACGTTCGAAACATTTGCAATCTATAGAAACTGATGGTCATAAATCAAATGTATCCTGTAATTCCAAATCCACAGCTACTGAAAATAAATCTATAATTTTTTATCTCATCAGTATACAGTCTTAGCGCCATTTTATCAAAAGGCTAAATAGCACTGGAATATCTCCTATTTGTACCATGCAAAGACCCATGGGTCAATGCTACATATCTGGGCTTCACTATACCTACGCTATTAATATATGAGCTGGGTTTAACACGATGCTTGTGGTGGGTGGCAAAGAAAACAATATGTCAAACCGTTAGACCTGGGGAAACAAAAGGTCAACTGGTCAGATAAGCCATGCGCTCTTCTAGATGTTTGTAGAATATTACATGCATAAGCTTGTCTTTGCCCTAGAAGCAAATTGGCTTCGACAGTTTTGATGTGGGTTTTAAGTTGTTGGTGATTTTCCCGCTTGAAGCCTAGTGTGAGCCTGACTTCTACGGCTGTACTGCTTACTGCCCCAAAAATAAACGTTCCTCTATCCGCATTCTCGTGCCCACGCACAAAGCGGCTCCTCATAACTGCTCAGGTTGTGCCCAGTACCACTCTGCGATGCAGGCGCTCCAAACTTCTCTCCATGTGCATCCTTTGTTGGATCTTAGTATCAAGTTGTCGCAGCTGATCCCCAGTCCAATGTATGGCACCATGAGGAGTATAACAACAGTGGGACCGCAAGCATATTTGTGGCAGCGACTTTATTCTTACAGGATGACCAAATCTGCCGTAGTCGATGCAAATTCTTGCAGCAGAGAGACTCTTTTATCGTACTCGCCTTCTGAATATGGTGCTGTGCCGCCATCCCGAAGTAGGTATAGGTTTCTCCGGCATGTAGATGATGCAAAATGCTCCCATTCCGGAGTGGTTCCTTTTTTTCACTATAATCGAGCGGTCATTTCTTGAGATGTAATATTGCGTATTTGTCTACCCCGAACTCCATGCCAATAGCATACATTTACAGGTCATCCATATGAAACAGCTTGGTAATTGGGTGAGTCACAGCTGTATCCATCCATATTCACCAGAAGTACTAGAGAAAACACGTATCAGTAAGGTGAAAGGATTCGTGATGTACGGATAGGGAACAACATTCCAATGTATGACAAGTAACATTCACGTTACAGACATCGACGAAGCTGATACCAAGGAGGGAGTCCAAGAGACATTGATGAAGAAGACGCCAAATATAGCACACCAAGTTATCACAATTCGACCTTTGAGGCCAACACGTAATGGGAATCAAGCTGTGACTGTTGTAGCACCCGAGATAGTAGCAGAGAACTTTCTATATACAGGAGCGATAAAAATGTGATGAGTGAGCTGTCGCATAAGGGAAAGGGTGCCAATGCCTGGATGCTCGAAGTGCCCACAGCCTGGGCACAATTAAGAGCTGTAAAGGCCCAGACAAAACCAACTACTGTTTCAACTGCGGGCAGAAAGGCCACAAGGCCGCAGAATGCAAGGCAAACGCTTACTGTTTCCACTCTAATGAAAATCATAGAATAGACTCTGTCAGATGTCCTTAGTTTAGTAAACTAATACGGCAAAAGATAAGACAAAAATCCTCTATAGCATGAAGATCCTTCAGACCAATTTAAATCGTTCGATGGCTGCCCAAGATATTGCATTTGCAGTAGCTGAAGAGACAAATGCTGAACTTATAGTTGCTGGAGAGCCAAACACAAAAATTTGGCTGTACGAGTGGATAGACCCTAGATAGCAACGCAGAAGTGGCAGTTTACTTGAGAAACCGTTCTCTCGAGGTAATATCAATTCGATGACTTCAGGCTGTATTAACATCGAGCTCAACCAATGCACTATATACTGATGAAACAGCGGTTGAGGGACCTTATTAGGCAAGCTAAGGTGAAAGATCAGAGCAACAAACTGGATGCAGACATATAGGGCGATGGTTATAAAATAGCCATTAACATTCCATATCAGCTCACGGACGAGCAGAAGGTGCACATAGCGAGAGAGTTAGTAGGAAGTGGAAGAAAACTACTATATCACAAAACGTACACTCGTTCGCGGAAGAGGAACTTATCACTTCCAGCTGCATATTCCAGACGAAAAAGGCACCAGGCTCTGGTGGTATTCTACAGAAGATCACGAAGGAGTTGAATATATCTGCAGCCTAGGCAGCGTCGAAAAGACTAAACGAACTGTTAGTACAACAATAATTTCCAAAACAATGGAAAGAGGCCTGTCTCGTACTGTTACCAAAGCCAAAGAAATGTATATAGACGCTTCTATCACCTAAACAATTGAGGAAAGCTCTATACAACTATGATCGTTTATAGGCTTGAAAAGGAAGTAGAGAACGGCGAAAAAGTATCAGGAAGCCAATACAGATTTAGAAAAGGCAGGTCTGCACGTCATTCGAGCGACTCAAGAGACCAACAAAGATGGTGCTTGTTAATGGCAATAGATATCTTAATACAGCATCATGGGAAAAGATAATTGGTAAATTAAGGCGAAGGCATATACTGGACTATTAAATTAAACTTGTTAGCAGTTACTTCGATGACAAAACTATTAAAATATCTAATAGAAGCAACATGACAATCACGACAGGTTTACCACAAGGCGCAGAAATGGGTCCAACGTTATGGAACATGCCTATTAGGTTAGAGCTAGTAAAGGAGGAGGAGCACGTAGCATTTGCGGACGATCATTATAGTAACAGCTGAAGATGAGTTAGCCCTCAAGACAACTGCAAACGAACCTTACAAAAAATCTACACTAGGTTGAGCTCACACAACTTTGAAATTGCACTACAGTTGCCTGAATCTATCATTCTTAAAGGCCCGAGATAAGGAAGAGAATCCAGAATATTCAACTTACGCACATTTGAAATAGTTCGATCGAAAACCATAAAATACCTAGGCATAGCACTGTCACGTGTTGTGCCTAACGTCAGGAGGGCCAGGAAGTCGAAAGAGCCAGCTCCTCTATACAGCTGCTGTATGGAGCCCCAGTGTGGAAAAAATCGGTTGATACCAAAGTACATTCATCGAAGCTGCTCAGAACACCGAGAAAAATTCTACTATGCGTGACAAGTGGTTATCGAATCAGCAGAAGCCCTTCAAAAGATCTCCGACACTATACCCATTGACCTGTTGGCAAAAGAGATGGCGTCTGTATGGTGAGACACAGTCTATACGAAATGCAGCCAGAGAAGTGACTATTTCCAGATGGCATTGAAGATGGAATAACACCTCTGCCAACGCCCAGTGCTCTGGACTCAGCTACTACTAGGACACGGATGCTTCGAGTCATACGCCAAGATGATTGTTAAAGCATCGGATGATACTTGCCTCTACTACACGCAGGTGGACACTTCCGAACATACACTCCTTCATTGTTATCGGTGGAGATATCTACAGACAAAGGCCTTGGAAAGGTTCACGCATCGATGTAGATAACTTGGCCGATCTGATGATACTGCGCCCTCAAAACTGGACTGGAGAACTATAATGACACGTAAAGAAATGGACAAGAGGAGTCAGAGATTGTGAAGGCTGCCACAATCCTCATGAGAAATCAACCTGGCTGTACCGAGTTGTGAGCGCAAACGAGGTGTTTTAGTGAGTATGTCGGACTTGCACACATAGAGCCGAAAACTCCCACAGTATCAAGGAATCTTTAAATTCAAAATATCTTGTGTTTTCCACTACCTGATAAAGTGATTTATTTTTACCGCTTCTTGATAAGTATATTTCCGGGCTTGGTCAAATTATATTCAAAACAAGTTAGTTGTGCAGTATACGACTTAGCTGAAAACAATTGAATAATTGAACCACATAATATCTATGTGAGATTTCGGTATCAATCGCCTATATATACCACGTTTTTTAATAATAATAATAAATAATCAATCTGTTTTATATAAAAGCAGCAACTGAATTAAATAGATATCAAAAGTAGTGTAAATTGAGTTGTAAAATACCTGTACTGATGCCAGCAGAAAAAATTGCAGTCGTAAGTGAATTCAGAACTATATTTGAAAGGTGTTATGCCTCTAGTGTTTCCAACTGTATGATCTTTTTTCAGTCAAAGTATCAACTATAATTTGAAGAAAACTAACTTTGTCTTTCCATTAACTAAACAATCTGAATATTTTCTCAATATTCATTGAGCTCTCTATCGGTCTTTCGGAATATCGGTCTTTTCGTCTGTTGGTCTGTCGATCTCAGTAACTGCTGCACTGATTTTAATCAAGTATTTGGAAGGAAATAGTGTGTGTAGGTACAAGGATCCGCTGCGTTCTTTTTGAAAGCAGTGTATTGGCATTGGTGTAAAGCAAAAATCAGAAGTTCACCAAACTTAGTTTTTTATATTTTATGAATATTGAAACCATACCGAATCAACGACAACAACAAAAACATGTCCAATTTATTACTCGGTATATCACGTAAAAATGGATGAGTCAAATACCCCTATGAGGGGTTGTAAACAGGAATATGAGAGAGTTAATGATCTACTGTGCGATTGCCCAGTTGTTCTATCAATCTCAAAATCTAATATGGAAAACCGCTGGCCCTCTATGACCAGTGTGAAGAATGTCTTTTGATCACTTGCCTTCACAGTTGAAGGCGGCAGCACACTCCGTTTTGGGGCAACCCTTGGGAGGACGCACAAGGGACCCAATGGGGACTAAGTACTGTAATCATGCCGAAATACCGTTTCTCCAATACAGAATATAGATTCATAGTAAAATATGAAATGATAGACAGGGTATCCAATAACACTCGAAATAACTGCGTTTTGACCGATAATTTACTATTCTTTAGCTAGCGTGCGAGGAAAGCCCCGAGTCAATATACTTGACTCAATTTTTAATTTTGGATCCAAGAAGTGTTACCAATTAAACAGTCTTCGATTACATGAATAGTAAAAACTCTATAACGTGTAGGTTACCGGAAGTAACAAGGGGATAGGCTTCGAAATAGTGAAAGGCCTGTGCAAAAGATTCGATGGTAAGGTATATCTAACTTCAAGAGACATAACAAAGGGAAAAGAAGCAGTGATAAAATTAGAATCTATGGGATACAGTCCACTGTTCCATCAACTAGATATAGGTAATGAGGAGAGCATAGAGAAATTCAGAGATTATTTGAAAAGTACGCATGGCGGAATTGATGTATTAGTTAATAATGCAGGAGTTAGGGTAAGCATATATTCACATATTTATTCATATTCAATACCTGCAATTGACAAAAATTATTTATAACTCATCTTGCTCATATCATAGACTACCGAAATTTGATGCACGGCACTTTAGTATACTGATTTTAATATTTTGTTTTTCCAACAATCGATCAATGTAAACCATATTCATAGTAACAACCACATGGAAAATAATTAATTTCATCTTTCAACCTGTTGTATAAGATGTTATAAATCACCAGTTTAATAATTTTACAAACTAAAATTCCTTCTTTACAGCTTTTAGGTCCGGATCCCAGTGGTATCAATGCGACGAAAACGATAGCAATTAATTATTTTGGGACCCTTGCCGTCTGCGATGCCCTATTTCCTCTATTAAGAAACAATGCAAAAGTTGTGAATATATCTAGTTCAGCAGGGCATTTGTACAGAATACCATCTGAAAAGCTGCGGAAGAGATTCAGCGATCCAGCTTTGACGCCACAACAATTGAATGAACTCATGAAAAAGTTTATTGAGTGAGTAACGGCATAATGATCATAGTTCACGCACTGGAAACACTTAAAATACTCATTGAAAACCCTTCCATTAAAGTTATTTGATTTACAAAAACAAAAAGCACACCATTGACAGACTAAGTCCAGTCAATTAATTTTTTATCGAGTTGCATGGCAAAGATGTACGCCCCTGGAGGACGCTGCTGGGAAGTGGTTTTTTTTAACAGCTTTTTATTTCTGAACAGCTTTAATTTCTTTAATGTTACGGATACTATTAGGACTTCTCAAAATATTATACAAATAAAAATATGGATAATTTAATTTGGCATGGACGGACTATCCATACTTTATTGAGGCTCTTTTTGTACTTAATACGATAGCGTCAAAATTTATTATGATAATTTTAAATCCGCAAACCCCTGAATTGCGAAGATATGATAGTATGATATTCATGGTGTGTGTTACGTATCAATCATTTGAAATATTATAACTGGTATTATGTACTATAATGCCTTTTCTTTAAATCTATCCATATGATATATTTTTCGGCCGGTGCAATTTTCTTAGTCAAATGGAATTGATAAGCAGTGAACTTGTACCAGGTAAAGATGTTGCTTTATTTTTGTGAATCGGTGTACTCGTATTAGTAGCGGAGAAATTTGCAAAGAAACATACAATGAAAATTGAAAATTGCGTATATGAATGTTTTCATTTTTTTTATTTTTCCATGAGGAAAATGAAGAGGCAATTTGTAGTTTATAACTTGTATATACAACAAAATCTATATCGTATATGTTTATCAGTGGGCAAAACATATAGTTAACATCATTGTTAATAATAATAATAATAATTTTATTATATATATATATATATATATATATACAATGAGAAAATGAAAATGGACACAATACAAAAACATGTCATATGAAACAAACAAGAATAAGCAACAATCACTAAAAGCTACCCTACTTATATACGTTAATCATTTTTACAATATATCTTAAAAGATCCTATGCATTATTGGGAGCCGATTATGCGACTTGACACGTCACAATTTCCGTCGATCTATCTGTCTAGCGGTATGTCCGTTCACATTTTTGTTACCACATGATCTCAGTAACCGCTGTGCTGTAATTTGGAAATGCGATACGCTTTGTGATTATAGTCAGTATCATGATGCAATTTTTCATTTTTCAAAATCGGTACATTGGCGATGAAGTTATTAGCAAAAACATATATTATAACATCGTTTTTTATATTTTTTGAGTTTCCTATCATTTTTGGGCGTAGTGAAAAAAATCCTTAGGAAAGCTGAATTATTTAGTGATGTGGTAACTCCATATTTGCATGTTACAAGAGTTGCTGATTGGTCTGATGAATTGATTTGGGGCCTAGTCAAAAAGCTTTTTTTATCCAAAGTCGTTTTTGGATACAGTTATTAATATGTAAAATTACGAAAAAAAAAGACAATCAAATCATAAACTTTTCAGATATGTATTTTCATGTTAACATTTAATTTTTGCGGCGTCAAAGTATAGCTGTTAGTGGAACCCCAAAGAATTGATTCTCTTCTTTGATGACACCAACATTTTTCCAATAATGTATACATTAAGTCAGTGTCCACTTCTAGTAGCTATTTTAACTTTATCTTGCTCAATGTCACGATTTTACATTGAAGTGGGCATAATACAATGTGCCTATTAAACAGCACTCGTGTTTAGAAAATGATAGATAACTTGGAATAAAGCTCTTTTTCTTTCAGTGATTTTCATTTAAATCATAGCTTGCCAAGCAACTAACTAGATCCTATCATGGATAAAAACTAGTGCTCTCAAATCTGGCATACTATTTATCCCGTCTAGCTATTTTTCTATTAAATTATTTTTCCTTTTTTTTGTCTGTCTTAGGAGAAAGATTCTTGGCGATTGCATTTAAGGAAAACCCTTCTCGAAATCCTAACCCTCGCCGTCAAAATGTCCTATTTCACGTTTTAAGATAATTATTCCTTAAACTATTCCATTCTTCTAAATACATTCTATGACTTAAGATATTTCCAGAGTAAGTAAACATAGAATACAAATAGATGGAAACTTATAGTGATGTATCGATAATTTAATTTAAAAGATCAGTCTTTCATTTGCTACAATGAAACCCTGAGTTGTATTTGGAAAACTCAGAGTCACATACACAATTATTTCTTCTTCACCAAGTAAGAGCATGTACAATCTAAATGGTAGATATATTCACTAATATTTCGGCTGCCTCGGTAGTTCTTATCTAACTATGATATTAAAAATATTAAAATATAATATAATGAAATTATTTAATCAAACGGAAACACGTAGACGCCCTTGGATGCCGGTTGCAGTTGATTAGCCTGTCCTGAATGCATGTTGTGCACAAGTGATAATATTGAACTTTAACAATTCTCAATTCCCACTCGAGAAAATACTTACAATACTACAATAAAAATTGACCTCTAATTCTCAGCATCTCAGTTTGGACCTATATTAGATATCATTTATGGAAGAAATCAATTAATACCAAAGCAAAATATCACAGTTTTATTTGAGGAATGAATGAAGAATGTGGAATTCATCGGACCCGTTAATTTTTTGTTTGGCCTAATCACAAATATAACCTTCTCAGTAGTAACAGGCATGAAAAACTACTATTGAATGGCGGATTTGTCTGTAGTAGGTACAAAACAATGGAGATGGATAAAACGCTGAAATATTGTTAGGCAGTTTTGTGTGAATTCATAGATAGATAATTTTCAAATGCATTAGCAATGCCGTTACGATTTGTTGGAGTGATATTATTATGGAATCTATTGGTCATTTCGCAAAAATCAACCTCTTTCTTCAGAATTATTAATTTTACTACAGATTATTTTCTTAATTTTGTGTTGAGGTAATTATGATTACCTTTTGTTCACCTTATTCTACAGAAAAGAATAGTTTCAATTCCAAATACTATGAACACCATAAATAATTCATATCCAGAAAATCAACGAAGTAGACATTTATATTACAGTTTCAAATGTTCCCGAAAACATATATATTTGGAATAGTTACATATAATAAATTTCCTGATTACACAAGTTTAATGAGTAGAGGCTTCTTACCTGTTGAATTATATGAAGTTTTGGTACTACACTAGTTCTAGTAGTGTTTTTTGATTTTCCATGCATGATGTTTTTCAAGTCGAGATCTTATACTGGTTGTAGTAATTATAATAAACTAAATTTAAACAAAGTATGCATTAATACGCTTAACTTTGTTTATATCACATACAACCATGATGGGCATTACAAGGACAAGCGAACGATTTTTAGTACCAAATATTAATATAAGAATTTCACTCGAAAATATACCCTTAAAAAGGCGCAAAAAAATAAATACGTTTAATTTGAGCATCCTCGTTAAATTCTATTTTCATTATGCAGATGAATGATACAAGCGTGCGAAACACCGAGTTAATCTACTTCATTTTCTGTTTTAGTATCTTATCTGGCGCCCGGCTGAGCTGGATCAGTAATACGTATATTTACACACAAAATGACTCAGCTTTAATATTAGTAATAATAGTATACAAGCCGTCAATATAAAAGTATGATATAAGCTAAATTTAGTAGTTACCAATTATTATGTTTCTAGTGACTTCAAGCAGAACAAATTGAACGAAGAAGGGTGGCCTGATAACGCATATACAGTTTCAAAGGTAGGAGTCAGCGCTCTCTCTATCGTCCAACAAAACGCGTTTGATAATGAAACTCCAAACAGAAACGTAAAGGTAACTATCTATGCATTATGTGCGTATTAGACATACATCTCATTTGATGGATACAAATTCAACTGATGAACAGAAAAAAGACACGGGTATATTCTTGCTTTGGATGAGAATAATTATAAAAATTAAATCGTATCACAGCAGATTGGTAGGTATGCCTAGCCTTAACGGTCCGCCGATGACTTATGGTCGCATATTGTTTATCTTACCTCATAAGCAAAACAAGTTCTTTTTGATAGCTTTGTGTATTGTCTTCTTTCCCAGGCTCATTTATCCAAATCACTGTGGTTACACTCGGTGGTTACACCCGTAGTCGAAAGTATGGATGTATGTATCACCTATGTGGTGTACCTTAAACACAACATTTGTGACCAGTGATAAACAAATACCCATTAAAATGAAATTTGGGTTAATAATCAAGATTTGCAACCGATACCTACCCAATGTGTAAACATCGGGTGTATTTCAATTTAGGTAAATTGGTACCATATACCCGCCATATACTGGAATATACTTACTTGGTTAATAATGGTACTTTAACTGTTTGATTCCGCCATTTGAACACAAAAAGTGGCAATAAACCGAAATAAAAAACTATATCAAAAATAAATTCCAAAAAATATCTTTCTATCTACATCCTGCTTCAGATAATACATAGAATTGATCATATTTTCGTACACCACTTCCTAAACTAATAATACAACAACTTCTACCCTAATTTATATCCGCGTCTTCTGGTTCTTGACTGATTGACTGCAGTTCCAATATATACAAAAATACCCATCTCGAATGTTCCATAACCAAAAACATAGCAATTTCGAAAGATCTCGAAGTTCATGACATCTCTTTTGACAACTGTTCGCATGCTCCAGGTGATTTATATACAAGGCGATCATTTCCTAGCTACTGCTGCTGATGTCGTTGCTGTATCGGGTATTTACTAATTCCTACTTTTACAGGTTCTATGTAATTCGATTGTGATTTTACTTAGTTAGAGTTAACCGTGAATTCATGAATTATGGGATGGACGCTTGCAAAAGTCTTTTTAAAAACAGATTCTTTTATTCCATACAGGGGTTTACAAAGGTATATCGTAATAATATAAAAACAGCGATTACAATGTTCGCGGTTTGAGCGTTGGACACTGACTGACTCCCAGCTGAAGATGAGACATCCAGGAAACCTCGGTGGCGAATCTTCAGGAGTCAGCGCTTTTATTGATGAGGCTTACAGAAGTACACGATGTAACTCATGTAAATTATTCGTAAATTATGTTCGGCAATATATACAGAAAAGTTACACTCACTTTCAGAGAGCAATTCCACATTTTTAAATTGTTAGTCCATTGATAAATTATTAACTTTCAAAAAAAAAAATTTGGTGGAGCTACCATTTCTGATAGTGGAGAATGATGGAAGATACATCACTATAGTAATACCGATCAAAAAATAATCCAGATGATTTTTTTTCGTCTTAGGCCTGCTTTCCACGTTATTCAAACAGCGCGTTGACGAAAGACATTCTATGATATTGACCTTTGTGATTAATTATTCACAGATTTGGCTCTATCACAAATAAATGATTTTCAGTAGCATTGACACAGTGAATTTTCGACGTATTTCGAACGTGCAAAGAAATATAAACACAATATCTGGTTATATAGATTGTAGATGCTCGTACTTGGTGAAGCTCTTCCATCATGCAGATGAAACGATTGTGTACTCAACGCACCATTTCACAAATAAAACTTTTTCTTTCAGTGACGCGTTTCGATTCATATTTAAATATAATACACAATCTTTTTATCTACATATTTGGTTATTTTTCATATTGGGCATAATTTCAAGCAATAGTATGTATACTAGTGTATACATACTATTGCATTTTAACTGAATGAGAATCATGATTAATGACAAAAGTGCTATATAGCAGATTCATGTATGTTGACTATATTCCGTTCAGTTTCATCTGTTTATTATTGATTTTTTGTGATTTATGAAATGTATAGGTTTTCAGTATGTTCCAAAAAATTTTTTAAATTATCCACAGTTCCAAAATCTGATCCAAATACTTATTTGTAAACTGATAACGTTGCATGGGAGGATTGACGTCAACCTGCTTGACGTCATTTGTTATAGAGACTGTAGTTTAAATAAGTCTTGCTTTAACTTTATTTTAGGTAAACTTCGTACATCCAGGTTGGGTGAAATCGGATATGAATGATAAAGGTAACATAACACCAGAAGAAGGAGCTAGGCCAACTTTGTTTGTAATCCTGGACAACGACGAACTGAAAGGGAAATACGTCTGGTGGGATTGTCAGGTAGTAAACTGGTACAATCAAGACACACCTCCCAGGCTATACCCTATAGAATATCAATAAATTTGTGTGATACTCGTATCCTTGATAACGGCAAACTGTGTTCATGTCGTAAATACCAATAAACAAAATTAGATTTATTAGGAAAGAAATGTATTTTTCTTTAATAATAATTATTATGATTGATTAGAGACTCTTGATATTACTCATTGTTATTATTTAAGTATATATAAATATCAATACTCCAGACATCGACTATCCTGAGAATTTGCCTTTCACAACGTTTCATTTGATCTGGTATCTTATGTCTGGTCCAGACCAAAACCAACACCGAATGGCACATATAATACGATTAGCGTTTGGCGTTCGTTTGCAGTTTATCGAGTAAACGGATGATTATTTGTTATCATCCGGTGTGGGATTTATAGTGCTAAATTCTATAATAACCAAAAAAAGGAACCGCCAACTAGATGCCAGTGGATGGCCGATCTATTAAAACTGGCATTTTTGCAGCGGCACTCATTAAAGAATGTTTGAAGTAACAGTTATCGCTATTTCTAACAATTGTGGTGTATAAGCTCGAAAAAAATCAGTGAATTACCTATGAAATATATTAAAACGAAAAAAGAAGAAAAGAAAGATCAGGAGAGAATTCAAGATGACTTCACTATGAAATGTCTAATGCGTAAAAACCGTTCACTTCACAATTTTCAATCCTTATATATCAATGTTTAAAAAATAAATTGAATAAAAAATGACGTCTATGAGATTGCCTCGGTACTTAACATGCTAGTTTATTTTTTTCATCTGATCACTAAATTTCTCGCTTTTTTTGAAAACTGAAAAATCCATATCACTCATTCCATCTATATGTCGGTCTGTCTGTCAGCCTGTTGGTATCTCCACCGGTCGGTATTTCAATTTATGTGTAGCTCATAATCTTAGTAACTACTGCACCGATTTTGATGAAATTTGAGGAGGGACCCTGCGGTAGGTTCTGACGTTCTTTTGCTACAGACCGAAAGGAGGTTGGATTTGTCCTGAAAAGATTACAAGTGCAAGGTGTAATATAGCACACAGTTTTAAACAATTAAATTTTAATTCGTCTAAACCCGAGAGAATGTTTTCTCAATATACACGTTTTAGTCTCTCACTTACTCACACTAGTTAATTGCAGTTATAATAATTTGAGCAAGTAAATTGACTAGATAATTAACACATAAGTTCAGTTTTTAGAATTAGTTTAGATATAGTTTTTTAATCATTTAAATTATAAAGTGTGTACCAGAAGATACATCATTCGGAATTTGCAAAAAACTTCAAATGTTATTTGCGCCATAAATCAATGGAGCACGTATGCAGATACATAATGGATATACAACGATTGATCCAAATCTCATAAGCTACTAAATTAAATTAACCTTAACTATTCTATGCTGAAAACTACTTTTTGTACGGAAGCTGTTGAAATATTATAAAATAATAATAAAAATGAATCGATGATTTATATCTTCATTAAATATTATTCAACTATTTTATATCTTACTGTTTGTAGATATTTCAAAGTTTTGGAATAATATCATTTTGTAGCTTCAAGCAAGTACTAATTCTCCTCAATACGTAAGGTGCTGTTACTTTAACTATGATCTTTGACGTTTGTGTTAATTATTAACCAATATCATCCATTCTCATGGAGACATAATTATGTAAAATGATAGTAACATCCTTCTGTGGTTATTGTAGGAACAAAAAAAATAAATAAAAAGTTTTTTTGTTTTATAGGCGCATATGCTATTTTTTTTAATTTACAGGGTGTTGCCGAAATGCAGGGTGATAATTAATTTATTTTTTAGATAGAATCCTTGCTTTCTTATTCTCTGGTTTAGTTTACGTCGTTGATGCATATTTAATCCCATATAGTTTTGTGTTCGATTGTGGCCAAATGTATGTATTTTTGCCCATTTCTGAGAAGCAACAAGATTACAACAATATTTTTTTTTATGAAGTAGTTATCAACCTCTGCAAAATTAAAAGTTAAATTGAAATCCCTCTAGAAGGCCATAAGGTTTGGCTGTATGTTGTATTGTCATTATGTATGTGTATAACTGTATCCTCAATTTATCGTGCAAATGATAAATGAAGTCGGTCAACAAGTTTGAAGGCTATACCTAGAAGCACTATATACTAACTCAAATAATAACTAAAAAGTAGTACGTATAAACTAATTTGGAAAGCTAAACCAGCGTATGGAATATCGAGTTGATCTACAACAGATAGACAGATAGACAGATAGACAGATAGACAGATAGACAGATAGACAGATAGACAGATAGACAGATAGACAGATAGACAGATAGACAGATAGACAGATAGACAGATAGACAGATAGACAGATAGACAGATAGACAGATAGACAGATAGACAGATAGACAGATAGACAGATAGACAGATAGACAGATAGACAGATAGACAGATAGACAGATAGACAGATAGACAGATAGACAGATAGACAGATAGACAGATAGACAGATAGACAGATAGACAGATAGACAGATAGACAGATAGACAGATAGACAGATAGACAGATAGACAGATAGACAGATAGACAGATAGACAGATAGACAGATAGACAGATAGACAGATAGACAGATAGACTGATAGACTGATAGACTGATAGACAGATAGACAGATAGACAGATAGACTGATAGACTGATAGACAGATAGACAGATAGACAGATAGACAGATAGACAGATAGACAGATAGACAGATAGACAGATAGACAGATAGACAGATAGACAGATAGACAGATAGATAGATAGACAGATAGACAGATAGACAGATAGACTGATAGACAGATAGACAGATAGACAGATAGACAGATAGACAGATAGACAGATAGACTGATAGACTGATAGACAGATAGACAGATAGACTGATAGACTGATAGACTGATAGACAGATAGACTGATAGACTGATAGACTGATAGACTGATAGACTGATAGACTGATAGACAGATAGACTGATAGACTGATAGACTGATAGACTGATAGACAGATAGACAGATAGACAGATAGACTGATAGACTGATAGACTGATAGACTGATAGACAGATAGACAGATAGACAGATAGACATATAGACAGATAGACATATAGACAGATATATAGATAAACAAATAATTTATAGATATTATCATGGCAGATGTTCGACCAGCTGTCTCCCATATTAACTACAAGAATCGCAAGTCTAGCTGACAACATCTGAAACAAACCCTGTGCCAAAAATCTTCGTTTTGGGGAACCTCGGCATTGTGGAATGAGCTGCCGGGGACTTTGTTCCCCGATGGTTACAATCTCAGCGTTTTAAGTTTAACGTCAATAGACATTTATCTTCTTGCAGTGCGTATGAAATGCGATATTATATATGACTTGAGGTTATCTATAAAGAAATCATGTTGACCTTAAAACGTTATAAATTGTAACCATCGGAGCAAGGGTGAATTTAGGGGGGGGATACGGGGATAGATCCCCCGTAATGTTTTGGTTCGACACAAATAAAAAGTAACTAAATTTTAAATATAATAGCCATAAATATCACAAATACAAATCAGTATACAATTGTATAAGGATAAGCCTATACACTGTTCATAAAATTTAATTAAATAGTGAAATCAGGGTTAACCCCCCCCCCCCCCCCCAAAATCATAAGTGCGCTCCTGCATCGGGAAATATACTTTCCGTCAGCTCATCCCACAACGCCGAAATTCTTCAAAAGAACTTTTTGAAGAGGCCGGTTCGAGGCACCGACTATATGGTTATAGTCGGTGGTTCGAGACATTGGAAGCTCGTCCTGGTAACGAAGCGCCCGATTATCCTCTTTGTGCTGTACTATGCGAGACATATCAGTCGAATATTTGCCACGTAGTACTCAGACAGATCAGACACCCTACTTTGATATTCCAGACTGAGGAGGTCTTTTGTAAGATAAGGTTCAGTTTTTCTAGAACACGTTATATATCTGATATTGCAACCTTGTTTCTCTGGTATTTTTGACTCCACGGTGATAGTAGTGGATGGTATACCTCCTTGAACGTCAATTGTGGAATTATCAGCGAAAACCTACCTTAAGGTACTGCTTTTTATCAGGGTGGAGCTGACGGACCCATATTCTCTCGCCAGTTTTAGTATAAACAAATAGAATGATCTGGATTAGTTAGGACATGAGAAGAGTTTCTTCTTAATTTTCTGGTTGTACTCTTTGTTGGTGTTATTGATGACTCGTTTATAGTGGGTTCTGGAAACTGGGGTGACTTTTGATGCTTGGATTTGTCCTCTATTCCCTGTAGGGGAGACCGAGGTGGGTTGTGACAGAGGCAAGTTGTTACAAAGCCGATTTCTTGTAACCTACGACAGTTAACAGATTGGCAACAACCCATATTTATTGTTTTAATGAAGCAGCCTGTGATGTAGGTCGTCTCTTTGAATCACACGGAACGATTCCATCTATACGACATCTGCCTCAGAAAAATTGTCAAAATTAAGTTTTTGACCAATATTTCTATATCCTATTATATTCCATCCGTATCACTTTAGTGTTACTTCAATATTTTTCCGACTATGCATTGGCCCTTCAAGTTGCATATCATGATTCTTTTTGAATTCGCCACGTGTTTGGAGGTTAAAAGTCTCGATTCTAATCGTGGCACGATTTTTTGCACCTAGAAGAATTGTGACAGCTTGTTGGAACTCTCCTATTTTGTTTTTTCTTGCTAATAATGGTCTGTGGTATGTGACTGTATGCTGAGTTGCCATTTTTTTGTTTCAGAATGCCTAATAAATATGTAAGAAAAACCTATCAGTTTTTTCTAGTTGCCGAAATATATGAACTGGCTTTTGAGGAGGTAACATCAAGGAGAGAGAGTCTTAGGAATGCTGCATCCGCTTACAATCTAAACTATATGTCATTACAGAGATATATTAAAAATAAAAAGTTATATCAGGCTAACTTAACAGACAAACCTCCATCTGTCGGGTATGTCAGTCGCACGGTTTCCACAAAAGATGAGGAAAATATACTATACGAGTATTTGTTGACTTGTGCGGCATTTAATTATGGGCTAACAACAAAAGAGACGAGAAGCTTAGCCTTATGTTAGCCAAAAAGTATAATAAGAAATTTCCAATGTCGTGGGAGGAAAATAAAATGGCAGGAGAAGTATGGCTCAAGCTATTTATAGAACGTCATTCCAATTTGTCTTTAAGGTTACCTCAAGCTAGAAGCATAGCGCGCGCCACGAGCTTCAATAAAACGAATGTGGCTGCCTTTTTTCAGAAATATACTCGTGTCCTGGCTAAGTATGCACTTGATGTTTGGAATGTCAACGAAACCGGAATTACGACAGTCCAGAAACCTGACAGGGTAATCGCGCGACGCGGAGAAAAACAGGTCAGTGGAATGACATCGGCAGAGAGGGGAACTCTAGTGACGCTAGCTTTAGCTGGGAATACTATCGGTAATCACATACCACCTATGTTCATATTTCCACGCAAAAAATTTCAAGAACATTTCATTCGGGATGGTCCAACTGGTTCGGTAGAAACAACTAAGGGATCTGGGTGGATGCAGGAGGATGACTTTCACGTCTTTCTTCAACATTTTATGAATTATGTGAGACCGTCGAAAGAGAATAGAGCTCTATTACTTCTAGATAACCACTCGTTGCACATGGCTTTGAGAAACATTTAATTTTGTAGAGAACATGGCATGATTTTGCTCACATTCCCCCCTCACTGTATTCTGCAGCTGCAACCAATGGATCGTGCTATTTTTGGTCCGCTAAAGAAGCCTATAAATAAAGCTTGTGATAATTGGATGCGCACAAATGCTGGAAAAGTAATGTCCATCTATGATATTCCATCGATAACAAAAACTGCATTTAATGTGGCAATCACCGCGAAGAACCTCACCGCTGGTTTTGCTACAACAAGAACATGGCCAGCGAATTTTGATTAAAGATTGGTATAATTGTTGCATGTACATTTTTTAATTCAATCTGCTAGTATCAGTTATGATACATAAAACTTTGAAAACATAATTTTGTATACAGCTAACTGCAGCAAGTGCATTATTTCCGTAAGTATATAACTGATACTATGAACTGGCACCAGAATGATGACATCCTCAAAATTGTCAAATGCTGAAAAAATTTTAAAAGCAACAACTGTTTTAGCTAATTAATTGATGTTACATACACATCCAGTAATATTGTTTACATATATTTTATATATCAGAAAACTAACAATTTGTTCTCATTCACTGACTAATGAGGCAATATGTGAGTAATAACCATTTTCTAAACAATTATCTGGAGATACATGAAATGATGCCATCATTTGAAGATTTCTTTGTATAGTAATATTTAAAAACTTTTGTAAATAACAATATGATGAAAAAGACCGACTACTAATGTTAATGAGCAGAAAATAGTTTCTAAAGCATAAGTAACTTTATTTGAAGCCAAAAGCTGTAACTGATATTCCATCAAGTTTGATATTGTTTGTTATCATATGAATTTTGAATGATATTCTTATGATATGGGCTTTAAGAATCAAAAAAACAATATTGTGGTCTGGTTGCAAGCTTGACATATCTAGATAGCAGATTTTTCAGCTATGACCAACTACTTCACTTTCAATAATCTGATAAAATTCACTCCAGTTCTTTGGATATAATTGGATTGTAAAACCAACTTTGAGTTAACTATCATGATAATTGTCTTAGCTATCTTTCTGAAACTTTCATGTTGCACTCATTTAAATATTTTCACTAAGATCCTGCATTAGTTGACTGGAACTTGATATCAATCTTTCTGAAGGAATTGTTTGATCCCAATGTTCTTTTTGAAGTTCCATTGTGTGCGACCTTCCTTAACCAGAGTTCCTTCCTTCCTTCCTTGGGGGGTTTTGGCTGGGAAAGGCAAGTTGGCTGATTTTCAAAAAGGCTCCATAGGACTCCATCTTTCGAAACATGAGTAAGATTTTTTTAATGACTGACCATTTTGGACAACATATTATGTCTCACAAAGTAGGTATAACATCACAATGAAAATGTTTTACACAAACCATTAAACTTGATGTTGCACTTTATAGTTTCCACAATGGGTTAATAGTCAAAATTTCATGCTTTGGCTTTGTGACTTCTCGTTCTTCAAAGGAATCTCGCGTAGTTAGATTTACATCTGGGACCACTACAATGTCTCTGAATCTATAATACAAATTTTACAAACATTAAAATTTTAAGCTATAAAATTACCAACACTATACCCAGCTTGCTCGAATAAATCCCACTAATGCCACTTTAAGCGTTTAACTTTCCAAAACTCTTCATTAGTATTATGGTAAAATAGTTAGAAATAAAAAAAGTGGAATTGAAAAATTACGCTGATGATGTCTGGTATTTATAAATTATAACTGAAAAACAATAGCTGAAAAAAATGATTTTACGTAAAAACATCGAGCATCAGCAATACATAATGTTTTGAAAACTTTGATGATGAGATCGCTCAACACCCCCAGCAGAAATGAACCATAAAACATAGAAATAAACGACAGACAAGAAGAAGAAATATTGTATATTGGTTGAAATCTGTTTTACCGGAATTCTTTGGTATTAAAATGAAAAATAACTGTAGATTTAAAGTTTTTTCATTTAATATTTGCAGATATCTACGTTTTTTTAAGCATCTATAGTCTATACAGTTTTACACTAGGATGTAGTTGGCAACAATGGCGTACCGCCGTACCCTAACCCCCAAAGGCGACTTTGCCGCGCTTTTTGTCTACATGCATTTTTAGTGTACATTCGTGATTCGTGGTTTGTTCAAAAAACGAAACATTTGAAAACAGCCAAAATGTCGTCTTCTCCACCCCAAAATGCTGCAGAATCTCCTCGAGGACAAATAGCAGGCTCACGAACTCCTGCGCGAGAGCAGCTTTCACCTGCACCCAGTACTACAAGCAGAACCCCATCCAGAACACCTAGAAGAGAAGCTCCATCGCCAGCCAAGAGTACTGCTTCTAGCCGAAGCTCTGGTAGAACGCCAAAAAGGCCTGCTGGAACTCCTTCAGCAAAAAGTGTAGTGTCTTCTGTAGGTGAGTTTTCTTGATTCGAAATTGAAAAATCGAAGTACGGCGCTAAGTTAAGTTTTAGCCTTTAATTCTCATATCTATCAGTGCTTGTTGGGGCCCAAGCGGAGTTACGTAAAATATGTATTCAACGCCTCACACTATTCCGTATTACTGTTTACTGTGAGGACAGTACATATTACTACTAGAGGTTTCTCTATAGATTTATGAAAAAACCACCCCAAAAATTTCAATTTTTTAACATAACAGTAAGGTGTATGTTTTTTTGCTGAAAAAAGCATTTCTCCAAAGAATTGTTCAGACTTGAACTTTTAGTGTTTGTTTTTGCAAAAAATAGTAAACAGTATTTGTATTGGAAAAATAAATGTTCGTGACCAACTTTTTTTGTAAAACATCTATTAGTGAATGAGATGAATTAACTTAGTATAAGTTACTGAACTTCCTTTCTCAAAAAACTTGAGTGCTATAACTTCAATAAATACTGCATCAAGCTTATACAGTCATATACCAAATAGTGAAATCAACATTGTAGTTCGTTCCTGGGACCCATTTTATTTTTGATTTACATAAATGATCTTCCTGACGTTGATACAAGTGCTCTTTGTGGATAATACAATAGTTTACTATGATGCTGATAACCTTGTAGATGGATCCATACTGACACAGGCAAGATCTGAGAGTCTGGATAGGCTCTTGCAGAATGTAGACAAGAGAAACCATGTAGTATTCTCAATAAAACATTTTTTGGTGTTCTTGATCCATGGTAGCATTTGGGAAGCTACATCGTTAACCTGGGAGCAAAACTCAATAAAAGTCTTTATATGTTGCAGAATCTGTACTGGATTCAGCTAATGTATTGCATACTGCATATTTTCCACAGTCAATTGTCCACACAATTCTTACCTGGAACCACTTCTCTGGGATGATGTTTGGCTTGCAGAGAAAGGCTGTATCTTAAATTTTCATTTTGTGAATAGTATTGATAAATAAGGTAGAGGAATTATTGTTTCTTTAGAATGGTCTTGTTCAGATTTGTATGTGACTAAATGTGATTCTAGTTTATTCCAGCATATAATAATACATTAGTTGAGAAAATTCATATTTTTTCTTAAAACATCTAACAATCCCGATTTAATAATTTATTAGCCTTTTCTGAAAGCAACCATTAATACAATGTGATGAGTCTTTCTTATTTTCATTAATATCTTTATACAAAAAGAAGAGTGCTCTAAACATCTGAAAATAAGAAACAATAACTCTAGTACCAAGAGTTGCAATGCAATGGATGTGTTACAAATATAGAATCAGGAACTAGGTGCATATTAAAGCAAGCATTTTAGTTTTTTGATGGATATTTTAATTCCTATTTTAATTGATGATGCCATACTTTACATAGGTTTTTTAGACTGATTTTAGTGTTTATTACTATCTCTTAAAAACAATTTTTCAAAGTTTGTAGTATATAATCTCAGAATCATATAATTTTTTACAATGCTTGGAAACTGTAATTGACATGAATGAACTATCTATCAAACTAATAGTCAAAATTGCAGTAGTGTGGACTTTTTCTCCTGATATCATGATTGTTCTATTACTAAGTACTATATTCTAAACCAGAAGATGGCTAGTATTTTTCAGTGGGGTCCACATACTGATGAAATTTCCACTGAAGTCCAGAAAAAAAAAACTAATACTGCTTACTAATTTATATTTTTCCTCAGAAAAGAGGTGCACACTACCACACATTTATATGTAGAATAAAACACGATGTTATTGACTGTTGTGCAACAATGTTCAATGTATGGATGTTGTATTGTTTCCAAACAAAGAGCAAATATCTCTACATTTTGTATTTGTCAAAAACACAGCTGCATGCATCATTTTAGTAGGAGCACTAGGAAAAATACTCATTTTGAAATATTGGAAAATTAAGTGCAAGTATTCACGTTTATACATATTTATTTGATGAAAGCGCCTACATCTGTACTTTTTCATAGAGAACCTTGTAACAAACACACAGAGCCTATTATGTCCCAGTAGTGATGTAAGGGGATAAATCAATAAATGTCTATATTTACATTGACTGAGAAATGTTGTAAACTGTTGAGTAATAAACATGGCAATGTTAAAATTCCACGTCAGAGACAATAAACTCTTTAAAAGATACAATTTAGTTACAATTAATTTTAAAAAATTCTATTGCAATGGGCAGAAGAATTCCATATAAGAGTTCCATGCTAACAGAAAAGTTTACTCTAAATAACTTTAATTTCTTTTATGATGTATATGGCTCTGTAAACCGATATAACTATAATAATAAGGTATCACCAGCAAAAGTGTTTATGAATTCATACTACACATACCTATATACAAACAGAGTATTCCTATTTAGTAGCATATTAAAACCTGTTAACATGCTACATTAAGAAACTCAGGAATTGTTACAAATTCATTTAACTTTGGAATCTCTCTCATTAGCACTTTCCATATTTTCTTAATCATTAGTTTTTGTAAAAAAGTTGATTTATTCTTTGATTATCTAAAACTGCAACATACATAGTTTTATGGAGAGTCAACTGTAAAGCTTGTTTATATGCTTATTTCTTCCTGAAACTAAATTGGTTTTGGAATATGGCCTGTGTATATCAAGTTGACAAAATTGCTCTTAAATATTATACTAACCCTCAGGTACAGGGATAATAGTTCTGAGTACTACTAGTATTATTACAGTTTCTGTGGAGATATCTACAATTTATAAGCCATCCCATTATTACATTATTTATAATTTCACCATTTAGTTGTTACTGACTATGCCCATTTACTTAGACACTCCAATGAGATGGGGCCGCCCAACCAGTGTAATAGAAGGAGAGAAAGAAATCCCTGCTTCTCCAGCACATAGTATAGCCCCAACAAGTCCAGGTATAGGTTTGATCAGTGAGATTGACCTGAGCTCACCTTTGAACTATGGTACACCTAGTTCATTGGGATCAATCCGGACACCTAGATCTGGGATTAGGGGAACTCCAATACGTATGAGGCCGGATGTCAGATCAGACAAGAGAATCAGACAGGTTGGTGACATAACTTCAATCAACATGAACAATAAACAACTTATAAGGATATTGTATAATGTAATAAAAATCTTAAAAGATAATATCATTGATGCCACGGATGCTGAAGTCATTTTGAGCTGGTCAGTTCATCAAATTCTTTAAACTTATTTCACGTTCTTTAATCTTTGTTGACTGACTCATCCCACTAATCTTCCAAAAGTTTCTTAGTGGCTAATGTGAAATCACTGAAACCTAGGAATTATTGTTTTCGAAGTCTACAAGTGAATTCTGTTACCAAAAAATCTCATGAGTCCATAAGAATCACATGCATGAGTCTTCACCAAATATCAAACCGAAAGCATTTATAAGAAGCATGAAATACCTATATTTCATCTAGCGAGCATTACTAACGAGTGATTTCACGAAATATACCCTGCAATTGCGACTACAATTTCACGAAAAATCATATTCGTGACGATAACACATTGTTATACTTGTTTTGCTTTTTAACGGTTCTATGTATATGAGCATAAAACTCTGCTACATATCGATATCTTGCTGGAAAAAAAATGTATCATAACTATCAAAAAATGTTGATAGTTATGATTCATTTTTCCTCAGGTCATCTGGTATTTATGTATGCAATTATCAAAATCATTCAAACATTTGTCCTTGCTATTTCTGCTGAAAATTCTTTGGAATATATCACTAAAGGAATCTTTCAAATCACAATTGACGACTATTTTTTGAGCTGTATGATCAGATGTCATCGAAATTAGCACTTCAGAAACATAAATTGTATCTGGTGAAAATGCTGTCTATACAATACGAGAGTTAGGGTGTGACATTTTTGCTTCAAATTAAATATCTTTAGACTCATCCCATTATTTGTCTCCTCTATTCTGGAATGTGCCGTTCACTTAACAGACAACGAAATTATAATACATACTTTATTAGCTATTCCACTAACACATATAAAAGCACAGAAGGAATAGCATTTTGAGATAAAGTCTTGATTGAAGAATCAATTTCTTGCTAAGAATGAAACCTGTGGTACTGTATGTAGATGCTTCACCCCGATTTTTTTCGTCCGGAAATGTTGAATCAACTATTTTGAAATTATGCCATAATTTTGAGCAAGTAAGTTGTGCAAAATGTAGAACCACCACTGATCCAGTACCTTTAATGCATCATATTGTGGTTTGAACAAGGCAATTCAGTGTTTCGAAATTCTCAGGTAAATGTTGGTGGCGAGACACCTCTAGATCCGATCCCAGAGAGCGGAGAAACAGACTCGAACGCTCCCCACCTCGTAATCTGGGGCACAAACGTATCCGTATCCGAATGCAAAGAAAAATTCAAGCAATTTATTCTGAGGTTTATCGATCCAAACGCAGAGGAAGATGAAAGAACTGAAGACATGAACTTGAATGAGCCACTATATCTGCAGAAACTCGAGGAGATTCACACGTTGGAAGAGCCCTTCTTAAACGTGAATTGCACTCATCTGGAAACCTTCGATAAGGATCTGTACAGGCAGTTGATCTGCTATCCTCAAGAGGTCATTCCTACGTTTGATATGACTGTCAATGAGATGTTCTACGAGAGGTACCCGGCGGCTGTTTTGGAACACCAGATTCAAGTCAGACCTTTCAATGCTGAAAAGACTAAAAACATGAGGTCTCTCAATCCTGAAGGTGAGTGCTTGGTCATTATCATTGTACATACAATCTTATTTGTATTTATTTATGGTTAACAAAATGCGAGCAAGGTTTTTCGTGAAGTTTATCACATTGTCGAACTGAAATATCAAATAGCTGATTCATTTGACATCAAATGAGTACAACATATTCCAAGGTTCGCGCTGCCCGTTACCGTTTTATAATGTGGACTTTGGATTGCAATATCGGCGTTAGATGTCCCTCTACGACGACATCTATCAAAAGGAGTGAACTGATTCACAGCAATATACCTTGTCCTTGGATGCAAATGTAGATGCTTTTATAAAGGATGTCGCTGTGAATCAGTTCTGTTCTTTAAACATCCTTGTGATAACCCTCAAAATATAACATCCTCAAAAAAAATCCAATCATGGTAACAAGTTTCTGAACTACCCTTTGCTGTTGCTCACACATTATCTATGGGTATTTAAACCAAGCTTTCTTAAATTGCATGTTCAGTCCATTCTCCATGTTTGTGTCGATTCTTAACAGTATAACTCTTTTGAGCCAATTATACACCGATTACACTTCCTAAGGAATCGTTACTCAAACTTTTTCATGTAGATAAAAAGATTCTGTAATTAACACACATTATCACAAATAAAACTATTTTTCTTTCAGTGACGCGGTTCGATTTATATTTAGATCATCGTCTGACATTCTGATATTTCCTTAATCATATCGCGCCCACATTGTGAACATGCATGTCATTGGATTTGTTTCTGATGTACGCTTCATAATATATTCTTTTTCCAGAAGCAAAACAACGCAATTGTTCGTTCTCAGCTTGAAAACATTAAGCCGTTACTCCATATTGATATGAACAACAAAAAAATAGTATTTTTTGCTCACGTGCAGTGTATTAGTTCAAATATATACGTTCTGATCCTATTTTAGGACTTTCGACCCTCTTTCAATCATTCACATTTTATTGGTCTCCACAAATGATGACATGGTTTTGATTTTGATCTTTGGAAATAATTGCAGAATCGGCAAAAACGTTAGTGAAGTTTTTCCTTTGCAACGAATGTATTTAAATATCGGCAAGTTGAAAAAGAGTGGATGACAACTTATTTGATTACTATTCAAAATAGATGAGATTATTTTCTATGTTATTCTCCAGCAATATATTAGATCTCGTCCCACTTGTCATGGCCGTTAATTAAAACCACATATGACTACTAAAAAGAGTTTTATAGGCGTTTCGATTGCATCGGTAGCTTTTATGTTTCTTTCATTCATTTTTTGTATTTTGAAAAAGGCTGGCATAACAATAAGATACGTTTAGTAGTGGCTTTAATTAACACTCAGGACAATTAATTGTGATGAATCAAAAATACAACACCAGAATAAGTTTCAGTAGTTGTATAAAAACCCGATACCCTATTTCAATTCCGGCATTTAGGTGACGCAAAGTATTTTCATCAATGCAAGATATCGACCGTGATAACAATTTTACTACATCACTTTTCCGGACTTCCATTGTCTTGAGAATTTGTGGTGAATATACATCAATGCAGACTCTCAGGACAACGGAAGTCTGAAGCATTTGTATTGAAACAACTATCTATCTACATTCGAACGATTTTGCTAAATGCAGTTAAAAAAATTGTGTAGTATGCTAGATTTGAGAGCTCTAGTTTTGTATCCATGATAGGATCTAGTTAGTTTGTTGGCCAGTAATCTGGATAGCGTTTGTTAACAGTCAAATCCGACGATGATTCAAATATAAATCGGAACGCGTCACTGAAAGAAAAAAGTTTTATTTGTGGAGCTGTGTGTTAAGTACACAATCTTTTGATCTCCATGATGGAATACTTTTACCAAGTAAGAACATCTACAATCTACACGAATTTTGCTAAACTACATGGAACCATGAAAATGTATCTTTTGAAATGAACTATTGGCGCATCTGTACCAAAACACACATTGTAAGTCTTATTAAATTTTAAGCACCACTTATCCAAGGAAATTTAAGTGAGGTCTATAAAAATGTGGAAGAATTGTGTCTTTAATCGTTCAAGTTGAAACCATGAAAAATGTAGCAAATATATTTGCAATATATATAGACTCCATACAATTACTTTGGTGTAGTTTTATATTTTTCACATGAATTTTATGTTTATGGTGTTCCGCGTCTCTATCAACAGCCTTAATAAAAGCAAAAAAACTTAATTTTGATTTTTTTCATTAGGACGTTCTTTCCAGAAAAATGTTTATTTTAATTCCCATGTAAATAGGCGAGGACATTACTGTAATAACGAAGCATTCGGAATTCACGGTCCGTTTTCTTAGTGCTTTGGGCCACACACTTCACGAAGAACCATATAACTAATTTCCATCAGACGGCCTTTCTATCATGTATATTGCTGGTGTCTGGTAATCCCTTTTCCCTCTATAACTCGGAGAGTACTATTCAGATTTTAATGAAATTTTCAATTATAATACTAGAAAAGTTGAGGATAAGCCTTTGTAGTATTTGAAAATAGGTGCTACGGTGGAGGAGTTATCGTCAAATAATGATAAAATGCCGGTAATTCTTGCCTCCCTATAACTCTGAAAGTACAATTCGGATTTTAATGAAATTTTGACACTAGGTTGCTCTGAGGCAAGAGCGAAAATGGTATCTAATTGTTGAAAATCGGTGCAGTGGCGGCGTATTGTAGGAAACTCTCAAATTTTCTAAACGTTTCCAAGGCCCCTGATCATTTTAAAAAAATGGAGGGTTGAAATATGGGGATAAGTGGTAGGAGAAAGGAAAAAGCTAATTGAACATAATACATTTTCGATGCATTTCGAGTGTATGCAAAAAATTTAAAATAATCTTTAATTTAATAAGTGTCATGTATTTTCGGGCGTAATTAACTTTTTTGGGGCAATTTATTCTAATTATATTTCAGTAACTTATAATACAGATATAAATACTGAATTACATAATTACAAAAGTAAAATGACCCCTCAAAAATTAATGTCAAGTAGGTTGACTTTGTACTTCACGTGTAGTGGTATCAGCTTATTGAAGATTTTGATCAAATTTTAGAACTCAGGTTATTACAGATTTAAGCAAATTCAATGGTCACCTCCGTTCCCCTTCATGTAGAGAGGGTTACTCGGGTTTTACCACTGGACATACGCGTTATATCGACATAATAATGCATTGTTACATCAGAAACACAATGTTGCGTATCTTATCAAAGAAAAAGAAACATTCTGTTCTTCAAGTGCCGTCTTCTATGCGTATCTTATTTTCGAAGCTGTTGCTCTGAATAGATGTTCGTTATTGCAGTTGTACCAATCAGTAGATATGCACTTTTCTATGTTAAAAATTCTCAATGTTCTGCAGTGTAACCACATTTCAAAGGCCTCTACGTTGTTAAGAAAGTCTTTTTCATTGGCCACGTCTCTACGCGGTAGTAGAGTATTGATATGAAAATACAGCATATAATCCCATTACGACACAATTTGCACTGCCGTTATTCAATTTTTCATCTTTGGTACTTGATGAAGACTTGGAATAGTTATTTTGTCAGTATAAGTAAGAATTACGCAGTTACATTGAAGCATAAGATTACTTTAATACTTCAATTTTGAAAATACGGACACATAATGCTGGTTACTCTCTACCTGTGTAGATAAACAAATAAATTAGGTAACTTGATCTGAGAGATTTTAATTTGTAAAATCTTCAAACTAACTTAACTTTCATATCATATAAATTGTGTAATGGCGTTATAAGTTGATAGTAAAGATTTTGAAGGAAAATGTTATTTTATTCTGTTTAGCTCGTTTAAATGAAAGGTTGTTTTCAATAAAGTTTTTATACGGACGGAAATCAGTCACATGGTTTTTCGTCATGAAGACATGCTAAACCAAAATTCATCATTTATCACGATTACAATACTTTTGAGCCTATCGGCTCAGGAAGTAAAATATATAAGTTTCTCAGCTGTTTTACTAATTGCATCGTACGCGTATATTCCAGACATCGACCAATTGATCACAATAAGCGGCATGGTTATTCGCACCTCGAACATCATCCCCGAGATGCGCGAGGCATTCTTCAAATGTATCGTCTGCCAATTCACAACCACAGTGGAGATCGACAGGGGCCGCATCAATGAACCTACGCTCTGCACCAGCTGCAACACCAACTACTGCTTTACGTTAGTACATAACCGGTCTCAGTTCACCGACAAGCAGATGGTCAAGTTGCAGGAATCACCGGACGACATGCCGGCTGGCCAGACGCCACACACGGTTGTGCTGTTCGCTCACAACGATCTCATTGACGTAGTGCATCCGGGAGATCGAGTCACTGTAACTGGTATCTACAGAGCGCAACCTCTACAGGTAATTGTGTTAAATTTTATAGAAGGCCAATAGAATCCTCACATATACAATAGGGCAAGAATGTTTCTCAACATGACTTGCAACATGCAATATGTGCGACGCTTGCATCGTTGCTCATAGTTATGAAATGTGTTCAACATAGTATGGCATTTCTAGACAACGCGGTCATATTGCCTGCTCTCATCTGGGCACAAGAAATTCACAACAGTCTCTCGTCCGTCTGTTCATCATTGATGATAGTTCAATGGAAAAAATGAGTTTTACTTCCGCTGTTTAACTTCATAAACTCGATGAATTATTCTGTCGAAATTACTAAGGTAACAAACACGGGCCAAGGTACAGTCTAACAAATAAATTATACCATCGTCACAATCTGACCACAAGTCAATTGTCCATGTAAATGCATGCGACCAATGTAGCTATCGTTACTAAACTAAAACTAATTAGGATGAGGAAGACCGTTTAAAAAAGATATTCCCTTCGAGAACCACTGCTACGGCTGTATATTTTTAACAATTAATTCCGTAACCCACGGTATCTGTTTGAGTTGACAGGACATCCTTAGTCTATTATTCATTATGACATTGTGAAATTATGTGAGGAAAGTGAGTCAATAACAAAATATTTATCAACTATAAAACATAGCCGACTGGAGCAATCTATAAATCGGGCGTATGCACAGATCTGTTTAATGTCTGAATCTATTTATACACATTCATGTACAGACTAGCCAAATGAAGTACACATTGTTTCTTGTTTTGTTTACATCTAAATCTTGCAATAAATACACATACAATCTGAATACATTATTTTTTATGTGTAGTTTTCAAGACACTGAATATACATACATATATGTGATTCCAGGTGAACCCCAGAATGAGAAACATCCGCTCTGTCTACAAGACTCACATTGACTCACTGCATTTTAGGAAGATAGACCAGAAAAGACTTTATGAAGAGGAAGATGGCAAAGACCACCGTTTTACTCCAGAAAGGATAGAACTCTTGAACATATTATCACAAAAGCGTGATATTTATGATCGTCTTACCCGAGCCATAGCTCCATCTATTTATGAAAATGAGGACGTGAAGAAAGGAATACTGCTTCAACTGTTTGGCGGCACAAAAAAAACCTTCACAACTTCTGGCAGGACCAATTTTAGAGCTGAAATAAACATTCTTTTGTGTGGGGATCCCGGAACTTCAAAATCGCAGCTGCTCCAATATGTATATAATCTCGTTCCTCGAAGCCAGTATACTTCCGGGAAAGGCTCTTCAGCTGTTGGGTTGACAGCTTATGTAACGAAAGATCCAGAAACAAGACAACTGGTTTTACAAACAGGAGCTCTAGTTTTGGCAGATAACGGTATATGTTGCATTGATGAGTTTGACAAGATGAACGATTCAACAAGAAGTGTTTTGCATGAAGTGATGGAACAGCAAACACTTAGCATTGCTAAAGCTGGGATTATCTGTCAATTGAACGCCAGAACTTCTATTCTAGCTGGCGCCAATCCTCATGAATCGCAATGGAATAAGAATAAGACTATCATTGAAAATGTTCAATTACCTCATACATTACTATCTAGATTTGATTTGATCTTCTTGATCTTGGATCCTCAAAACGAGAACTATGATAGAAAACTGGCTAGACATCTTGTTTCATTATATTACAGATCCAGGGAAGAAGAAGAAGATGAAATTTTAGATATGTCCATTTTAAGAGACTATATAGCATATGCTAAGGAACACATCCACCCTAAGCTCAGTGACCAAGCTGCTCAAAAACTGATTCAATCTTATGTTGACATGAGAAAAGTTGGATCAGGGAGAGGTCAGATCTCTGCATACCCCAGACAGCTTGAATCTTTGATTCGGCTGTCAGAAGCACATGCTAAAGTTCGTTTCTCACAAGTTGTCGAAATTGAAGATGTGGATGAAGCGTACAGACTACACAGAGAAGCTTTGAAGCAGTCTGCTACCGATCCTCTGTCTGGGAAAATCGACGTTGGAATTTTGACGACTGGTCTCAGCAGCGCTGCTAGGAAGAAAAGAATGGAGTTAGCTCAAACGGTCAAAAAGTTGATTGAAACGAAAGGGAAAACGCCCATCATCAGTTATCCAAAACTATTCGATGAATTGAAACAAAGCTCTGACATCCAAGTGACAAGGGAACAATTTGAAGATGCTCTGAAAGACCTACAGGATGACGGGTTAATTGTAGTGATGGGCAGAACATCTATTAGAGTCGTCAAGAATAGAGATTAATTATATTTAAAGTTATTATCATTATTTTTGTCTTTTAAATAAATACACAAAACTGTACATCAATGTTTTGCATTTTTGTTAAATCTGATAGTTAAGAACAAATCAAGAAGATATTCTTCCTGAAGTGACAATTGATAAATTGTAACCCTAAGAATACAGAGGGTAGTATATTCAATGCCACTGCCATTATGTTTGTATTTTCAAGTAAATATAAAACTTTTGATCATTCTTTTGCTTTTATGTCGGATCATACAAGGACGTCAGTCCTTCCTAGGAAGACTTCACAAGTTTGCATGATTTGATAACTGCTACTGAAATTAGTTTTCAATAATGACACAAACAAATTAACCTGTTGCTAGAATAGACTGTCAGAAAGGTAAACTTGCTAAAACTACAAACTTACGTATTGTAACGCGTGGGTGAACCATTATTGACTAGACTACTACTATTTTGAACTATTATGAACTATCATTGTTATTATTATTATTACTAGCATTTGTTAACGTATATTTGTACCACCCTGTAGACAGGATTGCTTCTTTGTAAGAACTGAATGACTCGACCGTCGAGAATGTACGTGTTAGGCGGTCCGAGCCGGTATATAAGAAGTGTTACTTTTTAGGGTGTTTGTTTTGAAATCTGTTTGGTCAGAATAAATCGAGCGGTTGAGGACGCAAGGTGTTTTTATGGATTGTCTCCGTAACAGTATATATTTCTGACGAGATTTACAACGCATCACTACCAAAGCGTTAATGGCGTATATAGGGACAAAAAATCTCCAGATTTTTGGAATTATAGTGAAAATTAATTTAAAAACATTCTTTTTTGTACCGAGGCTGCTGAAACGTTTGCAAGGATATTACTGTCATTCACACGATAAGTTTCAGTAGTGACATCCAATTTATTATTACTTTTTTTTATCATGAAATAAAACAATAGAAACCGTCTAATAAAAAAGATATCAAATTCAATAAGCACTTATGCTTTATATTCTCCAATATACAAAATATATTCAAACAAATCTAAAATATAAACTGGTAATATATAGTATTCAGACCCTAACTGATTTGTGTGAGTTTCAGTATTTTGTACTTGTACGATAATCTAAAAGACAACAAAAGCCTTAAAAACATCTTATAACTTTGTTGCATCAAAATTAAAGAGATAATCGAGAAAATGCCATCCCATTTTGGAATCCTTACCTGATGCTTCAACTTTTGACTACTATTTGTCAAATCAGCGTAGTACAATTTTGTCCAGTACAGTGAATTCTGTATTTTCCTTTTATCTTACAAGAGCTACATAGGTACCCACAATCGATGTATCCAAGATAGCTATAGGAAATCCAAAGTAATCTGGGTGGGTGTTAAAATTAAACTCTGACAGTCTGACGAATAAAAAGTTTTATTTTATGAAATGAAGTACACAATATTTTTATCTGCAAGATCAATACATGATGTATGTTAGCATATTTTGGGCAAATCTGAATTTCGAAATAAATGGTGACTTTGGTGTCATTGAAATCACAATAAAATATCGCAAACCTTGCGATAACTAAAAATCAATTGCATAATTCTTGCACGACTTCCGAAATCTCATAGCGTGACTGGAAATAAAAGTCGGCTTAAGGTAAGCGTGCATTTGTACGTATTGGAGAGTTGATTCTCTGCCCTCCTTCAAATGAACTAAAACACAAACACATCGTATTTATCTGCTTTATCTCATTTGAGGAAATATCACGATGCTTCCATTGTGGCGGCTTAGTACAAATGCAAGCTTACCATTTGCCGGTTGTTTTTAAGAAAATTGATTAGTGCATCAATCGATGTTTCATTGTACAGGTATTTCATGTTCCTAAAATGCCACTGACGCAACTGTTTCACTTCACTGTTTATATTTTTCTTATCTTATTATAATACTATTAACTAACATATCCCTTTGTGTTGCCTCAACTACCTCAAGGAAGGTATTACAAAAAATGGTGAAAGCACACTCAAACTTCATGCCCAGCTACGGACCCCCACCCAAGACTGAAGTCTAGAATACGCCCTTGCATGCGAGCAGTGCTCCAGCGATGATCTGATCCAGGCCTTGTGTTGGCAGCAGCTGTAGCGGAGAATGCATTATGAATATACTGAACCTGGATACTTTGGTACATCGCAGGACTATTCTTGATTTACGTTTTCTTTGCAAATTATTTAATAATTCCATAAATTGCCCAGAAATACTTGCATAAGTAAAGTTTAATGTTAATCAGAAAAGAACTCGAAATATGGAAATGTTTGCAATCCCATATCACTCTACAAATTATGGTATGTATGAACCTATCACTAGGATACTAAGATCCGGCAACATGTTTCGCCAACATGTTGACATATTTGGTGAAGGCGTCGAATCTATCAAAAAAACGTATGAAGAATGTTTTCAATTGAACATCTCATAATATACATATGTAAATTGATTATATAATCGTAAGTGTAATATGTATTTTGCGCAATGTTGTCCTTGGCCATGAGAGAAGTAATGTTATTAGTACTAATTTTTTGGTGATATTTTTTGTATGCAATGGGAAACCGTTGATAAATAAATAAATTTCCTGGGGCGGAAGAGAGCCCCCAGCTTCTGAGATGCCGACTCAGCGAGGCCGGCCACATATACCTTGTCAGTATCTTTACAATGATGATTAAAAAATCTCAAGATCTGCATTCTATATTTTAAATATACTATATTAGCAACAATAAATTAATATATTTACAAATATAATCAATCATGTAAGAATGATGTTTCACGAGCTACGTTTACCAGGTACACTCTCATATTCAGTTCTCTTAGGAAACGTCTCAATCCCTTTCTTCATAGGTGTCATTTTTCCAGCTTTAGCGTCTACAGCAATAGCATTCTTTTTCTTCAGTTGCATTATCGCCAAATTCCTTAGCACTTCTTGTTCATCGGGAGGTTCTCTCCTCCTACCTGCGGAATTATAATAATATAATGATACACTAAAATGCTATCATAGAACTTATAGCTGATATATTCTAAGAATTTTTTTGTAGGAAGTGGTTTCTATTCGTAATTTAACAAGTTTTCAGTTAAATAAAGAAACGTTCTTGGACATATTTTTCTTCTACGTGGTGTTAATGTATCCACCAAAATGAGGCTGAATATGTTCGGGGACTATCTGTAATATAAATCTTGATTAACGAGTTACCTTGGGTATTAGCAATGGAAACAGTAAAACTATGATACTATTCGATATACTGCTGTTAAGGGTAATCTAAGTTTACAACACTTTGCTGAATTCCCGAAATGTCATATATCAACGCAGAATCAATAAATAACAAAATAAATCAAACTTGCACATACTAAAAAATCAAGTCAAAGCTGCTAAGTCAGCCGCCTTCTAAGACTTCATGGAGTTAAGCCCATTTATGAATCCATCCATCCTACATGAGGTCATCAGCGAATCAAAGCATACCGTGATAGGGTTATGGATAAGTTTCAACAACTGTTTAGTATTTCTACAGGCCAGGCATCACATATGTATTTGCATCTCTCACCTCTTAGATCTATTGGTACAATGCAGCGAGTGCAATATTATTATTTGAAACACTCCCACAGGATAGAATAGGTAGCAGGTATCTGTGCTCTCCTGCACTCCGCTTTGTACACTGAGCATGATACTAGGCATATAGGCATTCATAAAATTGACTTTTGAAGGTGCCAAGAATTAAATCCGGGATTTTTGTTAAAAAGTATTCGCGGAGCATCAGGTTGAGATTCTGTGTACCTATGTGTAAGATACATAGATAAAAATATCCTAGGCATTCCTATTAACCTTTTACATATGACAGTATGGGAATAAAATGATAATAGTAAGACGTTGTAGGAAACTTCTGTTAGGAGCAATATATGTGAAACATACATTTCAAAAACATAAATATGATTTCTAATCGTTTTCAATGTCGACATGATCAACATAAATCATACAGAAAACCAGGGGATGTATTTCAGAAACTGATTTACTGCAATAAATCGATAAATCTTTTGCATGAATGAAATAAATATTGGGGATATTTTAATTTGTATCAGATAACTTCTCAAGATTGTAGACTAATAACAATTGATTCAGAGTATTTTCCAAACTTGAGATTCATAGAGTTCCAAGCTAGCAAAATTATCACAATTCATGTTTCAATTATTGCCCACAATATCTTTCATTCCTCCATGTATTCAACATACTTTCTTGTGTGACCACTTTTGCTACTGCGGTCATCTTTTTGTATGTGTACCCTAAATATTTTCAGCGGTTATCACACTTTGGTAGAGATGTTTTTATGTTTGGAAGCTATCTAAACACCAGATACCAGTCGAACTAGCGATTTGCTGTCGCTATGCTGAAAGCAAACAATGGATTTCAAACAATCCCGAACATGTTCAAGATGCCCCCGAATTTTCTCCATGAACAAAATTATCCTTCTGGACCACCAGCAAAGGACAAAGGATGATGCTTATTATTGAGTTCTGGACCCCTGGCGGAAAGATCGTCGGCGTCGTCTTGAAGGACAAAGACAAACGAACTATACTTCGCAGGCTTTGACCTGACCACAATCATTAGTAGTAGTAGTAGCAGACCAGCTTGCCGAACATTGGTGAACCTCTTAGCAAAGACAATGCGAAAAGCTGTAGTACCTTACGCACTTACTCTATAAAGAGCAGCTATTGGAAAACAGGTTCTGGTGTATGAAAACATATTTTAATTTTTTAATGAAATCAAATTCACCCAGAAATTAACATATAATCATAGGAAACAACAACGTAGTTTTATTAAAAATGACACTGACTTCGCTTGTCTATCCCAAAAATCTATACCGTCTTGCCTAGGATCGGCAAACCTCTTAGCAGTGAAAAAGCGTAAAGTAGTTTATTCTTAGCTCCTATATCTACCTGTACTGCCCGTCGGTGTAAGGCGCAGTTATTGGGTAACGGGTTCTGGTATATGGGAGCATATTTTTATTTTTTAATAACATAGGCATTTATTGCATTAACCGATCAGCATGTTATCATAGGCAACAGCTAAAATTGGTGTTGTAATAAATGAATTATTAAATACATTTGTCTAACGCAAAATCTGTATAGGCTTTCCAAGCATTGACGAAGCTCTTAGCAAAGACAATGCGAAAAGCAATTATTCTTAGCTTCCACCATCTACCTGTAGTACCTTACGCTATAAAGAGCAGCTTTTGGAAAACATATTCCAGTGTACGGGGTCTTATTTTTATTGTTTAATGACATAGGCATTTATTTCATTAACAGATTATCATCTAATCAGTAGTGTTGTAAAAATAACTTATTGTCGTACGTCGATAAAAATGTCATAGATAAATGATAATAATGCGGATAGAAATTGTGTAATTTGAACACTCACAAATCACACTCAAGCTTTTTGTGTCAAATTACACCATTTTTATCTGAATGATGGAAAAGTAAGAGATCTACAGTCTACATGGTGATAATGATAATTATCATCTTCATCACCACCACCTACCTCTCAACCAAGCTTCCCACTCGGCAGGCAACTCTTGCATGAAATCTTCCTTAATAGGAGGATCAAACCACCTTTCCCTACGCCTCCCCAAGGATGAATTCGCCGCTATCTCATAATACTTATTTCCGAAGTAGTCAGTGCCCATGTGAGTACCCTTGAGCTGTCGTGGTGTCAGGGAGTTTACAAAGTTCTTTATGATCATCATCCAGATACTACGGGGGCGAGGCGCTTGAGCCATATTTCTCACTAAAGATAAAGTGACATCATGGGTATTGAAAAACGATTAAGAAAATCGACATGAAAAGTCGATGTTTTCGTACTATGTAGGTCGTACTTTTCAAAAAAAAAATTGGAAAAAATATATTCTGAATAACGTTTATTTGGGTAGATTATGTTAGCCGTATTTCAAAAGTTTTGCCGTCTATGCTTCTACACCATCACACTACAAAATTAATTTTAAGATTAGGCACACATTACTAATTTAGAAGTCACATCATTCATTCATGAATTATAATTCATTTTTAACGAATTCAAAAGTTTTAAATAATAACCAGTATACTCGATTTCTTGGTTAGGAAACACCTGAGAACCCATTTTATTTTGAAAATTATTGGCACGAGTCCTTAATAGCAAATTCATCAGTATCAGTATTGAATTCGGTGAAAAATACGTTGTAAAATTCAGTCCCTAAAATATAGGTAAGGCTAGTATGTGTCATTTTTTTGTGTATGGATGTATCAATATAGTATAATCAAATCAGCATTGTACGAAGTCTCCTCAGTAGATTAAAACTAAACATCTCCTAAACTTCATCTTTTTTGTGGGTCTTAGGTTGGGCGAAATACAAACAGATAAAATCTCGAATAAAATTCAACCGAAAATGAACCTATTTGTTGTAATGTATTACAGAAAAAACTTGACAAGAGGGTGTTATTAATAATTTTTTTGAGATGTTAGCCCCCGTTGAAAATATGTTATGAAAATGTTTTTTACCTACACCCTAAAATAAAAAACCTTATGAACCATGCAATTTTAAAACTAAATAATGTATTGGACTGCCAGAAACACGATAATTAAAAAAAACAACAAGGTTTGAAGAAGTTCCGGCAATTCGCTCCGATTTAAAAAATTAAAAATGCATCACCCACTGCGTATATCCCTCACAAAATATCAAAATCTACAACACTGATACAAGACCAACGGACAAGGTGACGGAAATAGTAACAAATATTTTTGCGATATTCCACGTTCAGCCTAGATTGACGCTTTACTTCCCACGCAATGGTATCTGTTTAGAAATAAAGATATGTACCGATTTTGGAACTGTTAATCTTATGGGATTAGTTATTCAATTGTAAATATTGATCAACTGAATCCTTTATCATTACATAATTTTTAAAAATTATTGTTTTCCAGTTTTCATAATTTTTAAATGTGACTGCAATTAGATCAACAGTTCAGATATCCGATCCAAATTTTTAATAAGCTGATACTATTGCACGTGGAATACAGTCCTCTCGCTTTTTTGGTAATCTGATGAAGGCTGCAGGATGTTCCAGGGTAATTACATTGATCAAATATGTTTTTTAGCGGCCAGTATAATATGTCATGTCAATAAATTTGAAACTGAAGATTTATTCTTTGCACTAATACTCTAGTTATTATCCTCAGTGAAGTATGCAATATGATGCATGGTCCAGGACATTCATGTAATCATGTTTTCTTAATCTCCAAAATAAACAAGATATTAAGTATTTGCCTGAATAAATAGCTTCTAATTTGAATCGAAAAAATTGAGTAGCCAATTGACTTGGTGCATCTCATGCATTTCTGTTTCTTTATAGTGGGTAAAGATATAGGGTTCTGCTGCCCAAAATAACACTGTATGTTGCAATGAAGTTACTCAGGATTTGATGATGTACCCTCATTGCATCTTTTACTTATTGGACACTCCTAGGGAATGTTATTTTATGCCAAAATAAAGCAGTGTTCCTAGTTCAGAGTATATCCCTACTCAATGATCATTTTTTTTAAACAAAAAACAAAGGCAGAGTTCTGTAATTTTTGCCCACATATCCCTTTACAAATGTTACAGAATCATTAAAGTTATGGGATTTATAAATGACCAGCCTTCAATATCAGCATTATTTCTCATTTGAAAATGTTCACGTTCACAATATTTCCCTTGCTTATGCATGGGAAGTGAAAGTAATCTACCATTTTCTCAGTCTGTGATTTCCAGAACACCTTTCTATTATATATTTGTTTCATTTGATATAATTAGGTTTAAAGTGTATGAATTTATCCATAATTTTATCTGTAAATATGGAATTTAATTGAAAAAATATTGTATATATTTTAGAAAGTCTATATAGACAATAGTCACTCTAGCAATGGCCACTCGAGATCAATCTTAGTAACATCCAATGCAATTATATCAGCAGAAAAGTCAGTTAAAGATATCACATTGGGTTCTGTCCTCATAAAGTCTCCATGAACAAACTCTTTCACATAAGTTCCAGCAGATGTCACTACATTCAAATAAAATAAATTATCTCTTCCCTCAACTACTGCAGCAGACATTTCATAGATGGTTTTATTCCTAATAGATTGAGCTCTACGATGCAATACCCTCAGTGGCGTTTTTTGGTGTAATTCAAAGGGACATGGGTAGCTATTAAGTTTATCTACTATAGCTTTCACATTAGAAGAAGCTGAATGACATAGAGCAGAATAATGTTTCTTTTTCTGTTCTTCACCAGTTTTTATCAGTTTTATATCACTTGCTTTGACTTTTTGCAGCCCAACAACAGCAGCTAGCTTAGTCCTCAATATATATTCTTCAATTTTTAAACAGTCTTCAAATGTGATACAACTGTTTTTTGGATTATCAACTTGAATGTAAAATGGTCTTCCATTACCCAACATCCTTACATCAGCATCTTCTCTACCACTAGCACAGAATGTTACTTGAGTTTTATCATAGCCTAATACCTTACTAACACTATCAAAAATGATGTCAGAAAGGCAATGTTGAGCCATAATTTTGTTGTTGATAATCCATGGAGTTTGGCCCATATCTCTAGAAAATTTGAGATATCTACCTCCTAAGTAAATGGTTGCAGCTGAAAATGATACCTTTGCTGTAATTTCCTTTGATGGGCTTTCAGGTGGAACAGCAAAATGTTTTCTAAATGATTTTTCATCACATTTATCTAGAATATCACTTATATTAGATCTACTGATATTCTTATTATATAGCTTTGAAAGATTTTGAACTTCAAAGTCATCATCTGGATAACAAATATCAACCAATAGTTGCAAATCAGAACCAGATTGGAATGTTTTATTTATTTGCTTTCCAATCACATTTGACGAGGATATACGGAACACTTTCTTCATATCCTCAAAACTGTTCAGTTGTTTGTATACTTCAGGAAACTTCCCATTCAAATATAACCTCATGCTATGATCTCTCAGTAATAACACTTTTGGCAGACTGACAAATAATGTGAAGCTTTTCTCATTATACTGATTTGCCTCATCTAGCGAAATATCCGCTACAATCTTTTCTATAACAGGGTCTTCAAATATTCCCAAGCAAGATCTGCAAGGACTTATTTTCTGCTTTTTAACATCGCGCTGCTCTTCAGTTTGGTCTTGAATAAGTTCTTCAGGATGTAGAAAAGACTCTGAAGTGTCCTCCAAGTCCCTGTATCCCAAAAATCTCACTATACACCTAGCACAACAGTTTAGAGACCTCAAACTTGATATGATGGTCGATTTATCTTCAATACACGGCATCTAAAGTTTGCACGAGGAGAAAGATATTGTTATTTCTATAAATGTACCGTTCTTGAACGAGATCACCTACCTTAATCAGCGATTGGTTTGGAAATCTATAAATTTGATTATTATTTATAAAAACTTCAGGTATTTTTCAAATACCCACATTAAAAGATTAACATGAAGATGAAACCAACAACTAAGAGAGTGGACAGTGGATACTCAGTGTTGCCAGCCTTCCAGCGCATCCAACCACTACGGCAGGCTGATAATTCCGCTACATATTAGAAAAATCCGCTACGGTGTTTAAAGTCGGGAATTTTCGATCGCAAAAAAAAATCAATATCAAAATTTCGTAATATATAAAATCTTGAAATCAGTGTTTTCGTTTCCAAAATTATTTATTAAAAAACTTCAATTACAAGAAGTTCAAACACAGAAGCAACAAATAAAAATAAATAAATTTATAAAGGTTCTAAGCCCAATCTCGAAAATTATAATCAGTGATGTAAAATCAAGACTAAAAGCATACATAAGTAAAGCGATAATTCTTATTTTTTTGTTAATACACTTGACACGTAGCATGTCTACGTGATAGTATATACATCACTAACAATTATATGTCCTATAATAGTACAATTTTAAATACCAAATCTGTAACAATCCAATATAAAAGAAATCAAAACATAAAATACAAAATAAAAGACAAACCCACAGAAATTAACAACTATTGCTTAAAGTTTTACTGCACTCCCAAACAGACACGCTGTTTAAACTTATTAATAAACTCTTCACAAAATTTTATTAGTCTAGTGTAACTTTCCTCAAACTTGCTGAATAACGCCGAACGATACAATATATTCAAATTAGTTAAAGCATATAATTACACACAAAAATAAATGGAACTGAATTCAACTTTCCTTACATCACTTGCTATGTTTTCTCTGGAATTCCCATGTTATTGACGGATTCAGTTCATTTCATTCCGTCAAATCAGTACAGTTGGGCAGTGAGTTGATGCGGAACACTGTTTCCAAACATTGATACAAAATAGTTGTCACAGGACGCTGATTTCAAGTCTGTTGATTTCGGTTAATCTCTTCTATGTCTATCAATTAAATGTATGAAAAACTCGCCCGCTGACTGCTCGCTTTTGGATCATATAAATTATAAATAAAAGTATTTTAGGGTTATGACCGTACCCTTTTGGTAGGTCCAAATTCCGCTACTTTGAAGAAAAAAAACGTAATTCCACCGCTACGCCGCTACAAGGGCTGATAATCCTCTACAGTAGCGGAATTTCGCCACGAGTGGCAACACTGTGGATACCACAGAATATGGATACCACCGTCACCACACAGAATCAAATGTCACCTTTCGGAAACTGCATGGAACATACAACATAACAGCAGCAACAGATATGTCAGTTAGTAGTTAAGTACATCTTGTCAAATTCACCAGGATAGCTGTTGGGCAATTGCCAAATGTACGGTTATTTGAATTATAAAATTGTTCATGAACTCTGCTATATACTAGTCGATATTTAGAAGAAGGTAGATGAATCGACAATAAAACTAGAATCGTGACTATCAGGTTAGGGGTTCCTTAGCGAAATTAAATTTGTTACTTATCATTATATATAAAAGAGAGACAAGCATTTTAATTACCTTTCTGCCTTTTTTTCGGACACTGATTTATCAACTTTTTTCTGCAAATACAAATATCACTCATAATTTGAACTACAGTTTTTTAATTAATAACTAAAGCAGCTTTCTAGAATATTCGAATATATTTCACCCTCCAATACGAAGCATGCTTGCTTTAAGGAAAGGACCTCATTCATATGGTTAAAAAGCAGCAACACTTATTAATATCCATAAAAGCAGTTGCGACAGTCACTGTTTCTTAAACTATCTTCATTTTCAGAATATTGATTATATCTTCTGCTGAAGAAATGGTATATACTTGTCTTTAGTGGAATATACCAAACAGCCAGAGGCTGAATCACAAAACTTCCATATGTAAATGTTCAAATGCAAACGTGATTTGGCAACGTTGCATCTGAAGTTAAAAATCGCTGTTATCTGTCAGAAAAAGTACTTAGTTTTTACTGAAATTTCCCTGCAACTGCAAACTTGTCGTTCGTCGATCTGTCGATCATGCGCTCTACGCTTCGCCAAATCCTTGTATTCAGGCCGATGCGCTAGAAAGAATATTTTCTATGACAACTTTCAACCTAAGTATTAAAGCTTCTAATGGAAAATCTTACCTTTATGTCGCACTAAGGGCTAAGTGATTGCAGATATTGATATGCCAAGAAGTGTCAGCGAATCCATTATTGTCAAGGTGAACACTTGTATGAACCAACTCGTGGTACCAACCAACACTTACCCTCACGCCATTCATCGGTATGCCCATTTCTAGCTGACACCGCCGTATAACGTCACTGTGATTGAATCTCAAGCGGTGAGGTGGATAAATTGTATACACATTCAATAGCGATTAATATATGAGCATCTGCTTTATTCTTTGGAATGTGGTTAAACAATGTCTGTTTACAGACGAACCGTATAGCATATCTTGTTTCTAATGAATTGATTGCAAGTAAGGCATATTCGATAGAGGTACAGCATCATTTTCCAAATATCGAGTGTTATTTCTTCTTATCACAAAAACCTTTCTCACATTAACGACGGTCCTGACGCTAGTCGCTAGACGCAGGCACCATGTGGACGCTCTATTTCTGCAACGTTTTCATTCAGGTTTCAGACAAAACGTTTTGAAAAACGTAGCCCCTAGAACGCATGTTGGTGTATGTGTATCGTGCTTAATCTCTAGGTTGTCGGTATGTTACGAATCCAAGTATCGCTATAATCTAAAGCAAATGGTGCATCTACGTATTTGTCTGATGATCGATCAATCACTCAATGACTTATTTTATGAATAAATATCTGCATCTGTAGAACTTGTAGTTGTAGTTGTTCAGATCACAAAAATATATTTTATGCTGAGCTTATTTTATGGCGACTTGTCTACTAAAGCTCTCGGTCCTGGAAAGTAGTCGTACTAAATGATGTCATCTTGAGGCGTGTAGCGGGGTACGGTAAAGGTAAAAATTGGCATGGCTGACGGTACCTAGATGAAAATATACAAACTACTTGAAAATACGTGAAATTTGCATGGTGTACATCAACGGTAATTCGCGATATTACGTTTAGTGTATTGTGGAAAATCGATGGCAAGTAAGTAAGAAATTCCACTGCCCGAATTCTCCAGCTGCACAGGTAGTTGGACTTGTATATGAAGACTGAAATTTCCTTTCACTACATAGCAAGCGGTTCAGATTGAAATGTTAAATATGGTCCACTAGATTCAAAGGTCCATCCACCAGATAAAATCAAATCATATGCTGTTGGTCTTATTCCGTTGTTTTGCAAAATATAATCTCAGAAATATATTCATGTACCTCTATATTTACATAGCATGCTTGATCCGAGTCATACACCTGTGCCTGTGCTGCTCTAAAAACATTCTTGGACTCTTATGGTTTCCTGTCAAAAAGTGACATAGTTTTAAAAAATTGATAATGAGCATTTTCTATTCATTTTTGTCTTTCCTTTTGTATATGGGCAATAGAAGCCCAAAAAGTTTCGGCTTATTCTAATACTATAATCAATTAATATAACTGTTTTTAATAGTGGAAAGTTTGATGGTGTGTATTTATTTCATCTTTTTTTTATATTTAAGTATTTTAAAGTATGTTCATTGCTCTCCATGTTCATTTGTCATTATAAATAGAAAAGTAGTCACTTAGGTATACATTACTGTTGTATACATTACAAACTGTTTTTCAGTATTTTGAAACAATTTCCTTTGATCACAATAACAGATCTAGGAATATCATTAGTAATATTCATCTCCAAAAGGTCACCACTTTTTATATATTTTTAAATCATTTACTTATTGTCCACCACTCTACCACAAGACCTATTTTAAAGAGATCACTATTCTCTAACTTCTAATTATGAGGAGTATGATGCAGGTCCTAGACCTTACGGTTGAAATACATTGTATATAAACTGCTTTTAGCTGCTTCATAGAGCAGTAACATTTTTGTGTTATATTGCATTAGAAATGATAATAACTCATATAACTGCACAGACCTTGTGCTAATATTTAATTTGAAAAAGTGTTGTAAATTGGTGTAAGATAGTTTCACATTAGTTGTACATTCTACCAAATTCTAGCAGCACTCTTATACCCAAAATTAGCACATCCAAATGTGTTTATTTTTTAATGCTGACTCATTTGGAAATAAATTGTGATCATCAAATTGGCTGTAAAAATTAAAGATTATTTTAAAGATATTTTATTAGATCTACTTTTTCCCCAGAATGTTATTGTTATTAAAGCAATATAATCAAGTTAAGAAAATAAGGCCTAGAATTCTTTTGAGTGTGTAGGAATAGGACTGAAAAAACTAAGCTTAGATGTTTATTTTATATTATTTTGATTTTCACTCTGCTGTCATTGTGCTTTCCAGAAGACGAATAAAGACAATGTTTATTACCCCGAGTTTGGTATGGTTATATAAAAAATGATTCAGAGCTATTGACATGTTTTTGGATTGGATTGCAAAGAATTAACATAGAGTCAACTACTGCCTATGTAGCAAATTTCAATGATTTAGTTAAAACATCCCTTCAAAAATGAATGGTGGCTAATTCTTGTTTATTTTGGTTAGTGTTTTGCATATTTAGACAAAATTGTGTTTGGGTATGAAATAGGTTAAGGAATAGAATTTTTTAAAACAAGAAGAATTTAATAGACCAATATTTAGACAGAATAAATAGTATGCTAGATTTGATTACTCTAGTTTTGAATTTTAGGACCTAGTTAGCTAGTTAACATAACCTGGTTAGCCTTTGTACATGGTCAAATCTGACCATCTAACAATAATTTTAATATAAACTGAAATGCATTACTGATAGAGAGTTTGATTTTTGAAACTTCTATATTAAATGCACATTTTTTTAATCTTAATTATGGAAGAGTTTAACCACGTTGGTGCATCTACAATCTACATGAAAAATTTTGTTCTTTTTCTAAAGTTTTAATATCTATTCCCAATTCTAAATCTTGAGATATATAGGAGTAATATTTATAAACAATGCTTAACATTTTCAACATTTGAATAAAGAAAAAAATGTCATAATAGCTTCCAAAGAAAATTGACCATTCAAATATATTGAAATTATCAGAAGCCTTTAGAATCCCCAACAATCAGAAAAATTGAAGCTTAGATTTTGTTTTTGTTGTTTAGGGCTGACAACAGAAAGTGTTGTTGTGTTTTTTTTGTTGGTAAAGTCAGCAACTTTCACACAAATTTATTCTCAAAAATCAAGTACTATAATTGCCCATAGATCAGCATCATATAAATCTATTATAATTCCCAGATTTCCAAATTTTCTAATATTCTCATGATTTCCTATATTTCCAAAACTGATTTCAAGCACATCAGTAGCTTCAAAATCTAATCAAAATCTTCAATGAATGGATACATGCACATGAAATATAGAGAGAGTTATCTTAGTTGCCATTATTTTTTTTTAAATGCTGAATGACTTATTTGAAAGTATTTATGACTGTTATTCAATTGAAATGCAGTAATATATAGTAAAAGTTTCTATAATGGCGACCTTTGGAAAAAATCTTAAAATTGCATACATGTAATAAAATTTAAGTAAATTAAATTTGTTTAAAATATTTAGAATGCATTGAAAATTTACTGTCTTAGTCTACAGCTATTGGAAGTAAATATGTGATTTCCATACCTTTTGAAGACAACAAATTGAGATGAATGGTTTGTTCTTTCAGCAACTACCTAAAGATTCAATATTTAATGAGAAAAATGGAGGGCTATATGAACTAATCAAAAGTGTCACAGCTTTGAATGATTTGTCTGTTAAATACACATCAAATCACATTGAAGTATCAGTAAAAACAGTATATCCACAACTCTATCCAATGGTTAGACACACTTTTCGATTTGCTTCTTTTTTTTTACAGGTAGCACTGATTGAGATTTTGCTGAATAAGCTGCATTTTGTGGAGATCATTCGAAACATTTGTGAACATGTAGTGCGCGTAATGAGTCGATAGAACAGTTTAGAGAACTAAAATAACAATGTCTTTCTTAAACAACATTCGTAAAGTGCTCCATTTTGGAGGCAATGACTCCAAGAAAAGGAAAGTGTACAACAATGTTCGTATGGACTGTGACCCAACTGAATACTGGGAAATGATTGGTGAGCTGGGTGATGGAGCCTATGGAAAGGTATTTGTGATTTTAGAAGTAATTTTATTTTTCTATGTAAAGAAACATTTTAAATTCATAAGAAATGACGTGTTATAAAATGAAAAAATAGTCAGTAGAATAAGCTGGATTCTGCATACTGTCAATCCTCCATATCTTCAGAGTCAAATTCTCCAATTATATTTATATTTATTTTGTACATGTAACTTTTTAAACTGATCCTGCAGTTGTCTTTCATTCATCTTAGTATATCCTGCCCATTAATTTAAACTAAATATGACTACTTAATGATTTTTACTAACATTTTGGCTGCCTCAGCAAACTTTCTCAAACTACAAAATAAAAGAAATGATAAATTTGAAATCAATTGATTAACTGACAGTGTTTTCTTATCAAATTAGTAAGTGTTACAGATGGTCAAATACATAGTGATTCACTTGCATTGTTAATAATTACAAAATGAGGCACAGAATGCATCTTCACTGAAAAAACATAATGTTACAGGTATTGTGAGAGTAAGCAACATACAACACATCCAAGAAAACATTTGAAATCTAAGAACAGAACTATTGACAAAGTGTTGGTTTAACTTTCTTTCTCTAACTACCCTGAAGCCAAAAAATTTAAGTAAAAAATTGTATTATGTTTTTATTACCTAATAAGAAAGTGCATATTATAAGCATTAACTAAAGAAGAGTTCATATATTTATCAGGAGGTTATAACCTGTATTCATACATTTTTCTCACAAAATAACTTTCTATCGCATAAGAGCCCACTTTTTGGGCACCTTTTTCCTTAATAATAAAAATAGGTTATCAAAATTAACAAGCATCTACAAAATGAATGAGATGCAACCATTTAATATGCTCCATCATACCTTGAAACTGTTTCAGGGTTTGATGTCCAAAACCTCCTCTTTCAAACTCAGGTTTTTTCAACCTATAACTATCCAATTTTCTATAAATAGGATTCAGTTAAGAGGCTGGATCACACTTCAAAAATAGAATTAAATTATATACCTCAGTGACCGCGACGATATATATATATATATATATATATATATATATAATAAATATTACAATGATAATTTGCTTAATATAACGTGATAAACAGTATCATCTCCCATTCTTGTTTATTTTCTAAGCAAATTTTGTATCTTTCTCTTGTTTGTATAATAATGTAATGTACTTATAGCCACTAATTTATTTCAACATAATCACAACTTCTACACTAATTTGTATCAACATCTTCTGATTCTTGACTGTTCCACGTCTGAAGATCATCTAACTGCTGTCACCGTTTTCTTCCAGAATATCTACACAAACGCCTATCTCAAAAGTTACAAGGCGATCTTTTCCTAGCTGCCACCGCTGATCCCGTTGCATGGCCCCCTCTTTACTGCTGAACTGCCTGACCCTTCTTGGGATCATCTGCAACGCCTTCGCTACTGACTACATGTTGCAAGTAGTTGACTTTTGTCCGGAACATTTCTTGTGGGAGCATTCAGGTTTGCCTGCTGAAGTCTTCCAAAAACCATCTTCCAAGTTCTTGAGGTGCTCTTCAAACTTTCTAATAACCACAATCTTGTCATCCAGATACACTAAACATGTTTTCCATTACAAACCCCTCAGCACATTCTCCCGGAGCCTCTCCAATGTACCAGGAGTGTTCCATAACCCTGAAAGCATCACTGTAAACTGCCACAGTCTATTCCCAATTGTAAATGCAGTTTTCTTCTTATCGGCGGGATCCACTTTCACCTGCTAGTAAGCACTTTTCAAATCCAAAGTGAAATATGACTTTGCTCCAGCCAAAGTGTCCAAAGTGCCATTGAAAAGATGCAATGGATCGTTGTCTTTTTTTGTAGTGTTATTCAGCTGCCAATATTCCTCACAGAATCCATATTTCTGATACACCAGCACCACTGGTGGTGTTCATGGACTACAAGACGGCTGTATTACTCCATAGACCATACTTGCAGACAACTAATTTCAGTCAGCAGTAGCCTCCTTGGTGGCTGTTGGTTTGGCTTGACATCTCCAGTGTCGATCTTATGTCTCACGACACTTCCTGTCTTACCATCTTTGGATATGATTCTGGAGCTATATTGTTCAAGTCCTTAGCCTTCTTCCTCTGTAACTTAGGGAGGATTCCTGGAATCAAAAGTTTTTAGATTTTGTCTTTAACCAATGCAAAAAATTACTCATTGAATGTTTTTTCTAAATGATCAGATACCTTGAAGACGTCTAAATTCGAAGTATGACCGTTTTTTTCCATTGTTTGAAGTTTTCCATCGCCAAGACCTAATTTTTTTCGTCCTTGCCATAGTAGTAACCTAATGGCAAAATTTTATCAAAATGATGGTAGGTACTTTCAAATTTATAGAGAGACCAAAGAGAACCGGGCCATATCTCAAACAATTTTTTTGTCGAGAATCGTCAATTGGCGTGCGAAGTAAGATGACGTAATCAATTTAATTAAGCAAAATTTTGCCAACCTCAATAAATCAATACTTTTAGATAGGAAGTGGTTTCGTGTGGTAAATATAATTTATATATGCAATACGGAACAAAAAAGTGGTAGAAAACTTGCTTGTAGGATCAGAAATATAATTATAAGCGAAAATCTCATAAAGGTTGAATATCCGAATAATAAATGTCCTTTAACTAGAAAAAAATAAAACATTTTAGTGTCCGGTTGTCGGCTTTTTTTCATTGCGGTTATGTAACATATACCAGCATATCAGCAGCTCTTGTGAATGCACGCATACCTATATTACTAAGTAATTTTATAACAGTCGATTCTCATCTTAATAAAGAAGTTTGCTTAAATGACTGAAACCCTCTTTCAGGTGTATAAAGCCCAACACAAGCACACGGGTAAGCTGGCGGCTGCGAAGATGTGCAAACTAGATGGCGAGGACGACCTGTCGGACTTCATGATCGAGATCGACATTCTATCGGAGATAGAACACCCGAACATCGTGGGTCTGCATGAGGCCTTCCAAAAGGATCAGCAGTTATGGATGCTGATCGAATATTGTGACGGTGGTGCTTTAGACAGCATAATGACAGAATTAGAAAAGCCACTCACTGAGCCGCAGATCGCGTACGTTTGTCAGAATATGTGCAAGGGTTTGCAGTTTCTCCACAAGTCGCACGTGATCCATCGCGATCTTAAGGCTGGTAATGTACTGCTGACCATGAACGGCGGGGTGAAATTGGGTAAGGTTACAAAATGTTTTTACGTTATTAGTACATATAAACCAACATGATTAATTTTGTTCATTCGAGGTCACATATGCAAAAAAACTAAAACTATAAATACAGTCTGAAACGTCAGAAGGCACCCATGGAAAATAGTAGGCCAAAGTGTCTGTACAGGATTTTTCATAATTGGATGTTAATCCTTAAGGATATCAATCCTTCGGTGATTTTTTAAAGAAAAGTTCATATCATCATATGTCCTAAACCTATTAACTGTTGAATCACAAAGTGTTGAAGTTTTAAGAGACATTGTTTGTTCAGTTACAACTGATAATATTTGGCACACGCGATCTGAGCATGAACAGCCATATCTTGATGTAGAAGATGTTCTAATCTCTTAACCAATGCAATTGGAATGGTATTTAGACTAGATTTTTATGGAAAAAATATGGTACGTAGTACATTTTCTCAAAATAAAAATTATTTTTAATAAAACTTATTTTGGGTCAAATTTGATAACAACTGTTTTTTATCAAACGTACGATTTTTGCGCAGAAAATAAAACTCTTTATGCATAATAATTGCTATGTGCATCGAAACCATACAATTTTACTACTAAAACAACTAACATTAAATAGTGCAAACAAAACCACAAACATAACCTGCATGCTTCAGTTCGCCTCGTCGTCTTTCATTTTAAAAAGCCCTGGGTTATTTCTTGTAGTTTCACTATTTGGCGAATTCTCAACTCCTCTTCAGTATGTATTGAGGTGTTTTAAGATGCCCTCACATTTGAAAACTCCCGTCGCTAGACACTGAAACGGGCAGGCGCAACGTCTAGCAAATTTGGTGAATTCTTTTCAAGAAAATAAGGGCCAATTAAAAAATCTCCATTAACTGCAGCCCATACATTTATAGAAAATTCGTCTTAGTGGTGAGATAGCATGCCGGTTTTCTTCAGCCCAATAATAATTCTTGTGGGGATACCTTACAGTGTCCTGGCCTCGTTGGTGAATAAAATTTTGATGTCAAATTGTCATTTTCGGCAATCATTCGAAGAAACCATTGGCACAAATTTGTACATAATGGAAAATCGCGAGGAACTAGAACTCGGACCCAATGGAAATGATAAGGCTATAAAAAATACTCATGAATAATCATTCATGTCAGAGTATAGTAGTATCGAGAGATTACTAACATTTAAAATATACCCAATTTGTCTGGTACTTATATCAGTGTTTCTCCCCAATTAATTAGAACAGCAGCTTCCTCTGTTTACAGTGTCCTTGCAGTATAATGTACCCCAACAACTATATTTCTATGTCAAAGCTCTATGATCAAATTCTTTGGATGAAATATATGACCGTGTAATATAAAAGCTTTCAAAACATTCAAAATATGATCATATATATGTGACATATGCTCAGACCTTTGATCATAGTTTGAAATGAAGATGGCAAGCGAGAATTACCATTGGGCGGTAACTGTAACCAAAATTTTAATTCAGTAACAATTTTGGAAAGAGTGCATTGAGGTATCCGACTACTGTACTATAAAGTAGCATCTAATTCACCTGTTGCTAAAAATCTAAGTGTCTCCATAAGACGATCTTTCGAAAGCCAATTTTCATTCATCTCAAAAAATTTTACTTATTGGCAGTCCATGGCTTGAACTACACTCGTTACTTCTTTTTGTTGTTTAGTTTTTAAGCACTACAGAAACTGTAATTATTACACTGATACAAGCACCAAAGACAATAACTTGTAAATCCATTGTGCATGTGTAAGACATCAAGTGTTAACAGTACATCATAGATATGATCCTAGATCTATGATGTAGAAATATGATCCCGTTTCACGTAACTTTCTGTGAGTTCCTGAAATCGTTTGTGCATCCGGATCTATTCTATTTGAATAACGCTCTTGGTGTTCTCGGTTTCTGTCAGCAAGCTCAACCAGGTAATGCATATAATTAAAATCAGCAATTTGTGGAAGTTATCATGTTGTTTATGTTACAAAGATATTACGTTTTCAAAGTTCGAATGAAAAGTCCCGTTCTTAAATAAATATCTAACAGTTTGACATTAATTATTTTACAATTGTTTCCTTGGAAATTAACGTCCTGGACTAATTTTAAAAATCATAAGCTGATAGTGATAATTATTATCCATATTATTCATTTTTTTGAATTTTATTACGCAATAACCGTGCGTCGCGTCGGACAAAAAAGCCAAGAAATAAACTTTGCCTCAAAATGATTATTTTTAAAATAATTTTTACTTTAAGACAAAAAGCAAGTAATTAAAAAAATCTTATCAAGATATGGCTTTTGATGGTTAAATCGCTAGTGTAAAATTCAACAAAATATTTAGAAGATCAGAGTTTCAATAAAAAACATTTTGTATTCTTAAAACATCAATAACGTATACCTGTAGCTCATCTTTTAATAGGCTTAGGACATATATTGATTCAAACTTTTCTTCACAGCTTCATTGCACGTTTATCCTTAACCATATATAACTCATTTCCGTCGGTCTGTCTGTTGTTGTTTGGCCTTAGCCACTGTTTTGTTTTGGTTGACAGTCGGTTCTTGTTAAGCACACAAAAATTGATAGAATGATAGTATAATGATATTAAAATCCATAATACGGTTTTCACGGAGGTTCACCAGTGGTCGGGAGGGTACAGCTGAAAAATGTATAGTTATAAATAAACACTCACGACGTATTCGTATTCAGGAGGAAAAAATACATGAAGAAGCATACATGTTTTTCAATTATTATGAATTAAACCCATTCTTCCTGTGTAACTATCCCGAGTTTCCTTACAAATCTGAATAATCGGCCTACATGAGTAAGCCTTATTAGTGCGTGTGCGTTGTGAATTGAATTGTTGTAGGTCAAATAGTTGGGTTAATAGCATTGAAAATTGGATGAAGTCACGCTGAAGCAGGTTCAGTTATCTATCCCTCAGCACTTATATGAGAATGTATTACTATTCAACACACTGTAGTTACGTAATTCGAATCGCTTGTATTGAAAAATGGTGATAATACGGAAAATAAAATTTAGAGCTTGCGGAAAGGTCACTAACATGTTCAACCCTGATCCACCATTCTACACCCAACTTGTCCAGTCAATTTCTTTATCAACTTTCTCCGCATTATTGAGACCGTTTTCAGCACGCTGTTTATTAGCTCCACGTGTATGTATGTATGTTTGCAACGGACGCTATTTTCACCTTCTCCAATACGTCAGATCAACTTCAAATTCTGCAAACTTATTCATCTGTAAAACTTCGAATTACTGCGATATGAAAAATGATTGTTCGGTCATCTAAATATCCGATAGCATGACCAAGTCATAATTAATGAGAATACTAAAAGATCGTTGTAGATTTCTCTTTGTCTCTCTGCCACATTAAAAAATGTTGGATTCCCGTAACATTTTCTACTACTGCGTGCCGGAACCTGGAAAACTTCAAAAAATAGTTTCCACTCCTTGAAAGATCCATTTGGATTGTACTTGCCTAAACGAAATCGTATTCTACTCACCGTGCTTACGATGTCAGAGATCGAATTGAACAATCCATGATTTTTTTTATAGCTAATTATGAATTGGACAATCCAGAAACGAGCAATCCGCCTACCTTACAAAGACCCTCCACAGTCTAAAGCATCAAAGGGGGGTGCCTGATCTGTCTCTATTCTGTAGATATTATCATTTGAAGAACATCGGCGTTGTAGCATTACCTACCGGGTAGTTTGTTTACCGATGTTTACTATGTACATCGTTTTAAAGTCAATATGAATTTATTACTCTAGCAGCATGAAGCGTGATAAGATTTCTGCCTTTTCGTGAGATTATCTATGAAAAAAATCAGACCATTCCATTTTTCGTTCAAACGATTAGTGTATTGTATTACAACTGGTTCCTTTAATAAAAATCTCTAGACGTCATATCTTTGGGTCTCACCTGTTTATGTTTGATTCGTGTTACTTATCGGTTGCAGCTACCGAATCATACTTTTCATGTAAACGTTATTTTAGTAAAGGAACAAAACAAGCAATGACATCATAGGTTATACATCTCATTCCATTTCATGAATCACAGAGCCAACAAATCCTGTTATTATATTACCATAAGTGTATATTTAGGTATCAGTGAAGACCGCAAGTAAATGAAAATTTTATTTATTTTGATTAATTTTCGGTGAACCGAAAGTGATAAAATAGTGACTTCCGTTGTGTCGCGTCAATAGGGAAATGCTTTAAAACATTATATTACAATTTAAAAGATCGTTTTGAAAGTAGTAGTGAGAAGGCATTTGTTAGCAAAGTTTGTTTAATTTCTCAGTATTATAATATCAACAGAAATTTATATTATTTAGTCAGCCAAGCGCCTATCCTGAAGCCCTTCGGTGCAAAAGTTGAAGCTGCCCTTTTTGATTATTTATTTTTGAAATAACGTCTAATGAGCAATAATAGATACATGATTATATGATTGTTCTTACCTTATCTGTTATACTTACATATAAAATAAGAACAATAGACAATGACATTTCACTGACTTCAATTTTCATTAGTAAAATAGCATATTTTTATAAGAACAATCATTCTATATATAACACATATCTGCAGTATAAAATACCTTTTTGGTTTATGCTGAAATTAAAATCAACTATTTTGGTCATACTTCCTCCAATATTGATGAAGTATTTTTATGGCTTGCACAAAAAATGCAAATTCAAAAGACACGTTGTCTGTCTAGCCACTCTAACCTGTTTTGGTCATAAAGTAGTACGTATTTTATGATCGCCAACTTAGACATTTTCAAGTCGAAAACCATATAACAGCGTGAGTAGTGGTGAATCAATATACTTGAGTCTTTTTTTTTGCTTGAATTCCCAAACGTTCCTATATCCTATATCCAAAATGACAATTTTTGTATAAATATTCAATGATACTTCATTTATATTGATAACGTTTTTTCCTCCTTCTCATGTAAAAATATCAACATTTAATGATTATGTTCCTCCACGCGAATATATAAATATGCAAGAGAACTTAATTCTTTATTTTGCTCGCTTATGCGGGTTGAGATCATTTCGAAATACCGTCGAAAGTTTATTTTCGACTGACGTCGCTACGGTAGTGTAGAGTGCGATTTTAGAGTAAATCGTGGTGAAATTAATTCTACCCATACAGATTAGAATACAATTTTAATAACACGCGCCACTGTTTTTCGGATTCAAATAACAGATATTTTTGAGTGAACAAATATTTTTTAGAAAACACGAACTCTTTTTTCTGAACGGTTCCGAATTTTTTTTTATTTCGGGTTGTACTGATTATTGCAACTTACGCGACTCTAAAACTTAACAGAAATAAACATATCAAATCAAACACTGCTTTGAAAGTGGCTTAAAAATAATTTCAAAACAATCAAATCAAACCAAATTTTATTGAATGTTATTATTACTCTCAGAGACTCATTTCAAACTTGAACTGGCCGGTAATTGAAACCTCATGTACCGAGGCAGCTGAAAAGTTTGTAAAGTTATTTCGTCAATGACATCTGAGATGAATCAGAAAGACAACTACATGATAAGTTTTGGAGTTAATTTTATTATTTCGTAGACTGTTTTGGGGTGTGGCTGTATACACTGTTTTTGACTTCGTACCTTTTATTGAAGTGAACCTTTCAATGACAAAATAGGTAGATATTGATGAATGATGAATGAGATACAACAACTCCAAGGTTACTCAAACAAAAATAAAAGTTTTTGGGGCGGAAACTGTCAAATGGACATCGTGTATCTGGTTTCGTTGTTCTGGTTGGACTCGGAGAGGAAGCGTTCAGAGTTGTCGCCTCGACAGACTGGAAACCATTAAGTAAACTTCATTATAGATCCTATTGACGATACATTTCTTATTTTCTATTGTCATGAGTTTGCTCACGAAACATACAATTATGTGGTTGAAATTATCGGCCAGAAAATGTCGGTTGAATTAAGGAGACAAAAACAATAAGTATCAAAAGTTATATTTAAATGTTTGAAATGGAGTTAAAATCAAATCGTGTAATTATTATTGTTAGAAGCAAATGCGTGCGTGTTGGGTAATTATACAGCATATAATAAAATCCAACGTTTTCAAGATAAGCAGCACAAACACTGGGTTATACGTGAAATATTTACACGACATACATTAGTGAGTTATGTATCCGAAAACCTATGCAAAGTACTTCAATTCTGTTAATAAAATGGAACGTAAAGAATGCATATAATGTAATAATACTACTCGTACTACATATCAAATTTTCACGCTACATTCCTTCAAAACAAGAATATGGAGAATACGCTTTTGCCCACTATTATACAGTATTGCTTGTATGGACTAAATCCCTGTTTTGATTATTAACGTAAGTCAAAAGAATGCAAAAATGAAATTTTATACTTTTTGGCTGGTTAGCTTTCGATTTATTAGGATGATTGTTAAAATAAGGCTTGGTGGAAGTCAAATATCAGTACCCCCTAAACTATTGAGGATTAATAAAAAGCAGTCTGTATTTTTCTAATTTTACTACTTACGCATAGACGAGGACCTATTGTGATCACGAATACTTACAAATTTGAGAAGTTTTTTCGGATGTTTTATGATGTTCTCATTATGAAAATCCATCTCACTGATTTCTGCACATTGGCCTCTCTGTTAGTGTTTTTATCACCTTGTTATCTCAGTAATTGCTGCATCAATTCTCATGAAATTGGGGAGTGGCATGATATGAGTATTTACTATATAATGCTGCTTCCTTTTTTGAATGCGGTTCATTGGCAGCCTAGCGTAATATAAAAAAAATATCACAATTCCTCCAAACCTTGTTTTTAAATGTTTTTTCAATAATAAAAACAACTGGAGGAAGGGGCAAGTTTAAAAACATTTTTGAGCAATATAGGGCGTAATAAAAAAGACGTTAAGTTCCATTTTAATTACCAATTCAAATGAAAGTTCCATCTGACAGAGTACAGGCAGAGCGACGGAAATGAGTGACATGGTTTTGGTGAAGTCTATGTCATGAAACATCAAGAAAACACAATATCTCGAATACGAAATTTTTCGTGATTAAAAACTTCCTCGCCAATTGGCGAGGGAAGTAAAATGAAAAATCCTGAAACATTTTTTTGGACGTATCAGAAGTTTCTCATCATTTTCCAATGTTCCTTTTTTCTGGAAGAGGTCAAAAAAAATAGTTTTTGGTAAAATGTATTCTATCTGTAGATTGTAGATGCTCTTACTTGGTGAAACTCTTCCGTTTTGCAGAAAACAGAATTCTGTACTTAACACAATTATTTTATCTGCATACATACTATCTATAAAATTATCACCTCCCTCGCCAATATTCCGTTCTAGTTAAAAAAATATGATAAGATTCTTTTTGATAGCTGTAGACTGGACATAACTGCTAGAACTTGGAAAGTTATATTTTTCGGATTTCAATGAAACTTTGACACTAGGTTGTCTGACAGGTACAAAAAAGATTTGTAGTTTTCGTAAATCCGTTCAATGGCGACAGAGCTATTCTCAGAAACCTATCAATCTTCGTTCATTTTCCAATTTTTTTTTGGGGAGTTCGAAATTTGAGGATGAGGCTGAGGGGAGGGGCCTACCTAAAAAGAGTAGGTGTTGGTTAAATCCATTCTATAATCTATAAAATATTTACCTAAGTGATACTAAGTAATCATTAGACGCATATTATTGTACACGCATCTGCATTCAGATTTGATTTCAGTGCTGTGGACTTAGCATTTTACAACGATACAACTAACTTTGAACATTATATGTTCACCAACAACAAACTATGAGCCCCAAAAAATGTCTCAAGTAATTGTATCCAACAAAAACAATTAGTTCGAATAAGATCAGTGAAATATTGTCTGCCTACATGATTCCTTTACGCAATTAAACCTACACAATGAATGGTATCCTAAATACTCGTAAGACGGTTCATTACAAAACATAACATGTTTAATCATTACATTGCACATCTGAAATGCGACAACCTAACAATAATAAAATGTAGGACCTTGAATATCTGTCTATTTAAAATATTTAATTAAATCAATCTAAATTCAATATATCTAAAAAATTGGATGATATAGCCAAGTATGTTTGAAATTATCTAATTGATAAACATGTTATTGACTTTATTGAGAACTAACTGTACTCAGAATAATTCATTGCTTGCACTTCATCGTCACATTTGACATTTGGAAATATGGAAAAAAATAATTCCTTAAGTGCTCATGTTAACATGAATTAATAAGTGCTATTTTGGGATAATTTTACAAATTTCGTTTTTGAAACATTTAAAGCATATTTTTTAGAAGCGCATCCTCACTCACGCAGAAGTACTCCAGCAATGTTCAGATCTGAGCCTTTTAGATTATAGCAGTAGCTGTTCTGTATTTTCTGGAGCAGAAAATGCCCAGCTTCTGGGTCGCCACCAAAAAGGCCGATCACACGACCCTGTCAGAACATTATTGTTAATGTTAATTCCCAGGATTTTGGTAGCATATGATTCCCTCTATTTCCACGCCTGGCAGATTAACATTGACTTTTTTGTCAGTTTTGTCTGAATCTTTTGTGCGTTAAACTGGACCGCATTTGCAAAGGATTGAAATGATTAAATGAATGGATGGTGGGATTTATTGTGTTATATAGGTCCATTAGGCTCACATTGCATCCTGGTTGGTTTGTTGACTATTTATTTGTTCCAAGCCAAAGCTGATAGCAAATGCCTCATCCTCGCAGCTCTCCTCGTCCGTTTTGTTGGAACGCTGTAACTAGTACGTATTCTGAACGTTGAAGTCGCCCTAAATTATCATTTCTGAGTCGGGATGATCTCATTATAAGGAATCTACCGTGACTGGAAGATTCTCACTCTCTGTAATTTTTTTTACTCGGTGGTCTGTAAACATTTTAACGTTTATGTAAAAATGAATTGTCGCCAAAGAGAAATCAAATTTGCATATTTACAATGTGCTTTCAGAATGACAAGTAAGCAGACGACTAGAATGTCCAGAATTTTTAAATTACGTCTCCACTTTGTTCTACCCATATTTGAAACTCCTACGAGAGAGAAAGTGAAATGCCGTTAGTTTTTGATGTTTCTGTGAATATTTTTCCAGCACTGGATATATATTTGCTGTTTGTCATATAGATGGCAAAGGATCTTTTAATAGTAAAATCGTATTTTAAATATTAGAAACTGACTATTCTAATGTTATTTTTTTAGTTTGAACAAAATTATCTGGCATATATTGAATGATCAATTCAAAAGCACTTTATAAATCCAAAAATCTGTATGTCCTTGCCGTCAACTTTGAGACAATCCATTGATTTTAGAATAGAAATTATCCACCATCATCAGGTTTGGTTACATTATCAGGATACAAGGTTATTGCAGAAGAAACCGGTCGAACATCTGCCATGGTAATATCTACATAATAGAGACAGATCAGCCACCCTTATTCAATGTTCTAAACGATTTTTATCTGGCGAATCTGGAAAATTGAATTACGTATTCCAGGAATTAAGTTAATTTATAATAGAAATTTATACTAAGAAGAAGAAGATTGAGGTCCTGTTATACATTGTACTGTTTACTTGAAGTCGGCAATGAATATGTCTGATTTGGATGGAATTCAGAAGCTTTATGGAGTGCTTGGGAGCACACATTCAATTAGTAATCCAGTGATGAGCTGATCCGAGCCTTTCAGAGTAGCAGTAGCTATTCCGTAGAAGACAATTTACTTAAGCGAAAAAGAACCCTCATCTTCTGGAACGCCGACCTAGCGAGAGCGGCAACATGACATGTTATTGTTGATGTTAATTCCCAGAAGCTTTATGGAAGATTGTTCAAGAATTGGGCATACCTCCATCAACACGGCTGGCAGACTAGCATACGTCTTCTTTGTCGGTCTATTTGTAGATCCATAATCTCCAATTCTCTGAATGTTTTCATTAATCTGAACATCATGCTGCCCTCACCAAAGTAATGTCTCTCGGGATGGTAGTGGTTTGCTCGGTTCCATGCGGAACCGCAAATCTGTAGATAGGATTACATTTCATTTCCACAGTTCTTAGATGTACAACAAGAGGGATGTTGGAGAAAGAATATATACAGAAAAGATGAGTGCTTACGCACTGATAGTAAACACATCGGAGGCATATACATCCACCAACACAAATGAGGAACGATCCCTGGGAAAACTATCCAACCATTGCACAGACCACTGCGAAAGCTTTCCATTAATCGGGCGCGTCGACTCGAGACTCTCTATGAAGCAGAGTTGCTCTTCTACACATATGTTTGACGTAGGCCAGAAGATGTCACGTAATTCTATGCTTGCAGACACCATATTAGCGATCGTTGATGATATTATTTTTGCCTAGACGCGTTACAGATCTGATATTTTTGTTCTTGAAACGTGGTGTAATAATTACACGATTTTAATAGGTGCACATCCCATGTTAGCAAACTAGGTATTAAGTATCTGAAGTTACTACAACTACAACAATATTACTCTCAACTTCACTATAATTTATGTTACAATACAATCTATTTCAGCTGACTTCGGAGTATCTGCAAAAAACAAAAATACTCTACAGAAGCACGATACCTTTATTGGTACACCGTATTGGATGGCGCCTGAGGTGGTTCTTTGCGAGACCTTCCGCGACAATCCGTACGACTACAAGGTGAGTTATATCGTTGTTAGTATACGAGAGAATGTTCACCCCAGTGAAAATCTGTCTATTTTGCCCTCCATCTGTCAGCAAATAACACGTATATGTAAAGGATGTTTTCCATCAAATTATATATATATATATATATATATATATATATATATATATATCGGTTCTTGTAGTATCAGTTCCTTTTTTCTATAAATAGGCACTGCAAAAACTTGAGTTATTAACAGAAATAACTGTACGTGAGTGCATATGGAATTTATTTTTGAAGCAAATGCATTACAATTCCACGGAATAGATTTATTTATCTTCTTTTGTATTGTCTTCTCGCACTGATGAGGACAGGTGAATCCTTTCTCGAAACAGAATAGTAAACAGCTTCATGAACGAATTTTTGATCTTAGTGTCATAGTACTTCAAAAAATATATTGTTGTATTTTACAAACATTATGAAATTTCCCCAGGTGACATAATTTTGTCGTATTTGTAGAATATTTTAACTACGGGCTCTAATTAAGAAACTAAAGATTTTTGTGAATTAATACAAACAAGGAACATAGGCTGAAAAAAGCTGGTGGTACAGTTCACTGAACAACTCAGAAGACTTTCATAATTATAATTTCATATATAATATATTCTTATGTAATTAGAGGTGGAACATGGGAATCGACAGAGGATAAAGAAAATAAGTATGCACGAGTATAGGATCGCGATATTTCTCTATATAAAATTGGTACCATGAGTTATGTTCAAATTTTTTAGTGGAATATGGTTGCCTGGAACAGTATGCTTAAGGGGAATGATCTAATTGATCGTAAAACTAAGGTGAACCATGTTTTCGTGATTTCTTTATTTGTATTTATTCATTTGGATTTTGTGAAAGGGCAGCTCAAATCCAATAGTTCTTCGATTTATGTATGTGGCCAAGATAAATAAACAAAAGTGTTCTACGGATTCTCAAGTTCACTACCGTGTATATTTATTGAACATTTTACATTCAATGAGCAATTTTCTTGGCGAGATTAGTAAATATACTTCCGCAGAATGGAAGGAAATGATAATACTTTATCGAACAATATTGTATCATACTTTTTTAGTGAAATATTATAGTCGAATAAATCTCGTGACCGACCTGCATTTTCATAACAGGCCGTCACTAGAAGACTCTTTTGCCTGTTGAAAAAAGTGTCTTCTTTTTTTTAGGTCGATATATGGTCGATGGGTATCACTCTGATAGAATTTGCTCAAATGGAACCACCGAACCACGAGATGTCTCCAATGAGAGTACTGCTCAAGATCCAGAAGTCGGATCCGCCAAAGTTGGAGCAGCCGTCCAAATGGTCTAAGGAGTTCAATGATTTTCTTATTAAAGCACTTATAAAGGTTAGTGAATGCTATTAACGAATTTTATCGGATGAACAAAATTTTGTTCTAATACCAATCCATACTCGGAGATAAAATCGCCTTGAATATCCCACTTAGCAGATTTTTTCATTTAAGGCTGTTGAGCTGTAGAATGTAACGAGTAAACCTTCAACAATTTCTAAATGTTACTATTTATTAGGATTATTTTATTTATTATTAACTTTGAAGTTTTCTGTGAGGTTTATATTAAGTTTGAAGATGTTCAGTAGAGTTCAAGAATATTTCAAACAGAATTGGTGCGAATAATTCAAATGGAGCATCAACGCTTGAGCCCTGGCAATTTCACTGTGGGTCAAAATGACTAACAAGTAATTTGATAACTGACTCCATTCATATGACATCAAATCGGCAAATACACACAACACGTATATAAATATCTATTCAGCGTTTTGGTATAATAATATTCCAGGATCCACAAAAAAGGCCATCATGTGATGAACTCTTAAGGCATCCTTTCATCAGCGGTACTCTGGATGCCAAACCAGTGATAGATCTGCTCCTAGAATACAAGGCTGAAGTTGTTGAAGAAGAACTGCTAACTGACGATGATCCGGAGGTGAGCTCAATAAATACTCTTTCTCTCATGATTTTTAAGAAGTTGTTATACCGTGAAGTTGTATCTAGTGAAGAATTAAGTTATTCTGTATTACAAATGCATGTACTACTTTCAGCAGAATTTTTCATAAAGGAGTTCCACATAATCCAAACAAATTTGCAATTGCTGTAAAAGCTACTATAATTTTAACTAAGATTTTTTATATTATAGGATATACGATGTAACATTACAAGAATTGTTTAGCAATTTATCAGGAATTCAAACTGTTTCACTTGGGTATACTTCACGTTATTTAGCAGTATGTTAACTATAAAATATTGTTTTGTGATTCATTAGAGCCCCTTAAATTTTTTATCAACGTTCTACGGAATTTCTGGAAGGGCTTTCTTGAAGGCTTAGCATTGCATGCATACAGTAGCAAAGTACGTTAAACCTGTGAGCTTTGACTAAAACATTTGATATTTGATATGAAGTATAGAGTGAAGCAGATTGGTATACTACCATACTGAAAATTATAAAAATCGTATTTAATTTCTGTCTTGAGAGCAAACTATTTCTTAATAGGATATGTACAAAGATTATCGTAAATTGTCATAGTCCAAAGCTTATGACAATGAGAAGTATGTAGTAAAAGCAATGTTAATATTTTCTGTCCGGCAAAGTTACCTCAAAGATCACTAGGGGCAAAAACGGAGGCGTAATTCATTTATTTGTTTAGTTTCTTGTTCAATGCTTTACTGCCATTGTGATATATTTCAAGACACTGTATACGTTTTTCTTGCCTCAGTAGTAACGTAATACAAACATTCTATCACAGTCATAGTTTTTTCAGATCAAGTACTTCAAATGAATTACTATTTGGCTGAGTTCGAAAGTACAAATTGGTGAACAGAGTCTGAAGTATAGAAGGTGGAAAGTTCCTTATCAATACAAATGTTCCTACCTCTTCATTGTTTCAAAACGGCCCCACATCAGTCTTTTCATATATATTCATAAACATTGAAGATGATCTAATAATGAGGTTCAGGCATTATTTTTCTTCAAAAACCCGTTTTTAACAAATCAGTGTAAATATTTTTATCCTTGATTCAGTAGTGATCTGATATGGACATTTCCTCAAGATCAGATTAGTATAATAATAAAAATAGATAGATAAAACAAGGAAATTGTTGATTATGAAAGAAAAGTGAGCAATTTGCTTGACATGATGTTATATGCAATAGGCATGAGGTGGTTTTCCTATTTCTTGGAAATTCAATTCACATCCAATCAGAATCAGTGATTTTCAAACTCAGGACATTTACCATTAATCCCATTTTAACATTGCTCTCAAGGCCTAAGAAAATATGTATACGTGTTATGTGAGATTTGGGATATTCATACAAATTTATCAACATTCTTAAATTTCTACAAAAAACATGTCATTAGATGAAATAGTATTCAATTTTACAAGTCAATTGTAGGCTAAAGGTGTAAGCTTTGAGTAGTAAATTTTAATAGTCAAAACAGAGCTTGTACGGTTAAATACATCTATATTTGCAACTGAATGTGATGCATTTTAACTATTGCTAGTTGAATATTATTATATAATTTGCACATTGTACAATTCTCACGCTTTCTGGTAACAATTTCCATGCTTAGCGTGCTAAGAAGAACAGAAAGCATAAAAAAGAGCTTTATCAGAGGATTGGTAAGTTAAATGTAACTTTTTATGGTATTGATGATGGATGTTTGAATTCTTTTTTCGACGTTTCTAAAATAGTTTACCTTCATGAAAAATTACTGAAATTATTTTTCTCCAATAGTTCGATATGTAGATATTTTTTAAATGCTTCAATTACAATTTTTTAAAAGAATATAGAACACTACTTAAGCATTTTCAAAATTCATTGTGTTAGTTATTTAGTAAAACATGTTTGCTGGAACAGGCTTTTGTTTGAGAGGATGAAATTCCACATTTAATTTATGAAATGTATAAGTAATAACAAATTATATTGAAATTATTGCAGAAAGCAAATCAACTTTTGTTAAAGTGAAGAAATGGAATCTACTTATAATATAAGCTAACATAGACTAAATCACAGTCTTCGTTGGTAAATTCGGATAACATATTTATGATCAGTTTTTTGCTGTTGTTGTTGTTTCGTTTATCTCATGTAGCATCTACCGAATGCTAGTTATTACGATTCAAGATACGCAGGGCATTACCTGAAATGGTATATTTTATAATATATTTAAATACTGCTGAAAATTGATAGAATCATCGATGATTTGCTAAGAAGGTTTTAGAGGCTCCTAAATGATTGGTTACCAAATTTTTCAGTAGACTGTAATCATCTTCGTTTGGGTATACTTCAAGTCTCATCATTGTTCTTAAAATCAAATAAGGAATAGGTCATATCACTTTTTTATTGCAGTTCGTTAATAAATTCAAGATCGAAAATCTTTTATGCTTTCACACTGTATTTTGGAACTTATATCATGATGTTTATCAAACCAGTGACGGATGTACAATAAACCGCCAGTAGGCTATTCAATTTTTGCCGCCCCAATTGACTTCTGAATTTCGATACCTTACTTCACATGTATAATAATTACTAGTGTCCGACCGAAACAGGATTTCCAGCCAAAACCGAACTTTCGGCCTCGCTCTCAGTTTCGGCCGAAACCGAAACCAAAACTTATTGAGGTATATTAGATATGTTAGAATTTAATATATCTATTGCAAACTGAAATCTAGTTCATACAGACCGTTAACTAACTCATATTAAGTAAAATGGAAATCAATAATGGAAGCAGGTATATTAGAAAAATATTAATTTATTTATATTATATCAACAATTTAACATGACCAAGAATAGTAAATAATATTTATAAATATGTTACGGGATTAAAGCATTCTCTTGTAAGCGAAGTTAAAGTTCTAATTTAGTATTTTGATTGTGCTCACAAAATTCTTACAACTTATTTCTTATTTATTGAGATCATTCATTTAATATTAGAGAATTTCCTAATTATCAGTCTCAACAAAGTTGGTCATAATTTGTACGAAAATGAAGTACTCAATTTGAAAAAAAGTTATACAATCCAAAAATAAGAAATGTTACAAATATCATTTGATTACTTATTGTAATTTCACCATTCGTTCCATCAAAAAATATATTATTTCTGGCATTGCAATATCTACTTCATCGGAATTGAGATATTTCGATTTGAACCTTGGGTCTATTATTGTCGCAGCTATTAATGAAGGGTGTCTTTTCATAAAAGAAAATTTGATGTTCTATGTCTCGTATAGATAATTTTTCATATTTATCATCATCTGGTCTTCATTTTCAGACCGAATTTGCAGTTTGCGGTTCAACAATGATATTATAGGTATCACTATTGATCAAATGATAAATCAAGTGTGGCCTCATAAAAGAATTTTAAGATGGCTGTGAGATTCTTTATAACATCCCATTCATTTGATAAAAGAATATCAATCTTGCCATATTCAACACTGTATCAGTTATCAAAAGTTTGATTTCGGACTTCCATTGTCTATAAAATTTTGAGTATCACGACGTTTCGATTGATGTGCTATCTTCTGAATTACCTGCAATGCTTCTTCAACTGGAACGTTAGTATACAGGCTCTCGATGTCGAAACTTAGCAGACGATCTTCAGCGTTTAGTTGTGTTTTTTGGAGTATTTCTACAAAGTGTTGGGAGTCCTTCACATAAGATGGTGCTTTTCCTTCCAATGGTTGTATGATTTGCAGAAGATGCTTGGCAAGATTGTACGTCGGAGAGTCTCTCGAGCTGGTTATCGGTCGTAGTGGCATGTTGTCCTTGTGTATTTTCGGTAGACCGTAGAGGTGTGGTGGTTTGCTGTAGTGTGGTGTTAGACTTGCCCTTTCGCGATCTGTCTTGTACTTCTTCAATGTACATGTCGTTGTGCGCGGTCTGTTCTGATTGGTTCCCGATGCGACGTCACCGGACGGGGTATAAATAGGCGTGAAAGGAACGTGTTCGCCAGTTCACCTGAAGACGATTGAAGATAGCACATCAATCGAAACGTCGTGATACTCAAAATTTTATAGACAATGGAAGCCCGAAATCAAGCTTTTGATAAATCCACCTTGTCTACAAGTTTCAAACAACTGTATCAGGTGACTGCATTCTTTTGCTCCAGAAGTTTTTCTAACATCAAGTATGTGCTGTTCCATCTCACATCGATGTCTTGTACTAAGGTATGTTCTGGCAGTCCAAAATGTTTTTGACATTCTGTTAATTTTCTGGTTGCTTGCTCGCTATGGTTGAAAAGGCCTACTATTCTTCGGCATTTTTTTAACAATTCTTTGGTTTCTTCGTCTGAAAATATCGCGTGTTTTATCACCAACTGCAGCGTGTGTGCCACACAACCTATTCATTCATAATTACCATGCATGGCACAAACCTTGTTTGCCGCATTGTCACGTAGGAACAGAAAAATCTTGCCCTTTAAACTCCTAGTTTTTAACCATCTCTCACGAGCTATGAGTTTTGGCGAATCTGTTTCGGTTTCGGCCGATTTTTGGCCTAAACTGGGCGAAACCGAAACCGAATCTTCGGTCGGTCACTGATAATTACATTTATCCTGTCAATGACATTCGACATATAATCGCATATAATAAACGTTTTTTTTAATCTCTGTAAAACAAAAAAAAATTGAGCAGATGTTCTCGCCCTCTGAAAGCTGCCACCCTAGCCTCTAGCCTATTCAGCCTGCTGGTAAATCCGCCACTGTGTCAAACATTTTGCGTTTTATTAGTTGGTGCAATCACATAGCATAATGCAGCAACCCTTTCGATATTTTCCAGAGGTTACATCAATCAATAAATGTGACAGATGTTTATCGGATTTTATGCAATGCGTAACCGAAACTTATCTTATAATTAGAAAAATTAGAAACAAAAATGTGTCGTGCCGCTTTACCGTTCAGCTATGCCTGGCCGCCATATTTATAATTTTTTGAATCAAAATAAAAAACATATATTTAAAATTCCATGAAATTACTACAGACAAGATAAAATATATTTTTGCAAAGCGTCTCAACGTTTGTGGTAAGATTTACTCTGCAAAATGAAAGCTTGTCTCCATATACCTCCTCTTGTTCGTATTAATGTTATCACGGCTGTATTTGAAATGCATGCGGTTCTCCCGGTCCTCCCTTCATGCTTTCACAGGTGAGCTTTGTTTTTATTTATCGATTCCTAAATTGTACAGTGCACATTAATAATTCTACTGTTGCATGTATGTATCAAAAGTGTCTTGTAGTTTGATGAATTGGTTTCATAACGGTGGAGCAGTTTATGTTTGTTATATACATACATGGTAACGCAAAACATATTACTCTATTTTCGAAGGCAGTAACTTGAAAATAACAGTAACTTGATTTACGTTGATTATAGTTTCTAAACGTTTTACTTTTGTCGGCGTACATGATGCAAACCTTGGGAATGTTCTCTATAACTTCTTGGGTTGTTTTTGAATGATTCTGAAACTACTGCACTGTGTTGTCTGATAGACGCTTTACTTTGAAAATTCAACAAAAAATAAACTATTGATTGATTGAGTGTTATGGTTGGTCAGCGTCCATCGCCTGTAGAAGAGATGAACCGATCGAAACCACATTTTCTCACAACTTATTTCGTCTTCCAACAGCACCAAGAAATTGAAGATCGTAGTCTTAATAATGCTGTTACAAGTGCCTTATTTGAAACATATTAATAGCATCAGAGCTTTTAGAACAGTCAAGATTGAATCGACTTGATTGTCAGATATTCTTATAAATACATCTGCTTTAGGTTCATAGGAAGAAGTTCATGTAGAAGAAATTTTCCAACAAGCTTCTTTGATGATTCAAGTGTAAGCTAAAAAATATATACAAACCATCATTCAGATGAAAAATACAACCATATCAAGGACCTCTTCCTTTTATGAAGCCTGTTGAGAAATATACAAAGCATATGTCAAACTGCCTTTGAAAACGCTACGTTTTGCTATTCTCAAGATATTCCAATCAATTCTGCTCCTAAGTAATGAACTTCTATTTAAAGAAATAAACATTTGAATATATAGAAATATATATTTTTAAAAGTCGTAAAATCACTAGGAGCATCACTGTGAAATATAATTTCAGGACAACCGCACGTCCCAAGTGCCTCTCGACATAGAAGAAGATGCTACTTCTGACAAAGTTGCTAAGGTCGATGGTAAAGGTGAGTACCTAATCTTTCAAATTAAATGTAAATGAAGTACAGTCTTTGCTTTGATACTGTATTTTATTAAAACGTATTTGGCGTAGGAAGTAAATGACCATCGGATACGCTGTGATTTTTTTCCATACTTATTTACCCCGAATAGCAACCTGTGACAAGACTAACATTTTTTTTGTTGATTTTCATAGATAAATTGATTGATATGAACTATCTACGTAGGTCTCACAAAATAACTATGAATGCATGGTTGCTGCATAGCGTAAAATACGTTGGTCATGATGTTCTATCATCTATCATATATTGCAATGAAATCAATCTTGATGAATCTGTTGATGTGAAGTCAATTATATATATATATATATATATATATATATATATATATATATATATATATATATATGTATGGATTTTCAGTTCCTGAATCCGAACCTGCAGCACCGTCCAATGCTGATAGAGATGTCCTCGCCAAACCACTAGCCGTCCCAACTGAAGAACACAAGCTTGAACCTATACCAGTACCTCCCAATGCTGCTGCAGTTGCTACCACTACATCACCACAGATTGATAAAAAACAGGTAACCTAAGAAAATGTTCATTTCTTCGAACAGCAGTAGATGCAAAGGAGTTAATCTACTCCGTTCAAAATCTTTCTTTTCTAGATATCGCTTATCAAAAATAATCTGACAAAATAAGTTAATTGAATAATTCTAATTCTACCTTAAGACAAAGAAAATTGGTCAATTACCTTTTATCATGCAGATATAACTCTTACAGTGACACGTTTCGATTTATATTTAAATCATCGTCGGGCTCAGTGCAGTATTTAGGAAAACATGCTGTTTTTACGATTTTTTGTTTCTTCTATATAAACATATCATCTATATCTAGATGGAAAAGCGAGAAGACTTGAACAGAAAGCCGTCCCGCGACAAAGGCAAAGCACCTCCACCACCTCCACTCCAAACGCAGCGGTCCACCAGTTCTACCTCTTCCACAGGATCGGAGAAAGGTCCTGCCCCACCGCCTCCACCTCTGCCGCCTCCTTTTCCAGGTCCGGCAGGTGAAGCCACACCACCAAGGGCTGAGACACAGCCCCGACAACTTGAGCCACCTCCGGCACAGGTATGTGTATTTTGCATAATTCCGATGTAACCACTATTGACAATATTTTTTATTATTTTTCATAATGATACAATATCGAGTTGAAAATCGGCAACACTTCTGCAGGTATTTCTTGTAACATTGTTCTATCAAAAACGAACTTGGGATAAATCGCGACGTGGGTAAACGAAATTCTTCACAAAGCAATACAGAAGCGCTCGAACAATCATTTCTTATCGTGGGTGGAATAATGTACGCGTCCTGGTTAACTCAGCTTAATGTCCGGAAAAAAATTCTTCGTGGGTAAACTACCATACCCATAACGCGTTGTGGACAAATAAATTTGCACTAGTCATTTCAGCTATTGCGAATAACATAGCCAATTTCAGATTCGCGATATTGTGTTTGCTTGATATTTTAGGATATATACAACACGACAAACCACGTCGGTCATTTCCATCGGTATGTAATTGTCTGTTCGGTAATCCTTGACCCCTCCAAGACTCGTAAAGTACTATTCTTGATATTAATTGTGTAAAAGGTGGCAGTACAAATCTACCTCTACACATGCAACTGAAATCATAGCTCAGAGGAAGGCTTACAATTTGTTAATCATATGAGCGAAATGGAATGAATTTTGACTGATAAACAAACTCACAATAAGCTTCTGTATACCAGGATTTCTGGTTAATAAAATAAGAATAATGTTTTGTGAGGGTGTTGGAGGGGGCTTGTATTTTACCTGATACTTCACTTCCTAACACTGTCGCTGATCCTTCAAATTTCAGAAGTAGCGGGTCTAGCGATTTTTCTTGTCTTGTCTTGTCAGCAATTTCTCTTATGATAATATCACTTACCATATTTTTACCTACTGTCCGGTTAACGGTCATTTCTATTTCATTTCGTATTTATCGTGTAATTGACTATGTTCTTCCACTTCACTGCGAGATAAATATACATCTGGTTGTCACTGTAGAGGATGTTACATTTTTGAAACATTAATTGCTTATAGATGTATGATTATATTGGTTAAAATGTGAGGACACAAAAATTCACGCCTCATAAAGCCGTAACCCTAATACTAGTTTTTACGTGGCGGTATCCTGATATAGTTTCGATACCTGCATATGTACCACCTATATTGACAATTAAAGACTAAAATTATTGTATCAGTACAATGGGAATGCAAAAAAAATGTTTCATTTTTGATGGAATTGGTGGTGTCCACCTTGAGCAGAAAGTATCTCGCCTTGCTGTTACGCGAGCAGCAAGCTATTTTTTGCTTACGTGTCATTATGAGTAGTCATCGGTGAATTCATCCATCATTGTCTCATCGACAAAACACAACTTTGTGTATCTCACCAAAATTAATAACACCTAAAGATCTTGGATGCATGCTGATTCATGTTCACCTAAAAATCAGTTCCTAGCCACAAGATGCAATTGTAATTAATATTGATTGTTGCAATCATTCCAGATCGAGCCGCCACCCATCCAACAGCTCCCAGTTATGCTGCCGACTCCGCCCTCTTCACCGATGACGCCTCCTGCTACGCCGCCGCTGGCGGCGGCGGGCGTGGTTATGCACGGCGAGGCTACGCCACCACGCAGAAGTGGAGACACCGTTGACGATGTGAGGGTAGCCAGCGTTAATATCGCCGAAATCAAGCAGGTTAGTAGGGGCTTACGAAATTATGTATAATTCAGAAATACAAAACAGTCTTCATATAAAGCCTAAACCTTGTAAATAGATTTTATAAATTAATCAGTCAATACACAGGCTTTCTGATGCTGAAAATCCCCGGTTCAAATGCCACTCAACCAGGTATTTTATACCTCTATTCATGGTTAAGTTCTTAAGACAAGCCCTTTCATGAAGGAATGACCTTGAGTAAACCGATCTCTGATGCAGACGGCAATCCTTATCGTTGTATAGTACAATTTCAAACCTATTGTTCTGGCTTTGTAGATTATTTTTTCTATAGCAACTTCTTTTATGTCGATTGAATAATGATTACAAAGACAAAGTATCATGCTGGCAGCATGCAGTGCCTTTGCCGTTTATGAAAATGTAATAGCTGAAGGAAATTTTCTGCCCACGCCATAACTAAAGAAAATATTGTGGTCCCTAACATATCCGAATTGACATTTTTCTGATGTGCTGTGGTGTACACATCACCAAGATACAAAAACATTCTGGAGATTTTGTTTCGAAGTGTACAAATTCATGTTTGCAAGTTTCTAATTGTTTAGTGCTCAAAACATTCACATGCGTTATATTGGGCTCGTTATGATCGAATATCAAATTTTGAATATTACCCTATAATGCTTGTAGTTTACTCGAATTTCATTTCTCAAAATCTTCCTATTGTTCATTTGTCTGGCACTTAAAAACATTCAACGAGATTTGGACCAAATGCAATTATACCAAATGTAATTTAGGGCCAGTATACATTTATCCATAAACTCCGCGATTTTGTCTTATGTCATGATTATTTGAGTCGTGTATATATTCTTCCCTTGAACCCTCTACGTCTGGCAAAGTGATACATTTGGAGACCAAATTACTACCGTCAATGACGAAAAAGCTTTATAGCTTTTGAATCGCTCCAGTGGTGATGGAGTTATCCTCAAAAAATAAAAAATAAATAACTCTTTGGGACGTTTACCGCCAAGACCATTTTCTGGATGTTTGTTTGTGGAGTCCAAAATTATATATGCTCGCTTTCGCGAAGAGGGATCATATAGTTTACTGTTATCTCCTATTTGAAAATACTCCACATCTTGTGAAATTCGGTTCGAAAGAGTTGACTCAAAAAACACATAACTAGAATAATCTCTAACTACTGTCATCAGGACTGCAGAATTTTTGTAGTTTAGGATATCGCAATGTCTGATTTGGCGACAAACATTATTTTGGTCGTCAGTTAATTGTTTACTACAATTTACACAAGTTTTACTTATTCCAGGCTACCCCTGCGGCACCGGAATACCAGCTCAGCGCTACACTATGATGCATGTGATCAAGCATATTCATGTGTTATATTAGATCACGAGTATAAGGCTCCCTAAATACTTAACAAGTTTTTAATAAGTAGAAATCCATTATCGTGTGCCCTTTAGTGGACAGAATAGACTTCTTATAATTGATCTATATATCTATGAGTTAATTCGCGCCATCTCATTCAAAGTATAATGTGATTGAACGAATGGAGGAAATCATATACCTACTTTAATAGCTATCTATTTTTTTATATAGGCTCTTGAACAACAACTTAGTAAACGCTTATCCACGCCGGAAGATAAACTACAACCTATGACCAATGCAACGTCAAGTTCTTCATCTCTAGACGAAGGGGTCGGACTTGTGGTTGTATCATCTCCGTCCAATTCGGAAAGGAGTAAAAACACCGCTACAATTACCATCAACTCCAACCTGCCAGATACGTCTAATAGCCTTGCTTCAAATATCAGTCAGGTAAGCAAAACACCAGGTATTCCAAGCGTATTTTGGGAGTTTTTCGTAGTTTGTCATAAGGGACATCAGTCGCCGCTTCAAGGCAGTCCAAGTATTAGGACCTTTGAATTCGTAAGTTGCCAATTGGCAGCGCCATAGTGCGCGACGCTTGGAGATGCGTGTTGATGTTGCTATTACACCCTTGACTGCGTTACGTATATACCACTCAATGTCTTTCTTAAGTTAGACCACTAGACTATACTGACCAGTCTAGGCTAAAGAGGAAACATGCTTGTCTATAGCAGGTGTGATGCATAGTGGAAAGTATACACTTATCATCAGTTGTCAGCTTCTGATGTGAATGAGCCGAGATAACGGTACATCGTAAATAGTGTTTACAAATAACTTGTTGACAGATGTAAGGGACATCTGTCGCCACTTCAAGGCAGTCCAAGTGTTAGAACCTTTGACTTGGTAAGTTGCCAATAGACAGCATAGTGCGCGACACTTGTAGATTAGTGTTGATGATACTATATCATGTTTAACAATAGAGGTCTGACTATGACTACCCTATCTGTAATTCATTTTACTTCATCTTTAATTCATATACAATGCTACCTTCAAAAGACATTGTGTTGTTTTAAGGTATAGTTTTACAGAATACTTTATGATAGATAGGATTTTTTTATTAAATTCAATGTTAGCTTTCCATCTCCCAGGTCTCCTCAGTTTACACATTGGTGTCTCCAATGTTACAACTAGGCAGGTTTCATATACTTCTCACACAAGTAATTTCGATAATTTATGTTGTGAGTAAAACTGACATGATGAAATAATTATTTAATTTCAATTACCAGGTGACAGTGGTGACAACTCATCCTCCAGTAATCATAGACAACTCTGTTCCACCTCGACCACATTCCACCTCTCCGAGTAATAATAGTGCCAATGAGGTGGTCATCGTAGCCAATGAAACAAACAAGACTCATTTAGAGTCCTCTGATGATGAGTTTTGCCCTTCATTGGACTCCTTGGAATACCCACCTCCTGGAGAGTTTAGTGACAGGCCACCCGTAGCTCTAATTTCAGGTAAACTTAGAATTTCTATTCTTGTATGACTAAACATTATAAAGATAATATACAACATAATTTGCAATGCAACTCTTGTTGTCACGTAGACAGATTTTATTTTTGGTGCAATAAATCGATTCGCAGCTTAAGTAATATGTGCAGTTATTGTGTAGATCATCGCACTTTTTCTGACCATTGATCATATGACTACTAAGCCATTACCGATGTTTTGTCTGCCTCGCCAGACTTTTTCTCAGCACTTAGTAAGTAGCCATATAATTATCTAGTTTAAATCAATGCTACAAGTGTGATGAATCAAAGAGACCAACCACATGCTGAGTTTCAGATGTGATATTTAGCATTCATCAAAATGAAAGCGCGGTTTGAGCCATCGTATCATCTGGACATAAAGTGTGGAATTTTTACTTTCGTACAAAAAGTACTGATTGATGAAAGTCTTAAATATGGGGTATTAATTTGTAAAATAAAATAAATGGCTGTATGTGCGCTCATGCCTTATGCCACAGAAGTTCGTCGAAGTATATGAGAATGCTGCTGTACATCTAGTATAGTTTTCTGAGATTCCGTCAGCTAATTGAAAATATAATTCTAAAACGAAACACATTTGAAAAAATATACCCCTACAAAATTGAATACTTGCACATTTTGGTTTTCAGTAATTGGAGTATCTTACTCTTACGTCCAATATTTTAAATATAAAAACTAGGTATAGTTTCATTTGTTAGAACTTTGTTTGGGCTTGAGTATAGCTTTGTTGTGAGTGGATTCCTCTACTACCCACCACATATAAGGCAAGGTATCTGCTTTGTGGGTTTCGTAGATGAACTCATCCTCATTCGTCACTGGTAGTATGGGTGAATAACAGCTGGCTAGTTAAGACTAGTTAAGACATGAGAGGTGTGTCTCCTTTATTTTTTCTGATTGTGCTTCTCTCTGCTGTTATCGATTACTTGTTTACAGTGGCTTCTGGCATCAATGAAGCTACAGTAATTTTTGGTGGTTTTCGACGTAACTGAGTCTCTGCAGATCCTGTTAAACCATGGTTTATTTTTGGAGGGGTGTCCGTCATCGTGAGGAATGTAGACTTCTATACACCTTCGTTATCTTTGGCCACATGCTGATGGGTCATCAGACTTAAAACATCATTCCAAGAAAAGACTGGTAATCATTCCTCAGATCGTCCCACTTTGCTGTTTTTAAGTGCCAAACACTGTGTGCTTTAGTCTGTGGTTGGTCTAATGGCAGCATTCTGCAGAGGGTTGAGCTGACATTATGGTGGGATGTTCCCAGCGGAACAGGTAAATTCACTGAATAAGTGATGGAATTTGTTATAAAATACAGATCCAGCAATCTAGCAAATTCTTCGTGGTGGTCATTGACTATCTGTTCCAAACCACAGGTGATAGCAAAAGCTTCTGCTTCACGACCCACCTAGTCTCTTGTGTTGGAATGATTTAGCCAGTACGAGTTGTGAACATTTAAGTCAAACAAAATCATTATTTGTGAGTGTGTTGTGAGTCGAAATGGAAATATTGGAAATTTCTGAAGATGTCCCAGAAATATTGGAAATTTTGTAAAAATTGAAAAAATGTTCAAAATACGTTTTATGAGGTTAAAAGCAAAAGTTTATTTAAATCTCGTTTAATTTCATGCAGTAGAAATATCACACTAGGTGAATAATGTCTGAATGAGTACGTCTATGAGGAGTATTTCTGACTCCGAGATTCACCGCCATTCTCCAACTATTGGCGACATTGCTTCCTGCAACGTAATATTCGATGAGTGAGACAATACTGTTTCAGTTGTTTTGTATAGTCTTAACTCTTTAGAGTGTGTTTTATAATGGAGAAAATGGAATAATACTCAAATGAATGATGACTGCGATGAAGATATGCCTCTTCTTCTTCGACTTGTTTCGCATTGAGTGATTGTTTTTAAAAACGTTCGATTTGACAAAGTTCTTTGTATTCTTTCATACTTAACCCTATGTTTATGTTCACCTATTTTGTGTCTATTTTTTTCAATGCCCTTTTCCATTAAATGGTTTATTTTAATTTAGTTTCTTCATTTAGTTTTCTTTTTTAATTGGTTTCTAAAGTTTCCATATATTTACAATTTTTCGGGAAATATTTCCGGAATCATCAGTGACCACAGTAGCGGCGATATAGTACTTACCCATGTTGACACTTCCTGGCAGCCCTACACTCGAGTATTTCCCCTTGCTAGGATGCCGTTTATGTCCTGCACTCTAGCACGTTACTGATATGTGTGTCCATCCTCTTATGTCTGAAAGGATACTATAGCAATATCTTTGTTTTTCAGGATGAAGGTTGATGTCTGCATTTAACTAGATCCATCGATTTACTAGCGTCGTAGGCGTATTGGTGTGCTCTCAGTGGATGATTTTCACTGGTTATTTGATCACCAACATATTTTCCAGTCATACTGATTCACCCGAGTGTCTGTTTTGGTCGTGTTCTATCAGAATTGGGTATATAAATCCAGCATCGCCACCTTCTAGCCAGATCATTCCAGGCCAGAATGGCTCTTAAGATCATTATGAGGAGTGGTATCCATTATTCCGATGCGAAGTGTAACAGAACCTGATATATGCCATCCCCTTCTGATCATTACTCCACAGCTACTTGAACCGCTCTGGTTACCATGCCTGTGACAAGTTGCCGTTTTTCCTCCGAGGTTGTATGACATTATCTTCCTCGAGGTACTGTTCAGTTAGATTGTCAATTAACAAAATGCCTAGAAAGTGATGATTTCAAGCATTTTTCTTCTAGATCATTTAATCGACAATCATTCCTCAGTAGACTGCAACCCTATCTAATCGGGTATTCTTCAATATATACATATGGGCGATGGACCATACATTTTTCTGCAGGTTTTATTCCATTACATTGAGATTAAATTTTAGTAGGTTTCATATCTCTATAAGACAGGTAAAGTTTAATTTATAGGGCGGAGATATGTCTCTCATTCAGAGCAACGCATGATTTAATTACCGAATCATATTTTCATAGCACTTCAAATCTTTTATAAACAAATTAAATCGTTTAAAAATTACTGAAACCCATCTAAAATATCTTTATTATTATTATTATTATTATATTTTTTCCTGTAAAAAACAGGATATGAAAACAGGAAACAAATCATAGATCATCGTTCACAGTAATGACTCAAAATCTTAATGATTAATATCAAAGATTATAATGACAGCTCTGCTCTAATTTCAGATCGATTAACAATTCAAATGTATCATCATATTATTCCAACATTTCATAGTAGTCTCAATTTCAAAACAAATTTGAGATAAATTAAATTTATTTCTATTGTGGATTTTGAAATAGGCTGTTGGGGCAGCCGATAAATTGGTTAATCTTGTTTCATAGAAAATATGGTTTTATTCATTTATTGTCCAGTCAAAATACGATTAAGCTAAACTTTCATGTACGAACCAGTGGTAGTGCTGAGTTTTTGTTTTTCTACGTATTTTTATTTTATAGGTCCTCAACAATCAATGAAAGCAAAGCGGCTAGACGAGAGTGAGGTTATGATAACTGATTCGAGTTACGTAGTGGATGATTCTGGTCTGGAAGTATCTGAAGAGAATTCTAGGTTGCTAGATACTAGTCATGTATCTGTCGTCAAAATCGACGAGGAAAAGGTATTTACTTTCATTTTCTAGTATCCTAAACTGATACTAAGTATACAGTAATATATAAGAGATTACAATTAATGTTATAAATTGAGGGCTCATCACCCAAAAATAGCATACACAAGGCTGTAAAAATAGCATACAGCCTTGTAGAAGAAGAATAAAAGTCAAGGTTTGGATTGAAATTGTGTATCTGGGATACAACATTTCACTAATAAGAGTAGGATCAACAGACTATCATCACTACGGCTACCCAAATTATATTATAATGTATTAGCTTTTTCCGTGAATATAAAACTGATCCAGCAATTTATTTTTTATGCCTAGCTAATCTTTTCATTCCGCCCAGTATGAGTCTTAGGGCAGTATACTACTATTTTTCATTGCATTACACTGAGTTCAACGGAAATCTAAACTTCATCCGTCAAAACATTTGAAGCAAAGTATTTTTCTCAAGATATATCGTCGGTCAAAATACTTCATAATATGTTAAAAATACAATCAAAATGTACCTGAGTGTATTGATGAAAATTGAATTTTGTGAGATGTGTGTTAATTTAATGATCCTAAATGACTGAATATTCAACAACTCCATGAAATTTAAATAATATATTTTAAGGCATAGCCATAGTATGATTTAGGATTCCCGTAATGGTAAATCACTTATGCTCTTTTTATTCCCGTTTTAGGTCCAAGTGAAAGATTCTACATCATATTTAAGTGATAAATCTATAGACTACAGGGGATCAATAAGTGATTTAAGTAATACGTCCTCAGGTAAAACAAGTAGCACTAGGAGTGAATATGGAGATGAATATCGAGGTAAATGGTTCTTTAATATGCTTGTATAACACTACCAAATTGATTCAAACTAGATTTCACTATAAATTAGCGCAAAATAATACGAAATTATCTACATAAGTTAATCATGTAGATTGTGGATTCTCTTACTTGGTGAAACTCTTCCATCATTCAGAAAAAAATGTGTTCAACACAGAGCGTCACTGGAAAAAAGAGTTTTTATTTGTGAAACTTTGTGTTAAACAAAAAGATTATCTAAATGAAAATAATCAGCACCACAAAAATTACTTAAGTATGCTACAGTATATCATTCTTTTTTTAAATGCTTTTAAGGAATTGTGCAGCATAATACATTTTCTTAACCCTTTAAGTATTTATTCCCTGAAATTATTGTTTACTTGGTTATATGATTTGGTTGATTTTAAGCACAGCTTGAATGATAATGGTTAGCAATTTGGCATTACTGTCATAGAAAAGTGGTAAAACATTCATGGAAGCGTCACTCGCCTTGTAAGAGAGATTGTTAACACTCACATAATATGTGTTTTAGGCTTGTTATCCGTTCCTCTTTTTTCAGAACGCTATTAGTTATTCGGCGACAATTCGAACATCTTTCAACTTTATTATTTCTGTCATTTTTACTGTTGTTTGAGAGTATTGCGTTAACTTTGTTGGAGATTGTATTCAGAATCAAATTCTAATTTAAACTTCCGAATGAAAGGTACCTTAATTAACCTGGAGGCTTCTCAACCCATCACCAATCATCATCGTCCAACTAACTCTCATCATGTAAGCGGTTCAGTACCGGTGGCCAAATCCAATGGACAGTTAGCATCTGCACCTATAACGAGATCGATAAGCAGGGAAGATGTTTATGGTGGAAGGCTCAGAGGATCCGCGAACGGAGTTAAACCAGGATCGATTGATAGTTGTGAATCAGATAGGTGAGTTTTTTTGTAAAAGTCTCCATAATTCAATTATTACACATTATAAATATATGATCATTAAAATAAAATAAACGTTATTTCTAACTTCAGTGCTAACTTGTACACATTTTGTGTTGTAAAATTCGAATATACTTAATCCGTTTTTCCTTCTTGTCTATATGAAACATACGTATTTTACAATTACTCATAAGATGTGATTCCATTTGTCCATCAAAATTTATTCCCACATCTTTTAGTTCTGTGCATATTGGAACACTACAACGTCGATTTTAGGTTATTGTAAAATCTCATTTACTCGAACAACTACCTGAAATAGTCATTGATGATAATTTTGAAATTATTAGTTTTTCGATTGGACATCAACCTTTTAGGCAAATATCTCGTCTTTGTGGATAATTACCTCAATTAAATTAGTTTCTTGATTTTTTTTATTGGCGCTGAAGTAATCCAACATTACACTGCATTGGTACTAACCTAGAATTTAATTAGTTCAGTTACACTAGATAGATTTGCTTTCGTTGTTGAATCTAAATAAAGTATCATCAGATGACGGCCTTCCCATTATTAAAAACCATTTGAGACATAATGAGATATCAACATAAATCTAACATTGCTTCATATTATTCCATTGCCGCCTGATCGGTAACAAAATTGGTCAGGTAGAGTGCTAGAGATCATGGGTTCTGTACTCGTTCTAAACCAAATTTCTATAGAATTTTGTTTTATATAAGTCGTTTGTTTTCATCTCGTCATAGGTACAAAATTAGTAACTCATTTTAAAATCTAAAAATGGATATTGATACAATATACCCTGCTACTACTTACAATTTACTAATAACTGAAATACCTCCTAAAAGGTACTCTCATTTCATCCTAATAAAGGACTTCCCAACATCCTTACGGTATCTAAGGTAAGAATTCAGGGTTATTATTTACAAAAACATGAGCCCTCATCTTAGATACATATTTACTATGTAAATTTTCAATATTATATTTTAGATTTGCAATGTTTTTGAAGCAAGCTGCGGTCTGGTTGCGAGCATGAATCAAACAGATATTATTAGAATATTTTTCCTCCAAATATGATCGTAATCTCCTAAGCGCCTCGTATTACTAATAATTAAAAAATTATATATTAACTGGAACTTATCCCCTGGTTACTTCTGGTTCATTATATTTTCTAGATCACCTGAAATATGTTTACTATTGAGCCATTGGTCTACTTTGTAACACAATACTGCATATATTTCCATGGTCATGACAATATTTATCACTATTATACATAAACCTATGCACAATTTACTTGTTGCCTTATTGATACAACATACTCAATTCTTCAAGTGCAACCTAATGTTGGATGTAATAAGGTGCAAATGCTCAGTAGAAGTGTTACTGTTTTTCAGCAGTGTCGTAAGTAGGAACTACTGCAACTAGAGCGAATTCCGTAATTAGCGCTCATTTGGATATTCACAAACCCTGAAAAACCTGAACCTCTCAGCCCACGATTTTGCGCCCATGTCGCCTGTCCCCGGTTGACCTGCTCTAGCTACTACACTGCTTTTCAGTATTCATAAATCACCTGAAAGCATTAATTGCTGATATGACATCAAATTTTCGTGCTGTTGCACTTTTCATTGAGGTTCCATAATGTTTAAATCACGAAAATACTTGTCACCCATTTCCGTCGATCTGTCTTGTCTGTAGCTTTTTTAACCTCGAAATCTCAGTAACCCCGATGTTTGATGGAATTTGGGAGGAAGATGGTATGACCACGTAGTAGGTTTTGCTGATTTCTTTTTTGAAATCGGTAATAACCGATGGAGCGTTTATCAAAAAATCATCAAAGTTTCATCAAACCCCTGCTTTCATGTTTTTATTGTTTCCAATCCTGGTTGGGGCGTCTTGTCCGAATCTCATTTTTACATGTGTCACAGCTTTCTAATCACTTCAGCTTTGAGAAGATTCCAGATCAACTTAGGACGTACTTTAAAAAACCGTTTAAGGAACCTCACGTTTCTGTTGAAGTTTTTCTGATTCTGCAGTTTCAATGACCGCTTTACCGATTTTGTTGAAATTTGGGAATTGATATGCTCTGGTGCGCCAAGAAAACTGCTCTATTTTAAGATCACATCATATTTATAATGACCATTTTCTAAATAATCTCACATTCAATATTAAAACAACACGAATCAGTACAAAAAATCAAACGTAATGTGACGAAATGATCATTGAAAAAACTTCATAAAAGTAATTGCCTTATGACGGATAGTGATACTTTGGTCAGAATGAATTTGTTGGGGAGACTTTGGCGATCCATTCCACTCCGTTTGTTAACATTGCTACTCTGACTTTCAATGCAGACATTGCTTATGTGCGCAGATATGCAGGAGGCAAATATAAACAAATTATCGGATCTGGTCGAACACACTCGCCACTTTCGCGTACGCATCCGGCAGTAGTTCCGGTGATGCGCTTAATTATGGTTATAGCCTACATGCTCCTTACTGTAAAAAACTGAATGACACTGACATATTTGTCATAAAGATTATATCTGATCTTGCTGAAACTCACCCATCACTAGTACTGAACTGCGCTAAACTGATATCATCACAATGATTTCAAATTAAGCGGAATGTTTCGCGTATCAGATCTTATTTTATTGAAATGTTATTTCTAGTTTATCTCATAAGATATACCTCAGAAACAAGAAGTGGAAAACATCTATATAGATATATAATTTTTATAACTATTCTGGACATATTGAGTTATTCGTATCTCTCAGCCGTCGTCTCCGTACACATATATTAAATATGAATTTAATCTTGGATAGTTTTCAGAACTTGAATAATAGTCACTTTATTTCTAGACTTGGTCATATTTACTATTCATATCAATCCGTATTTTTACATTACTGAATAAAACCTTGAGTCTGCTTGCTAAGCTTCTGTGAATAATCTAAACATCTAGAGACGATAAACACCGCATCAATGAGAAGAGCCCTACGTTTAGCAGCATGTAAAGAACTGGTTCGTTTACTTAGCTTAATTTATGTATCTTTTGTTCCATTTTCAATATTAACGTGCTTGTATGTATGTATTTAATGCAGATCTCACAGCGACTGTGGCTCAGTGAGAAGCGACGATTCTTCAAGGGGTGGTTTAAGTAGAAGAATAGCAGCTGTAGCGAGGCAAGTGAAGGACCAATCAGACGGTGAAAGTATATCAATCGCCAGTCACGAAAGCAGGGGTAGTAGCAAGGATAAGTCTAATGGTAAATACATGTCATAATAATCCCACTGCTAAGATCGTTCGTTCGCATTTGTGTTAGCTTTTTCAAATACATAGTAACACATATTAAATAGTGGGTTTTCTTAGTAATTGAAAGTAGTCAAGCTTATAATTTTTAACATTATTTATTCCACATTTCTCCAACATTAATAATGCTTGCATCCTCAGTTATATAGTAAATGTGGATGTATATGATTTTACTTAAAGGTAAGCACATTTTTAGTACAGAAAAAATGAACTACAGAATCCAACAAACATACAAATATATTCATTTGTCTCAGTACTAAATTGTTTTGCTAAACCCAAAAATGATCGGTAGAGTGAAAAAAATATAACATGCTTCCTGCCATAGGGGAATTCAAGGGAGAGACAATTTCCTGCATTCCAAACAAAAAAACATCAGAAAAAAATTTGGTTAATTAGATTTACTGAGTAATTCCCTCGCTTTAATTTGCTTGCAAAGAATGTACTCCGGTATAGGGAAGTCAGAATCTTACGAGGTCCTCCTCTTCTCGAAGGAATTCAATTTATATTTGGCAATACTTAGTGATGTCTCGGATACTTTATAATTTTCATTATGGATGTTAGGTTCCATAAACAAAATCACATAACACATATATGTATACAACTCGTCCAAATTCCTTAAAATGTTTTTCTTTGTTTGACAAATAAACAAGGACTTATACAACATCAAGTATACATTTATATGGCATATACGGTTCTTAAAAATAGTTACAGATATGAATGGACCTCAAAAAATGTTTGACTACCTAAATTTATTATAAACTTGACACAGAAAAAATCAGTTTTGAGTACTTTTCAAACATCATGCGCCATCTCAAAATCCGATATTTTTTTACTACCAGTGAAAATCGAGAAACATAAAGAGTCGAAGTTTGGAGAAGTTTTTATATCTTTTTTTTTAACTTATCATTCCGTACTTTGAGTTACAAACGATTCACAAATATGCATTTTTTGTGAAATTTTGTGACGAGTGTAACTCAGTCGGGATGATAGAAGAGGTTCACCAAGTAAGAGTAACTACAATCTACGTTATTCATTTTTTAGTGGCAGCTCTATCCCTATCTACTATTTAGATCACCGTTGCCATCTTTGCATCAGTTATATCGTTATTTCTCAATATGCCTCTATACCCTCGGAGCAGTACATTTTCTGCGAAGGTGATGCATTCACTTACCGCGGAAAGAGTGAGATTACTGATATTATTGTAGCATTATTTTTTGTAAAATGATTGTATCAATATGCTGACAAATCATGTGTGTAATAACCAAACAGTAACAGTTCTTTTGAATGCAGCACTGTTGTATTGATACCATAAAATTCTTGACTTTCTACGACCACCCCAAGATATGGCCATGTTAATTACTTATATCAGCAATATGAAATTCTTCGATTTAAACAATCATGGATTCCGCACCTCATCTGCTTAGAGCATCAAATACTAAAACATGAGCTTCCATCTTTTTTTATTTAATAAACTTATGTTCAAAAATACTCCATTCAAATAGTCTGCGTTCTGAAGTTTACCACTCTACACATCCCACGACATAAAACTGAGGTTTATAATGAATCTTTTTCCTATATGCTGTTCATTTTTGAAATATACTGACACCAAACATTGAAAGTCAAATTTTTCAAGAGTAAAATGAAAAGTTTTTTATTAAATGATTTAATAAAGTTCCAGAGCTGTGTGTGTGTTAGTTATCGTCAACAAAATAAAAAAAACATTAACAAATCAGTTGTATTCTGTTGAATATTGTAGATTCCGTATAATTTCAGATATGGATGAGAATGACGATATCGTTGTTTTGAGGAAACCACCAAAGACGAAAGCAGAATCAATAGCTTTACAAAACCGAAAAACTAGAAAACGCACCCGTAAGTTTATGATAGATGGGGTTATGATTACAACAACGACTAGCAAGGTAAGAAAACGTGTATTCACTAAGTGTGTTTGGCAATGACATAAAAACAGAAATGCATACTAGAAGAATATCAAAAGTCGCTTTTTTGCTAATCCAACCGGACTACACTTCATAGACGTTTATGGTTGTTCACTTAATTCATTCCTATCTCTGACTGATCGAATATTAAAATCTGATATGCTCAGGCAAAAAACTAATTTGCGAATGGCCCTAGTAGCCTTAGATATTTATGATTTTATGAGAGTATTTCCTAGATGACGACTATCCATATTAGCTCCGATTTTCCGTCTATTAAAAGCAATTTTGTAGATTAATAGTTAGAAACATTAGGGAGAAAAATGTATGGCCAAACGGGCTCGACTCCACAACCTTATGCATTCTAAGAAGTTGCCTTTTGTGTCTGTTTTTTTATTAGTTAGGCCTTGCCAAGGGATTGCAGTGCATCCGATAAAAATCTGTCATAATTTTTTTAGATAATCTATGGAGACGAAGACAACTATAATCTTAGTGATCCTCATACAGACAGGAAACAAGAGCTGAGAGAGCTCAAGTATCTCCAAAAGCAGGAGCAGAAACAGTTTCAGGATTTGGCAAATAAAGAACAGTTAGCTATAGAACAACAGGATAGGAAGTTTGAGCAGGAGATACAGAGCTTAGAGAGAACTTACGAAACTGATTTGGAAATGCTTAGTAGGCAACAGGTAAATTCGTATTTTTTATTTAAATAACAAATCTATTTGTTATTTTTGAATAGAACATCGATTATACTCAGCTGCAATGCATTTATTATACTAGAGAGTAATACACTATATAATCATATCCCAATTTGTATCATATTGTCGTGCAGTGAGCTTTTTTGTCCATATTAAGTTTTTTAACAATAAAAACTCTCCTTCAAATTGGGTGTTTTTGAGTGTATGCTCTCCACTACGCATCAGACCTGCTAAAGACATGCATCTTTCGTCTTTAGCCTGGATTCGTCAGCATATCCTGGCGGTCTAAATGTAGAGAGCAATCAGGTGTTTTTGGTGATCGTCATTGGTTATATATCATGAGAGAATCTTTTCAACCTATTTAATGTGATTTATCTGTTTCCAGAGATTAACAATAGAACGAGCTGAAGCTCATTTGGATGCAGACCTTAGAGCAACTTCGAAAAAAATCAGATCTGAACAAGAAAGAGAGCTGAAGCTTTTTAGGGAATCTTTGAAACAAGAGGTAAGTGATCAGAAGTCTCCGTTTGTCTGTACTATACTGCTATATTAATGTTCCAATTACATATCTAGTTTACACATCCCAAATCAAAATTGAATATCCTTTAAAAACGGATAGCTGTCTATTATATGTTGTATCAAACAATAACATATCTTACAACTTATTATAAAAGGTAAGATATAAGGACGAAGAGGCGTTGGCAGTGAACAAGCTGAAAAACATTCGCGACTGGATCGGTATACACACTGTCGATCAATTATTTAAACTTGCGCAGTATCGAGAATAATTCCTCAGAATGATTGCCAATGTCACAGGGGGACCAGAAAATGCACATAAAGAAGATCATAATCAGCTTTGATTATAAAATCATTGAATATATTTTAATCCCTCAGAAATCTCAAAATTGGAAATCTATTATACAACATTAAAGAATTTCTTAAAACTACATTCATTAAAAAATTTGAAGGCAATGTAATTGATAATAATCATGACAAATAACTTTTCGTGATCACATAAAAAGTTTAATAAAAATCCCAATAATATTACAGGTAAGGCTGTTGAAATGTGAAATAGATATGCTTCCGAAAGACAGGAGAAAACAGGAGTTCAAGATTAGAAAGGAAAAGTTGGATCAAGAACATCTAGAAAAAGAAAAAGCCTTTTTAGAAAAGTTGAATGAGAATCACGAGAGTTCGCTAAGAAGGTATACATACTACGTTAAAATATCACATAGTTTTGAACATCGAACACAGTAAAGCTAAGCTAGTCAAGTTGAACATCTGAGCTCACATCTATCTCATTTCTCCTCGTTTTTAGGTTGAGTGATTCTCATAGAGAGAAAATAGCCTTGATGGAGCGACAGTTTCTACAACAGAAACAACAACTGACGCGAACTCGAGAAGCAGCGCTGTGGGAAATAGAAGAAAGGCACATTCACGAAAAACATCAGTTAATCAAAAGACAGATTAAAGAAATTTTTATCCTACAGAGGCATCAAATGCTTACTAGGCATGAGAAAGAAAAAGAACAGGTATTCAATGTTTAATAAATCGTCAGTGAAACGTTTCCATAGGTTGTTTTATAGTCTTGTGTGGTTGTCATCAATGATTAGAGCAACTAAGTTAAATAAAAGAGACAACCACAGGATTAATTTCCAAAGTTACCATTTTTTATATTACTCGATTTGTTTTCATTGTAATAATTACATATATTTTTTATTTATAAATCGTTCGTTTTTCAAGTTCCTGATCATTTTAGGAGGTATTGAAAGTATAATTTAAGGGCCTAAAATGAATTTTCGGTGACATCCTACAGGGGTTTGTATCTCTGCAGGGCAGGTCTATAAATAGTTATTATACTGTAATCCATGATTAACTCTGAGAGGTTTACTAATTATTTTGAGACATCTTTATCGTTGGAGGTTCAAACATATTCGAATAGTACTAAAGTTTATTTTTGCGAGTATCTGCCGCTTGAGGTTATAATTTTCCATGATTTTAATATTTTTGTCACTAATTATTTCAGATGTATTGAACTATCTGCGAAAATGGATTTTTTCTATAAATAATAAGTTTTTTTGTAGTAAAAAAATCTTATTAACAATTTTTCCATAGATAAAGAGGCGAGCTGCAAGGAAAGAAGAAGAGCTCTTGAAAAAACAAGGAATAGAAAAAAGGAATTTACCCAAGAGGATTAGAACAGAAATGAAAGCTCGTGAGGCTATGTTTAGAGAATCCATGAGAATATCTATCTCTGGCAGTAATGATCCTGAAGCTGAAAAAAATAGGTTTAAAGAGGTAATTCAAGATGAGTCTAAGAAACTTTGATGAAATTATCTATCGTAGGATATTCTCGGTCATTTATTCAGTATCATAGTATCGCAGCATAGAGAGCAATCATCAGCGTACTCAATTGCGTCGACGTTTTGTGCTGATATTTATCGATCTCTGCTATGCCGCGCTTCGCCTATGTACCGGTAACCTCTATAGTACAGCATATGTATGAATGATGAATACCAAGACCCAGATTAACTGAAAAATTATATACATTGCATCTTCAAACGGACTGCTCTGAATCGCGCTGTTTATTACCCTCTATATCAGTTTTGTCACTATTTTGAAAGATGATTGGTACTAAACGCTCACGGGATGACTAAGATTTTATTAACCTTTTTTTCGTGTGGAATCCATTCGAATTAGAAATATGACACTCACATCCAACATTTGTCGCTTGTAGCATTGATGGAATTTATATAGTCATGGTCTCTCCTTCCTGGAAAAGCTAGGGAAGTAATGACTGTCGGGGAAAAATGTTCGCCCATTCAAGAAGTTAGGATAAAGTCTATATTTTATAAATTTAGTTTGATTCCTATGAATTGTAGCATTCTTAACCAAATAGCCTTGAAAGTCTTAAAAACACTTTTTGTTCTCTATTTTATATTTGAAAATCACAACACATAGAGGGACAAATTTGTTTGTATAAGGTATCTCTGTTATTCCAATAATGTACAAAAAAATTCTGCAACAGCTTTTTATTGCATTTTGAGGAATTAACAGATATACGTTTTTGATGGTCATTTAACAACGGTGCCATTTTTTTTTAAATTAGTTTATAACTGGAACAAACATTTATGAAATTTAAAAAAAACTAGTAAATAATGGTGCGTAAGGATTTTCGAAGATTTGCAATTTTCTCAGATTTTATGATAAACAAACAACTCTCCGAATGCATTTGTTATACTAAAAGATAACAGTAACGGAGGTATTTAAGGGAATACAGAAAAATACTGTTTCTGCACTTTAATAGTTAATTATAAAATGAAGCGGATCATCAATTTGTAAGCAAACTTAGGTGTTCCACTACACCGCAAAGCAAAGCGATCCCAAAAATAATCGCGTCTATGGACGGAAGATTCATTCAGAACTCCTCGCCGTCTAGGCTAAATACGTGATTGCTTCGATGTTCTATTAAATCGTTAAAAATATTTTGCTACAACATGACTACTCCAGCTAATGTGTCTGTTTTATTAGAAATTATTGTATATGCCATAATTTTCATTCGAGGGCGATATACTACTTAAGATGCTTCAGTTGCGAATAGCCGTCAAGTCGTGTAAACTAGTATTCTAATGATTTGTTAAATACTTAATCTCGGCAGTTTCAAGAGAAAGAAAAGAAACGCTACCAAGCTGAGCAACAGAGATTTGAGTTGAAGCACCAACGGCAGCTAGAAGAGCTACGAGCGATGAGCGATGCGACTGTTAAAGAGTTAGAGCAGTTACAGAACGAAAAGCGTAAAATGTTATTAGAGCACGAATCGTTAAAGCTGAAACAGCGTGACGAGGCTTTCAGTGTTGAGCTCAAAGAATGGAAGGCCAAATTGAAGCCTAGGAAACAGGTGAGTTGGGATGTATGCATGTAGTGCATTTGCTGGTGTTTATTATGTTCTTAATGCATGTGCAAAATGATATACATATATAACAGACGCCTATCTTGCATTTTCGTTGATGTTTTATTTGATTATCTATATTTCACGAATCAAATTCTCAATTAGAATAATTGCCGATTCATTAACGAACGTTGTGAGATTTGGATGACATGATGAATTCTTCAATATCAGGAAGACATAGGTTCCATTTCCATTCAAAATTGAGTAATTATATACCAAATCCATGGTAGTTTGTTAATGATGGTCTTTTAAAAAATAGGACTTATGTTACTCAAGCTATTCATCGACGTTTTGGATGTATCTATATAAGGGGTGAAGATATTTTATAATATATACCATATTAAATGATTGAAGGACAAAGCTGCAATCTTGGGTTATATTGGAGACTCATCTAATTATTTTGATGTTCCATGGTTGGATGTTCCAAAGGTGTAAAATCTTTGTGATTATATTGATTCTGCAGCTTGTTGCTTGTGTGACTTTTTTTTAAAATAAGTATAAACGCATGAGTTCTTCAAAATAACCGTTCCTCTCCGCTGTACGCGACTAACAACCAAATTTCGCATTGGCAACTTAGCAAATCGAAGAGGAGCTGTATAGAGAGACTTGCGCTGCACGTTATCTCCACTACCTCCCCAAGGTGACCCTACCTCAACCAGGCAGCTCGTCCACTGACCACGAAAGCGGGGCTCATTCCGTTCCAGCTAGTCCGTACGCTCACGAGCGTCCATTGGTAGGAGGATGGGGCCATCATCGAACTTGGAGTACGGGAATTCTGAGCGTAAACGGCTCCAGTTCGGCGAGCGCTAGGCGATCCTCCGCTGCTACTTCCATCGCTTCCAAAGAGGATTCGTCCGCCGCTTAGAACCGCTTTGTAGTTGCCCAGGTGCGGTAGAGCAGTAAGCAGGTTGAATGAGGTCATTTCTCTTCGTTTGGGAGCGTTTGTGCTTTTCCGAGACTGTTGACACGTTGCTTGTTTGTGGTATTGTGTAATTGGAAATAAAGGTTTTTCAATGTACATATTCCACCTGCTGTCACCACTAGCTAAAGGAAACGTGACTATATATATATACATACATACATACATACATATATATATATATATATATATATATATATACACACACATGCAAGTAAATATTTGCTGAAATCATTTTTCTAGTGAGATATGCTGAAAAGGGAATCCGTATTGATCATAAAACTGTTGTTTTCATATATTGCATTCGAACTGTTGAATGTTAGGCATGAAAAATCATTGTGTACTGTATCGTCTCACCAAATTGTATTCCATTTGTTTCAAGAACATTAATATAATTAAATTATCCAGTACATATATTTTCATAACAATTTAAACAAATTTTATTCATACTAATATTACAAAATTACTCGGAAAATAAATGTATGGCGTCACAAAATAATTACTTGTTCTACAGAATTCAGGATTTGCAAGTAGTCACACAATAACATACATTTTTTATACTGCATTATTTGTGTGTTCAAATTTTGTTGCATTTTGCATAGTCACTATTCATACAGAGATTGGCACAATTTTTATTAGCTTTAAGGCTCTCGAGAACATTCCAACCTCATTCGACTTGTGATCTTGAAACCCGTTCCACGTCAGTGTTTTGTATCCATTGTCTGTTGGCGTTTTTGTTTTTGTCTTGTCTTTCTCATTTTTTTTTATTGTCTTTCGTATTGCTTGTCATATTTGTTACTGTATTATTTCGTTTCTCGTTGTTATGTTGCTTGGTTGACTTCATCTCCTCACCTTTTGTACATCTCTTTGGAAGACCAATTCATCCAACTCATCAGTCAGGTTTGTATAGTAGTTTACTTGTACACATACATACACGGCGACGATTAGGCATGTGGGGCTCAGCATGTAAACAATACTGAGAGAGAGGCAAAAGAATGATTTTTATACTTAGTAACAAGGAAATTATCTGCTGTCATTTATACACGTCCTCTCTTACACTTATTTGCTTACTCAATAACCTCTTCTCTTTATTTATTGGGTACCACATGTCCAATTTGAAAATGTCTCAGCATGTAAATATCAGTCAAACATAATTTTGCACTAGTATTGAAGAGAATAATATTCGTAAAGGATTATATAATACAAATATAGAATAGGGTAGACATATATATTGCATTTATTCAAGAATGTAATTACATTTCAAATATGTATTGAACATACATGTACCGCGATTAATTTCTGATGTCACTTGAGCTGATTAAACCCGCGTATATTCGGTTCTACTCGTAACGAATATTTGATACATAATCACATTAACGTGCTTCCGAAGGTGTCGCTTTTCAAATAGTATATAGAAGCTCATTAAAATGAACAATTTTTACCATTAAGATTGACGATTATTGGAGAAATAATTATTGAAAGCAATGCATTGTAATACTGCGTCACTGTCAAGCAGATACCGAATTTTTAATTTCTTTAAAATTCAATTTTTATTTCTTGTACTCTCATAAAGGTTGTTGCGGCAGCCAAAATATTTGTAGTGTTTCATCGATTATATTTGATTTTAATTGGCGGCCAGTAACAGTAAACACATAATCAGATAGACAACTGTAGGATAGCTTTTAGAAGTTATATAAATCATGAAATCTGTAAAATTCAGTCAACGTCATATATAATTTTTTAAATATATTGTTTTTTTTGTACTACAGACTAGCTATTGATTACTTATTCGAATTTTGTCGATATTATATTTATATTCGTTAGAATTTAGCAAAAATGCTTCAACCAAAAGTATCTTCAACATCATGTAATGCTGAATCAGATCATAAAAATACAAAAGTCAGAGTGATTATTATTAACTTAGAATATGCTATCGAATCGCTTTGTGTTATACCGTCGCTCACGTATTTTGTTCATATATTTTTCATAATTGCAATATACGCCATCCTCAACTATTGGAGCATTCGCTGTTAGTATGGCCAATGTTACGTTGCTTGTTGTAGTTTCCATAAAGTTTTTATTCGTTTTCTGATACACCACGTATATACTCAATTTGATGTATTATCCATTTAGATGTTCGTGAAGAAAATTTGAACATGGCGTAAAGAGCAAAGTAAAGTAGTAAAGTTATTCATTTTCAATTATATTCATTAAACACGAAACTATATATGCTCTGTTCATTTGCTATTTTAATATATATTTGTAATAAATAAAAATTGACCATATCGTCTATTCCAGAAGTTGGAAGAAACGTTCGCCCAACAGTTGCAAGAGCAGGAGCGCGTATTTGGTCCCGTCCAGCCCCTGGTGCTGCCCTCTGACCTGTCCGACCTCAATACGGACGCCTGCAGTCAAATAGGATTGGGATCGACGCGAAGCAGTCTCTCCTCTGTGTCTGAAGGCTAATGCCACTCTTTATTTACACAAGCGAGAGATCAGAGACGCTCCTAGTGCCTCGTCTAGTCGTTGAAATGAAAATCAGCACTATTATTTTCCTTCCAACCTCTTAACTCCCTGCACCGATATCTTATGTACTCAACCTACCTCTTTCCACCGTCCTAAATCAAAAGACAGTTCCGGGCTTGTCTCATACTTACTACTTGTTCGGAATACATATGCATCAAAAAATGTATATAATCCGGTTGCAAGATATCACATCGTGCTATAATTTTGTAGTTGTCAGATTGATATACCCAGATGCAAAAACATCACCTGAAGTCTTGCTTAGATTTAAGTAGCAAAATGAGTATTTTGGATAGTCTGGTCAATTATAACAAAGATTGGAAATCTATATGTGTATTATTGTACAGACTGGAGAAGCAACCAAAAAACCAGTCAATTAATTAATTCATCTATGTGTCGTAATGGGGACAATTTCATTATAAGTTCTAGAAATTCTAGAGGACCAAAATAATTCTACAATAATATTAACACAGTTTACTCCCACAGTTCAGCAAATATCCATGATTGTTTTTACAATTGAAATTAGGGTAAAAAATGAATATGTAGATGATTTAAAGCATGCAAAATTTAAGATTGATTGTTTGCAACTGAGTGTATGAAAACTGAAATAATGTCATTGCAGATGCCCCTTTTTAGTGACACTCTTCCTTCCATCATCTAGATATAAGTATGTAATAAATAAAACAACGTTTTTATCTGTGACATTTGTGTTTAAGTTGAACAACTTCATCTGATTTTGCCAATAGGCTATGTATTAAAAACCTGTTTTTACATAATTGATTAATTGATGATGGCATAATGTGAAATGGAAGATCTCAATAAAAATATTACTATCTATATTATTTTTGACTGACTATCAGAGAATGTGTGTAATTAACAAGCATGATCAAATTATGCTGCTTTATCTGAATTTGCCTTGGAGCTTGCCTTAAATTGTTTCTTCATGGTGGTGTAACGTGGTTTAGTACATATTTTTAAAGTCGAACAGATTAACAAGAAAATGTAATTTATTAATTTCTCATTCTCGTTAAATTTGAAAAATCCTCTCTCTTTTCATGGGTGATGGTGTTTATCATAAATGGTAAATTGTCTTAAGTGGAGTTTGAGGTGTATAACCAATCTCAATTTTGAAACCATAAAAAATAAATATACTAAATACCACTTTCAAATCCCAAAAGTGGCATGTTTCCTTGATACATAAATGTTTACACTGTAAATCGATGAACGCCATGTTATGTATTGTAAGATAAGAATCAATCTTTGATGCCTCCTTCATCTTTGTATGTTTACATTTTTAAGCGCCAAATTTAATCACATGATATATTTATTTCTTGCAGGCATTCAGCATACCTAGTCAACATTTCTCCATCAATTGCAATTTTATAGGCTTACAGATAGTCATATGAAAAGTATGGAATTTAACCTATCAGTGTAAAATAATGTTTCTTATACAAATATATGGTATGAGGAATTAATTCTCATATCCGCAAACAACGTTTTTTCAGAAATCCCGTACTTTGTAGATAAATATTGAGTATATTATCATTTCTTGTTAATCAGCTCGACCATAACTCACCAAAGTGAGTGGATTGTTGAATATTGCTATAGTTTCACAAAATGTGAGTAGGTTCCGTTGAGAAAAATTTTGTATATAAGAATGAAATTATTTAATTTGGATTACCAATTAGATCAACATTGCCTAACGCCTTTAGAAAAACGTGATGTCATTATTGGCAGAGTACTATAGCAATATTTCATCTCCGATGACATGTGTCAGACAGTAGTGTGAAATAATGTGCGTGTACATATAATGCGTCCTTACAGACTGAGTATTTTAAATAATTGTATAAGATGCAGATGATACATTCTTATAGATATTATGAAGCAATTTATATATTTTTGAGGCGACCTGATCAATCTGCTTATCAAATATTGATTGTTTTTTTGTTTTGTATTTATTGCAGAGAATTCAACGTTTGTTTTTGAAAGTGGGGTTTTGTTGTATTCACTTTTCGTCTATTATATGTAAGATAAAGGTTGTACATAGACGTGCTGTGAAAAACTATGCAAACATGTGAGTTGCCTAGGTGATTTTTTAATTTTATCATAACGATAATTATTTTACATTTTTCTGTTCTAATAAATAATGGATTTATTTTGTAGTGGTTTTGAACATTTCACGGAGATTTATTCAATCAGAGTGTTTATAGTTAGCTCTGGGGTAAGGGATTGAACATGAGGACGTAAAAAACCTTAAATCTTTTGATGCACATTAATAACTACAGCGAGCACCACCAGCATTTGATGACATCAAATTAACTTATTTATTGTGTGTATCTAAAAATGATGACGTAATTGTCTTTATATTGTTGATTCTTCAGTTTGGAGTTCTAATACTTTTTTATTGTTGGATAACAATTTTTGTTCTCTTTCAAATTTGATGGTATGTAGTCAACTTACAGATTATGCCAGGGAATATATTTTTTACAATTTAGCAATGAGCGCAATTTTGAAACACACATTCTTCTACACATATTTTATTTAGCATTTAATAACACATAACATATACATATGAGTAAAAAAGTTGTTTCATGATTGCACTCTTTTGAACACTTATTATTGTTTGCTTATGGTCCTCCATTATTAATCTCACAGTATCTTCATTTTTCTATTTACATATGTGGTGCTGTATCAACAAATAAGACATTCGACATATATATGTTAATCGTCTGAGCTGCAAGCATTTCAAGAATATTAAAATACTATGTATTCCATGAATATGGCATAAGGCTTGCAATATAATTGAGTAAAGGGTGTTAATTGTGTATTATGTAGGAATAGGAGTAGAATAATTGTCCTACATGTTATTTTTTCCAAAACAGTCCTTTCGTCTTGACAAGTTTTTTTCTTATACATTTGGGGCATTTGTATCTCACTCCTACTCTGTTCTCTCCCGGACCATCTTGACTTTTCTACTTTTCAACCTCCAGACGAATGGATTGCTTCATATTTACCAGAAGAGTGACATAAACATCTATTTGTCGAGCAGTCAATGTGGGTGTTAAAGGAGTGGTGCTATATTCTCTTTATTGTTCTTATTCAATATGTATTGCTTGTATGGTTAGATTCTACATTTAAGGAAACCATTCTTGTTTCAGTGTTCGCTATAGGTCGTGACTTAGATATTAGAGGGATTTATGTTCTCTAACCTCAGAATCATCCTGCATTATTATTTATTCTTTGTATTTCAGTAGAAAGAAACAAATACGTATTTTGCTCGTCAGAAGTAAAATATTTACTACAATCATGAAAGAGTTTTCCAATGCTTGATGTGCAGTGCCAGATCTTGATTTTATTATTTATCTTTGGATAAACAGTTATCAAAATATTATAGATGTAGATTCTCAGAATCTATTAGTTCATAGATTCATATTCTAAAAATCTCCAGTATTAGATTTTCAAACTCACTACAAAATTACGTACGCCACTCAATCTCATGAAACTGTCTTATTTTTTAGCTGAACTATTGCTTGAATCGATTTTAAACATGTGCCAATTTAGTTCATCTCCCATTTTGCATATTTTTTCAACAATTTTTTGCATTTATTTAGACAAACCAGACTAAGTACTCCTGAACGCTACAGTCAACAGCTGCAAAGTGTGCCAATGTTTTATGGTGGCTCTTATCTTTTTTCGAACGATTATTCACAGTCCCGGTTTATCCGTTGGGCGCTTGTGGCTAGTGCCCAGAGGCCCGGGGCTCGGAGAATGGAGAGATCCGGACCTCATAGTGATAAAAGAATAAAAAATACAAGTTAGTTAATTTACAAATTTTCCAAAAATAATATGGTTTTAAAAATTTATTGTATTGTTTTTATAATAAATATGATTAATGAAGCATGTGTTCATTTGTTAGAAAAATGATTAAAAACAATCAAGGGGCCCAAAATTTCCAGCGCCTAGGGCCCGAAGTTAGGTAAAACCGGCACTGTTTATTCGGATCACATAAATGAAAAAAAAAACAACTTGGACAGATATGCGCCATTAAATCAATTACAAGAGTTTTGTTAATAACTTGTTTTTTATTTTTTTAAATGATACGACACTTTTTGTGTCAACACTTTTTTTGACCTCTTCAATTTTAACTTAATATTAATAGTTATTTGAATAAATGAAATGATTTACCAATTTCTCGATCAGATTTTCTTTTTTATTCTAACGAATCAAAGTAATATAAAAAAATCATTGCAACCATAATTTATGAATCTACATGTAACTATAATGTATTAATAATACATATTTTGGAAGTTTCATGGTGTATAGATCTAAAATACTTATGTCACATATTTTTGTGGGTCTGTCTGTACGTTTTTTTGTGACCGCGTAATCTGACCGTTGCACAGATTTATTTGAAATTTGGGGAGATCTGATTTGCGCACATAGTTATCCATCTGCATATTTTTGGAATTCCTGCAGTAGCGACGGATTGTTAACCAAAAAAATTAGCCTAAAACTACGTTTTTTATGTCTCGAGTTTTCCATAATTTTTGCGGCACAGTGTCTAAACTTCATTTTTGCATGTTCCACAAGTTTCTTATTTCAGAACGTAGTCAGCACAGATTTTTTAGGGGGCTGAACATTCTGGAAAGCTACCAAACTTCATATTTGAATGTTTTTATCGCCACGCCTATAACACTATTGTGCTTTCACTTTACTTGTAATGGGCTGCCTATTCTCCAAACAAGCTTATATTGAAATTTTGAAATCCCATCGCAGAAAACTTGAATAGTTTTTATTGAGGTCTTATATGAAAACAAAAATTTTCCCCTGAAAACATTCAAAAATATGAGTACTAAAACGTTAGTAAATATCGTTTCGTGGTTTCTTCCAAGAGAAAATAAAATGAATCCGAGAGACAACCATGGGATAAGTTTCAAAATTGTCTTTGCTTACTGAGAGATCCTTATGTGAGTTACAATAATCAGCTATGTAATTCCTGATCAGAAATTTGGGAAGCAATCCTACCGTACCCTACCCTAGTTTTCTGTTTCATACAACTTTTTTTACACTGTTAGAATGTTAGCGCTGATCATTATAAAAGTGAATCACCCTGCATGTAAATAAGTTTGTTTTCTAATAACTTCATGAGAAGTGGTCAAGTAAGTTCTGGGACAGCATAATATCTTGAAAAATAAGTCTCAGAAAAAACGTTATATTACAACAATAGGATTTTTTGCCAACATGCTCATTAGATTTGATATAGACTATGAAATTTGTTGATATTTTGGAATCCATTGATGTTTTTCGTGGGACTACAGAACACACCGAAATGGGAAACTTCACATGAAAAACTAAAGGAGGGTATGATGGTGAAGTTATGAAGTTCCCCTAATATCAACTGTACTTGCCACTAAATTTTTTTTAGTTATTCTGCCTTTATTTTTTTTCAGGTCTTTAAATTTACAAGTTCATAAAGATTTACACAAAAGTGAAATATTATACTCTTTTCATTTATGGGGTCTAGTATACGCGGAAATCTTTGATAAATGGTATTGATCTTGAAATGACCTTTATAGTCCTTCCTGATCAAGTTTAAATAGAAACTCGCCAAGGGATAGTTAAGATGCTGATACTTTTTTCACACCCTGTATTGTATTGATGTATGATCACTGCGTGAAAATTTAAAAAAACTACTGTGGCAGCTTCTAGTATTGTATCTGTGTCCTTCCAAATTTTCGAATTTGCATGTTGTTATGATGATACTGTAGAACATATCAAGAAAAGCTACAAGAATGTTAACCAAATTTGAAAAATTTCAGGTTCTTACCAGTTTTGGTAATTATGCATTAGATACTGTATAAAAAAAATCATGATGCACGCAGATCATGCAGTGAGTTTTGGGAAAATAATTTGTAAATAAATAAAAGCATAATACAAGCAACCTGATTGTGCCATTTACCACTTGAAGTAATATTTGTTATATGTTTATGATAATATGTGTGTGGAATATCTAACAAAATTATTGTTTGAAGACGTATTAGATAGCAAAAACAAAGTAGTGACCGAGTTTCTTCTGAAGCTTTCGTGCAATCCATTTCTGGGGTCAGAAAAGTGGTAGAGAATCAAGAAACCTACCAAATGGATTTGCACTACTGGTAAGCGGGTTTTTGACATGTTCATTTTACATAAATTAGAACAGTGTCTTAAAATTAGTTTTTAATTGCTATTTCACTAATTTACACTTAATTCACATTTACATTTCTCTAGAGTATATGAATATTTCTCTTAATAGTGGATTCAGAAACTAGATAGAACCAGTGAAACTGTAGTTGTCTCTGTTTCATATAATATTTGGCTTTACATGAAACATTTATACTAGGCTTTGCTATTGAATGATTTTAAACAGGTAATTATAGACTAAAAGGTCACTATCAGAACATGAAAGGATTACCAATATTTCGTAGCAAATTCACCCACATTTTCTACCACTTACATTATTCGAGATGGTTTCTGACACATAATCACATGAAATCTTTCAGTTCTTGCATATTTAGATGCAATATTTAATTCTAAGTACAAAAGTGTAATTCAAAATGTTCACTGTCCAAATCCGTTCTGCAAAGGTTTATGTAAGTAGCTAAAGTTATGCAAAATGCAAAACTAAGGAAAAAATTAATTGCAATTATAAGAAATTTAATTGATAGCCTAGATCAAATTTATTCCAAATTAACTAATTGTTATTAACCTATATTTTCCGCATTTTTCAAGTTTTTCAATCTTCTATAACTTTCTTTATGAATAATAATTGGTGGACCTTACTCGGAGTAATGATACAGTCAGATTGCTATTATTAAATAACAATATCAACGGGATTTGTGTTAGGCAATTGGAGCGGTTGGTCGTTCCATTATTTCATAATAAAATATATTTTTAGATACACGGTTATGATATGCAATAAATTCCATCATCTACCCAAAAAATTTCAGCTTGTAGAAGCTTTTTGTCCAATCCACCATGTTTATCGAACCTTCGATTGAGTGTATTTTTGGGGTATTTCCAAATGTATCTTTTTCCATTTCGCATACAAAACAAGTAATTACTTTTTTACTTTACTACGAGAGCGTTTTCTAGTTAATTATCAAAACTATGTTCTTTTGAACAAACTTCACTGACGCTTCCACTGCTGACCAGCCCCTTTCAAAGTACATAATTGAGAAAATTGTACATTTACTTCATCTCAAAAATCTCCTTCAATTAGGCTGCCAAGTCAGTTCAAATGTCCGTAAAGGATGTTCGATTAACATGGATGGTTTTGAATAGGCCGAGTAACGTGCGATGATATTAAATACAATCTCAGTATCAGATCTTCTAACTTGATGTATCACTGATTTCAGCTGCCCCATAAATATATTCTTTTTGAAGTGACGATTTATTTCGTTGTATGCATTATGAAATTTTTATATCATAGTCTGATGTATATGTTAGTCTATACCTTTATTTATATTTATATCTTAAAAAATGATTAACTTGTTTTAGTTAGATTTGTAAATACCATTGATGAGTTGTTCCCAAACTAATATGAAATTGAGGACAGTGTGATACTGATTTTTTTTCAACCTTTGAAAGTTTGATTTTCTATATATCGTCATACTGTTCATGTACAGTTATTGTATTTTATTTTTATGTGCATACTATTACCAATAATTATCAAAATACATACGTGATTTTTAAAACGAATTTTTAATTAATATTTAAATACTACATAGTTATATATACTCGTATATATATTAATATCTGGTTCCTGGTTTTCCAGACATGACAGATTACATTACATGACCTATTGACTCAGGGGCAAGTGTCCCACCGACCGCCCTGACAAGACATGACGAATAGTATCACTGATTGACGGGTGGCGCAATGGCGTTGGCTTAGGTGCGCTAGATGATTAAATACCTAAATCACGTCCCCGTCTGGTTAGCAGCACATGCTATACGGCAACAAGCGATGACTACCCTATAGCCCTATTCACCAGCGGTCGGCTGCAGCTCCGCTGATTGGATAATGCGACAGGAAATTTTATTGACACAATCATAGATGAAATAATTTTAGTAAGGTGAACATACTAATAATTTGGAGACAAATAAGAAATTAGATGAATAGATACTTCTGCTTTGTTTTTTTTTTACTTTCGTACGACGTGGTTATTATGAGAGGAATGTATCGTGAACTTGTATTGATCCATTAGATCTATTCATAAGCACCTTACTATAATTATTTCTCCTGTGTTTGCGTGAATAAAATTCCCTGTCGCATTCTCCGGTCCGCGGAGCTGCTGCCGACCGCTGGTGTATAGGGTAGTCATCGCTTGTTGCTAGATAGCCAGTCTCGCTAACTTCGTCGACGTTAATATGGTAGCAAAACTGAGAGGGTTTCGTCACAAAAGTAAGTAAAAACTTGCCTCAAATCATCTATCTTTTTTATTTCAATAGAAACAGCGTCTTCTATAGGTAATTGCCGATTGGAGTTAGATTTCATCAATTTGAAAGTATGCGACAAAACACTACACATGAAATGAATTGTAGTAACATATCGTGAAACCTCGCTAGTGTATAGTGTATTTTTTCACGTGGAACTGCTGACTAACCAGTATGCATTTAATTAATTTTACATGAAAGATATTGACAACAGTACACATCCAAAATATAAAGTTTTTCATTTAGTTGGCTTTCAAATTACCTCAAGTGTTATTCGCTAATCAGCTTCTTCAGATCCAAAGCAAGTATCAGCGAAAATAGTACATGTAAACTGGCTGTAGGTACCGCGAAGTGATATAATAAGAAAAAATAATGTCAGATTTATATCAAGGTCTACGAAAAAATATGGGGATTGAGTGAAATAACGGTACATGCGCCACACCTGTCTAAAGTCGTAAATCCAAGGCCATCGAACACGTATCGTCGACCACGTCTGTACCATTCCTTCACAGCGATAGGCCTATGAATTTTGCACAATTTGGCTAAATCCCAGATAAAATGGCCATTTTTGGCACTTGTATTCTTCTTTCACTCAAATTTAATTAAACATGCTACAATTCTAACGCTCGGGGAGGAAAAGTCTGCTGGTGCTCCGCACAGGGAACACGGCTGAGCGCTGTAGAACTTGTTGAATGAAACATGTCCAGTCCGTTCAAACATCCACTCTGTTCCCATCATCAATAATCGGTATATGGGAAACTCTAACAATTTATATAGCTCTCCTTTGAGATGTTTCGTCAACCGGAGTTTGTCAAAGCCGACCTTCAAGAAAACATGGATACGATTCGATAAGTAATACTGTATCTACATTTCATGAATAAAGGGTGGTCCAGGACAAACTGCAACTTGGGAAAAAATGTCTTCCATACTTCTGCATTTTTTATTTACTCGTTTTTGCTGAAGGTAAAAAAATAGTGTTTCTGCATTTTATAGAAAGATACGTGCTTACCGATAGATATCATTTTGAGTGTGATACAAAATGTATGATACAATTGATCGACTTACCTATAGGAAGATCGATTTTAATTATCCGAGCTCATATTCCGAACATTTTCACCCACACTGTAGTAATATCGTACCTGTCGTTGACTCACAAGTAAAAAGTAAACAAACAAAAAAAACCTTTATCAGCCAGCCTGCATTCCACAGCGGTCCTGAAACCCCATAATATTGTCTGATAAATGCATAGATCGTACTGGGAGGGAGATTGCAAGGGTGGGTTGTAAAAATGTTCGGATTATGAGCTCGGATAATTAAAATCGATCTTCCTACAAGTAAGTCGATCAATTTTTCAATTATCTTCACTCATATTGCGAACATTTTTACCCACACTGTAGATGTTTAAAGAGGTTAAAAAAAGTACGATCTATGATCAAGCCATCTTTAATGGCTGAAAAATAAAGCGAATATAATTATAAATTATCTTACAAAAAAGCAATCATTACCAGAATTGTGTAAGTGTGAGACAAAAAATGTCAAAACAGACAATATCTATTCTAATATATTAACAAATTAACTAAAATACTTATGCTCTAGAGTTCATCCATTGATGTCCTTTAGTTTAGCTTAGTTGTTCAAATTACACTATTCATTCCACTTCTTTGTTTTGCACAATGCACTACACCAGCTCGAATGGCTTAGTCCTTTTCAGCACCATGGAGCATTTCACCATGTTACGACGCACTTTATTCTGGAAAGTCTGAATAATATTCACATTTGATACACAAGTGCAGCCCCAGAGCTGGATGCCATAAAGCCACACTGGTTTTAAAATCTGATTGTAGATCAGAATTTCATTATATAGTGACAACTTAGAATTCCTTCCAAGTAGTCTATACTTTACACTAAGTTCAAAGCGTTTTTTCTTGATGTGCTCTTTCCATCGTAGCTTTGCATCAAGGTTCATTCCAAGATACTTAGTTTTCGGTGTTGATGGGTTTAAATAATAAATACCCTTAAAATATCTTGAAACAATGTTTTTATTTCTTTCTGGAAAATTTATAACTAAGGATAGTGCAGACCTATGTGTATTGATCGAACTATAAGAAACATTCATGTCTAATAATAGTTTTATAAAACTAATAATACCTGATAAGTTGTACTTAAAAGGATCCATAGTATTTTTATACAGAAGTCCCACCATCGTGTAAAAACTGTATTATATTGCTTCATAGTTTTCTCAGATACTGAAGCTAAAAATATGGGTATCGCCTCCTCTGGTATGTCTTTCTTTAGAAAAGCCATCCTGATAAATGCGCCACAATCAGGGTAAGGTGTTGATGTTCTGTGTGAGGGGAACTCAAAGGGGAGATAATTAAATATTTTTCTGGCCCTAGAATAATCTTTCCCTTGTCACACAGTTTACTAATTATTGGATACCATGGTTGGTTATGCCAATTCGGGCGCACTACAATACCTTGAGCTTTATCTTGAATAATTTTATTTAGCACTTTAGACGCTAAAGCAAATGGTGGGAAAGCGTAAAAGATAATGGGCTCCAATTAAGTGAAAAAGCATCTCTGAGTCTGGATCACATTTCCATGAGACATATCTATCACATTTATTATTAATTTTTGTAGCAAATAAGTCAATATCTGGAGTACCAAAACTTGCATATATTTATTGTTTAATGAATATTCTGTTTCAATTCTCAAGTTACGTGACTCAAAATCAGCAATTTTGTTCTCCTTGGAGCTTATATAAGAAGCATAAATATTCAATTTACGCTCTTCACACCATTGCCAGATATCCCCAACTACTTTATTCAGATAAAACTGATGCTTCCCTTATACATGTTGTTACATGTTATAGCTGTTGTATTATCAATTCTGAGTAAAATGCTGCACTTTCTTAATTTTTTCGCAAAACATTTCACCTATACAAGGCTGCAACTAGCTCTAAGTAATGAATGTGAGAGGATTTGTGGAATTCATCACAAAAAGCATGACAGCTTTTATTTTGGCAATGCGCACCATAAGCATTCAGAGAGGCATCAGTAAAAATTTCTAGAACAAAATGTTCATCTTTCATATTTGTATGACCAGAAGGTAGATTTTTTAGACACCAAGAGAAATCATTTTTCAGCTGGCCCGGAATAGCCATTTTTGCACTATAGTTATTGTTTGATTCAGCTAACGCAGGCCCTTTTTCTCTCTCAAAATGTTTAATGTAAACCCAGCTATATTTTGAAGAGAGTCATATAGCTACAAGCTGACCAATGAGAGCAGCAAATTCCCTATTCCTACAATAACTTTCTCCTATAAATCTTTCTTTATTTGAACAAATCTTTTGTTTTTTATCTTGTGGTGCAAAAAACATAAAATCATTTGAATTAAATGTAAACCCTAAGTACGTTATTTCATTGGAGGGTGTTAAAACGCTTTTTTTGGTAAAGCCCAAAGATTTTAGTAACTTTATAGTATATAGCGTATTTAATTCACAAGCAGCTATCGAGCGACCTAAAAGAAGCCAGTCGATTTTTGTCATGAAACAGCTCTTTGTAACCAATTTCAAAACTGACCTAAAATCCTCCAATTTGAAATGTGGGGTAGGAATATTTTTATTTAGCTCTTCTAAATTTAATACAAACCTAATACCCCCATCTGGTTTAGGTACCAAAAAATAAGAAGAAAAGTAATCTCCCGGCAAATGGGAGCATTTAGATATAATCCTTTATCGAGTAGCTGTTTTATAGCAAGATCATATAACATCTAATAAAACCTGGTTGACTGCAGGCATAAGAACGTCGTGTAAAAACAAAAGATTCTTATTCAGAGAAATGATACACAAGAATATATCAAAAGAATTTAAAAAAAAATACTTCGACAAGTAATAAAAAGTGCTAAAGAAATGTCTAACAGGCAGTTTATTGTGAAAGCGACAAACACGGCAAAAGCAACTTGGTCTCTCATTAAAAAGGTCACCGGTAAGGACAAAAAACAGTTCGTGTCTTGGAAAACCTCAGTCACAGATAGTGAAACACCTGAACAAGTCCTCACACAGGTTAACGAGTTTTTCATAAATTCCTGTGCTGACATACATAGTGGGAAGGTCATCTATGATAATATGCAATCTTTGGAGGCTACATTCAGATTCAGACTCACAAATAAAAAAGAGGTAGAGTACCTACATAATTTCTGAGTTAAAAAACAAGAAGTCAGTAGGAGAAGATAAGATCCCTGTCTCCATCCTAAAAGCGGCGGCAATATTATCTCTGAGTCGTTGGTGTATATTACCAACTTAGCTTTTCGCACAGGTGTGTATACAGAAAAACTTAAATTTGGAAATGTCAAAATAGTTCACAAAGAAGGTGATAAAGGAAATGTTGAAATGTATAGGCCAATCACTTTGCTTTCCAATATAAACAAAATTATTGAAAAACTGATCTGCAATACACACAGAATTCTTAGATGCAAATCTTTTAATCTCTAATCAGCAGATTGGGTTTAGAAGAGGTAAAACCACTATCAGAGCTGTATATATGGCACTCAAGGAAATTCTGGAATCAGTGCAAAACAAAAAATCGACATTACTGGTATGTTTGGATCTCTCCAAGGCCTTTGACTCAGTTGACCATGAGATACTGTGCAGAAAGCTGGAGAGGTATGGTATAAGTGGGATATCATTGCAGCTCCTTAAATCATATCTCAACAGCCGGAAGCAAAATGTGGTAGAACGTGGAAAAGATGGTAAATTAGTGAAATCTGAATCACTTCCTATAAAAATAGGTGTGCCATAGGGGTCTATACTAGGTCCACTTTTCTATATACTACAGGGTCCGGCAGGGAGGTATGGTGTTTTTGAACAGACTGTTATGCGCGCAGTGTCGAGCGAATTTTTTCAGCATGGTTGATATCTACTGATACCTGCATGCCATTTCAGTAGCTATGGAGCCATGGACTGTGGCACATCGCGTATTTATTTACATCACTTTTATTGAGACTGGTCGTTCTGTGCTGCTCACGCAGCGACGATTTCGAAATCACTTCAACCTTGGTCGGCATGGTCGCGATCTAATACACCCATTATGAACTGGGTGAACAAATTTCAAAAAACGGGATCGTTGAGACCTGGGACTGCACGGGGAGGAAACGGACAGTACGAACCCCGGAAAACACTGAAAGGGTGCGACAAGTGGTGGAAAACAGCTCTCGCCGTTCAGTGGTACTTCACGCGTGCACTCTTAGAATATCAGACAGGTCAGTTCGCAGAAGCTTACACTTGGACCTTCATTTTTATCCATATAAGATTATGGTTGTCCAAAAATTGCTACAAAATGACTGTGAGGTGGCAAAGATTCGCAAAAAGGATGTTGGAATTGCTGGACGACAACATCGTTTTGTTCATGAGTGATGAGGCTCATTTTCATTCATCGGGGATGGTTGAATAAAAAGAACTTTCGATACTGGGCATCCGGAAATGGATTGGTGGAAACGGACGAACAGTATCTGTGAACACAGATCGCTACCTCGCCGTTTTGCGTGATTATTTTCTGCCGGAACTAAAAGACGACACATTAACCTAACCACAATTTGATTCCAACAAGATGGGGCGCCTTGCCATTCGTCAAGAGCAACAATGGACTTCTTACCCGGGCGCCTGATTTCGTTGCGTGGAAATATCGAATGTCCACCTCGGTCACCAGACCTTTTCTCCTTGTGACTGCTTTTGATGGGGTTACTTGAAATCGAAAGTTTACATAGACAAACTAGAAGTCTTGAAGCTCTTTCCGAAACCATTACGCGTGAAATTCAAAGAATTCCTCGTGATATGCTCTAAAGGAGTATGGAAGATTCCCCCCCCCCCCCCCCCGCCTACACAAATGCCTCGACAAAAATGTACGTCACCTAACTGATGATATGATTCGCAGTTGACTATATTATGTATTCTTTAATGGCAATATACCACTAATGTACAAACCCAATATATTTTGATATTCCTTCAAAAATAAGAGTTTGACAATTTTTTTAAAAACACCACACCTCCCTGCCGGACCCTGTATATGTCAATGATATAATGCATCTCATACCAAAAACACATGAGTATATGCTGATGATACTGCCTTTTTAGTGAGTGAACAATCTGAATGTTCATCTAAAACTGTAGCTGTCCAGTGTCTAGAAAAACTCAATGACTGGTTTCTGAATAATAAATTGATGTTGAATATAAATAAAACACAATTAATTCAGTTTAACAGTAACAACGGTAGTAATTATTCAACCACATTGAAGATGTATGTCAAAGTGTAGCTAAGTTTAGTTATGCAGGTTCTATGTTATTTGCCCAGGTTGATGCCAGTAATGCTCTAACTGCTTATTATGCGTATGTGCATTCAAAAATATCATATGGTATAATCTTCTGGGAAAACTCCACAAATGCACACAGGGTATCATTACTACAGAAGAGATGCATTAGGAATATCCTTGGATTAGAGTATAGAGAAAGTTGCAAACTTGTATTTGTAGATAAGGGAATTCTAACTGTAGCTGGTATTTATATTTTGGAATCAGTACTGTTTATTAAAAAAATCGAAGTCTTTTCCAACCACTCATAGCCATTCTTATCTAACCAGAAATAGAACAGATCTAATATCAAGTACATATAATACGACAAAACTACAGAAAAATGTGGAATTTTCAATTATTGAAATGTGGAATAAAATACCAGCTGCAATTAGAGAAGTTCCCCTCAGTATCCTCAAAAAAAACAATAAAGAATGCCTTATGTTACAAGTCATATTACCAAGTGCAAGAATTTTTGGCTGACAATAACTTTCTGTGATAGGTGTGTGGTGTTGTTACTTGATTGTTGCTGATTCTTTTTTATCAATGATTTTAATGTTATGTTGTGAGTGTTATTATTAAACAAATGTATATTTTCTTTTTTTTGACATGTTCCATATCTCGTGTGTGATCTCTTGGAATAAATAAGCTTTTCTATTCTATTCTATGCGGGAAGCTCTTTTTTGATAATGCATACTTTTGGAAAAGAGTGCTGACTAGGTGTGTTGGAAAAAGGTATCTTGTAACCTTTTACCCAACTTAAGATGGTTGAGTTTTTAGATATTTTTTCCCAATTCATAATAAAATTAATAAGCCTGTCTGCATAATTCTTCGTTTCAGTTACACTAACCTCTACTGCTGAAATCTCTTGCCCCTCCAGTTGGCTTGTTTTGGCTGTGGTCTCCTGTTCTGATTTTGATAGAACGGAGTCTCTGCATACTTCGATCTTGTCGAGTTCCGCGAAGTCTCGGGATTTCTCTCTGGTCTTTCTCTGTTCTCGAAAAATTTGATTTTTGGTTTGTTGTTTATTTGTCCCCGATAGTTTAAATTTTAAATGATTCTGTGCTGTAGGATTCTTACGTTTTATGATCCCAACCTGAGATGAAGCTGTTTTAGTGGCTCTTGCCTGTTTTACTTTTTCTAGCAAGTTTTCACCATATAAATATTTATCAATTGGTTGTTGCTTAATAAATTTTCTTAATTGTGGATTCAGAAATTGGCTCAACAGCCACCTGCGGGGCAACGAAATGTTGTGAAATGAATCTGCAATTATACGCAAGGAATCGGCTAGATTTCCCAAATATTTTTCTTTGTTTAGGTGATTTTCTCACAAAAAAAATTTATAGGTTGGTATAGAGCCATTAAACCCGCGGCAATCTGCGACTGGAGTTTTTGCAAATATTTATCTTCTTTAACCTTATTGTCGGTCAAGGCACCTGCAATTTCTTCATTTTATATTGGAGAGACCAATGCCGAGCAATTAGTTGCCGGCGGATATTTTCCTACTATTTTTTGTTTTTCTTCATAGTTTATTCCAGACTTAATAATATTCTCTAGTCTAGAAGTCATCCAATCAAAAAGCATAACCTGGGGATTGCTACTTGAAGGGTCAGCTCCAAATAAACGTAGAATATCGGCTGGATCTTCCTCGGAGGGTCTCTTACTCCCCACGTTTAAAGAATCCGTAATTTCATTTGAAGGAGGTTTAATTATCGGCTTATTTTCATTTATAATTAAATTCAAACTGTCAGATTCTACGTTTATGTCTGCTATAGTAGTAGTCCTGATAGCATCAGTATACTCCACTAAAACAAAGGAAGATGCTTATTTTTGCAACCTGACAATCAAACACGTCTAGTTAATATGCCATCAAATGAAATTAGCCACAATGACCGATTAGAGCAATTATAAAGATAAATAAATAATGCTCCCCAACTTTTGTTTATTTCCAGTGATAACAAAATATCAGTTGTAAAAATTAAGGGCAAAAACACCTTAATACAACTGACCTTCGGAAATTAAAGCTAGCCACAAGGACCCAGTATGCATATCTTAATAGAAATAAGCCTTATACAATTAATTGCTTTTCGGCAACTAAAAATAGCCACTAAGGACCGAGTATCCTTACTTGATAGAAAAATTTCCTACCTGACCAGTCATCAGATGAAAATAAATGTATTTCTCTTTGAAGAGTTTCCATCTTTCGCTGACGCTTATCAAACTTTCCTTTCTTCTTTTCCATTTTTTGTCGTTTTATAGCACGACCTTTTCGACATTTTTCACAAAATGCGAGGTTAAAAACACGTCAAAAATAACAATTTTAATACCGGATTTCTTAGCATCCGTCCGTCAACGCACAAGACAATATTATGAGTTTTTAGGAGCGCTGTGGAATGCATGCTGGCTGATAAACGGTTTTTTTGTTTGTTTACTCCTAACTTGTGAGTCAACGTACAGGTACGATATTACTACAGTGTGGGTAAAAATGTTCGGAATAAAAGTGAAGGATAATTGAACGATATCATATATAAAGCAGTCAACATAGAGACGATTCACTGAGCTCATTGTGAGCAAGAAATTTTAACACCATGGTGCGTCAATATCCTGCAAGTTACAATCGATCGATCAAATAATTGAAAATATATGATTTATTTGCATACTTGTATACATAATTCCGAACATTAATAAAATATAGTGGATAATAAAAAATATGCGCTGAGTATTTAATTCAGAGTATTGTAGAATTTTCCGTAAATATCTCGTTGATCCACAATTAGGCCTCAGAATGGTGGCTTTTGTCAAAACTTGAGTATCATCAACAAAATGATGGAATTTTACAGTTGTTTTGAAATTCATACGTGATCGTAGTCAATCTAATCATTACATATTAATTCTTTTTTTTTATATTTCAATTACATTATGTGATATTTTATGGAAAACTTCAATCAATTCAATACTAATTTGATTGTAACAAAAGTATTTCACTGATTCGATCAGGTTTATATCGTTACTCAATCTATCAAAATTTCACGCTTTGAATAAAACGGCGAAAAGGGTCAAGAGGTATGTAGAAATAGAATAAAACTGATTTTTATTAAATAAATTTATTTTACAATCATCTGAGGCACATTAGAACAAAAAAATAAATAAAAAACAAAATATAAATAACTATATAATAACCTACAAAAAATAAAAATAGATGAGTGTATCCACTATCAAATATATAATACTAGTGAAGAAATTTACAAAAGTTATATCTAAATTCGATGAAGGGGAACATGGTATTTTGGAGAAAGAGAAACAAAGAAAGGAATCAAAGATCCGAATTTAAGTACAATTGGACAAACATATGTGAGTTAATTGACGGTAATTTTCATATGGAAAAACGGATGGATTTCTTTTCGCTAACAAATACCAGTGATTTCAAAGGAATTTGTCATTTATCAACGTCATATACAGGGTATGAGATAACTATACATTTTCAATCCAGATTATTTTCCTTCACGTATTCGTTAGTAAGCTTATGAAAATGTTTTAAGTATTCTGATTTGATACATGGAATTTTCCCTTTCACACTATTCAAACTTAACATAGTCATCATTTTATATGCTGTAAACTTCTACCACCCTGTATAAACATATAGAAATTCTAGAATCTTGAAGCATTGTAGAAAATAAAAAACAAATTTCATAAAATTTTCAATAAAGTCAATACAAATTTACGAATAACAGTGGTGCCAACATTCAAGGGTTATAAAAACGTAAAAAAATCCTTGGTACATACATATTTTCAAATGATATACAGTGGTCATCAAATAAATTGGAATATATCCAGGAGTTGCCTTGAATGTGTTTTAATCTCACTCATTTCCAGCTTTGTTAATCAAGAAACTCATGGAGGGTCAAAGAGGACAAAGATCTACTTTCATGCACTAAATACAAAATGTTGTTAATCTTTTTCATTATTCATTCTCATATGAGCTCTGACCACCACTGTACATGATTAAATATAAAGTAACATTCATTACATCAAAAATGGATTATAACATTCAACTGCAATAAACAGAAAATTATATAATATAAATATTACATAAATTTATATTTTCAGGGAAAATATGGCAATCGAAACTGTTAATATTCATGTATATCAAAAAGTGGTATTTATAGATATATTTAAAGGCCATATTTTCTTAAAAATACGGAAGAAGGGAGGGTTGTTGGGCTACTATGGAAAAAGCTTATGTTATTAAACAAAAGTCAGATACGGCTAGATATATCTGAGGTCTCTTTTTAATATGAAAAGTAATTCATCACATTTATTGAGGCGTTGTGCAACATAACCATAATCTGACGATTTTAATCATTTCAAATAATCAATATCAAACATTTTATCATAAATGAGACAAACCAGCAAAATACTTTGTTTTTTATATTTTATAAATTTAAATACCAGCCGAGTCGCAATCAGGAAATGTATTACTTCCGAATATCATCAATATTAATCAAATAATCATAGCGAATCGAGAGTTTATTATGCTATCAATTTTCCGTAGCCCTTAAACAACTCATGAATGAACACATGACTAGCAGAAATGTGGACCCCCGATTTTAAATCCATTTTATAATTTTCTTCCCACTAATTGTACGCTATCTGTTGCAAAACTGGCGATAGTCACACTCTTTGAGTATGAAACTTTCATCTACTATGGTGAATGCCTAGTCACAAGGAGAATATATATATATATATATATATATATATATATATATATATATATATATATATATATATATATATATATATATATACTGCTTTACCGTTAAAAGAGCTTTACCGTGAAGAGATGTGCTTTATCGCCACTATAGTACAATCATAAATGATCAATTATCTTGTCCGAAATCACTTAAAAGTACTACAAAAATTTTCCAAAGGAAAAGATTGTCTTTTCAAACACGCTCGAATCATATGCGTACATTCAAAATAGATAATTTGGTATTTTGAATAATACTCTTTGGGTAATAGATTTATTGTATACAAATCCCTATAACAAATGACATATTGTGCAAATTAACTTGTGGCAAGAATTATATCATGTTGAGCAATGAACTTTACTTTTTTTAAAACAATCATCACAAAATATAAGATCAAGAGATCAATATATATGTACATAGGGTGTGACCATAATATCAAAGTTGGTTTAACAGAATATTGTAAATATGAATGTTTTGCATCATCAATAAAATGATATCTGAATGGTGAAATACGTTACTAAAACTGTGTAAAACAAATTAAATATTGATTTATTCAAAAAACGAAATGTTATAAATCGAGGAATTGTTTTTCGATTGTTTTGTAGAGTAATTAATACAATAAACAAAGTTACATTTCTGGTCACTCTACAAAATGTGTGTAATAATATAGCACTTTCTACTAAATTTAAAAATAAAAATATGTTTATTGCTTATGCATATACAAAATAAGAAAATTAATGAAAATATGTTTTCTTAAATTATGTAAAAATCAGATAAAACTGTGATAGCATTCTACTCCGTTTTCTGTGACATATTCCAACCTATGCGGTCACACCCTGTATACTAGGTCTATAAGAAATGTCATCTTGGATTTTAAGGAACCATATTTATGTCATGTGGATACTTTTTATGTATAGTTGTTTACCAGTTTGTTATTATCGTTATATTGCACAGAGGTTTCATCCAGGGTATATGTACAACATTTGTATACATGGACAAACGAATGCTACAACATTCACTAACACTGTTGGATAAAACACTGTTCAAATAGATACTTGACACTTTCTCTAAGAACGTGTAGTGTATTTAATTCCAAACTTCTTTCCAAATTCCAATGAGATCGAATTGTACATTTAGACTCATAATGTGTTGGATTCAACAGTTTCTTGTAAGTCTCGAGCGAAATCCTGGACTCTTATGTATATAGTGATATGCGCTAGCAAACGCAGACAATTATTTGAATACATTTATTGGAACATCTGTTTGCCTTTCCGTTCTCGCTGACGATAAACGTAAACTATTCTGGCCAAACAAGCATTTATATTCTATTCTAGTGCAAGGAAAGCAGAGTGAGACAAGGCAATAGGACAGTAGATGAAGGTCACATTTTTTCCAAAATGACATTAGTTATAGCATATGTTATGTTCAAATTGATCTCTTTGGGGAAAAACAATATTGTTTATTTCCTCCTCTTTCTCTCACGTAAGTTATTTAGGTGTACATAATTTAGGGTAATTCTCAGATCAATTAGTCGACGATCAAAGTGATTAAAAAATATTTATCAAAGAAAAATATTGAATCCATTTCTATAAAAAAATTGTTGATTGATAATGCTTTATATTCGCAAGGAACAAAGATTGAGAAATTATCATTTTTTGATCGATATGAGACCTAAATTTTATACCTGAGAATTATCCCTATGAAATTTTTGTTAGATTGGACCAGGAAACTAGACTGTATTGCAATTTATGAAAATATTTCTTTGACTCTCAAATAATAGTATATGGGAATTTTTTATTTGAAGCACTATTGCATTTTTCCAGTTTTTCATAGTATCTGACCAAAAGCGATACAGGAAGGAACAAAATAAAGCAGCAAATTATTGGTGCAGCAGATCATAGAGCCCTGAAACATAATCAGTGGTGATTCAAGATTTAAAGTACATTTTCTTTTATGCAGCAAAATACGGTTTCTAACACAAGATATCTTACAGATATATAGCGTCAAATTCTAGCTGTCAGTTTGTCACACTTCAATCAGGATGCGAGAGGTGGTTGTTAGCTGAATTATTCTATGATAAATAATCAAACACAATACTGATGACATTACTAATAACTATGTCAAAGGATCTTCATAATCTCATGGATTAGTTTTCATAAGCAAAACGTGGTAGCTTCCGCCAGAAACGTTAATTAAAAAACTTGAAATGCCCAGAAAACAAGTTTAGTGAACGTTCGGTTCCGATTATATGTTTCGCAAATGTAGGCATAAGCCATCCGTGAATTTCAAGATAAGTCATGTTTCACCTATAATTTGTGGTGAAAATACCGTTTTTGGTCAGACTTTCCCACATAACAAAAATAAACAACATATTCTATGAATCTCCGTCAGAAAAATATAACGATGTATCACTTCGATTACGCCAATCACGAAATGAACTTTTTCACTTTCAAACTCCATTTATAAACATATGTATAACAGGCACGTATATATACAAAGCGACTCATTGGAATCTAGGATATTTTGCAATGTCTACATTTTGTAACTAGATAAATTTCAGGACGCATAATTTTGAAGTAATTAGAAGAGTATTTATTCTATCAGTAAAGCAAAGCTCAGGCTTGCAGACTCGTTTTTGCTGTACTTCGGATTGAAGGGAAACATACAACTTTGGTCATTGGTCTGATGGCATTTTGGTTAGAACATTTATACGGAAAGCAGGTGTTTGATGAGAATTCAATTCATATTCAAGTACATATATTCCCAAAATTTTCAACGGTGATATATGGCTTTGTTTGCCTTTCCTGTGTTTACATGAATATGGGTGGATATTCAAACCATCAGGTTACCTTGTCACATTTTTCTGGTCAAAATAATATTTTCTATTTCATTTGGAATCTGACAAACATGAGCAACTTAAATATATGGACTAAATTTTATTCAAGAGTGTAAAACTAAAACTACATTAATTGCTGTTGAATTCTTTGGTCGTACTATAAACAGTTGCAAATCTCTCAGATCATTGAATCATCTTGTATATATTGCTGCCTTTCAGCCGTCGTAAAATAGATTTCGATGTGTGTATATGCATAATTATGTGCGTTTGGTATGTTGCGTGTGTTTATGTGGTAAAAAGGCTGTCGGTACCCTTCTATACATTAGTAGGCAGTACATCAATCTATGAAAAGCATTCAGCGCTGCTCTGTTCATGGAATATCCGACTATTTGCCACTAGGTGGTAAGCCGGGTTGTTTATTTCCCCTGCTGCGAAAAAACAGGATATCTTTATTATTTGAAAGTTATAAGGTTGTACGATATATGAACCAAATTTTTGATTGTATATGTTCTGAAAATCACGTAAAAGTTTGAAATAAGGAACGTATTACTTATCTCTATTTAACATCACTGTAATGTGGCTTACGGTTAAGAAGTTATCATTTTAGTCATGTTTATCATTGAGCGATAAAAAACATGAAATCCACATGATTTTTCTGATAATATGCATTGATATATGAAGTAAACCAGAAAATGTATTACAGGATCTTGGTCATTTTTTGTGAGCTCCTAATGGTTATTTCAGAACACAGGATTGAAATATTTACACTAACTGTTGCTAACAATTTGGATGCAATTGATGTAAACGAATGAAGCTAGTATCGTGTATCCCTCTTGATGTAAGTTTCGCTGAACTAAAATTTCTTAGATGCAAGAAGTATCTGTTGTTACTCAGAATGCATCGGCACTTGGTCCGATTACCTTGGACCTTCTAACGATAGGCAACAATTTTATTTATATTGACCTTTAGTATTCAAGATAATTTTCAGTCGCTGTAGTGTTGATATTCTCTCTTTCGACTAATAAGTTTGTCGATCACTGACCTATACAAATTATTTTAACACAAAACCAATTAAATCAATTTCCAGTAGTTTTCATTAGTCTGGAAAAAGCCTTGATGAGTACAAAACACTTAAATGACTAGATCTTTTTGTAACTCTATGATTGAAAATCATTATTCATTATCGTTTTTGTGCCCATTTTTCAGATAGTTGATTTCACGGTTTCAAAAGATAAAGAAACGATGGCTTTCTAATCTATTTTGTGCAGCATTGTTTTAGAAGTCTTCAATTTTCAGTTCAAGTGAGAAATAAATAATTAAGGTACTTTAATGCACCGATTCATAGAAAGTATTTGGTAATGTGTTAGTACTTACTTGTTTTTTTTATTCTTAGGGGGTCTATTGTCGGGGCCTTGGTTGAAATTCTGGTGCTTGTTTATAGACGGTGCTTGTTTGTACACGTTCGACTGGCTTCTCGCCGGAATCAGCCGTGGATCACCTACGTTGCAAAATCCCATATACACAGGTAAAAAATAAATTTGCAATTTACGTGTTTGCCATCGCTTTTATGATCAAGTTTATTTCAAATTTTCAAGAGACTGCGAAAAAATGGTATGACTATACCACTTATTGTTCAGATCGCAGATTTGACTTTTATTCGTGAAACCTAGTGAAATTACACAACTTTATGTCAATGATGGAAAAGTTCAAGCAAAGCATCTACAATTGGATAAAGATATACTATTTAAAAAAAACGTGATTTGATGATGTTCTCTTTTCAGAAAACACATTGTTGGTGATTTATGGACTCTGTAAAATCTTTTTAATGATTGGTAAGTTTAGCAGCAAAAAGTTGAGAATGTGTCAGCAAAGTAGGATATCATCGTGATTTATGAAACTTGATATTAAAGTAATTTCATTCTTACTAAATTTTCATGGCATATATTATTTTTGAAAATATAACAAAAATAAAATATTCAATTGCAAACACTGATTCTATGGTGAGAATGGCAGCTACTATGTTGTAGTAAGCAATGCAGTCTTTTTTACAACATCTGTATACGAGCAATAATTAATGAAACTGTTTTCTGTGATAAAGTAGGGACATGAAATGTTTGCTACAAACACTTTTCGGTTCGTTTGATCTGGGATGCATCGATATAATCATATATGATTAGCAGATATGACTGGACATACTGTAATGTAAACGTAAATTATACTTACTAGGAACTACATAGGGCATTCCTTGATAAATATTGGGTGGTGGAAAAGACATCCTTTGCCTTTCTAAATGTGAGATATCACTAGCAGGCGTTGGGGATCTACTACTTCTAGCAGTTCCTGGGGTGTTTATCCTCATATTTCCCATCTATAGTGAAAACAGATGAAATAAGACTTATGTGTTTAAACTAAAACACTGCCACACGGAATTACACCGCACCATAGTACTATAGAGCTTCATAAACGTAAAGAATCAAAGGGTGGTAGAACGTAGTGAACAATATCTATTAAATTGATAATGTATTGAATGAAAGTCTATTGAATTTCGGGATCTAGAAGGCAGAGAAACAGATCTTAAACAACGCGATCAATATACCTATCACTCCGATGTATTTGAATCATTCTGGCATGCAATAACATATTAAAATTCAGATTTATAGGCGGCAGCAACTTTCACAAATCATTATACAGTGCATAATAAATGTTAACCTCGTCCCATCAACGTGAACTTTATACTCGTAATAAGCCAATAAGTTATGTACATTAAGTAGATCTAAGTCTTCATGTATATTTGCACGTAATTTGTTAGGGTTACTCTTGCAAATCACTTGCAGCAATTAGATCAATGACATTTTACGTCAGTGTGAAAAAGTACCTTTCTATCCAAATTTGGGGACGCTTTGCAAAGTCAGAACATGCTAGAGAAACCCGCAGGCTAACAAAATAAAGTATAAATGCGTCAGCAAGTATGATATGAAAATCATTACTAGAATTGACAATTGAATTGATTTCTCTACACTTCTGAGTATCACTATACAAAATGGTGTCTTGAAAAACATTTGGCTCTTATAGTTCGACAGGCACAGACTACCTTTAACATATTAATATTATTTTTGGGCCATAAATTAACGATGAACAAAAAATATATTTTCAGAGATTGATCCTATAGTTAGCGTTCAGGCGACAGGCCTTCTGGTTCACAAACCTAGAGGCAAATCGTATCATTAGATTTATAGCGGCCTTAACTCTCGGGCTCGCGAAAAACACCAGTACTTGAAATTTTGCCTTCCGGTCAGGTCTGTCGCATACAAGTCTGAACGTGTATGTGCAAAGTGTGAGAAGAGGACCAGAACCTTAGCAGTGTAGTTTAGGAGCGTCAACCTTTGCCAGCAAAATGGGTGATATGAGAATGTGGTCTCACGAATTTGTAATTGACTTTATCGAGTTGTATAGTTCTCTTTAATGGGGTTTGGTCCTAATCGGAGTAAAGCAGAGCGAGGGAGCACTGTGGGATCTATACAAGAGGCCACCTAGGGCATTGCACCTTTGTGAGCCACGCCATACTCCAGACTTACTTCCAACAGATTGGAGGTATGAAGACCGCATCCTGCACGCGGTGGCCCTGTTTTAACTGACTCCTGTGGATCCTGGCTGGAAGGTCGAAAAATATCCCCTGCTCGCATGCTTGCTGCAGGTTCCAGTAGCAAATCGTTCATGAGATGCGTATTCGAATGCTGCTATCTATTTGAGATCCATCGTTTTGACCACTTAGCACGTTTGAGTTTCAATTTTTTTGTTTTTTAGGTAGCAGAGCAATCGCTGGTCTTATTAATGAAAGATCGTTCTCCGAGAACATAACTCATATCTGCAACTCAACTTTCGAGAACTAAATGAAACCCGCCATTTAAAAAGTTGCGTGAGGCGAAACTATCAGTTTAGCCTTCCGGTTTATGAGCCGGAAGGCCTACCGGACAGTAAACCTTATGGCCAACCTTAAATAAATAAAATAATTATGAAATCGGACAAGATTACAATTTCAACCCATCAATTTCGGAATGGCCTGCACTTAGAGCACATCGTGGAAATTGTTTGTTCGATTATCAAACATGCAGCAGCAACGAGATCTCATACTAATGTACATACTAACCTGTTTAAAAATCACTGACGGCGGTTGACCTGGCGGAATGCCGAACATCCCAGCCCCGGGATGGGGCGGTACGAATCCGGCAAAGTGCGGCTGTAGTATTCCTTGTGCAGGGGGTGTATCAGGAGGTGTCTTGTAGTACCCTGGTATCGGGGCAGGTGGTGGTACCGCTACTACGGTCGCTGCCGGAGAATTAGTACCACCACTGCTACCCCCATTGCCAACGGATGACTGCCGGCTCAGGAACTTACCATTCGATGGTAGCTTGGTGGTACTGAAGTGCTGTTGTGAAGGTGGACGGGAACGGTACTCCATCTGGCCCGCTGCTAAGCAAAAATTACACTATTACTTCATGAAATCATCGCAAATGATGGAGGTCGGTCGCTGTTCGACTCTTTCGGAGGCCATTACGATGCCTTTGAACGTATATACATATATATTTCTCATAAGTGTGATATTTACATTTCGCATGCTGCTGCTGTTGATGCATCATCATCGCAGCGGCTTGTTGATAGTGGCCCGCCCCGCCAGCTATGCTCATCTGCTGCACGCCGTGAGCCAATTGCGCGTACGCCGCCGCTACCGCTGCATCCTGCTGTGATTGGGTGTTAGGAGTGGGCGCGCTTTGGGGATAGGGCGGAACCACCGCTGCCGATACAACGCTCACATGGGATCCAGAAGTGGGCACGGGGCCTGGTGCAGAATGATATATCGGATGTGCACCGGACGGCTGTGAAGTCGTGTACATCACCTGAAAAATAGTCATAATAATCAACAGACTGGTTACTGGTAGTTCAATATTATATCTGATATTGATATAAAATTTTGTCGAAATATATAACAAAACAAATATAAGAAACTTAAGTGTTAGATGCTATGGAAAGAATTAATTCAAATTCTGATCAGTGGTGTGACCCTAAACAAGCTAGAATTGCGTTGTCCAATCATTGTACAGTACATAACGCATATTCATAATAATTGTTTCACTGAAAAATAGTTAGCAGTTGGAGAATCCGAAAATCAAAGTATAAGATTATCATTACTCAAGGGGTCGTCAGCATATTATATATGTTTATCAAATTATGGTAAAGAACAAATTGTCAATGTAATCACTCCCTAAATAACGAAATTTCCTATATTCAACAGTGGTTAACTCAAATGTTATGTCGTTCATTTGCAGCTGTCACGACCCCTCTTCAAAATTATACTCATTAACAGCATGTCTTGTTGAATCGCAGCAATATGCAATATTAGCCTCTTTCAATTCGCACAATGTCAATTTGTGTTCTAGACTCCAAATTTTGAAAATGCCCACATATCCAGTAATCCGGTGGGTTATGATCGGGTTACTTTGTAGACCATAAATATGTATAATATCTTCATATCATAAAATCTTTAAAAGCAGCAACTACAACTGGAATTATTTACAATCTTAGAACCCCTGCTCTTTTTATGGATATGGGATAAAATGTTAGTGATTATAAAGTGCGTCAATTTGCTGAAGGTCAAACAGCCTATAAAAGTTTTAGGCGGAATAAGGTGGTGGCAGCTTGTGATAGGTTGAATAGATCATTACCTAATATATTCAGTTGTTCAGGTGAACGATGTTTGAAAAACCATATCTTTATATACCGTTAGGCTGATGTAATCCGTTTCAGAAAGGTGTAGAGCAATAAAATGGGATATTCCGTCCAGTTCGGCTCAATTTCGGTGTCGGCCATAGACGTAGGTCTTGAACTAGTATTGTTTGCAATATAAAAAAAAGTTATTGCGTAAGAGGATTAGGAAAGGTGTTTTCTGGCATGAGGTCAACAGATTAAACTCTTCTCGATTTCTATTTATTGGGCCATCTAAAAGTTTTTTATTGGAGAAGCTCCCACCTCATTGGAAAATATGATTTAACGCATAAGAAATGCTTGTAGAGCATTGATAAAGATACTCTCTTTGGGTGTCATGAATACTTTATAACATAGATTGATAAATGTATTGAAATTTTGAACATTTGTTATAAATTCGTAAGGTTTCTCATATGATTTTATTTATCCTTTCGTGACAACAAAATAATTTCTGATGAACCATGTAATTATTTGAAAATTTATAAAAAGAATAAATATTGTATTTTTTATCTACTCAAGTTGCAATCGGATTTTAAAATGTTGTGAACAATAGAAATTTGTTCTTTCTCGTAGGGTAAGTTTCTGCAATGAAAAATATATGTTCCCATTAAAAAAACATGGTTGACCTAGAAAAAAACCTTGAAAATGCTGTTAATGTCGAAAATATAAGTCATAATTAACTGTCCCCCATTGCATTCAAGAACGTTCATCTGAACGTTTTGATATAAAAATTCACCGTCTTCGCGCTATACGACTGTTTCAGGTTAATGGACCACCCGATATATGGAATAGAGTATGTATGATGCAGTAGCAGTTTACTATATAACTAATAAGCATAGGTGATGAAAATGGTAATCCTTACTGCATATTCATGTGGGCGAGGAGGGAAGCAATTTGTTTTTATCTTGGATTAACGTTGAGTACACTGTATCTACGATATTATAATCAAATTAAATGAATTTTTTTGTTTGTCTTCAATGCTCGATCTTACCTGCGGTTGCGACTGTTGATATATGGCACTAGGATGCTGATGGTTTTGATGATACACAACTTGCACGGGTTGATGGCTCGGATACACAGGCACTAGTTCGGGCGTCTGTTGTTGTGCGGTAGCTGCTTGCTGGGCAGCATTGGGCGGAGACACATAACTTGTCGGATACGTTGGAGTACTTGCAGGCAGGAAAGCTAGAATTTAAATGAATAATAATAATAGGATGGTTAAATACAGATGTACGTAATTAGGCAATAAAATGCATTAACGCATTAGGGATAATATCGTATATCCCAACAACACTGCTTAGGACTTCCATTGCTTTAAGAAAATGTCGATTGATGTAATATCTTTAATAATCTCTATGAGTAATGGCCGACAAACTTTTTTGCGATGCTGTTACACGGCTCTTGGCTGTCGCGAACCCTCTGCCCGTACGGTTTTTGATTGGCCCCACTCATGCAGTGGCTTCATTGAGTGGCACATACTTCCGGTGACGGTATAGTTTGTTGGGATTAATCACAGTATTGGAATGATGTGTATGTGTTGTTGAATTTATCCGGTCTAAAAGCAATCTATCGATACTGCTTGTTTGCTTGTTTTTGGCTGCCCAGCCTAGCTTAACCAGTAAATGTCCCCTTTCAGAACCAAAAGTTGTTCACAGATCCTCCTACAACGTAATATATTCCTTACCAGTCTGCGGATGTCCGGCATAACGTGGTTGCTGTTGCGGGGCTGTAGGTGGTGCTACCATTTGGGCGGTGGTTGCACTTGGTTGACCGTTTTGGTAGAAACACGCTACCGGTTGGTGGTTCCAGTAGGTCTGGGCCGGACCCGGCTGGTAAGCCTGAGGTGGAGGCGGAGCCCCACCACTGCCGTCCTGGACGTAGTACATATCTGTCGAGAGACAGGGAGTCGCCTCCTGAAATTCATAATAGACAAATATGAGAAAAACAATTTTTATTAAATACTACATATCAGAATTCATGTCTCAATTGACTGACTAAGAGAATTTTTTTCAGACAAATCTGACATTTTTAGTATGACTTGAAAGGTTCTACGGATATTGATAATTATTCAATTAAGGCTTAATATGAACCGACGGTTCCCTTTTTTACACAACCAAATCTGCCACTAGAAGACTAATATCCACTACTGGAATAGAGTCTTCAGCCCGGCTCGACTTGACTGTTCTTGACCTTCTGTCGACGGGGGTACAATGGCACGATAATTGATATCTCATTAGCACTGTCCAGAATCGCAAGGCGTATAGACATATGGCAAGTTCTGGAAGAGTACACTGGTAGTGACCATTTCGAAATTACCAACAATGTGAATGCTGCATTTAGGAGAAATGTTTCGACGCAGTTAGGCTGGAAGGTAACTAAACTTAATGAAGCTCTTCTTTTACGGAGTCTCGATGAGGCAAGAGAGGTGCCTACCATGGAAAATGCAGAACATACACAAGGTTCAGTCCACCAAGTCATGGAACTCATTGTGAAAGGCTGTAATGCTTCAATGCCGCGAAGAGAGTATGTTACAGGAAGACAGCCTGCTTACTGGTGGACGGATGAAATTGCTGAGCTCCGCAGAAATGCGTTGCGGCTCCGTCGTCTTACGCAGAGAAGTAGAAGGAGATCGTTGGATGAAACTGCGCAAAACCATTATGTAGAGGCAAAAAGAGCACTTCGCAGAGCTATAACAACTAGCAAAGCTCTCTGCTAGAAAAAGCTCTGTGAAGATATAAATCGAGACACATGGGGCTTCGGTTACAAAATAGTCATGAAACGACTAGGTAAACAGGCCCCACTTGAGCCTCGCGACCCCACTTCAATGGAAATCATAGTCAGCGGACTTTTCCCGCTACATCCTCATCGCGAAAATGTTCAGGTAAGTATTGAGGGAGACATCCCACTCTTCAAAATCAAATCAATTGCAATCGAAACCCTGCAAGCCCAATCCTGAATTGCTACGACAGCCTAATCGAGTCATCGACTACTACGACGTTTCTTGGGGTGATGACTGATTCAAATATAACTTAGCACGCTCAGATTCAGTCGGTTTACAAAAAAATACAACGGTCTATTCCATAATAAGTATTTTAAGGCAAAAATTAAATACCTCATCCTTGTTTAAGTGTATTACGCACTTGAACATACAGTGATTTCATACTGCATAATAACGTATGGAATGGACTGAAAAAAAGATTCTCTGTACTACAAAAAGAGAATAATATATTTCAACTTCCGTATAATTAATCCTGTCAGATATATTCAAGGAAAAGTGTGTTTTAAATGTCTCGTCTTTCTATTTACTAATAAGACTACTACTAGCAACTTGTAAGATTATTTCTTATATTTTCAAGGTAGATCTGTATTGAGACTTGAACAAGATACAAACGTAACATATATATTCATTTTCCATATTTATCCTGATCCAATTTTGGGCGATCTACATCTTTCAGCATTCGATTCAATTGATTTTAGTTATTTTTAAAGGGTTGATGGTAGAGAAATCTACTTGAAGGTGGATGAGGAACAGCTACATATATTTGAGTTTAATTTTTTTGTATACACTACACTCCTTGGGTTTGGAGCGTGCATGTGCACTCATTTTGTATCACAGATATCTTCATAAATATGAAGATGGCGCGCTACATACACAGCTGTGAGAAGCGAACCTTCTATACACCTTGATACACGTTGTGCTCACTGACTAAACCTTTTTGTTTCAGTGAAAGGTTGGCGATCTTCAAGATATTTTATTAATCAATGGTTTCACCAAGGATTTTTTTAATAATCGTTCAACATTTAAAGCCACATGATTAAACGAAGTTTGCTGATGTTTCGGTTGCTCCGACAGCACCTACACTACATGAAAAAAACATTTTCAATCAGTGTTTTGTGTTTTATTTATCGGCCAAAACAAGTGCGATGTACACCACGGACTATTACATAGAAGAGGAATTTCGAAATTTGCATTAAGGGCGTTAATGAACTACATGAAAATATAATTTTGCTTGATTGTACAGTTAATATGGATTTCCTTCGCTCTCGATATGTTAAGCCAAGTCTGGTAAATGTTGATTACTTGGCAACTTCCAAAGAATTTTTGAAAGATTGTATCAATAATTTGATAAAGGAATCTCATTATCTTTCGCAATACGGGGAGGGAAATAATATCAAATATAGAGCTGATTTTATAAGACGTACATGAAGACAAAATACGTTTTGTGTTTATACTAAGCTTTGAGAAAACAAAATCAGCTAGCAAAGAATATCGACCATACATCTACATGATGAACAAAATATTGTTTGAACCGATATTGCTCCAACAATATTGATTTTATGGCGCGTGCAAAAACTTCTAATCCTGACCATTCTGAATGGTGAAGTGAAAAGAGTGAAAGTGAGTTAAAAGCTACCATCAATAACAGTCGATTAGTCAAGCCCATTGAATTGCTCGTTATCATATACCTATAAATAGGTATAAGATATTGTTTCAATTGGGATATGTAGACTACTACTGCTGAAAAAAGTTTCGCGTATATGAACTTAATTCCTAGATATATAGCAGCCCGTGTTATGGCGCAAAATCGTGGGCTAAAAGGAAGGGATATGGATTCAGTAGGAACACTGCATTTCTTGCAAATAAGGTAGCGAACCTAAATTATTATTAGAGCTAGTTAACTGAATTATTAAATCGTTCTAATTGATAGCTACGTTGAATAATAGCAAGTTCACACAATCTACATGATAATTCAGAGATGGACTTTGTTATCCGGAACTATATTGTTTATATTTATGAATCAATAGACTTACCGATGAATAAAAAAATATCATGACACCAATATCGATATGTATCCGTAATAACTCGATCCAAACTACTGAAATGCAAGTAAATATAGGAGACCTATCTATGAGTAGTACACCCTTCATTTAAATATAATCCGAATGTTTCTAGGAATAAGGTATATTTCTACCTGTTAAAAGTGTTTTCATTTATATAGTTCTTTCTACCTGTAAAAGACAAAATCTGGAAATTCTGACTAATATAGTCTCATTAGTTAATTATACCATGGAAGTGAAATAGACTTTACCTACTTCACTACAGAAAAATGTTATTTGGTTTACAGCAAAAGAGAAAATGTCCGCTGTGGTTAACAGATTAGGTTGCAATGTCATTTTAAAGTCAGGTTACCATGGATGTAAGGATAGGAAAACCGTTACAATTGAAAAGTGATAAGTTTCAAGAAACTTTTGTTTTCTATTCACCATGGTAACACCGGGTAATATGTCACTCACTATTCATCATGTCTTGTTATGGCAATCTGTCAAGGCTGGAAAATCAGAAACCAGACATTGTCAGTGGAAAGAAAAAGCAGAGATAAAGGAATGAAAAAAGTACAAAGATAAGGAAGATAATCAGATGGAGGGAGAAATGCCTTGGCATTATGATTTCGGATAATTTTGATGCTAGTGTAGTAATGAGTAGTGATTTTGGGTGTTCTAAATTCACAATTCAATTTTTGATCACTGTACGAGTCGCGGCCTGGAATGTTTGCGTACTTGCTTGACTGTGTAGTCCACTGATACGCAAAGGGTTGTAATGCGATAATAGTTCAAGGACACTTTTGATATGTATTTTTTGCTCGTAGATCTGATAATATTTATTAATTTAAACACTAATGCCACAATAATGCAAGATTTCTTGTTTAGATGGCTCACCAATCATAATAGTGATCATTATAGTGTTCAACGACTCAATTTTAATTTGGTTATAATCGATCTTTACTTGTCCTAGCCGTTCATTGAAACGACGTGTAACTACTAAAATAATTAACTTTTCTGGTCAATTAATGAACATTTTGGTTCTATAAAGAAACCTGGATAAAAAACTTGTGGTAGTCTATATGTTTGGATAACGTTGACTAAATTTTTCTCGAAGCATACTCATCAGAGACTGGATCACAGTCTACTGAGAAATTAGGAAGACAATCATGAATCAAGTTCATTTAAAGCGGATTCACTCTGCTGACTTTGAAATTGTTATACAAAGCAGGTAAATGAAGATTAATGTAATCCCTGAAATTTATTCTGTGGTTTTCTCTCTGGTTCATACCATGGCCGCCTCGGCCGCCTTTTTCTGAATGCAAATAGGAATGAAAAAATTGATTTTGAAATATAACGACATTGATATTTATGACTGCTTCTAGGGGCACAGTTTTGTTGTGAAATAAAAGAGGACCTTAGTATGAACGATTATTAAATGCTAGAATACATATGATGCATTTGCATCGTTGATTAATCCAAAAATGGGACCAAGGATTGTTCTTGGATCCAAATAAGAAGGTATTACGTTGCTGCATTGGAATCGCACTGCTGTATGTTTCGTTTAATCTTATAAGGCAGGCAGCTTTGGGTTTCTTGTGTGGCGGTACGTTATATCCCTTGTTTTAGATTTAGCAACATTGCAAAAACATTATCTGTATTCTAACCTTTAATAGTAGTAAGGTCTTACGTTACTCATTCTGGAATTATCAACATTGCAAAAACATCAGTCTGCATGCAAGTATCCCATAATAGTCCACACTAAAATCTAATTTCAATACAGTGTCTCCAGACAGATAATCAAATGTCATTGTAATTTAAAATTTTAATTTATTTCATTTTATACTTCGATAAAGACAAACCATATGGTAGTAAAGTTCTTTCAGTAGTCACATGTGGTTTCAATTAATGACAGGGAAAGTAAAGATGTTCTAAGAGCCACCAAATTTATTTATGGAACTGTTCTGATTGCCTAGTTATGGGATAGTACAGTGCAAAAACTGTATACAGCTAACGTTAAAGTTTGGGAAGGTAGAGAAATATGTTTTCTAAAGGAATTGCCAATTCCGCATATTAGTAACTAGTACTTACTTACAGTTTAACTCGACTAATTAACGAAATAAGAACTACCGCTAGAATCAAGTTTATCGGTTTTTGAACCAAAACCAAACATCATTAAATTTTATTGGACACTTACCATCCTAGTATCATACTGAGCTGCCATATGCATTCCATAAGGTGCTGGAGCGTAGACCACATACGACTGTGCATACACTCCATTTTCCACAGGCGCGTAAGCAGTGTATCCTCCACCGGCAAACTGCTGTTGCTGGTCTGTGTAGGAATAGGATCTTTGCAGAGGCGGCGGCATGGTGGCTTGAGAAGGCAGTTGTTGGGGTGGTGGCGTGAAAGGCAGGCTCGGGCTGGTCGAACTGGAAATAATACTATTCAAGGAGGGATTTAGATATCGAGTCACATACCTAAATTAAGACAAATATAGGGCTCGCGATATTATCTGTATAAAAAAGTAGGACAAAAATGAAGAACATAATAGAGTAATGGGGTAAGTCAATTTCAAACCTACCAGTATAGCCTACATGATCATATTTGTATTTAATTTCAGGATGCTGACACTAAGAATTTTTTTAATAATTTTAAAACGTTAAGAAATTATAAAATATATCTTATATATACCTATAATACAAACAATATCTCATTAACAACTCAAAAAAACTGATTAATCTCTTTTTTTCAAAAATATGTATTTTTTCAGAAATACATTTCAATCAGTATGCCACTCGCAAAATCTGTAAATTGATGAATAATGTTTTTTTTTGTAAAATATATTTTTTCAAATCTCATTCCATGAGGATGGATAAGGGTATGAAAAACCTAATGGCAACATTTTTATTAAATGGCGATTATAATTATATTTTTTGATAGGGAGGGTAATATTTTGGACAAAAAATCGGTGATTTTTCAATCATCTTAATTGGCGGTTGCCTTACTAAATAATTGAAAAAATATTATTCAAAAAAACACGTTTGAAAATTATCATGTGTCACATTACGTGAAAGATATTTGGGCGACTTTTCCAATAAGTTATACACTTGAATTATCATAGTGAAAACTTTCAAGTATGATAAAATAAAAAAATCTTCAAAATCAAATATGGTCGTGTGAGTATCAGGGTAGGTTTGATATGGACCAAACGGTGTCATTAAGAATAATAGAATAAACCTAATCATCATGAAATCGAAGCTAAATTGCGTTGAATCAAAATGGAAGAACCGGTTATGTACACAATAGGCATCTAAAGTGTAAAAGCATGACTTCATACCAAATCTAAAAAAAATATTTGAAAAGACTTTATCACAAGTTCACAATGAAGGATCCACCGTATGAGGGCTTAGTTCTTCAGTCAGTAGGTGGTGCTTCTTTATTATTATGATTCGGTAAAAATTATAATATTAAAATGTTCTGAAATCTAAAAATATAGATTTTTAAAAAAATATGGATTAATCATTAGTTTCATATCTGGAACATATTTTTCTGTGGTATACCTATACAATTCTAGTTAACCTAAAGAATTTGATGCTGCTTTTTGAAAAGTACTGTAATATTTATTTAGTGGAAAATATTGTCATGATCTTAGTTTCATTTTGAATAGCGTTAAAACGTGTTTCTAAAGAAGGTTGGACTGTATCAGCCCCGTTATTTCTTCGGCGTGAAGATTTATGGAGCTTTGCACCTATATGTAAGGCTACGTTAGACGAAAACACATATAATTATTAACACCTTCATTAGGCACCCCTTTATAATTGAAAAAATATATCTTCGATTAAAATCCGTTGTTGTGAAACTAAGATCATGAAAATCGATGCAATGAAATAGAAATTACAGTGCTATTCAAAGGGCAGCATTAAACATCTTACCTTTCTCAACGAACCTAAATTGAAAAAAGTTCCAAAACACAAAAGTTTATCCCAGTTTTGTAAATTTCATAGCGAAGCTATTTTAGATAGAAATGTATTACTGGTGTTTTGAAAAATAGATACATTCAACTTTGAGAGTAGTTATGCTCCATACCGGTCATTTCAGAAGTTCACAACTTCTTATAGTTTACAATATACTCAAAATGTATTTTATTGGTAAACTTATGGTTGCCACTGTGTTAGTAAATTCTACGGTAGAAAGCCTTTTAAAATGAAACCAACACAAGCACTCGCTTAAATGAATTTCTCGAAAATATTCACACTGACTCATGTAGGGCGAATCTAATGAGTGTAAAAAAATAGATAAATGTGAATTCATCTGGTTCAAAACAGAGTTTTATTTAATTTTTGCATTGGTTATTCGGTTTTGCATTAAGTTAATTCAACACTAAAACTCCTTATATATTATTACATTTTTTATTCTACAGCTAATTTGGGGTGGTTTTTATTGTTATATGGGTATAAATAATACTTCTTATTTAATAATTATTTTATTTTATTTATTTATAAACCAAATCCGCTATCTCAAAAATGTACAACGTAATCAAAAGGAACATCAACAAGTATCAGTTTGAATCCTTCAATTTAGTCATATTACTATATTTTTCTATATTAATATTCAGCGAGTATCGACAACCAAATTTTTCAATATTCAATTTAAAAATACTCACTTTTTTAAATACTACCTTCTAAATGATTCAATCACATTTTGTTTAGTGTATATTTTTGTATAGGAATATGTCTCCCTTGAGACATTTATTGGTAATTCATTGATGAATATGACTGCGTTGAGATAAGTGAAAATCAACGATAAATATAAAATAATTATTAGGTGCTAAACAAATAACTTTTACCTGTTAGTAACTGTGCTTTTCCTTGTTGGAGACGATTTGGAATATCTGTTCTTTTTCGGTGAAGGTGTGGGATTTTCTTTGGAATATTGTTTGGGTGGAAGTGCTGGTGGTGGTGATGATGGTGGTGGTGGAGACTCAGGGTTTGGCAGAGGATGTACAAGTGAAGGAGGCAGGTGGTTCGGGTCATAGTGATAGATCGTACCGTCCTCATTTTTCAGCGGCTTCCCCGTCTGTAACCAAAATGAAAAAAACATTAGTTGTGGCGTCCTCCGAACAAGATGGGTGAGTTGGATATCAGTCTTTATTATCAACCGAAATCACTTGATGCTATGAGTGAATACTAAAAAATGCATGAATATATGATATAATAAATAATGAATGTATTAATTTTCAGGAAAGAGTACAACTAAAATATTACATCTAGTTATGGTCTTATATACCTGTCGTGTACTGCCAACCATAACACTTCAACGTTTGTTATCTGTTAGAAAGACACATCAGGTAGGCACGTTATCTTTAAGAAGCCAGCGCAAACAGCAAATAGACGAGATTTTCCTATTCGAAATTGCTCAAATATCTACTATGAGAGGAATGTAACTCTGAGAGTGCTAAATGATATTACTGATTTCACCAACCTCTGGATCGATGATAATGCTTCCCAACGGCACATTCTGTATATCAGTTACTGCCCATACGATATGGTTGTCGACGTGCTCGCATTTTCTCATTGCTGCTGGCACCTCCTCTCCTAATGGTTGTTGTTGCAGCGGTCCTGCTCCACCACCACCACTCTGTGGCACCACGCCTTGATGGGGCGTCGAGGTGGGGGAGGGCGTCACCGATTCTGACATTTGCGATTGGGATTTGTAACCAGAACTGCTGGGACTTAGACGCCACGATACAGAACTGGCGGCAGAGTCTGGAATCAATTACAGAATGGCGTCTTTCATTACAAATACATCTAATAATTGTATTCTATTTGAAGTAAAAAAACAACAATCACTTAATATAGGCATAGGTGAGAAAATTCTACTGAACATAGTATACTACAAGTAAATAATGAATACGATATTTTCATGAAATATAAATAGTGTCGGTTTTTGTGTGAAACGGCATGTGTTAGTTTGCTAAACTAATAATTTTCTAGTTAGGTTGTAAATAACGAGTTTAGTAAATATATTCATTTTATGATCACCTTGTTTTGTAAGCAGTCTAGGGCCGGCACTGTGGGTCGACATAACACTATCTCCTCTGCTTAGCACCGATATGCTTCCACCATATCCCCCAAAACTATAGCTTTTAGCTACATATGGTCTCAACGTTTCAGCCGTATCTTCAGAATGCACCTGAGAATCAACAAAAAATTACCAGTAAGCCATGAGATGCATGTTACGATTTCAGTAAAAAACAATATATGCTCAATAACTTTATTCATAGACAAATCATCAACTTGTTGTTATTATATTACACAATATGATAATCAAATTTCATCGTTCTTTGCATATGACGATTTGATGATATTTGCATATAATAGATATCATTGTTTGATCCAACTGTCATATCACAGTTATGCTAAATTGATGGCAAATTGAGATATTTCATTTTTATTGAAATTAGTAAATACTACCAGAAAAATAATTTATTCGTACATATCTTAGGCAGTTTAAATATATACTACCTATCTAAATGTGCTAATAATCGGGTTGTGGATAATGATTAATCAAAATATCAATAAATGTATTGCTAGGCTGAATGACACTGAATCATAATTTTTGAGCCATGATGGGTGATGTTCAAGTTAAGGTATTTGAACCCATTATTATCCATTTGTCCATAGACTAATGGTTTTATACAATTATTTGTAATGCCAAAGAGAGTAAATGTGAACAGTGATAGCCTTTTAGATCCTATGTTGGTAAATCAGCCATAAACTATCAGTCGTTGTCTCACTTTAGATGCTAACAGTTTATCAGATTAAAAAAATATTTCATGTACTATGAATATTCAACTGAATTTAACAAATCAAAAATACTTGACGATGCGGGATTTTTCAAATGTATATGAAACTGTTTCTGAGAGAACTATTTGCCTCTTCGTTCCGGGCACGACTAGTTCAATAGATGCACGATAAATTTGAGCTCCTCGCTAAATGAACTATTTTAAAGGGATGTTACTCTAACAACTATAAAACTATCTGCTAATGCCAAAATTATAAGGAGTTGATAAACTTTCCTCTTCCTTCATTACAGCGTGGAAATCCAGACTATTTTCCTTATTGGGAAAGGACTACACACTAAAAAGGCTTCCAATTCACTAAGGAATAGATTAAGAACAATTTTTCAATGAAGCCTTCCATACTTGATGTTTTTTCATGATGTCGACACGATTGAAGAATATTTTATAGGTGTTTATGACTTACAGCCTTTTGAAATTTACCACCCAACAAATCAAATGCACTGAAAAAAAGTATCATATTTTAAACTTATGTTTAGGGAGACAGGCAACACTGTATTTTTTAATCTGTTTTTTTTTTAGATTTATCAATAATGAACATGCATAACTCTGTATACAATGTTGTATTTCAAAAAAGTTTTCCGAAACAATCACAATCTGAATAAAGTTTGACCAATAAGTATATAACCAAAAGATAAGAATTTAGGTTCCGTTACATTTACATATGATTTTCAAACCCAACATGGTTAGACAAGTTAGGCATCAAAATAAATAAATATGAACCATACATGGTATTAATTAATTTGGAGACCTAAGTACTTGACTGAACTGCTGTGATGTAGGATATGTTCGATATAAATTGATAGTATGCATTTTAGTCCATGCACTACATAATATATACTTAGCTTTTTAAATTCAAAACCAGTCAATTAATAATAAATGTTTAAGTTTACTGCTAGATTTTATTTTATGCTAGTTTCATTCTTTGTTCACATGCTATACCGAGGCAGTAATGTAATCATATAGGTGAATAAATATATCTGGCCCCTAAAAATATAACATCACTATGAGGATGACTTTATTCTTTAACAAAAATTGAACAAGAATAGAAAAACACTTGTTGCCAGAGTTTCAGAAGTTAATCAGTTTTAAATAAATTATTATACCTTTATTAACTTTCCAAAATGTCGCCGATGACAGTCTGGTGGTTGAAGCCGAAACCTGGATGAATATTCGCTTTCAGTACTAGACCAAGGCATCTCCGACCAGCCAAAATCTTCTGATGATCCATCTTGCATATGCTAATTAAATAGAAACGTCCTTTACAACAAAAACTTTTCTGATAGACAAGGATAACTAGTGATTTTCTACGTATTATGCTTCAACTTATTCCAACAGCGATAATCGGATTAGCGTTTTAAATTTAGCATCTTCACCTTGAGTCTCTAATAGACACTACACGTTTAAAACTATCAGTATAATTAATAATTCAGTAAAAAAATGTATTCAAGAGATTAACAATTTGTTGAAAAACTAAAACAAAATCAATTTTTTTGTGACATGTCGTAACTGCAACGAAAGTCATAACCAAAATGCAAAATGAATGTCAGTACGGTGAGTAGAGAGGTGTATTGAAAAATATCCAGCGACACATATACATACCTCCCTGTTGAATATCCGTTTCCGGGCCTTTTCATATTCTTCCTCCCGTTCTTCAAAACTCTTGCTTCTCCGATTTTCTGAACTACACGACCTGTACGGTGATTTAAAGCTACATCAACAAGAGTTTCGAAATATAAACTGTTCAAATATGGCATGTTGATACAAAGCTAAACGGCTTATTTTATCACAGAGTTGCAACAAATATTCATGGTAAATTATATTCATATTTATTTAGTACATGAAGATTGAAATAAATATGGTGGTGTACAACACCTAAGAAAATATAATTCTAAGACTTGTACAATTTAATTAAACCTTAATTTTCTGTCAAATTCTACAATAGACTACAAATCAGTGACTGTTGAGTTATGGAATTCACTATTGTATGTTGCGTCGTTCAGCCATAAAAATGCAAGCTTGCGAGATATTGCTATTGCTCCCCAATTAACAACCCTAAACTAACAATGCAAATATTTCATGACAGGGTGGCAACTTATGATACTCGTCTGGATACTGCGTAAACTACTCATCAAATCCTATGCAGTATTCTATTTTATTACTTCAATAAAGGCTACAGGGCAATCTAAAGGTCTAAACTAAACCCCTTTATCGTTGTGTTGAATATGATATTTGACTTTTCTGTATATTAAACCGTGGATATTGCAACTAGCTTATTCAGGTATGACAGTACTAGTAACCATCGTTGATCACATTTTTCATTATATTTTCCTTTTACCATATTAGGTAGACTAGAAATCATGCTATACACAGCTTCCATGCGGTTATGCCTTCCTACTTTTCGCTTATAGAGAAACAGCGATGCAGGGCTGTTAGAAAAAATGCAATCCAAATTATCGTTTCTCAAATGCCTCAATGTTGTAAAAACTACGCTTCATCAAAACCAAAACACTAACCACTATTGTGGTTATGATTCTGATTTACACATACCTATAATCCTCAATACTATTCGAGTCCCTTTTTAATATTGATCTCCTGGGCTCGTCATTAGCAAAAACAATATCTTCTCTAATCAGTTCCTTGAACTCGGTTTCTGGTATTCTAGTGTTCTTCGTTTTGTTCACTATCACGCTTTTCCCACCACTAGATTCAATGTTATGATCCATACCAAAATAAGCAGCGCATCGATGAACCAACATGCGCTGGTAGGAGGACATTGGTGGAAATTTGTAGTGGGTCTTACTGTAACAAAAACACAATACTAGTGATTATTCCATCAAACTTACATTTAAACAATGAGTTCATTCTGGAAAATAAAGTCTATTGAAGAACTCATACAAGCATCTCGAATTAAATGCAAATGCTTTTTTACTGATTGATAACAGAATATATGGAGAGAGTATTGGCAAGTGAGCCAATACTGATATCACACACAACTTCGAGGTCTCTGATAGAAGTTGCTTGTTTGGTATCGTAATTCAATTAGGCTGTAGCTGTCAAAAATGATGACGATTGGATACATAATTGAGGTTAACTTGTTGCAGTAAAAATAACTGAAGGCGTTCTACTGATAGGTATGTGCATCGAACAATTATGGTTCCATGATGCCGGCATCCTTCCTTCAATTATATTTACGTGCTAATTCGCAAGATGGATACAATATACAAATTTGCATTAGAACTGGAATTTGTGCTCAAGTACGATTAGCTCGATTGGTTGGCAAGCAAAGGTGCGTGGTTCGAATCTAGCTGTAGGCTAGATTTTATTACCAATTTCTATTGTGGATTCGTGTATTTTCTCTATTTTGCGGATTAGAAAGTGAATATAACTATCAAGATGCTATTTTTGATTGATGTGGATACCTCTGAGTGAAATGTGTCCAGATATCCTCACTGCTCCATAATCACTGATTCTGTGTCTAGAACACAGCGCGCAATTTTAAATCGAAGAAAAAGATAGTCTTCGAGGGAATCTACCTAACAAATCCACTCAGGCTGATTAAGAGCATGCCTATGTAGCTTAACTGGTAATGTCTTACTGGCAAGTGGACGATGTGTGATTCGAAAGCCTCCCAAAGCTAGCTTATTGACAAGCCTAGTTTTCGATAGCAGTTGTGGTAATACATATCGATAAACGCCGAGAATTATATTTTAAGTATTTTGATGCCAAATAGCTAAAACATTAATATTTGTTTTACAGAAACTTTTTCGAGGTTAGGATAATATACTGACTTATTGCTGATCTTACTCCGATTATTTATAGAGAGCATCATATATGAAGTTACTTACCATCTATCTTTGGCTAAGTTGACTAGTTCCTGTTCGATGCGAAGCATCAGAGCCCTGTCTTTCGAATTTCTGTTCAGCGTTTCCGGAATGAATTGTTCCAGGTCGATGCCAGTCGTATCTGTATATTGTTCCGAACTGCTGTCTGTATATAGATAAATCAGTTTTTATTGATATAATGCAAACTGTGAATATAAATAAGATACATTATAAGATAGATCCAGACAATTTCCATTTTCAGGATATACATTAACGTTCAGTGGGCAAACAGATGATAAAACGCTTTGGATGGAGCTGAACAAATAAAAATCGAAATTATATTTTCTCCATAGTATGGTCAGACAATTTGAAAAATGCGTTGGGTTCATTTTGGTATCACCATGAAGCGTATATTATTTAATGACAATAATGATATATGAATTCTTGCAAACATGGTGAGAGGTTTGATTTATAAAAATAAACATAGTACCTAACATGTGACCAATACAAACGCTACAGTTTTTCTTGAACAAATAATATATTCAAGTGTCCATACAAACAGTCATAAAAATAAATAAAACAAAAATTATGCCTGAAATCTTAAAAAAATATATATAAGAGAGAACATGAAATAATTACCATTTGACAAATGCATAGGTTGAAGATTCAGGTTTAAACTAACTTTTTTATTCTAAAAGTTGAAGTACAGTAGCAGTTTCACGTAATAATGTAAGAAAATTATACATAAATTCGCATTTAGAAATCGGAAAAGAAAGACCCAGTGCAGGACTCGAACCCGCATCTCCTGATGTCATGTCAGGCGCTCTGACCAACTGAACCAACTGGGTAGCTGGTCAGTCGTTACAGAGCGCGGATGATATGTTAGGCAGAATCCCCCACAAAGCCATCCTTCCGAATTTCAAACTGCGCGCGTCGTTCGTATCTCGAGGTGCCGCAGCGCCAGTGTTTGGGTTGGTAACATCTCCTACCGCGATTACCGACAGCAGACCTCTTGTTTCGAACATCCATAGTTTCTCACTATGCAGAGGTAATCGTGATACATAACTTGCTTTTCTCCGCAAGATGGAGTTTTTGATACATAAATTCGCATTTAGAAATCGGAAAAGAAAGACCCATCAGGAGATGCGGGTTCGAGTCCTGCACTGGGTCTTTCTTTTCCGATTTCTAAATGCGAATTTATGTATCAAAAACTCCATCTTGCGGAGAAAAGCAAGTTATGTATTAAGAAAATTATGCCAGAATACTTTTTTTTGAATTGCAAGATACTTTTTCACTTAGGCTGACAGATATGATCGAAATATTTTGTCAGTTTAGAATTCATTTAATTAATTAAAAAAATTTGTATAAAAAATTGTTCAAATAAAATTTGCTTTAATTGAAGAATATATAAAAAATAATGTTAAAAAAATTCTTCTTCAAATCTATGAAAAATAAAATATCTTCTATTCCACAAGAAACGTTTTAATTACACACAGCAAGATACGGCATGTTCAGCCGCGTACCGGCTAACCTTAGTGGACGATAGGCCATAAACGATACATTGGCAAAACCAATGACGATAGAACAACTGAAGACCTGGCATCTCATTCATAAATTCATTTATGTCTATAGTCAAACATGACTTTGGGCGAGGGGACCAGCGGGGAGAGGGGAAGATGGCAAGATGGCCGCTTGATGGGGACCGTAATTTCTGTTTGTAAACATCGATGACATTTGGATGAATCACAAAATTTGACATGGCGGGAATTTGAAAAAGTACACAATTATACTCACTGATGGAAAGTTACACCTGCAGCTTCAGCCTGGGTGCTGAACAGCTTACACACATAACAATATATCATCATTTTGGCAACAATAAGCAAAATTCAAACCAGATCAAACAGAGAAAATGAACAAAAACTACGATGTCTGATTCGAACGCTCACGTCAAAATTCAAAGCGGTTGTCAGTGACCTGACGGTTCGGTTCTTTCAAATGCCGACAGACGTCAAATTTGCAAATTATGAATGAAAAATGATACGTAGCGGCTAGTAGCAGTCAGAATTTACTATAAAGCCATGTTGCCAGCTAGTGTGTAAGGTGTGATTAACATTGCAGGTTTGTTCTAAATTATGAAGTAATTTTTAACTTTCCTTACTATTCAATGGCTAAGATATTCATTGTAGAATATATTCATGAATCTTGTGGACTAGCTAGGTAGAAAAATTAATGTTATTGTAGTCCTTTGGTGAATTCTGGCAACTGTGCACCAATGTCTGACGAAAGTTTTTGTAAACATACGAGGTCTATCAGTGTTCTATCGTCAGTGGGTAAAACAGTACCTTTTGAATATGTGATACCGAATCCTTTGGCGCAGCACAAACACAACCTATAGTTTTGATACTCGCCGATTCATGTTTTCAATCCACCCCAGAATATTATAACGCAATTATCCAAACACGTGTCCGATATAAAAAATTGGTTTGGGTAGTAGTGAAACTGTGTAGCGTTTGTAGTGCCGTATAACACTGCATATCATGCTTTTGTTAGACGGTTAGTCTTATACATACCTCTCGATAAGCACGGCGAGTTATAAGAGCTCTCAAAGCTGCCTTGAGACGAGCTCTGCTGTTTCAACTTTCCCCTTGCCCGTTGCACCGTCAGCATGTTACTACCGACCCCAATGACATTGTTATTATTGTTGTTGATTGCGGTGGCGGTGTTGTTATTATCACAACCGTTGTGGGGTGGTACGCCTGGCTTTCTTGTCCCTCCAACTCCCGTGGTGGCGCATCTGTAATTCGTTGGCTGACTAGACTGTTTCGGCGGGAACGGGGGAGGGGGATGCTGGTACTGCTGGGGGTAATGGTAGTTATACTGCTGATTGTGATGGTATCTGTTATTGTTGGTCGTAGGAGGCAGTTTAGTGGTGGTGTTGTTAGCGTACTTGGTGTTCGACATCTGAAACAAAAAAATGCCTTAAATCGGAAGATTCTGCACTTCTTATGACAATGATCTGGAGCTGATCCCATGCAAGACACAAAGTTTGAAAAAATCATTAAAGAAATCAGTTTAAAAACGCACTGCCAATAATTGTTCCTTTAAAATGAGGTCGAAGCATTTGTTGTAAAAAATATTTTGAGGATCAAGTTTGTATCGCAGTGAGATGCTCGTGAAAAAAATTTTTATCCTGATTTATGTGATCACTTCCACTCGCAAAGTTTCTGATTCCGATAAATATATAGATATATTATGAGTTTTATTTTGTACTTTCTCGGTTTCCTTTACTTTCTTGTGCTTTTAAGGATTATTTTGCATTAATTTACACAAATTTTAGCAAATTTTTTATTCAAATCGAATTGAATATATCGTGATAATTATTTTAGCCTTTGATACGTCCAAAGAAACCTCAAAATATGACGTTCTTCAATTATCTTTAAAACTTTCCATCCACACGTGGTAGGCCATACGCTCATTTTTTCGATACGCGTGCTGTTTGTTCTGTAAGGAGTGGAGCAGATGACAAAGCTGAGAGCAAGGTGAAAGTGGAGCGCCAAAAACAGACATCACTTGGCTCGACACTATGCGCTTGCCGATTTAAAAAACACTTTTTATGCATTTAGCTCTTCACTTTGTCCTCTGCCTGTACGTTATCTGGCAGGGTAAATCAACTTTGCTTCATCAGTTTTATTGAGAATATTGATAAAAACAACGTCCATATTATCAAGAAATCATGTTTCTAAAAAAAATAGCGTAATTTATTCTGAACTTGTCGCGCAGTGATATCAGATTGAAAATGTTTGTTTTGATTGAATTTCACTCAATACAAACTGAATATAAGCACTAATAATCTTGATATAATTACTGAACACTCCCAGTATAGTGTATACCTGAATATATATAGACCTATAGACCGGAATCCAGTAATGAGTACATATAGTGGTTACCAATGCTCTACAAACGTCCAGTGCGATGATTGGAAAAACGTCGCGTGATCAGCGATGCAGCGTGTAATATATTGAAAAACATTGTCGCCGGTACGGCAAGGAATGTATGATTGCATTACATTAGAACTCATCTCAACTCCAGACTCTACAGAAGACTGTGATTGGAAATTAAGTAGCTTTGTTAGATAACTATCATCAGTATTTCATTGGGCGTTTTTCGACTAGCCGGCATGGCTTCGGCATGGCACATCGCCGAGGATGTGTTTTTTCACTGGGTTCGGCACCGGTGTTGATTTAAGCCGATTTTTGGGCTGTACTGATAGGGACGGTAGTCGGATGATACGTGAAAATGGCTTCGTCAACTCATAGTCGGATTTATCTGCTCTCTCTTACATTTACGACGTGAATATAAGCGAGTCGGAGCTCCTAGATATTGGATTCATCCGCTCATAAAAGAAGGAACATATACTCTCTTTGAGAAGTGGATTGCGGACCCCTAAAATTTTATTAACCAGTTTTACATGAGCCAAGACACTTTTCATTATTAATTAGAGCATTCGGAGTAAAACACTGAGAAACAGGATACTTGATCTAGAATATACGAGTACAACGTGCCTAAAAGGAAGATCACTGATAAAATTGCGCTGTATTTATTTCATACAATTTTTCTCCCCCGCCTGCCGGGTCGGTTATCTCGAGAAACAGTTATTTCAACATCACCCGTTTTTGTTTGTTGTAGCTTAAGTGCATAATACTGAAATAAATGGTATGACAATTTTTTCTTTTCGATCACAGTGAATAATAATTTGCCATGCTACCAGGACCCTGTAGTAGAATTGTATACTAGATAATAATTTACTATATATAAACTGCTAGATAGTTTAAATTTCATGTCTAGGGAGAAAATAGTTATATAGCCATTCAACTATTCAAGTAGCGCGATCATCGAAATTTTACCAATCCTATTTCAACGTCAATGCTAGTATACAAAGCATGCTAATACTATATGCTCTTAATTCTATCTGTTCATTTCGCATCCATAGGTTCTTTCAGATATGTTATGTTAAGTATATACTCCAATATTGCTTACCTCGCTCTCATCCTCTGAATGTCCTTCAGCCCCAACAGGATGTAGTTGTCCGTTTGGAGAACCTCTCGATGCTGGTGACGAAGGTACTAGAGTCCCTGCAGGTGACAAACATTGTTGCTGTGTCAGTACTCCTGGTGACGTAGATGGGGAGAGAACTACTACCGGTGACACGCATGCTCCACCTGTATACAATCGTTATCAATGGAATAACTAGCAGATAAAACCATGGTTATTTGTAGACCTGCAAATATATCCCCAAGTAATATTCCACAAAAATATGGTTCATTTGGATATTTAATCAGACAATTTATTTCAAGATATTTTTTAACCGTTATGTCAATCAGATTCTTATAACCGGGATCAGATGAGGACCCTAATATATAATATGTGTTGCCCAGTCAAATTGATATTTTTTTTCGCTTCAATGTCATAATTATGAAAAAAAAAATTTATCTACTGAAGGTTTAGAAGAAAATATGTAAGTAGGACATAAAAAATGTTTTGTTGGCGATTCTAATGAATTTCGTACATCGTACCAATCATCAATTGTGATTATCACTTTAAAAGGAATGCTATAAACGCTGCCAGAGAGCGAGTTAAAAAGTTAAAAAGTATAATTTCAAAAAATCTTCCTGCTATTGTCTTTGAGATATCTTACTTGAAATGCTCTCTTGGGGGGGGGGGAGGGGGGGGGTAATTACCTCTGGTGAGCGGAGATTTTCAGGCTTAACAAAAAGAGTATGGTGTATTTCAAAACTGGACCTTATATACGAAGTGCGTACCCAGATAATCTACTCAACAATTTTTTTGAGTACTCGCTCATTATAGACAACAATTTAAAAAACAATCAATTTGGTTCTCAGGACTATTACAGGTTTTCAACTTGAATGACTTTCAATATCGAAATCATACAAGGATATAGTCAAAAAATTATCCGCATCACAAATCTCAGATCACCAGGGACAGTTGGATGTAGTGTATACTGACTTTCCTTTGATGGAATGCTGATTACGAAGTTACGTGTATTTGGTTTTACTGACAGATCATGAATGTTGTTTTTGTCCTATTTGAAGGATTGTCATTTATATGTTACTAATAATGTCATTAAAATGCTTTATTAGGAGCACCGCAAGGTTCACAATTAGGACCTTTGTTTTTATTTTTTTTAAAACGATATATGTGATATTCTGGATTGAGGCATATAATACAAATATAGAGTAACAAAAAGCTAAATCTTTGCTTGTCATTTTCTAAAACTGACCGGAAAAGTAAAATAAATCTAGAGGGGCTCCTGCACCTATTAAATATAAGGTAAGTTTCACTGTGCCTAATACTAATTCAAATTATTGATATCTAAATCAACATCATATTGTATTGCTGCATACGCCTCCATTTATATAAGAATTATTGTTTGTTTGAGTTCAGTCATTTTGTAAATTAAAAGGTTATTGATTCAACCTGGGATTTGCCCTCCTAGGACTAAACTGCTGTATAGTTTATAAACTCATAAGATCTCATAAAACAATTTGCCCTTTCTGGCAGATATAGCCTTGATCTGTTTTTGATTACTGTATTTAATATGCTCAAATACAATGCAACGATGGATCAAAAATGTACTTCAATGTATCTAAGTATTATTGTATTTTTAGGAATGAAATGAATCATCAGAGTACATTGATATTCTCCCATGAATTTTTATTAGAATATTTAACACTTAGACATCCTGAACGTATCATTATGGCCAGAAAAGTAGTAGATGGAGTATAATTCACAAAGATTTTGAATGAAGTTATAAAATCTTTTTATAAAGCTATGTACAGCACATACGAATTATCCCATCCCAAATATTCCATTTTTATTATGTCATCTACATATTATCTAGATATTTATATATGTATGAAAATCTCTAATCATTTATGAAGTAAACATGACCAGATTTACCACATCATGTTTTATTGTTTTAGGAGATCGGCTAGAAAGACTTCATTTGACTACCTGAAAGGATTTATTGAACATTGTACAAAGATTTAACCTTAAATCAGAAAAAATGCATGAAAACGATGCAGTTAGAGTTGAAGAATGGATTGAAGAAAACTTGGAAATAAACTCCACTTCATCTGTTCTATTTTAAGAAGCTGAGGTAAAATTATGTTCTTGAATGTCCTGTACTTTCTAAAGATGGTTTTGTTCTAATTTAAATGAATACAGAACGAATGAATTTTTAAAACTTGGTAGGACCTGGTGTATAGTAAATTTGGCCTCAATCAATACGATTTAACTACTCTTATGGGACTTGATCTAAGACAGGGATTTCCATGTGCGTTTTTAATTAGCAATTGGTGTGACCGTAACAGCAATATTATATTAAATTAAAGAAATGTAGACAGATATATTAATCACTCCTCATAATTTCATGTCAAACATGGACGAGTAACCTTTTGAAGGTTATGTCACCTACAAGAAAGCTTTGGTGTTCATGGCATGTGGATAGATCATGGAAAAAAATGAAAAAATAAGATCCAGAGAAAAACGAGCAGATATATATAGAATTTTAAGAATGCTTCTTGAGGAAACTGATGAAGAACCTTCAATAGGCTGTTAATAAAATCATACTCGTTCAGCAACTGCAATGCAGATTTTGACAAATACATTAGCAATAATATTGCAATAATACAGGACAAACGAACACCGCATCATATAGAAAGTGGGAATATAAGGAAAAATCGGTTTTCTAACTCTGGAAATACCATACTCTCCTTAATAATGGGCGAGCAATTAAAACAGTAAACGCTTTTAGGGATGTAGATACATAACAGATATCTGATATATTTTGTAATAGATCTTACCTCCCCCGCCTCCATCTGGTGTTCCTTCCTCTGGTTCGGGTGACGGTATTAGCTTGATGCAAGGCTGTTTGTGATGAGGCGAGCTGTCGTGCTGTGAAGGAGGTGGAGATTCTTCACGCATCGCATGGCTGCGCACTAAAACCTTCATTTTGTTCGTAGAGTGATGCTGAAAGATATATACACTATAAACATATATAAGCATTATGTTTATGAAGCTGGGGCTAAATGTTAAGACTAGCCGCAAGACTTGTACAATACGAGAAAATTTAAGAAATAACGATAGGATCAATCTAGATTTAAGCATATTATGGTGTACAGTCGTTTTGTTCATAAATACATAATACGACATCCTCCAGCCAACAGTATGACTTCAGCCAGATGATGACCAGCCGATCCCATGAAAATCCAACGCCTCCGTCGTGGGAGGTGGGCAACAGATTGCTACTCCTTAGGTCCATTGACTCCCAGAAGTAACAATCTGGCAAATCGGTGGTGAGCTGCGTCACGTGTGATTATGCCTTTCAGACGACATAAGCAGCATAACTCCAACCGAGGTTCTGCTCGGTTTAACCTGCATAGGCGTGTTTTGGACATGTGGCACCATAGCTACCTGTTTGTCGTCGTAGTGGGTACAGCCATCGACATTTCCCAACTAGCCTTGGAATGGATTATGGAGCCCTTCTGCCTCCAATGCAAGAGAATCTTAGGGGGAGATGCGCAGTCACTTACGCATTATCCGATGCAATAACCCCGAGATCGGAATATTGGCGACGCCAAGTCGCCTCAAGATTTAGGTCATGTCGCTAAACCAATGTACCGGATTTCCATGAAGTGAATCGTGACAAAAATGATGCTAAATGGCGCTTTCAAGTTAATAATATTCCGCAAGTAAAATATCGGGTCGTTCGGATCTTCGGGTGCCTGGTGGTCCGGGAAACACTTCAAGGGAAACTTGTTTATCTAAATGTGCTGCAGCTTCTCAATAGGCTAACTGCACGAGGGTGTAGAGGTGTACAAACTTCACTCGGACGTCAGGCAAAGGGAACATATCCAGGGTTGACGTCACGAATGTTTGGGGTCTCGCCTCAGACAAAAACTCTGTCTATCAACATTTGCATACAAAAAACAGAACACCCCAACTCAAAAATGATATTTCTGGGCGACTTCAAAGTTCACAACACGTACTGGCCAAAACGGCTGAGGATGGACGCGTAGCTGAAGCTTCAGCCAGGATGCAGTTTTTCTGGTCTGCCAGACCTGCATCTCATAACAAATCCTGCCATCTATACAGTGAATATGTCCGCTCCACTAGGGACATCCGATCATAATTAATTTCAACCCACTATAAAATGGCATAACTAGTTCAACAACATACTATAGCACGCAAAGTCTGGCACTACACATCAGCAAAGTGGGATAAATTCAGGAGCTATTAGCAGTTCTTTTCATGGAATGATGTCCAGAGATCCGTCAGCTTGTGGCAAGAAAATAGCAGAAGTGTTAACATCAGGTATCGAAGCCTACATACTACACGTTGATAAAAACCCCTTCAAGAAGAAAGAAACCTTGGTTTAATTGGAGCTTACAGCGAAAAACCAGCAGTATGGGGAATGGAGGAGAAATCCTACTACTGAAAGTCATCGCAGTTTCATCATTGCCAGAAGCCACTGTGAGCAGGTCATCGATAACAGCAAAGAGGAGCATAACCTCAAGCATAACTCATCTTGATCATTTCGGTCTGTAGCCAAGACTGTTAGCCAGAACTTCTGCTACTGGTCCATACCACCACTCACGAGAGTGGATGGGTCCATCGTATCTACGCCGAAATAAAAGGCACACTCCTTGGGTCACACTTTTGCTGCAAATTCTACAATCAACTTCCAAAGAGGCACTCCACTATTTACTATTAGTGTGGACTCCAGGAAAGCTAGTGGTCCAGACAAAATACCAGCAATCCTAAAACGTTGCGCCGCTTACACCTGTTCTTTGCAAACTATACAAACTCTCGTGCCAGCGAGGAGTGTTCCCTAATGGGTGGAAGATCGTCACACCTATATGCTAGCCTGCTGGACCTGAACCTCACAATAAATCCCGCTATCGATACAGTGAATATATCCTCTACTAGGAACAACCAATCACAATACTATTTCAAACCTATGAAAAATGCCATCATTAGACCAACAACCTAATGACGCTCGCAGTCTGGCACTACAAATCAGCAAACTGGGATGATCTCAGGAATTATTATCACTCCTTTCCATGGAATGATGTCTATTTCAAGTCCAGAGATCCGCCACCTTGTGGCTCAAAAATGAGAGAAGTGCATATGGAAGCATACATTCATCATGTTTATGAACTCCCATCCAAAAACATATATAAAAATATTAGCTTCGACGGAGCTACAGAGGCGCATATACGGCTAACGGTACAGGGACTGTAAGACAAAACCTACCACCGAAACAAAATTTCATCGATGCCAGAAGCCACTTATAAAATTCCAAGGAGAAACTCCACACACTACCATCAGACACAAAACGTGAAGAACTGAACTGCAGACAAGCTAGTCTTTCAGACCAAATACCAGCAATTCTCCCACAACGTTGAACTGGAGATCTTACACCAGTTTTTTGCAAAGTATTCAAACTCTCTCACCAGCGAGGAGTGTTCACTACTGGATAGAAGATCAGTCGCGTGCAACCTATACCTAAAAAGGGCAGGAAAAACCTAACAACTATAGACCTGTAACCCTGCTCTGTATCTTATCCAAAGTTATGAAGACTGTCATTAAAGAGCTGCTTGTGAAGTACCTGGACAAAAATAATATCATGAACAATCGCCAATAGTTTCCGCAAGCATAGGCACACGGGACATCTCACCTTCCTGAGAGAGAACATTAAGAGAATTGTGAAATGTTTATCTACAAATGGAGTTCAGTTTAACGCGCTGAAGACTCGGACAATAACCCTGACAAAGAAGACGCATGGTGGTCTGCCAACCGTGGAGATGGAGGGACACTCAATACTGAATCATCTTCCATCAGGCTTCTCTGAATTAACATCAACAATAACGTGTCGTGGTACAAACACCGCCTCACTAGCTCCGCGTCCCAGAAACTGTGGTTTCTCGTCCGTTCCAGGAAATTGTATTCTCCGAAACAGCTACTGCTACTAACACGTACTTAAGAAGTTTTTTCGGCCAGAAATATCTAGTGTTTAGCAGAGCTTTTATCGCCTTCCTCATAGACGTCTTCAGCCAGCATGATCTAAGTCAATAGAATATATGAAGCGTTGGAGGTAAAAAATATTACATGGAAACAAATTTGCCACCTATCAATCAATTTGTCATTATAACCACATTGGCTTAATTTTCTCTTGCATCATTAGCCTGGTTTTCTTTGGAAAATCATTCCATCGGGATATTGGAGCGCACGCGGCTGTATTTTAACTCGACAAATTCCCTTAATAGCCCATCAAATCAAACTCTAAATTACCCGATGACGTGAGACGGACACGAGAAGGTCAACCGCGAATCAGGAGGCGAGATATCGCTATCATATTCCGAGCGATTTGCCTTTAGTAAATTGGATTGGCACTGGCCGATTAGGTCAACAATGGATCTACCGGTGCTTTAAATGATAGACGAATATCGCCAATAGAAACAGATTTCGTTACATCATGTAATGTAGTCTTTTTTCAAAGATAAGTAGAGCAAAATATGATGAGCAATATAATAATTTGCTACAGGATGCAAGGCAGAGAAAGCATGGAAATATGAAATGCTAGGAAAAAAATAAACCTAATATGTATCCATTTCAAGCTCAAAAAATTATGAACAAATCAAAACAGTTTTTTGAATGAGCAAACATTCGGATTTTTTATGAATTTTATCCTTATAATCAAGAATTGCTTCTTACTTTTTTTGTTCGATCAACTATAATACTGATATTTGGAGTCGTAATTACGTGGCTGCTGGAAATAGACTTCAATGGATCTTAATTAACGGATCTGAAGGGTTATTCTCTCCATCTCTCTTTTCCTAGGATGCATGCCTTATCGTTAGATCTTAAAGATTCTGTTTCTATAGATACAGGTCAACTAATGAAAGAATGCCAAGAATAAATATTAAATGTAATTCGTATTATCGCTTTTTAAACGTATTGCTTCAAGGACTGGTAAAACATTTAATCAAAATGATAATTCGTATAACCACTTCTAAACGAATTGCTTTATAAAAATAAATGATGGGCCAAAGTTATTAAACTATTAAAAAAAAGTAATTTGGTTCATATAAATGGCTGATAAATTTTCACTTCCTCCTGTATTTGTGGATTTCACCTTTCACACTCGGTGCAGTAATTCTAGCGATGAAAATGCAAATAGATCATGGGGGAAGCAAGAACTAACGTCATTCGCCCAGTGGTTGTGTGTCGGCCTTTTGGCATTGCCCTCGAAAAACGACCTGGGATCACGAACATACACCTCAACAATGGCAAGGATCGATTTAAACAGGTAAATGCAATGACGTTCTTCCGTGCCGCACGACCACGGTCGGGGTTATGAACGAATTCGATCGAATGTTGCAATTATTGCGCTAAGAACGACACTCGTTCGTAGATACAGATTTAGCGTCATACAGAAGAGTATTCTTATTATTGTTATTTCTACTCATCTCGTTTTGTGTAACTTTTCGTTCAGTCCCATTTATTGTAAGTGTATAGGTAGGTAACTATGTTTTTTTCGAATGAAAAACTATATCAGACCTAATTGTTGAGACTGTCTTGTCAGTATGTATTTGGATATCCGAGTACAGTTTATATTGATTGTTTTCGAGTAATCAGGATCTGTTAGATTATATGTTGTGGATGCTGTTTGCTGCTGAGATATGTCCGACTGTATATTCAGTTCCTGCTAGAGTTTTCCATGCACTTGTAATATGTTCTATTGTTTTCATTTCTTGGTGACATTTTCTGCAGGTGTTCTATTATATGGATGGGTTTTTGATTATATACTTTTTGTAGTTTGGGGTCGCAATTACTTGGTTTTGGATAGCAAACATGAAACTCCCTATTTCTGGGAAAATTTGGCCATTCTGTAACCAGGTGTATGATTGTTTTTTATTAATGTTGTCTTGCGTTACATGATATCGGTTTTCCATGGAGCGTTTTTCAGGGACCAGGTGTCTAACTTTACTTGTTGCGATTGTGCATGTTTGTGTATCTGCTGAGTGGTTAAGACGGGATAGAGAAAGATGTGTGTAGTTATTATTATTATTACTATTAGTATTAATATAGTTGTTATTTTTCAAACTCTTCTCGCAAGATTTCGGTATACTCAGGTACTGACGGGGGATTGAAATAACATGCAAGCTATAAAAAAAGTCAAGAAACAAGAATTAATGGCATTCAAATAGCGTAGAATGAAAACTGTCGGCTGGCTAGAATTATAATTTTTCAATACCAAGTACCTGATTGTCAGCTCTATGCACAAAAATGCATTAACTCGATAAGTAACACACCAAGCAGCAAGTTGGAAAACCACTATCTAAATAAATGTAATTTCAGAAACTTATCCTGTGGTAGTCTTTCTATGTGTCCCCTTTATTTCTTTCTTTATAGTCATTTGACAGAGTTCAAGGATTTCCCCGAACTAATAAAGTTATGATACGGAGAAAGTATTCCTCGAAAATGTTCTTCGCAGTATTGGATATCCTCAAGAATTTTCCTAAACGCAATTACTAGGACTAGACTCGTCACCTATGACTCAAAGGCAAATAGCAACCTCTACCGACAGAAGTATTGACCAAACATTCAAGATCAGAATATATATATATATATTTTTTTTGTTTGTTTCTGCATATTTAAATGTTATATTTCTGATGAGCTAAATATTTCATCACACTTACCCTACTTCTTGAAGAAAGCGCAGTACTATCGCTTCCTTCTGCGTCCATCGTATTGTATAAAGCCCGCCGTTTACAGCATTCTGTTAACTTAGTCTCCTAAAAATTCGGTATCTGCAAAAAGAAACATATTTTCCATCTAAAATGAAAGCAAGTCTATAGTAGCAATGTTAGAGAATCGTAATGGATTAGAATGAATCGTTAAATTATTTAATTATTTTCAATCATTGAATGATACGTTAAATACTTACATGTGTATTGTATATTCCATTTAGGACGTTGGATTGCTTTGGTTAATGTTTCACGCTGAAACGAAAAAATATAATTACTACGCATACGTATCTGTTTTCAAATAAATACCAACCGGAAAATAGCAGTAGGTGCCCAAACAACGAGATAAAGATAATAAAAAAGCGAAGTACCTATAACTTCTTAAGCTTATCCTGTCTCCGCATTAATAATTCGTGGCGCATATCCAGACAAGAAATAAACCTTACTAACGTTTACGTTGTTTCGTATAAATGTAGAAGCAATCAAAACGTTGGTAAATATTTATTTTGTGAATATGAATGTGTTCTCCAAAACTGGCGCTGGGTTGAAGCGTGATCAAAAAACGTAAGAAACAGTTTTGCATAAAACTCACTCAAATTAAGTGAACCAGATTTCATCTAGAGAAAAGTTGCACATTTAACGATTTTTAGTGACAAAGTTGCCTTTTATATGTAACCTTAAAAATGAACTTGATAATAACAAGTTTGTTATTACAGTGTTTCTGGATTTAAAAAGGGCATTTGAAACCATAGATAGGAACATATTGCTAGCAAAAATGAAAGTTTATGGGACTACTGGAAAGGTATATGATTGGTTTTATAACTATTTGGAAGGTAGAAAACAAAAAGTAAGAATTCGCCAGAATACATCTAGTATCATTGATAATAATATTGGAGTACCTCAGGGTAGTGTATTAGGACCACTTCTGTTTATATTATACCTAAATGATATACATCTCTTTGTTGACTGTGAGTTCATCAATCTGTTTGCAGATGATACTATATTGGCATGTTCTGATGGCGACTTGGAAACTGCTATTAATAAAATGAATACCATTTTGTGTAAAGTTGATAGTTATATGAAAATCAACTCACTTAAACTAAATTAAGCTAAAACCAAAGCAATGATTATTACAACCAAATATAAATATGGACTTATTGATGTAAATAATATCAATGTTGGAATTAACAATGAAATAATTGAAATAGTTAATACAGTCAAATATCTGGGAGTTCAGTTGGACAACTTTTTAAAATTTGATCGACATTTTGGGTATATCTGTAAAAAAATTTCAAAAAAATTATACTTCTTTTCACGAGTTTCTAACTTCCTTTCACTCCAAACAAGGTTAACAGTCTATAAAGCCATAATCCAGCCACATTTTGACTATTGTCCAACAGTTTTATACCTATTTAACCTAAATCAAATAGCTCAGCTACATAAGCTTCAGAACCGTGCCATGAGAATCATATTACATTGCGATCGTTTAACACCTATGATTTCTATGTTAAGTTATTTATCGTTTTGGTCTATTTCCCAGAGAATTTTCTATTTAACAATGATTTTTATCTTCAAAATAGTAAAAGGAATGACACCAAGTTACTTAATAGATCGTATTAATTACACATGTGATATTCATTCTTACACAACAAGAAAAAATTGTAATATTTACATTTCAAGAACAAGCAAAAAAGCACAATGAACTCATTATTTTTTATTTTAAAGGTTATGACGCATTCCACAATTTGGCTGGGTTTATTAAAGAAAGTTCAACTTCTAGTATTTTTAAGAGAGAACTACTCAAACATATTATCCCATGATTATTTTTTGGTTTTGTTGATACAATCTTAATGTCCATTTTAATTTTTATAAATGTGGATATTTGAAGTAAGTACTAATATCTATTGTTTCTGTTTTATATATTTGATGTATGATATTTTTTATTTTTATTATTGAGTTGTATTCTATCGGAATGTGTATTAGGGTTATCCTATTTCAATAAATTTTCTTCTTCTAAAAGAGAGGGAGAGAGAAAGACCTTGAGTATATAATTATAAACTGCATATCCTAAAAAGACCTATAAAGTTATTTTTGGTGTTTAAATCCCATCCATTATTTCATTTCACCGAAAAAACTAGATACACCAACTGAAAGAGGAGAAAAGTCTAATACGGCATTCAAACAAAACATTTTCATTTTACATTTCTCGAACTCTATCATTAGAACTAATTTCCCAATCAATTTATTTCGGAACAACACGTTGTTTTAGCATACGCATTACAATTACCTTCGGCCCAGGAATCTTCAAACAAAAATATTTTTTTCTATACTTTTTCTAGGCTATTATTAGTATTATTGTTTGTGTTTAATCAAATTAAAATTGTTCGTTTGATTAATTTTTGTCGTTACATTTTGAGTTTTTAAGAATTCCAGTACTGTACTGTTTAACTTGTCATTTAACTGTAATAATATTAGATCTCCCTTCATTCCGGTCATTTATAAAATACATGGCATTCAGGCGAAGGTACCTATTACAAAATGGTATCGCATACAAACATCTATTCTATTCCTCCTCATTCAGTACTAAGATCAATCAAAGAGCAAAATTCGCAATCACAGTCCGAAGTTGTATTATTACATCACTGCTCCGCCTTTTCAAAGTAAAACGATAAAATTTCTAACAAAATTTAGATGATGCGTTGAAAAAATAATGGATCGTATGTAATTCAAAAGGTTGTCATTAAAAATATATTTTAAAAATTAATGGTTGTATCTCAAAACAAACTTTAGCATTCTTAGAAAAATACAAAAAGTACAAATAATATTTCGCATATCGACTATTAGTTGAAATTGACCGATGACAGCCATGGATGAACAAAACAAATCGTCAAGAGAATTATTCTTCAATTAAAGTGATACACTCTATTCGCGACGTTCTTTTTATGAAAAATTATAAAATTATGTATAAAAATCTTTTTATTCTAGATTATATTGCTCCATAAGGAGCACGTCATATACTACTAATTTCAAAATAATTTTAAAACTTTTCGTGAAATGACCGTCACGAATAGTGTGCGGCGCAATGCATAATAGTTACGATTCCTTGACAAAATTCTGAATCCTAACGGCCGCCATGTGGCATTTCGGCAGTTGCGAGTATCCCTCGAGGATAGCCACGTGCCGTTACAAGCTATTTGACGGTCTTTGCCGTCAGAAAGGGATAGAAACGACGGAATCGATATTCAGATATCGCCTTGCTATCTTGCTATAGACTCATGGCAAGGTCTCGAAAGTAAAAGTATTTTGCATATCACAGGAAAAGACGACAATGTATAAAGGTATAAGGCAATAGTGATATACTCGTAAGGTTTTGTTATGTGAGGATTTGAAATCGGGAAACGTAGTTCAATTCCAAAATCATTCTGATATATTATTCTATTCGTATATTTATCTAAGGATACCATTCGAAAATCCCTGTCAGTCATTTGCCTGTCTACCTGCTATTCGTCTTAGCGCCTAATCTCAACATCTACACATAGCATAGATTGATAAAATATCCAACATCAGAATTATTATTGTTCTCGAAACAAAACATGGGCTTAGATACGTCCTTTAACAAACAAAGTCAACAAAAAAAAAGAGCTTATACAAAAATTCAATATACATATATCCTTATATTCTGCATGGAACCAGGCCAACCAGTATCATTCCGTGAGAGACCTCACATCGGCGGGACCAAAATGTTACCTCCAGATCAACGGAGACTTCGAAAAAATTATCGATGAGAGGAGACTCAAACAACTACAATAACAATGAAACACATGATAGCCTGTCAGCTGTAGAGATGGAAGGATGTTCATTCAGCATCAACAATAACATGTTGTGGCATGACTATGTTGCCGACGTTACAGGTCAGCATGTCGAAATGCAAGGTTTTCTTCCACTCCAGAAAATTTTATACATCATCAGAGTAGCTTCTCTCTACAAGGCTCGGATCACACAATCTCTGGAATACTGCATGTATGGGCATGTGCTCTGAGGCGATCTCTGAATCTTCTGAAATACAGAAAGATCAATACGTCTAGTGGAGGGGCTTGACCTTACAAAAGACCTCCATCTTCAGGAACATCGGAGAAAAGTTGTCAAAATGAACCTTTTCTATAAATCCTACCATGGTAAATATTCGAACGAGCTGTCTGAAATAATTCATCAGTATAACAAACATTAGAGGCGCGGGGCCGAATGAGAGCATCTTCACCATGTCGAACGTCCAACACCCCCAAAGGGACTCTTCCAAAAGTTATCATTTTGTAGTAAGTTAGCGTAGTGGAAAATATAAATCGTCGTTTTCTTCGAAGGCAATAGGTTATATATTCATCTGAGGCTTTTGAAAATAATTCATGTTCTCCTTAATGGTCAAATATATATGTCAAATACGCACATAATTTTTTAATAAAACTAAAAATACTTGATTGTTTGGAAATTTTCAATAGTAATACTATCATTTACATAACAACTAAAAAAACTGGAATAAGTACTATTTTCTGTCAACCACACAATCAAACGTTAATTCAACAATGTCCCCACAATCCGATGAACCAACCATATGACTACCCGGCGTAAACATTCTTGCCCAATGAATTGCAGTGATACCCATAGGTATTGACAAAAATATACTGGACTAGCTGATATGAGAAAAGCACTTTCCACTAGTATAAATATAAATTCGTTTTAATATAATAAACGAGCATAATTGAGTCATACTACCGAACTGTTTGGTTACAATGTACAGAGAGAATTTGTCATGTTAAAAATACCTCCTGACTGTTCTAAACATCAATGCAATAATCCATCAAACGCACAGACTCAAATATTCAGTCAAAAATGTTGAAGATGTAAGTCAGCTAGGATAAATCAACACTGCAATCATCGAACAATTTTGGAATGATAACTGATCCCCATTACTCACATCAAATGTCCTAGTAAGCCAAAATAAGCTTGGACGTGGATGGAAAACCAATGCGTTCATACAGCGCACTGCACGAGTAAATGACATATCGCGAAAATAGTACAAGTCTGATCTGTTCCTGTTCTGAAGCTGGCCTACAACACGTTTTTCATATACATATATACTGGTATTGGCTATAACTCAGACATTCAGATAGAAACTCATTCTAGAATGATACGCCGTGCCAAAAAAGAAGTTTCCCCAAGCACAAAATCGATTTTAATATTAAAACTGGCCGGAATAAAATATGCTAAGAGATTATTATTATTTAATCATAAAATTAATAAAAAAAGCTACAGAAGTAAATTCGTGCATTGACCGACATTGACTAATTGAATACATAAAGCTTTGACAAACTCAAGAAGGCCAGCCCCACCACAGGAACGGCTGACGCATGATTTGGTCATCACTGATATGCCAGCTGAGTATTAAATTTTGCCCTTGGGGAAATCACTTTTTTTAATGGTACTCGACCTCCTGGACGATGAGGTTGGGTCTGCCATGGTTAAATATGAATATATGCACCTCCAAAACACCGTAGGCAATATGCGCAGTCTTTCACTTCCACGTCATAGGTTAGAGAAGTAATATAATCGATGCAAAATATCAAATTCAAGATAAACGTTTTGGAAAACTATGGAATTATTGGAAAACTTATTAAATCAAAAATTAATACAAAATATTCACAAAGCGCTTTAAGATAATTATTACCATTATTTCAAAGCTTTTATGTTGATTAGTAGTTCAAAAATACGATCAAAATCGTCAATAAAAGTATACCACTCCACGTGAAATACAGAGTTAACTCACTACTGACTGGAGTAGCAGTTCTGGAAACAAGCAGGACAAATCCCTAGAAAAAAGTTAACTACAGTTGTTTAAACTTATTTGGAATATTGGAACGGCATTTACTATTTTCATACTACGTATGTATAGTGAAATCCGAAGTCCTAAAATATTGAAAAAAATTATGATTCCTGGGTTTAGTGGGATCAAAAGTTTGGTTTATAGATGATTGGACGTCTTTCAACAGCACAAAAAGAGATTTCCGCCCGCCCCCCAATTCATGACCAACGCAAAAAAAAATCATCGGGGGCCTTGGAACCCCCAAAATGTATGAAGCATTCTGCCCCCTGCCTATGGACCGATTTTAAAAAATATAAATGTTTTTTGTCCTTGTTAATGAAGTAACCCGTTTTAGAGGAGCCAAGGATTACCGGACAGACGACAGACACAGAGAGATAAAAACAAATAGAGAGAGACGGATAGACATATTGAGATATACAGAGGAAGAGCCAGATAGAGCGAGACAGAGAGAGATTCAGCGAGAGCAACTGAGTGGAAGTTAGGAACGTGGTGTGTTCCGATATATATACTCGTATTATAAAATATCAAGAAATCATAATATATAAAAATTCTAATTTTTTTGCGATTGAAATGCTTTCCCCGCCTGCTGACGTAGTAAGTAAAATATCTCGAATTCCAAGTTTTTCGTGTTTCTACCAAAAGTGAACCAACAATATCCGCGAATTCGGCAAGAACACTCGTAAATGTATACGAAAATTGCGTCACTACGTTGCCAGCAATGGCAGGATGCCAAAGCAATATTGGCGTCGCCGCCTTCTATTTCGTTACTATTCTCATCTCTCTCTTTTCAGCTGTGTTATGAATGGTAAAAAATGTGACGTAGCATAGCAAACTCAGGGTACGGAATGCATTTCTTATTCGAAATGTGCGGGCAAGGTCACTGCGGAAACTGGTTGTAGACTGACAAACAGACCTCACTTTCTGTCAAAATATCTCAGCATGTACAAGGACATGCTGATTAGACATAGACCTATATGTATAATATTACGTGACCGATACAACTATATCGGCCATATTTTTGATTATGGATATTTTGCTATATACGTACTAAATTTTGATAATTCTTAGAAAGTGAATCAACATAACATCCTCATCGTTGAAATCTGTTTAATCAATGGAATTAATAATATTTAAAATGTACGTAAAATGTATAATAAATTAGGTAAAATATACAAAAATAAAGATCTGGTGTGACGGAGAAGGCGGTAGGTAAGTATTGTGTCGCGAAAGATTTCGAATTCGAGATATTGTGTTTACTTGATGTGTTCATAACATATACATCACGAAAAACAATGTCACTTATTTTCGTCTGTCGGCTCGTATTCCGCCTGGTAACCCTTGTATCATGGACTCCAATTAAGCAAGTTCAATTCAAATTGGAGATTTTATAGGAGCGACCAAACGTCGAAAAGACGTAGTGAGCGGAAAAAACGGACACAGCGCATTGTGGACGGTGGTGAATGTCAGAAATCTGATGATTCTTCGCGTTGTTGTTGGCCACGATGCATTCTGGATGATGTAGAAACTTCAAATAACGATTTTTCTTGTTTAGACTAGTTAATATGCTTACGACTGTGTTCGAGACATTTGTATTTTAAAGTATTAAGCGTGTAATTATTACCTAAACACAATATGAGAGAAGTGTTTAATTATTCAAATTCCTCATGTCGACAAAACACGGCTCCAACCTATAGTCTTAAACATTAATGAATATAGTTAAGCATGCAAGGATCCAGTTTGTATTAGTTAGGAATCAAAGAGGGACTGCTGGAAATCCTTTATAGTCATAATGACTTCACCTACGATGGATCAAATTTTATGAACTTATCAATGTTCCTAGTTTTTGTAAGCGTTATTGTAATAAAAAATGCAAATGCATGGCCACAGTGTTGTCGCGCAATTCTAAATGTCACAATAATAGTGCCTGCAAAAATAAATGAATACCCTTACTAACTACCCGCTGTGTAGTAACTTGTTATTATATCCCTCTTCAATAGATAGAATACAGTTTCATGTACAAGTGAGCATACATTGAATATTTTTGAAGTTGTTATTCCTGTTAATCTAGTTAAATAATAAAGGCAAAATCGGTTTATGAGCTTACTAAGCCTTCCAGGAGGCATCATGGTCGTTTGAGCATTGTCCATAACGCTTCGCGTTAAAACAAGAACGACAAGAATGCGAAAAATTATCAGACTTCGGTATTTGGTCGTTCCGCAATGTGCCTGTTTTTTTTCGATCACTAGACTATTTGACTCATTTTTCATTATCATGACTACTCACTAGGATTTTACTGTAATATAAATACTGCGACTGCTGTAATTTATACATGTATATAGGAAAAGGACGATGTGTATCGATCTGGCTGATGTATATAAACGACGGGACTCTGGAGGGAAGAGAATGGAGCACGCGTTCAGTTGATATGGACGAATAATCCAGATAAATTAGGATTCTGAAATACACTCAAATAAAAAATCGTGTAATTTGAGTACGAAGACTCACAAATCAAACAGAGTTACATCAAGTAGGAGCATCTGCAATCTACATAAAATACTCACTTCTCCAACAGACAACATAACCAACAGTTTCCAAGGTTAATTCATCTATTATTTTCTATTGCCTATTAATTAAAACCACATACAATACGAGTGACTGAAGTGCAGCGGAGTAGTAAGCAAAATATAAAACTGCTCAAATCTCGTGTTTACATGTTTAACAACTTTCTGATAAATTTTGGACTTAGTCGAAAGATATTTTTTCAAGCCTTAATTCAATTTTTGTGAACATTATAACCAAATTAAAGATATACATTAGGGCTTGCCATGAGCAAATTCTTGATACTACGAAATTCTACTAGTTTACTTGTTCATTTGTCAAGAAAATAAAACATTTTGAGAGGTTTGGACCGTTTGTATACATCAATCCGCGATTTCCGCATTTATGTTTTACATCAATTACGTCGCAAATACGATCGCAAAAACCGACACGATGATCAACGAAGGGAATTTACAATGTGTTTAATATTGAGGCACCGTATATCAAAACAATCAAATTTCATACCCACTGAAAAAAAATCAACAAACACAAATTTGGTGCAGTTCGTCACAAATATGACTACCAGTCAAGTAAAATGAGGCGCGTTATGGCAACTTGACCATATTCTGTCCGATATCATGCAGACGAAGATAATTCGTTTAAAGTAATTCTGAAGAAACGACGATAAACATAAGATACAAAATATGAGGCATTCAAAATTCACTTTTTAGAAAACAAAATATTTAAAAAGTAATATTTTCTATGTCAATGTAATTAAATCCAATCCAATTTAGTTTTAAAAATGAAATTCAACTGACGTTGGCATATCATGTCAATTTCAATTGTTGATTGGAAAATCTGTTTATCGATATTCCGAATAGCAGTTACTACTACTGATCTACATATATAATATTTTTGAGCTCCATCAATAATTGAGACAATTTCATAATAGTTATTTATGAAAGCAGTTAGGAATTAAAACATTTTGTTCAATGAGTATGATTTTATGGAACAAGCGCCAGCAACTGCTGTAATACAACCTGAGTTGGACAACATTTCATTATAGAACTTGTTTCATACAATATTTTTTGTAATTTTTATTAATTTTATATATATTTTAATAAGAAAAATAATAAATATTATAATTCCCTTCGTCAAAAACTGGCCAACGCCAGTTTATTTGGATTATTTGCTACACACTATTCAGTAAATTCCCTCTACTGATTCTTTATTTTAAGATACTCCTGATAATTATGATTAAAGCAAAAAACATTGTCTTTTGAGTGATGTATGTTGAAAGGTTGCAAAACAAGTGCAAAATTCAATAAATTAATTAACTAAATAATGTGATTTCCAGGTCGCCATTTTTTCGTTAGAATACACCATGGAAATTAATTGTTATATTCCAAAATAGACATCATCATTCAAAAGACCAACCAACATGCAACTCACTATACCAAAAACATGTGAATTGTAATTTTTCATAATCACATGCAATTTTGATCAGCAGCCAGTACAAGTACATTATGATTCGAGTAAATTCACAGTTTGTTTTTTCCTAAAAAATGAAATACTATTTACACGTAAAAACGGATTTTTTCTATCTTTAGAGAGAAAGCGGAATTTAATTTTGATTTGTCCAACCATCAAAAAAAGTACCAACATATTTTTTTCCGAAAAACTATGTTTAAAATTAATTACATCTTCAATTACTGTAAATGAAACCTACTTCTTACAATACAAAAGCTACGTTAGGTCCAATGACTAAGTGAATCTGATTAACAAGAGAACGTAATTTAAACTTTATTTGCTGAAGTCAGAATGATCTGAATTCAAATTTTCCTTGGCTAGAATTGCGACCGGGGCACGTTGACCCACATTTTACGGGCTACTTTTGCACGTGTTCCCCGGGTAACAGCGGAAGGAGAGGGAGTAATCGGAGGGATGAAGTTGGAACCGACAACCAGCGGATGCACTGGCAGCATCGTTGATAAATAGAAACAGATGTAATTTTAGTGGAATTAAGAAATTAGGTAAAAAAGTTTACTGTCACTAGTTATTTTGTTTACCTATCCTATAATTAAATCGTGCAATTTAGAATTAACAAAATTACATTTCACTTTCCACTGCAATAGACAGGAGTACTGTAATATATAAAAATCTTTAAATCGCGAAAATAAAATACCGTTATCTTTCCCACGTATATCGGCGGAGAAGTATGTATTGTAATCGCGGAAAAAATTAATTCGAGATATTATGTTTTTTTCTTGATATTCAATTATACATATACATCACGAAAACCCATGTCACCCATTTCCAGCTTGTCTGCACTCTGTCAGATAATCATTGGCCCTTCAATAATTTGTAGTAGAGATATTATTAAGGTTTTAATGAAATTTTTACAGTAGGATATCGTCAAAACACGAAAAAATGCTTGAACTGCATTTTTGGAGATTTCTAGGCCTTGTGGTAATTATATAACAAATTGAGGTGTGAGGAGTTGTAGTAGGAGCGAATCTCAAAGTTTTTTCGGAGTTTATTCGATCATCGACTATATAGCAGCACTTGGTACATGTCATGAAACAAGATCACCCACACGCATAAAACTCTTAATTGCAAATTTGTCTTGATTTATATTTCCCAAGCCTATTGACGTGGAAAATTAATATCGATTTTTCTCCATCGAACAGGCAAAAGGTCTTTGGTTCGGCGTTCACATGACGTAGCCTCGATTCGATTCCCGGGCGTACAGTGTTTATCGTTACGGCCACACGGGAGAGGATAGGAGGTACAGAAAAGGGGAACAACGAAATAGGTCAAGGGCAAAACGATCCCGAAGCTCAAAGTGCATTCCAGACGACAAATAAAAGCAATCTCGGTAGATTATTCATCATCCGGATCAATAGGAATCAAGATTAGAACAGCTGATGAACATAGGAACGTGGAACGTGGTGAAATGGAATTACTTTAACTACATAACTAAATTAGGTACTAAATTTTTCTAATTTCAGATATGTTTTCAGGACGTTTTATGATTTTTACGTCAGAAAAATCCGCATCATTTTGTGTCGGCTACTTTGTCTGTATGTCCGTACATATTTTGATAAATTTTGGAAAACAATATGACGTGGACTTTTGGATACGGTTACATTATTTATTTATTGAAATGATAACATTGGTAGGGGCGTTATTAGTAACAAAGTATAAAAAATTGGTTTATATGTTCCTCGAGTATTAATTCATTTTAATAACTCGGAAAATAAAGTAACGTTACTCTAAATCCAATATGGCGGGACGCCTAAGATGGCGGCCTAGTTATTCTTGATGTACTCCTAAAATATTACGTATCAAATGAAAGGGCTTGCAGAAATAACTCGAAAATTAAAGTGACGCCACTCTATCCAATATAGCGGAACACCCAATATAGCGGACTAGTACTTTTAAATGCACTCCTACAATATGAGTATCAAATGAAAAAGATTGCTGAGAAAATAAAGTGACGTCACTCTAAATCCTATATGGCGGAATAGTTATTTTTAATGCACTCCTACAATAGTGGTATCAAATGAAAGGGCTTACTGAGAATAACTCGGAAAATGAAGTGATGTCACTCTACACAATATGGCGGAACACCCAAGATGGCGGATTCGTTATTTTTAATGTGCTCCTACAATATGGGTATCAAATGAAAGGGCTTGCTGAGAATAATTCGAAAAATGAAGGGACGTCACTCTAAATTTAATATGACGGACTTATGTTTCTATGCTTCTCTGCAATATGGGTATCAAATGAAAGGACTTGCTGAGAATACGGATGAGAGCAAGAAAAAAAATAGTAATCATGAACTCCGTTGCTCCAGTCCGTCTGAAATGTTGGTGTATTGGGGTTTTTGTAGACCTGTCCATCGATAACGTAAAAGTAAAAAATAAATTAAAAAGTAAAAAACTTTTTTAAAATCTTTATCTAAATGCGCTGAAAATAATAAAATAAACTTTTCCTTGAAAACTTTCACTATCAACTTATAACCTCACTACATAATTTATATGATATAAATGTTCGTCGTGAGATTTACATGTGTAGATGAACAAGTAAATTAAATAACATCATCTGATTTATTTTAATTTTTAAAATTTTCATTTCAACACAATACGAGTACTTGAGACTCGCGACAATTTTTCACATCATATAAATTGTGTAATGACGTTATAAGATGAAAGTAAAAGTTTTAAAGGAAAAGTTTATTTTATTATTTTTAGCGCATTTAACTAAAAGCTCATTTTTAAAAAAGATTTTTCACTTTTAATTTATTTTTCAATACCTTCGTGTAATTGGCTATAAGAAGCACCATTCACCAAAATTTGAACTAGTTTGTAAGCTGAACACTTTCATCATCTTCCGAAAAATGTATGAACATTGAATGCAACAACTAATTGTTGAACGAAACCCCTTGTTCAACCGTTACCAAATCCCTCAACCAAAGTTCAAGCCGAAACCATTGCAGAAAGCAATGCAAATCACCTATAACTCACTGATTATAGCATTCAGTAATGACGATGATATATAAAAAAGCTTAATACCAAACATACATTGTATTGCATACCAATGAAAACATACTTGAATGTTGCAAAATTTATGTCTTATTCAAAACAGCGAATGTGTCTGTATATATTTACTCACGAAATACCCTCTTTATAGCTACACTAACAATGGCTCTCAGTAAAACATCATTCTTTCGTAGAGGCTTGAAATGCAATTAAGGTGTACTTCGAGAAACATGTAATTTCTTGTCTCTATTAAGATTTTTTGCGTGGAATATTTTATACACTTCTATGATAATGAAACATTCAGATTTGAGCCTACAATTTGAAGGTCTACCAATTTTGTTTACAATTCCATTGCTGTATTCGTTACTCTACTATTATATTAACAGTTCATATCTACTCGATATGAAAAAGGGGTAAAATAGTTTGACGCTGTCCTCCCACGTCATGGCACCAGTTCAGAAGTAAAGATCTATATCTGATCTGATCTGATTTGAACAATATACCTTTTATAATTCCAAAATCTCCCAAATTTTTCAATTTTTCAAGTACTTCCATAATTGCCAATCTTTCCAAAACTTACTTCTTATGGATCAGCAGCTATACTAAAGTCAATCAAAATCTACAATAAACTGACACAACTTGATCAAATACGGCATCAACATAAATACGCCATTTTTCAAGTTTGTAACAGCACTTTTCTCATGAGAAATGAAAGAAATGAGTCTCCTTTAGAAAAAACGCAATTAAAATCTGGTACATTATAGAAAAAAATCGAATGGTTCAAATTTGTTTGAAACATTTGGAATGCCTCAAAAATCTGCTATGTTTATGAATCGGATATATTTTAAAATTCTAATACTATAACTATTAAAAAAATCAGCATCTGTTTTGAATGAAAATATGTAAATAATCATCTATGTCTAACAGATACGGAATATTACCGGTGGCAAAAACGTATAAATGATAAACACCTTTTACCAGCGTCAAAAAAATACTATCCCCTCTACCAGCACAACCCCCTCCCCATAGTTCAAAGCTTCAAAAATCGAATATCAAAATTTAATTCCATTAACTCAATTAAGATAGAAAAAATGTTGGAATAGGCTGCATAATTATATTTTACCTGCATAAAAAGTGCTAACACCAAAAGTGATCACCGGCTTCAAATAACATAACCTATAACACGATAAACAACTGATGCACGCCCGCGCACACAGTTGAAAATAACTGCAAAACTGTGGAGTGTATTCCGTGCCGCCGTCAGACCTACTGAACCAGTGAACTTGACTCCGGGAGCGACGCTGAACGCTCCGGTGCCGACGACCACCGGATCGATGATCGCTACCTCGGTCGTCGGCGTCGCTTCATGATCAGGCATCGATACCAAACCTGGGATTACCGGAATCACTACAGTAAACGAGTTGCACATATGGGATACTCTGTTATAAGAGTGATTAGCTTTCCTTTTTCACGACTTTTTCAAAAATTGAGTCGTGTAGACTGTCTCGATAGGTACTACACATAAACGTATATTCTGAGGAAAAATACTGTATTTTTGATCATATAGTTAACTTAAATTTTTCTCTACTGTGTGACTCCTTTCTTGCCTTCCTCTGTATCATAAAGTATTTTTCCTAGTTCACATAGTAAGGATATAAAAAATATATACCTGTACTTCAGCTAGAAGAGATACGTTCACCATTGGTAATGGAGCTTATTCACTACCCACATATCACATCGACACCTGTACACCTGCATGAGATAACAGTCACAACCCAACTTTTTAACAGCAAATTCATCCTGAGAGAAGGTTGATGCAAACCAAGAAAAAATAATCAGCTAGGAATCAAATAGACGCGTACCGCTGAAACGTCGTTGACGAAGATATCGATGTTAAATGAATTACTTAGAGCGAATCTCAAGATGTTTGTATTTGATGGAAGTGAACGAGGATCTGTTGGAAAATATGATAATTATCCTAAAAAATATATGTAATATGGTTAGAGTATATTTCTTTAGCATGAGTATTGAATTCGAAAATATAATATTTTTGGTTCAAATGAACCACAATTTTCTCATCAGAGTTACTAGTTCCCATCGGATGGTGTCGGACAGTTGGCAGTTGCTAATGGATCGTGGCGCGCAATGGCGATGTTTTTTCGTCACACTTCAAAGGGTATCGTAGCGTAGCCTGGTCTTTAGTGTTCACACAGTTGGCCATTGTTACCGACCGAACGTTATGTGACATTGTGTGAACACCTTTCAAGCTGACGGGCAATGGACAATGATGACTTACGTGGCGCATCGCCCACTGTGTACTGGAACCTTTATATTATAATATTTCTTGTATAGATGTAACAATTTGAAAATGAAGCAGATGTAATTTTTGCAAAAGATGGCTGTGTTTGGTTTGTTTGCTTTGTGTGGTGTGTAATGTACTGTGTTATAAAATAACCTCCATCTTGTAGTGGTCCAGCATAAGGGCTTGTTACAACTTCTTTAGAGTACACGTGTTCTCTAGGTTAGCACATTATTATTTTTTGTAATTAGAACCTGCTCCCTTTTGAATGGGAAGATAGTTAAGCTAATTGAAGTTCACTGCACTAATACAACTGAACAGAATTAAATAATCCAGTTAACATGGTTCACAAACGTATTCAGCTAGCAAATGATTGTACGTACTGTACAAAACGGACACGATCGGAGGCTTTGAAAGCTTTCATCCCCGTGCAATTCCATACGTTCCAACAGCCTATTAATCAGGTACATCGAACAAGTAATTGCTTTTCAACTGCTACCTAAACAGTTAACAATTTGCTGTGAAAGCAACCAATTACGTTGGAAGGGTCTGTAAACGAGATACATTTTCACGACGCTTACTCAGGGTAATATGAGGTCTGAAAATTATAACAATAATACTATCTCGACTGCAGGGTTTAAAATCTTAAAACATTAACGAAGCTTTTGTTGGCCGAAAGCCATATTAGTAACTCGACTAGGGATTCACGAACAAACCATAAGATAAACCAGGAGAAAAGCTAGATATCCAAAATCGAGAAACGTCAGTCAATTTAAATAATTTATGAAAATCAGAAGTTACGTTAAGCATATCAAGACTTTCAATTTTGGAAGCCTCATCCCTTTGTGTACCCACATACCTGTAATAAAAGAGTATCTGTTAATATCTTACAAAAAATATGTGTGTTCTGTTAGTAAAAGATATCGAGCCTCGGAAACGCACAAAAACAAAGTTAAATTTTTAATTAGTCCGGTGCCTATTGCAACACCGAATCACCGTTCTGATTTTCATAAACCAGAATATTTTCCGATCCCTACTACAGTAGTAATCTATTGTCTTCATTTACAGTCAGGTTAATGAATTCCACAACTTAGGATACCATATGTCTGTATAATGTAAAATTCAGAGCTATTGAAAATAATTATAACATTTCTTAGGAGACAAAGAGAATTAAAAGGTATAGAGGATAACTAAGGACAAATTATTGTTATAGACAAGTTAAACGCACAAAAATTTGGTCATTCTTTGAACTTTGCATATTGGTGTACCAATTATAAATATCAGATTTACCTTTTAACCTCTTAATCTACTTCCTCAATGTTTACGATACTTCATCAAATCATTTGTATATTCACTTTTATTATCATCATTCTCTAACAGTTCTTCTATTCTGCTTTCCCAACTTCTACCTTTTTAACTTATATCCATTCTTTTGCATCCTACTATTTTTTGCCCACCATTTCTGCGAGGTTTCCAAATCATTTCAATTTTTGCTATTATATTATTTTCTAATAGTTTTTCTAATGTTTTCATTCATTTATTCATTTTCTATCTGTTTCAGTTTTTCCCCTGTGTTCTTCTTCAGGAGTTCTATATCTATCCATGTTAACTTATTTTCATGTTTTACTTCCCACTCATAACAATTGAAGTATAATGATCGCGATCATTTTCGAATTTGATAAATGTTTTTTTGACGTTTTAGGATGTCTACCTCATGAACATCCGTGTTACACAGTTCTGTCGGTCTATCTGTCGCTGTATCTGTTACCGCGTAATCCTACTCCTCAATGGTGGAGTGATAAGCAAAAAAGAGAAAATAATCAAAACCTTGCCAGATTTCCTTATCTACTTCAGATGCACAAAAAAATGTTTGGGTAACTAACAAATTTCTTTAATTACTTTATTTTTTATATTTGCTACTATACTTTTTAAATTTGGTGCATTCTCAACGAAGATATGGGCAAGAACAAAAAATCAAGACCTTCATCATTTTGGGAAATACTAAAAAAACTACTGGGAGCCACACATTTTTGACATTTGATAAACTTTATTTCTGTGCATACACTATGTAATAGCTCTTTTTATCTTGTCAATTTATACATACCCAATACGTAAATTTTGCTGTTTTGCTAACTTCCCACTAATTTACAGGAGTGTATGTCGACCAATCAAAAACTCAAATCATATGGATTTATTATACTCGCTCTTTCAAGCAAAGGGAGGAAATAGATGCTACTGTGACAAGATTGAAAAACGGCAATTTTTGGAAACTGATGCAGTGGCGTCGGAATAATAGTCAAAAAACGAGTTATACATGACAATGCAACGATACAACCTTGCGGAATATATCATATCACATTTGGAGTGCATTCCCACTCTTCCTTTCAAGCGATACTGGAGAATGGTCCATTCAGAAGTAGAAGTCAATAATAAATTATAATATAGATCATAGGTTCTCAAAGTGGACGATGATGCACCCTTGAGGATTTCTGAGACTCTCAGGGGGACGGTAGAAGACTGAGAAAATTGATGGGCGTTGATACCCTATTAGTCCGAGTTTTTTTTGCTCTTCAGATTATTTGGAGAAGGAGAATGGGAGAATGTCCGAAAGAGTGGGATATGTTTTCAGTCTAGAGGTTTTATTAGTGCTTCAGGTTTTTCGGAGTGGACGCCTAGGGTGCCACAATCCCTAGCTAAAAACACTGAGGGCGCAAGGGGCTCTAGAAAAAACTCTGAAAGTGGACGGTGAGCAAAAAAAAAGGTTAAGAGACAATGATATAGATAGAAGCTCCTGTTACATTCAATTTAGTGCTCTCGTTTGTCTGTAACAGCAACTACATATTAATCAATTTATCTCAATAAGAATAATTACAAAATTGTTATAGCCTTTAAAAAATATCAAGGAAGTTGATTCTGTATTTCATGAGCAGTGAATTTTACAAATATTAAGTATTTTGATAGAATTTCAGAAGTGGTAATCCACTAGAAGTATGAACGACGTATAGAAATATTGTAAAAAATGTGAATTTTAGAACACTGAAAAAAATTGTATTTTTTACATGAAAAATTCCGGCATCGATCTGCGCGTTGCAGGGTAGCTGCTGGGGCACCGACATAACAATAGCATCATAGCATAATTTTACTGTCAACGTTAACCACCAGAAGCTTGGTGGAGGATGACTCGAATATTGGCCGTCCCTCCATATCCATGGTTGGCAGACTAGCGTGTGATTTCAATGTCAGGGTACAGAGGAATGCGCGCTTTTATGTACTTTTACCAGTGGGGCGGGCAGGTAGGTAGTTAAGAAAGGAATTTCAAGCATAAAATCGATTCGACTGGCTTTATATTCATGATAGGAATTAGTTAGCCAGTTAACAAGTAACGTGGACAGCCATTGTAAACATTTAATTTGACAGTCTGGCCCTGACGATACTACAAAAATCAAAGCGATGTCACAGATCTTAAACTTATCCGTGAAAAGTAATAATAATTACATAACTGATCGTCTGTCGTCTGTGCGGTAATCCTTGAGCCAACTGACTCGAAAAACATTAATCGGTTAATGAAACGAAGAAAACAATGACATTGGTAAAATATAAATGAATAAATTTTAGACCCTGGTAGCACTTCCTATTCATAACATATAAAGCACTGTTTATTCTATTTGAACCATTTTTTGCAAGTATGGCATTTCAGGACAGTTATGTTTTTCTTCAGGTAGCTGATTTGTTCAGCCTTTGTTTCAGCAACTACTATTACTGCCTTTTAATTGAATAAGGATCATAAATAATTACGAAAGTGCATCGTTCAAATAGTCAAGAAGATCGACTATGTATTTCGCGTGAGGTGGTATCACTTCATTTAAGATTTTGATTTGATTTTTGAACTGATGATTGACTTGAAAATTTTGAAATATCGGAGATGATGGAAATTTTGGATAGTTCAAAATTTTTTGAATTTTCGAATCACAAATATTTACGGTTTCTCGACGTATGTAATATATTTTAAATTTGATTACATAAGATCAAAAATTCCAAAGTCTGATCTATTCTTTATCTCTGAACTGGATAGAAAGTATTGCAACATACTTGACACAACTTCATTACATTTTTTAACATTATATTGATCTGTAGGCACTTTAACATATTATTACGATATTATACTAATGGAACTGTAATAAATACTAATAATAACAATAACAGGATATGTTCAGTGCATACAAAAAGACGAAGGCTATAACGAAAAAACGAGTAAAATGAACCACTAATGTCGTTTTACCGTGGTGCTGTGAGAAGATTTGAGATTTTGCAGACTTGTTCCACTATCAGTTCATAGCCATAATAAAAAATGAGATGCTAATATATAGAAAGTGGAATTCATGAAGGAAAAACCTTAAGATACAGATACAGTAGTTTCTGGACGCCCAGGAAAAAAATACTGCCTACGCTCTTGTAGTGAATCCGTAAATTCTTGCGATAATATTGAATAATCATAATGGCACGTATAATAAAAATAAATGGTGGAACAATTCTCAGATTGGAAGTAAAAAATTAGTTCTCTAACAAATCTAGATTGCGCGAAGTGTTACAAAGCTCCACTTTGGGCTTATCATAAGAAAATCAGGTTAGTATTCCACCACCTCACGGCCAAAAATAATACTCTTACTCACGGGTGTCTGTCCGTGGCCTAATCGGACATTTTTTGACGTCACTGCGAAAATCGCAAGATTCAGAAGGCTGATATAAAGGGAACCTTACCAGTTTTATAGTCTGGAAGTCAATTGCAACAAATCGTTCATTCTTATATTCCTTTCAAGTAGACACTTGTACGAGATTATATATCATATCTTTGAAAGTACAGTTTTTTCAATAAGCCACGTTTACAATATGACCTTAGAAGTAGAATAATGCAAACAGTAAATGGACAAAATCTAAAGTGCAATAAATTCAAAATATGTGCTCAGTAACCTTTTAGACGATAAATAAAAAATGTTAAAAAGAACCCAGAAAGTTCAATTAAAATTTTGATGAATTTGGTTACTACTATATATGGCAAGGTGGCGGTGAAATTACGGTCAAAAAATTAAAAATATAAAAACAATTCCAATCCAATTCCAGTGAAGTTTGAAGAGACAGATCACAGTTATAATTTTTGTTTTGAAGAAAGGACATTCTGTCATCTATAAATTATGTTATGTTCGTCATGCATTTTGATTTTGCAAAGATAAATTTCAGTATGTTACAGATGCACAAAATAAACTGGCCGTCTGGGGCACGATACAAATATACAGGTATGCTGATTCAGAAACTACTGCTACTTTTAAATCTGAAGCGGTGTCAATCTATTAAACATTTTTATTGGATTTCAGTACTGTTGATCCACTGGCAATAGGTTTTTTGAAAGTTGGAAGTTATGGAAAATTTTGAGCTTTCTAAAATAATAAAATGTTCAATTCAATATTTTCAAATCTAAATCGGAAAGATCAACAGTTCCAAAACTCGATCTGAATCGCACACACAAATAGCCTACTAATGGAGAAAACATGATATTCTGCCGACTGGGTTATATTTTCCATTGAGAATCAAGCCAGATGGATGTCTGATAAAATACCAATGGAAAGGAACTCGTGGCAGTTTGGAATTCCTTGAAAAATCCCGCTGTGAATCAGCAGCTCATATACACGCGAATAAGTAATCAACTTAATCGCTATGCTGCTTTGGATTTTGACACGATGTCGGCTACTGATTGCCTCCCTCCAGTGACGGAACTCGAACTAGGGCGACAAAACGCTGAAAAAGTGCTGAAATTGACAATTTTACAATGATATGAACTCTTACAGTATATGAAATATCATATGAAACTTTCGCAGCTTTGTTTTTGATTTAAAAAATGCGAACACAGTTTTATATTATAGAGAAAATCAAGCTTGTTTTGGTGCAATTTGGCAGATTGCTTGCATTAAAATTGAGTCAAATAAATTAATTAGATAATTCTGAAAAGTAACACTAATACATATTCCAATTATAGACAGTTCCAATATTTTGTGAGTATGTCAAAAAAATGTTTAAATACGGCTAAAAATGATCGAAAACTAGAATAAGAAATATAATAATTATATACTTGTATATTATTAAAAAAATACTCTGAACGTTCAGAAACTAGAAAATAAAGAGAAACAAGTTTGTTTGTTTATTGCTTCATTTGATAATTTTCAAAAACTAATCAGCTTTTTCATAGCTTGCCTCAGCAATAACGTAACTTCCAAATTCCAATGCAGAGCAACAGAGAGTTATTTTGAGCTCAAATTTATAGAGCCCTCAATGATACTCGTAGTTCGGCAGGGTGTTCCAAGTACAAATAATGGCAAAAAATTTTAACACTACAGCGACATGGACAATAATTTATTTTAACAATTCCAATAGTAATGATTATATTAATAAGAGAGATATGTATATCTAAGTAATCAATTTAACTCGGTCTTTTTCCACATTTTCTATACTGTGACAGAAATACGAAAAAACAAGTCGGCGCAACAGTACGAAGTTGAATTTAATTTCCACGCCAATATAAATTATGAAAACCAATGCCACTCACTTGCCGCGTGGTTGTCTGTCTGTCTGTAATCGCCCGTTAGTACGGTAAACAATGGCCCCTTTATAACTTTCAAAGTACCATTCGGATTATGACGTAACCATTGTAGTGACTGAAAATCGGTTTTTACGGTTCACTTATTGCTAAAAAAAAATATTTTTCATTTCAATGTTTTTCAGGGCCCTGATCATTTTCCCAAGAATTTTTGAAGGACTAACGCTAGGGTGTTGGGGGGGGGGGGGTAAGAAATATCATTATATCTCAATATATGTTTGGTCTAGAAAAAAGTTTTAATTTTCTTTAAACCTCTGACCTCGTAAGACTCCGTACTTGTTAGACATAGATAATTGTGCAGACATTTGCCTTCGAAATACGATTATTTATCATTGAGCGCTGCCTTTCAAGTCTACTATAAATCCCACCTGTGGGACCTAGTGAGTTTTCGATACTTTAGAATGTTTCAATTCCTGGTTTTCTTACAAGTTGTACAGCATTATGGGTGCAGTTAAGTTATGAATGCGCGAATCTGATCCGCACCTGATACATATTATTGCATTTCAACTGAATAAGGTTCATAAATAATTACGAAATAAATGGCGTCAAATAAGTTAACTCTGTATTTCACGAGAAGTGGCATCAATTTATTAAAGATTCTGACCGAATTGTAGAACTGTTGAAGTAAAGTATATGAAATACTAGATCTTGAATTTATGGAATGCTCGAAAATGTTTGAAACTTCATATATCAAAGATATACAACATTCAATATTTTTTAAATCCAATTCCATAAGATTAATAGTTCTATAATCTGACCCAAATGCTTACACTATCAATATATGTATAATCCGAAAAACTTGGAAACCACAATTAAATCATCAATTTTATCGGCCTTATTGTAAATGGTATATAAATCAACTCAGCTTAATAACAAAATAGGGCTGTCATGCATCTTTTAATAATTCATAAAAGTGTAGTAAGTAAGCGCAATTACTCCACTACGAGGAAAATTGAGGAGTACAAACATTTTTTATCGATTATTATATCCTCTGGAAGTGGAAGATAATGTATGCATACCACAAGCCTGAATCATCAAAATGACTCAGTGCCGTGAAAACATACTTTTCAAAGGTATATGCTTCTAGCTTACCTTTACTCACAAGAAATATTTCAAACTTACCATTAAATGATAAAATAGAGTCAAGTTAATTGAATCAATACTTTAACCAAATTGGTCTTACAGCTATATCAGAAAAACATATTCAAATTGATTTTGTATTTATATCCCACGCATAAGCGGAAGAAGCATCGTCATCTCGAAAATGTTCGATTTTCAGACACTTTTGGATGTTTTATGATGTACATCATGAACATCCAGCTCACGCATTTCCATCGTTCTGTCTGTCTGTTTGCGTTTTGGTCACCGCGTATTCAATGCCCAGATATCGATGAAGTTTTGGAGATACAGATATGATGTAGGTTCATGGTTATAACATAAGAATAATGGTATAAATTATATTAAGTAGAAAAAAATCAAATCATCCCCAAACCTCGAACATGTGTATTTTCCTCGAGTTCTTGGTCGGTTTTCCAAGTAATAAATAAAATGTAAGTAGCAAAGTATCAAATTCTGTTTTTGTACTGTTGTTTCCTCATTATTCTACCGCGTAGCCAAAAACAACTTTTAAGGGACTCAAATTTTTTTTTAATACTACATAAAATCATTTTTCCATGATTTTGAAACGGAAAACGGTATCTTCACAACGTTGGAAGTACTATGGGCTAGGGGAGGAAGGAAGAGGGGGGTAGGTGGAAATTTTGTGACCAAGTGTGACATAAGGGTAACGCATCACTCATCTGACATCACAAATGAGAAAAAACTACTTTGGCTTGGAAAACTCCATTTATTTTACTTACTTTAATACCACGTTCAATTAATCGTTTCATTAAAATGTAAAATTAAGGTATGACGTGGCACGATTGGATTTCCAATATTTACAAAACTTACTTAAAATTAGTAGATTAATAGGTCCAAAATACGGAGAAAATCTCCAATAACCTCATACGACTGTACCTTCTTAAAGCCATTTTTGAAGAGAATAAATACCACTGTCAAACTTATTTATGATTCTCATGTAATTGAAATGTATGGTCATGTGTTATAGTAGTAGTTGCTAAAACAGCAGTGGGACAAATTAGCCCCCTTTAGAAATCAACGTTAAACACTCCCTAAAATGCCGTAAAAAGAATAGTGAAAATTTATTTGAAACATTCGAATGCAAATCTGTGAGTGGGGCTACCGGGGCGAAAATTTTACAGATGATAATAGAGACAAAGGTATCAGATAGATGATCACAATTCAAATTTATAGGGACAGATTCGTCGACCTTCCTCAATGTCATTCTCAATGTCATTTCTTGTTTTCAATTTGATTGTTTTAAATTTTTCAGGTTTTGACAAAAAGCTACAAAGACAGCATAAAGTAAAGCTTGTTCAATAAACGTGTGCTTCGAGTATACGGGACAGCAAATGTGTCATTAATCAAACAAAAAACAAAAGGATAAGCGTCAGAAGTTGTATTAATCTAATGACAGTAATGACATATACGTAGGTAACTTAATTTCATTTTTTCACGTGACCATCTGACTCATGTTATTAAATATTTCCCGAGAAAAAAATCAATAAATTCACGACACAATCCGTCCTGTGTAATGATTTCTAGAATGAAATTGAAATCTTCCTGGAATTCAAATTGTGTGCCAACGTTGAGTGGTAGTTAGGGGAAGGCCAAGTTCAAACCACAGGTTCAAGCTAACTCGATCACCTTCACAGTATACAGAAAGGCGTGACCTTTGAACTTTTAGTATATCCTGGTAATGAATGGCATGGTGCAACTCTGTGGGAGTTATGTGTCAAGGGATTTGTGAGGACAATTATATAAAATGCTACGTAGATATATTACATCTTGTTAAGTTTTGATTTATACTAAAAATATAAAAAATCAATGACTTAGCCCTACTTGGAATGGATGTATTATGTTTTACAGCAGGTACAGTTGTACTGAATGGAATCTAGTAACCGTATATACGCTCAAAATTTAGGAAAATAATTTGGTCAATAACGGGAAAAAATAGATTTATGAGGAAACTGTGATTTTAATGGCAAGATTTTAGATCGATCTTATAACTATTTGGATATATACAGTGTTGACAATTTTCATGTGATAACACACTTTTTTAATACGAATCAATATTTTATAAACTTTGAGCCAACGTCTTCGAAAGATTTTCCTGTTATATATATATATATATACTGGCCTCTAATTTAAACCACATACGATTGATCAAATATCTTTACTAATGTTCCGGCTGTCCCTCCAGTACTTATCAAAGTCCAAAATATGAAAAATTAAATTATGACATTCAATATTTTTTAATTCTTCCATGGGAATAGATTAGTTTTCAAACATTAGTATGAACTATTATGAAAGGTTTGAAATTTGATAATTTTTTTGTCGTGAAACAATTTTCCCTGTAATAACTGTGATGACGGGACCACTCCTCTTATCAATAAATCTAACATACAATAATTGAGGCAAGATCACTGGTACTGTTTGAACACAGAAAAGTGCGGTTTTATGAGATTTAACCCTATAAACAGTAATTTAGTCTTCCCAACGTATAGATTGCTGATTAAAGTTGATCATCTTAGCTTACAACAGGAAAATTTAAACAAATATCGAGGTGTTGAGATACCAGATAATTGCAAATGAGATGTCCACATTGAAAATGTTTGTAAGAAAATCAATTCGTTAACACGTTGTCTGGAACATCTAAGTGGTAAAGTAGGAAATTGGGTCTTTCTTTTTAATCTTTCATAACTTAACATTTTTGCAGAATTTGAGATATTTCCAAAACAGACTTCAAGTAGATCTATGGTTTTAAAATCCAAACAAAGTGCAAACAGACACTATACAAAGCGAGCTACGCAGGCAATATCTCTCATCAGTTAGACTGCTCCGCTGATTTCTTCCAAATTTGAAATTGCAAATCTAGAGACACAGTGTCAGTGATTTGGAACAGTAAGGATCTCCGAACACGTTAAACTGACAGCTCTCAACATCTAACAATCAACTGTCAGATAATCACATGCTAATCCGCAATATGGACACAATATACGAATTCACTTTTATAAATTTGGAAAAAGCCCGCAATTTCAAATTCATGAGAAAAATAGATTTCAGAGTAGTTAACCTAACATCAGCGCTCGAACTGATTGAAAGACGTGTGCCTGCATAGCTCAATGATTGGTAGGTTCGATGATCCACCCTGTATGTATTTCATTACATATGTATATACTAGTTGAAAATTAGAGTGTCTAATGATCCTTCACAGGAATGTATGTCGATAGATGCAAAACTCTTTGCACATTTTTTTACAAGCTCTTTTACGTAGATACCAAATAGAAGTTATAAGCATGTTTCATAAACTGTGATATAAATATAACAGGGAAAACCGCAACGACAATACTTATTTATGCGCCTATGCATCTGATTCTTCCAGCATTCAGATGGATCCAACCTCAACGTTCAATCCCGAACGAAGCAGAACAGGAACAAGTACGGACGAGGTAGTTGACCCAATGACCGACCTATTTCTCAGGCGTTGTTGCCACAATGAACCTGTAGCCTTGCGTGAAGACGATAGTTCCTCATCAACTCTACAGTTAGTAGCTGCTGCATAACAGTCATCAATGCTTGCAACGCTTGGCACAGCTTTTATTTGTATTTTGAACTTAAAATTTTTACTCATAAGCACGTATAAGCGAGAGAAGTATAGATCGCCAAAGTTTTCGAACTGATATGTTTTTGGAGTGTTTTATAATGTCTCATATGACAGATGTGATTGTCAATATATACAGTTGTGGTCAAAATAATAGCAGTGGTTTGATAAAAATGGCAAAAAGTATTTAAATGAGAGTGTAAAATATCATTAATGTAGACAATATCTTATCTTGTAAAAACCCATCAACTGTCCCGAGAATTCAACAAAAAATTGGCTATATAAAAATATCAGTAAACAAAATATTATCGTTTTTTGTAGCAGGACGCAAAATTCCGTTTGGACAAAATAATAGCAGTGTTGTTTAGTATTGTTTTGTTTTTGCAACCTAAATCGTTTTTGCTGCTTATATTCGGGTAAATTGTCAATTCAGAGTAGCCTTTTGTCAAATTCACAAACAATTTTGGGTTTTTTTTAAAACTATGGGCAGAAAGAAGTACTGTTCTCAAGAAAAAACGCGAATTAATAAGAAAAGTACGAAGTGATGGAAAATCGTACATGCAAATTCAAAATATTTTGGGATGTTCTGCCTAAATGGTTGCAAACGCTTCAAGATGGCAATCTACACCTGAAACTCGTGGTCGAAAACGCAAAACTACATCCAGACAGGACACACTTATAGTGCGAGCTTCAAAAGCAAACCCTTTGCTTCGTCAACACAACTTCAGGAGATTGTGGGATTGATGTAGCTCCTAGGACAATACGACGACGACTTAAAGAAGCAAACTTACCAGCAAGAAGCCCGCGGAAGGTACCCTTGTTAAATAAAAGACAAAGAAAGAGACGATTAGAGTTCGCAAAACAGCATATTGAATGGCCTCCATCTAAATGGCGTAACATACTGTGATCCGATGAGAGCAAAATAGTGTTATTTGGCAATGTGGGTCGTAGAACATATGTAAGACGCCCTTTAGGAACCGCATATCAGCCTCGGTACAGTGTTAAGACAGTTAAACATGGAGGTTCAAAAATAATGGTGTGGGCGTGTTTTTCCTACAACGGAGTAGGGCCTATATTTTGGATCAGAAACAAAATGAATGCCAATGTTTATGTTGAAATTTTACAGGAGGTTATGCTGCCCTATGCTGAAAATGAGATGCCACTTGAATGAGTTTTTATGCATAACAACAACCCAAAACATACCAGTCGATTATGTAAAAATATTTTAGAAAAGAAAAAAATCAATGTGTTAGATTGGACAGCTCAAAGCCTAGACATTAATCCGATCGAAAATCTGTGGGACGACATTAAGGATGCTGTAGCACGAGAAAAACCTAAAAATCAAGATTAGCTCTGGTCTGTAATCAGTGATTCTTGGAAAAGCATTCCAGTGTCTAGATGTCAAGATCTATTCAATTCTATGCCGCGACGCTGTAAAGCTGTCCTAGCAAATAAATAGGACACAATTAAGTACTAGGTTTGTGTTGTGCTTCTAAAATAAGAATTTTGTTAATTAGACATAGGTTTTTTGTTTAAGAGTGACATTAGTAAAACACTGTCATTAATTTGTCCAACACAATTTCCGACATTTTTCGTTTTTCTTGATGTTTTGAGAATTAAATCAATTTGACACTTACTATTATGTTGCATTTTAGGTGGGCTTTAAAGTTGACATACAGATGTTTTAGTTGTTCTATAAAAAAATTATTAAAACGTTTTTGATAAACACTGCTATTATTTTGACCACAACTGTAACGCTGCATCGATCTTGATGAATGACAGGACGGAATATGCTGTGTAGGAGATGCAAATAGATTTGTTAACTCAATAATTTTATTTTTTCAAAAATAATGGTTTGATAAATAAACAAATTTGACAATAGCCCCAAAATTGTTTTTGCATTTTTCTCGAGTTTCTGTTTGATTCAAGGCATTACTAACTACTACTACTATTAAATTTTTGGAAAATTATTTCTCAAATCTGTGGCAATTTTTGTTTATAGCCATATATTTTACAACGTTTTCATAAAGTTGATGTGTAAATATCATGAAATTGGATTTGAATCGTGCGTCGAAAGTACTGACAATCTAATTTATGATAATTGTATTTCACGCTGGATGATCATGTTCTAGGTATTTGTGTTTAACCTATAGGTTTATCAATTGTACCCAGAAGCGCCGTTTACCACGCGACTTTATTTTTAGAGATCAATCAATTTATATGGAATCTATCGTGAACGTCTAACGCTAAAAATCACGTAAAAAATGCTTCGTTCAACAAATTAGTCCAGTAGATAGATTCGGCACTGCTAACTAACTAATTAGCAAAAATAAAAAATATACTTAATAACTTCATATCCTATCTTTCTGAGGAAAGTAAATGATGATGTTTTTAAAAATCCTCGTTACTCATTTCTGGGGATCTATCTGTCAGTATGTTCGGTCTCCGGTATAGATGAGCTCTCTGAAACGACTACCTGATTGTATGTAATTTAATATGTTCTGGTTGAAGTAAAGATGAAAAAGCATTCAATATTTATTCAAAACGATCCAGTGGTAAGCAATTAATAACACTGTAGTCAATGCGTTCAAACATTTTCTGAAAATATGAAAGCTCATTTTCGGACAAATCAGTTCTAAGCATATTTAAAATGGATTCGAATTCTCTAAGGTGCTACCACCGAGTTGAATATTACTGAATCTGCCTACTTACAACATGTGTACACACTGTGTTATTTTTTACTAAAAAAAATCATAAATATTACTATATAGTATGTTTGTAGGCATAGAAAAATTTAACAAGTAAAAGAAGGTCAAATGTGCACAGTCACAGCAAGTTGCTTGATTTAAACATGCAATTTAATGAAAACGCAAGCTTGTGAACGATTACCAGTTAATGTCGGCTTCCCAGAAGCGCAGCTTTCGGGGATTTTACAGGAAAATCGTTTTCCACGAAATCGTTCGGCTCCGGGCCGTGATGTGACTCCAGATCGGGTGCTAACGATTCCTGGAATAAATCTGTGTCAGGGGGTTACGGAGCGGACAGCCGATGGAGGAAACTGGAGTTCAGGAGAATCGATTCGAGACGGAATACGCGGAAATGGCCGCCGAGGGCAAACGTCCTTTATTTTGAAGTTGATACAAAATTAATAAAAGTGATAGGACATACATACTTTATATCTACACTAACAAGTGTATATTTTGACCCGAAAAAACTTCATTATACGGCTAAATTTTATTCGGAGTCTTACTACGGAAGTTTCACCGTATTTAAAATAAAATTTCAAGAAATAACGATTTATTGTACTTATTGTACTAAATGCCTGAAGTAATAATTTTAGTTTTTGATTTATTGCGAATTAAAACCAATAGCAAAAAATAAGACAGTAAACTATGTCTAATAATCACGGATGATTACCGGTTACCAAGATAAAAAATCATATATAGATGGAAGAAAGTACCAACGTGTGCGCCAAAAAAAATGCGATTTTCCCCTCCCTTGTCCATTAGTATAGATAGTAACATTACTCAGTAGACTGATGCGGAAGTAAAATTACACCGTAAACTGGTGCTTATAATATCCTGAACAGCTATGAAATCCTGAAAATAAAACCGGGAAAAGTATATCTGCAATAGCTTCAAATATCAGCAAGACGCATAACAAAAATATCAGTTTTGCATATCGTCTGTACTTATTAAAATTTATAACTACAGCATAAAGTAATAACGACCGATATCTACATAATCATATGCAACTACCAAGGATCAAGGTAAAAATTCTGAAAAATATAATCATGTATTGCTCTCGCGTAACAATAATTTGTTCACTCTCCAGTTATATTAGTTTATTACAACGACGTTAGACAGTGTTCGATCGTCAGTGGTTTATTATAACAAATATCAAATCAAATTAGGGCTTCAGCATAATTATCAATATACACAATGATTGCCGAAGAGAAAACGTAGTGACAATGGTCAATCATTGGCCCCTCTAACTCACTGTCATACAGAAGTAGTAATGGTAAGGGAGAATATCATCAAAATAACTCGTCGTCCACAATAAATGCCGAAGACTGTGTAGAGCAACACGCTATACATCATGTCTGTATACAGAAAGTGACAAGTACCTTGGAGACAGGTAATGGTTTGTGACATTCCACATCGGATGCTTAATGCGGAGTCTATGGAGGGTAGAGGTTGAGGAGCACTGTCTCTGTGTATCCAAAAGTGTCCGTTGAAAATAGTTAAATTATGGTGGCGCTAGTGCAGCACGTGGGTAAATTTTGAAAGGAGCGCCGAAAAATAATAAAGTATGATAGAGACGTAAACAAGGAAATAATAACTTCACATTTCTTATAGCCCACGTTTATATAAGTAATTATTGAAAGCTGACTAGAATTGATCACTCTCCACGCTATCTTGCTGCTGTTTTTTAGGTTATGTATATTGTGGTTCTATTAACAACTCTAGTCACCAAAAGTATAAAATTCTTTAACTCAGCGCACTCCACTCCGTCTAAAACTGCTAAATTAATCTCATACTCGTTTCCTACTCTAGCGCTATTCTGGTGGGATTCAGAACTATTATTTAATACTTATAGCTGTACACTTTTTCAAAAGATTTCCCATATGGGACAGAGCTCCTCACCTGTACCCTCCATAGCGGAGTCTCTATTTAGTTTTCGAACATTGTAGCCATATTGTAGTGATTCTTCATTTGAAAAGTGGCAGACTCAAGACTAAGGCGCAAAATAGCTGAATATTGCATCTGCCATTTTGCTTTCTTTCCTGTCCGAGGTAGCGGAAGAACAATCCATCTTCATTATGCCTGCCAGCGCGCGATGATGTTGATAAAAACGATATATTTATGTGGCATAGTGAATAAAATACATGCATTTGCATTGCTGATTTAATTTTTTTTGTATAAAATTTATTGATTCATTCATTCATGGCTGGTAGTATTGATACAAAGATCAATAACAACATAACCCATATATATTAGATACGGCACTAAAAACTTATAATACAGAGCTGTGCTGAAGCTTAAATTATCATGTTTTCTGATGTTAATTGTTAATTTACGTGGTTAAGGTCTACAGATATCAGACCAAATTAATATTTGTTTGTACTAACTGGTATTTAAGAAATCAGAAACCGCGTGGTTGTTCAAATTATCAGCGAAGTCGCATGAAAACAAAAATGAAGGCAATTGAAAATAAATTTATTTATTTATGTTGAAAAAATTCTTGAATTTACCTGTTTAATGCCGTTCATTGTTGTTTATCTGACTGAACGTTATAGTCGGTAAAAGTTCCCCCATGCATTATTTGGTGGGGATTGGAAGCAGTTTTTGCTCTGTTGATTGAATTTTGGTTTTTTTTTGGGATAATACTCATAAATAAAAATAGAGTGCTACAATTACCTTTGAAATAAGCGCTTGTTCATGGTCATCACTCAAATATTCTGCAAGCAATCCAACGCTGAAATTCATACTGAATGGACTTGAACTTACTACTGATCACGCCAGTTTTTTTAAATATTTTTTTAACAGCTGCTCACAGATTATATTGTTCATGTCATGTTATATGTTAAATCAGGACAGAGTTTACCAATTAAGAGCATCTACAATCTACAGGACTCTCTTGTTAGCAAGAGAAAGATCTTCAATCTGAAGGATTCAACATTATCAAAAGTTTGATTTCGGACTTCCATTATCTATAAAATTTTGAGTATCACGACGTTTCGATGGATGTGCTATCTTCAATCGTCTTCAGGTGAACTGGCGAACACGTTCCTTCCATGCCTATTTACACCCCGTCCGGTGACGTGTCGTTGTGCGCGGACTGTTCTGATTGGTTCCCGATGCGCGGTATTCCGTCTACAAGTCCGTCTACAAGTTTCAAACAACGGATTCAACATTATCAGGCTCAAAGTATCCAAATTCATTTGCTGCATTCACATACCACCAAGAGGCAAAAATTGCAAAACGCTCTTCGAGAATCTTTCAGCCACTGTAGATACCTAACAAATACGAGATCACTCCAACTCCGAAATAATCTTTTGAGGCGATTTCAACGATCACAGTACGTAAATGGCTAAATCAAGAACATACTGAAGCACGCAGAGTCTGACACCACAAATCAGCAAAGTGGATGATCTCAGGAACTATTATCAGTCCTGTTTTTCAAGTCCAGAGATCCGTCAGCTTGTGGCCAAAAAATAACAGAAGTGTTAACGTCAGGTATGGAAGCCTGCATACTTTACGTTGATAAACGTCCCTCCAAAAACAAAACTTGGTTTAACCGGAGCTGCAGAGACGCAGTTATGAAAAACCAAAGGTACAGGGAATGGAGGTCAAATCATACTAATGAAAGTCTCTCTGTAAACGGGTCATCGGTAACAGCAAACAGGAAAACAACTAGAATATTTAGAACAAACTCCTCGCATGACCTAAGTCGTGTTAGTATGTAGCCGAAACTGTTAGCCAGAACTTCTGCTGTTCCATGCTACCAGTCAAGAGCGGATGGGTCCATCGCATCAATCCCAAAAAAAAAATGAAAACACCTTGGGGCAAGTATTTGCTGACAATTCTACAATAAACTTCCAAAGAGGCTCTCCACGATACCGAGATATAAAACGTATTGTAGAAAAACTGAACAGGATAGTGGTCCAGATCAAATACCAGCAATTCTCATGGAATGTTGCGCTGCAAACCTCTGCAGAAAGTGTTTGTCATTCAAAAGCGTATAATCAGTCATTTATAGGATGAAGTTTGTAGAGGAGCCTTTAATTTAAATTACCCTCATTGAGAAAAGCCCATATTATGTAGCCCTAAATCTTTACAATAGATTACCAGCTGCGTTAAAAATACTTGGTTTAGGTAAAGTAAAAAAAAATGAAAACAATAATTATAGACATTGAACCATACTCACTAGACGAGTTCTATCAGCATAATTTTTAGCGTCTATTGTGGATAGTAATTGTATAAGTTGACGTCATTTCATTTCATGTAATATATAATTATTTGTTGTATGTTCTATGATTTGGAATAAAGTATTATTATTATTATTATTATTATCATTTTTTTTTGCGGTCCATGGTCATTCGCCGCGTCGACATTCGTTTGAATTCCTCACTAAGTCATTCTGTTCAATTTTTATTATTATCATTATTATTATTATTATTATTATTATTATTATTATTATTATTATTATTATTATTATTATTATTATTATTATTATTATACCAGTCCTTTGCAAACTTTTCAAATTCTCCTGCTAGCGAGCAGTGTTCCCTACTGGGTGGAAAATCGGTCTAATCAACCTATAGCTAGGAAGGACAGGAAAAAAACCAAGAAACTATAGACCTGTGTCTATCTGCATCATGCCCAAAGTTATGGTAACTGTTATTAACGTGCAGCTTCCGAAGTACCTGGACAAAATAATATCAACCAAACCATTAACTTCCCGGCGATTATTTCGGCGAGGGCAGCATGCTGTTCAGATCAATCAGGACATTGAATGAATTGTGTAATAGAGATATACGCAGAAGACTCAGACAATAACCCAAACAAAAAAGCCGCATGCTAGTCTTCCAGCTGTGAGAATTAACATCAACAACAACATTTCATGGGACGATCATGTTGCCGGCCTCGCTAAGGTCGGCGTCCCAGAAGATGGGGGGTGCTCTTCTTGTCGAGGAAATTGTATTCTCCCACACAGCTAATGCTACACTAAACGGCCCAGATCAGACCATCGCTGGAATACTGCTCGCATGTGTGGGGATGCGCTCCGAAGCATTCCCTGAAGCTTCTGGACACAATCCAGAAAGGAGCAATACGTCTAGTGGATGCTCATGACCTCACAAAAGACCTTCACAGTCCTCAACACCGAAGATGAGAGATAGATATTATCATGACAGATGTTCGACCAAGCTGTCTCGTATAACAACAAACGAGTCGCCAGCACAGCAAAGACGAGCCCCACGGGGTTGTGGAATGAGCTACCGGGAACTTCCCCAAGGGTTACAATCTACAGCGTTTTAGGGTCAATGTGAATAGACATTTATCTCATCGCAGCAGTTATGAAGCGCAATAGGTTATCTGCTTAAATTTTAAAAAAATCATACAAAAGATTGCTCTGATACACATATATGTTACGTAGGCTATAAGATGTCCCGTGGATCTATGCTTGCGGAAACCATATTCGCGATCGTATGTCGTTTGTCCAGGTAATTCAGAAGCTGCACGTTAATGAAAGTTTCCATAATCTTGAACATGATGTGGAGCAGAGTCACAGATCTATAGTTTCTGGGTATATTTTTTCTGCCTTCCTAGGAATCGGATGCACTCGACCAATCTTACATCCAGTAGGAAGCACTTCTCTCAATAGTTTGCAAACTGTTAACGATTACCCATATATATTTCAAGGGTGTATTCTATGTGTTGAGAGTAATCCTGTATTGTTCTATATACTGTGTTTATTTCACCAATGATGTACCAAGAATCAAAACCTTTTATATATACATTTCAAATAGTATGTTCAACTGTACCATCTTATATAAGAACCTAACAACCTGGTTGCTCTGCAATACAAAGTTTGAAGTTTGCTGGCTAGTATTTGGTGTGGATCAGTATCTTTTCTGGAAAGCAAGTATGGTTTTTTTACATCATGGTATTGGTAGTTAAGTTCTGACATTTTCAACCTTATGATGATAGCAGTGGAATACCTCCTTGGAAGTTCATCATAAAATTGACAGGAAAAACGTGGAATGGAAGCAATGGCAATACTCTTGTCAGTAACTGAATACTGTAGTGATATACAGGAATAACAGAAGTTCTGGCTGATTATGACCAAAATGATCTGCTCAAGATTGGGGCATGACAGTAGACTTATTGGTATAGAGGCAAAGGTAGAACCTACCACTACGAGAGCTTCTAATACATGTTATAATATCCAACCATTCCGCTGAGTATACTTTTTCTGTCAAATTCTGTAGTGCTGAACATCTTGTTTCTAACACCACAGTATATGGCAAACATACCTAGGAAGTTAAATGATATGATGTCTTGTCTTCCTCCTAGCACTTCAGGCAAGCAGGCTCTTTTACCATTCTTATGAGGGACTTAAGTGCCTGTTCAAACTTCAGTAGCCCATGAGAGTCCCTATTAAAATAGGGAAAAGAGCTAAGAGCTCTTATTAGGTTGTACTTAGGTAATTGTAGATCATGCACCCACATGAGCAAGATGGGCATGGCATAACTGAATGTAGAATATGCATGGAGAACAACAAAAAAACACTTTGTACAGATACCCTCTAATGGACAAGTCACATACATTTGGAGCCACAATGTTCCAGGCAAATAATACATCTCTTAACAAACTGATAACTTCCTTAGGAAAGCAGACTTGTTGTAAAAATATCAATTGGTGTGCGCTACAACAGACTAGTGTAGGTTCCAAGGAACAACCAATTTTTGCAGATGCTTTCATCTGAACTGACACTTTCAAGTTGATTTGATTTAAGCCCACATTTTTGTATTAGCAAATCAACAAAATTTGGAAGCACACTAAACAGGCAACCTTTTATTTGGATGTATTGCCCTTATAAATAGTACTTCTGCTAGAGAATGAATTAAAAAGGTACTGGCTAATCAGCTGTTACTAAAAAATCAGACAGATATATCTGCAATGATAGTATACTCACAAAAAACATATATACCTATCTATACCTAACCTGTTGAGAAGAAATAACTCATTTTTGAACAAGGTTTGCTGGCACTAATTTAATTTAAGAAATGTTCTTTAGTAAAGTTGCAGCCATTTATGCTTGTATCTATCAATATTTGTTTCATTTCAGAGTATTATTATAGTATATTAGATTTGAAACAAGCTTTTTCGATGTGGTTCTAGCAGCTACTATTTCAGTCATAATGATATCATTTATACTTAATTTATTCTTGCTAGTCAATTTCAGCATTTTATTAAGGTGTTCACTAAACAGAAAGTTGAGTAAATCAAAATTTCTAAAAGTATCATAGAAGAAGTATCAACAAATAGTATCAGCTTATTAAGAGAGTAATAATTTTGCAATAATCAGAAAGCAGCATGTGCATGATTGGTGCCATTGGTGGTTGCAAAGTACTTGAACCAATCAATTGCTATCATAGCTATTTAAGCTTGGGACGAGAATTGGTAATATAATCGTAATATTGCAATAAAATATATCATTCACTATCATGTCTATCTGGGATTAATTTAACTTTTTATCTCATATGTCTATAATTTATTCTGCTCGATTAAATGTTATTGATTTGGTACACATAGTTTGTTTCTTGATATACATTTTCAGGAATATGCATACCTATAGTAAACACTGAAAAATATAGCTTTAAATGTCTATTACATAATAATAGAAAGAGGGAGATACAAGTAGTAACATTTGTAATAAAATGTATCCTGTGTTTAAGATTATAAAATATTCTACTACCCAAGGCCCCAAAGCAGTGAATTATTCCAACTTCCAAGTTTTAAGACATGGATACTCTACAAAAGCGCGGGACGAAAATACACCTAAACCAATCAAAATTTGTCGCATAACTCAAATGACACAATCAATCATTGCACATCACAGGCTAATTAAAGTCGTCCAATCCTTTTGGACCGCTCGCTCAAATTAAAACAAGCCCTCGAATCTCACTAGCAGGGCCCAAAATAGCTTAGATGAAAAGAATCTAACCTATAAAAATCAAGAGATTTTGGTATATCAAGATCTCACTCACCTGAAATTTCGTGTCTTCACATAGAATTCTATGAGTCGTAAGCACAAATAGTATGAAATCCCCGAGGAAGTCCGATACACAAAGAGATTTTACAATACTGGTGCGAAAAAGTTTGCAAAAATCAATCAAACGTTCCGAACGCCACCTCAAATGGTGCACATCGCTAAATAAGATGTGGTTCGTGGTTGAAACAACGTAGGTATTGTTTTCAAAAATAACTAATTCGGTAGATTTGAGCAAAATCCAAAATCTAGAAGGCAGTTCGTCAAATCAAATTTTTTATCATATATTGCCTTGAATGTTGAATGCCCAAATCTTGGTTTATTTATTTTTGTCCCTTGAATTGAATGACAAAGTTGGCAATATCAACAAAAGCAAACAGAAAACAGCTGCGCGTCCTCTATTGGGTATAGAATATATCAACCGTCAACGCACAGAACGTTTATGACACATCGTCATCTAATAGCAGAAACCAGAAAGTATGATCTCACCTACGACAAATATATTGGACGCTCTGCCTACCCTACAGATATAGTTTGCATTCCGCAAAGAATACTGGCGGTAGTCTAATATGCAAGTTTAAAACATAAACCGTGCGGCAAACCTATGTTTCTCATCAAGAAAAACCGCCAATTCCCATTTTCCGTCTATTACTCATGGCACAAACCAACAAAAATGTCATTTAGAATTTAGCAATACTGCATAGTTTTATCTTTCTTTCAGATTTGTCATACACCCGAGCACTATTTTTTTCAAATAAAATGTATAGAAAATAGCATACAAAAAAATATTGGTATTATTTGTAAAACGTTTTTTATAATCTCATTGTCTGATAAAATTGAAAATTATAAATAAATAAACCGTATATAATATTAACAGAGCTAGTGAATAACGCTTTCAGTTTTTGATAGATTCCACAAATAAATAATAATATGATAAAATAATAGTGTTGAAAAAACAATCTTTTGAGATGTATGTTGCATACAAAGCTTCATAATATTAACACTCATTGTATTAGTAGATATTAAATTGAGATAATTTAATTGACCTAACTTAACAAATAAGCCGGAGCATTGTAGGAAGGCTATAGTTCTACATTTCACCACGAGTGCTGTAATCAGCTGTGATGACGTTGGGAGTTGGACAGAGGCGCGCGAGGTGCGGAATACATGCTTCAATGCAGCTGCACGTACTTAACTTAATTTGGTTACCTGTGAAAATTGGCAGATTATATTTTTCTAGTTGTTCTTGAATTATTTCCATCCAAATAAATAAATCGACCGTGCTCGAGAATGTCGCGGTGACTTTTTTCTTTAGAAAATCGTGACCCTATCACTACTCCCTTGCAGCACAATGAAATCGTTAGATTATCGAAATGCTTTCAGCATGTAATTAACCCATCATCCCCTAAAAGACGCGCTCGAGTATTTCCATAATCATTTTTTTTTGACTACTCTGATCGGCTGTCCTACACATGCAGTGCTATAGAGATCTTAGATATAGTAAAGGTCCACAATACTCAACAGGGTGCAAGGCTATCTTTTCTAGGTATTCCCCCAGAGGTTAATCTGCCGCAATTAAGTAAATCCCCGAATCTCTTATTGGCCCCCTTCCCCCACTATATAATACAACCTAAGTAAACGCAACAAAATGAAAATAGACCGTTTCAAACGTAACAACTAGGTACTAGGAACTAATATAGATGCAGATTCACGTTTGTTTATTAGTTTTTTTGGCACGGTATTTTTTGGTTTGACTGGGTTTGGTTACGCTGTGCTGTTCTTCCCATAGTACACATGCACATTCATTTGGGCCTGATGAAGCTAAATAGCAGAAATACGTATCGCTTGGGCTTCCTTTCCAATTTTTTCTCTACCTTTACCTGTTCCTTTATTGCGAAAATGAGAAATAAGATTTTTCACTTACATTTCTTTTCGCTGATTCGCACGATCACTTTTTTTTAATAATATTTATAATCATATGGACATGTTTACACTGACTGCTTGTCTGGGTGTTCGCACTCCTAAAATCTGTTTAAATAAAACTTACAAATATGAAGAAACAATTTTATTGCTTTTTAGTACCATTCAGAATATGTACAGATCAGATATAAATAAAAATTAAAAAAATTGTTACTAAAAAGACATACCATGTGTTCAATGTATTATCCAAATTATACAAAAAAGAATAAAAAGTAAATAAATACTGGGGTGTACAAAAATAATTATATCTTAAATGCTAGGTATTCTCACCAGTATAAATATCTTCAACTTGAAAAAAAGATGTCATAATAGTAAAAAAGTATTTTTGTAAAAACTATCAGACATTGAATTGATACAGATGTATAACGTTGTAAGCTGGGATATTTCAAAATTAATTCTTCCTCAAATTGAAAAGGGTTGATTGGTTAGATACTGAATTTTTATGATTGAAAATGAAGATATGCTGAAGATTTTAAAGTAAGATCAAACTTATTATGAGACTATGAAACTGGAGTATAACAAGCAACGTTCTCGGAATAAAAAATTAATTATTTCTGAACTATCGGTAAATAAATATTAGATATTATGCAATACAGACACAAATCTAATAAATGTATACTAGTTATATAGTTATGAAAGTAAAACAAACAAACATACAACATTCAGATTCAAAGTGATTTATATTTTTCTTTGCCTGCCCAAAATTTCATTTTTCAATGCTAATCAGTACTAACTATAACTCAGATTTCAAAAACATTATATATTTTTGACTCCGTGATTGTTAATTTTGTTTGATCAAATGTTTGTAGTAATTCATCGGGTGAATAATGAAAATTGTATAATGTGTAGAAACAACAAACATCATGATAATAGTAAGATCGGAATTACACATTCTATTTTAAATTTTTACAGCTTATTTTATACCCTCTTACAGAGGAAACATTTTTATACAGATGAAAACAGACTAAAAATAAGGATTTGACATGAATGATCTCACATTTCTACCTTTTTGTTACACTGAATCGGTGTTTTATCCTACCACAAATCCGATTTAAATATAAATAAGTTTCATTTTATTTACACCGTCATAAGAAACTACAGGTTTCCTTATAGTTTAAAGTTTAATTACTGCACTTTATCTGTTGGGTTGATGTTGCCAGAGGAAGATCATGTCTACAAGAGACGTTCCAGTTTCTTTTTATTTCTGGAGAGGCAATACTATGTTATGGCTCACTGGGAGTGTAACATCTATAAGAATGATCTTCCTCCATCCTATGTTTTATCCCTGCAGATTAAAGTGGGAGGTTGTGTCCATTTTAGGTCATTCACCTCCAAGATGTTAGTCATAGAGGTGGATATGATTCCGTGGAAAAAGGTAAAAGGTTGGGTTATATGGATAAAACTTTCTTGTGGTGGAGATGTCATGTTCATCAGGAGACTGTGCACAATATAATATTTTACTCTTATAGTGGTGCTGCACTTTTGAAGCATCAGGTTTCTTCCTTTTCAATCAAAAATAATTGATTGTATGAACAAATTTCTCGGGCCATTTTACATTAATCTTATTTATCTACTCGAAAAAACCTTTTACTGTTTTAATTTATCAAATAAAAAAAGTTATATGGAATAAATATTCGATGCACTGATCCATATAATCCAATTTTTAATCCATTTCAAGGAATTGTGTAACACGTCCCAGGATTGTATGTCACATAACTGTGATCCGTTATCAAGATGCAGTAGGTGACATTACAAGCATTTGCTTGAACCTTTGTTGCAGACGGTTTCTGTACTCAACCAAATACTGATGCTCCAAATGGTAACACATGCCGCGCTACCCTTTATTTAAGCGTCACAACGTTAAAATGAAGTTCGCTGCGCTGGCTCTGAAGCGTTAATAATTATTGCGGAAAATTAAGAATTAAAAGTCGTCCTGATCAATTTTACCAAAGAGAAATATATGAAATTATCTATTCTAAATCTCGATCTATATTGAGTGTATTTCACATACTATTCCAATGAATATATATTACTGTCACTGGTGATAACTGCATCTCGAAAACTAGATCGGTTATCTGCTACACATCATATTCAAAAGCTTATCTAACTGTTGATAGTTATACAATATTTACAGGAATTTGTTTCCACTAAATTGTAAAAATATCATTCAAGATATACATGTACCCTACCTCCATACTATGTTCACACATTCACTTAAAAAAATATAACAATGTATCTTGATAATAACTGAAATGCATACAAAATATGATAATTTGTCATTGAACACCCAAAATCTAAAGAGAAGCAAAATAAATTTACAGCAAATAACAGAAATAAATAATATTCAGTCGATTTTCCTATAATGCATTATATACAGGATACAGGATCAGTTTTCCAAAACGTAGAAACAAACGTCACTTATTAGGAAACTTTCACAATTTTTGCCAATATACTTTGGAATAAATCTTGCATGTGACCTGTATAGAAACAACCATATATGAAGTGCTTAACACTAATTTTTATTATTGGAGTCTAGAGTTATGCTTTAGAATTAGCGTGCTAAATGTGATTTTTACTTTTTATCACTCCAGAAGTATATAGCCTTTAGCTGTTCCTATTCGAAATTAGCTTAATTCAAAAATCATTATTTATGCATCCTGTACATAACCTTAAAAAAATTCGTAATTTCATTGGAGATCACGTTTCAACTTCTCTACAAAAATTTAGAACTGAAAAATATTCCTAACAAATCACAATTTTTATTATACAGAGTGGTCCACTGGAAAATATAAATATAAAGAAGATAAAACTGAAACGACACCTTTTTATACTTATTTTCCTACATCCAAAAATGGAAACATATTTTAAATAATTAATGAATCACCCTGTACGACATTGCTCTCACATTACATACACATCAACACAGTAACAATGAAAAAGTATTTTTTATATGCTTACGTGAGGTTTTAGTTTGATTTTTCTACCCCGCCATGAAGTATAGTGTTTACAAATTTAAAAGATTGCACAGACAACTATTTCATTGATACTGCCCACCATGCCAGGAAGTCAAGACCCAATTTTAGTATTGAGGAAGCGGCTGTTTCCTGAAATTATAAAAGGTACTAATTTTAAAAATTTTAAAATAGCTATTAGATTTATATTTACACAGGTCAGAATATTCAACACGTCAAAGTAATCCAGAGCTGCTGTTCTATGCAAGTTTAGCCAAAGTACAGAAGGAAGACGGAATGACCTAATGCCTGCTATCAACATCAGTACGCCGGCACCGTAACGAATAGTGAAAACAATAGCTTAGCAAAATTATTGTAGACCATACAAAGCATAACTTTTGAAGTGTCAATATTTTTATGATATGTAAGTACTACAAATGGACTGAAATCTGTGTAGTTGTCATGTTGCTGTTATCTAATTCAATCCATGGATGAGTATAATTTTGCAGCAAATGCTAACCAGTTAATACATAACTCATACAGGAAATGCTCAGACGCACCTCGGTGAAAGTAGATGGTCAACCAGTTTTTTTAAGAAAAATATTAGATTATGCACCAAACACTATATAACGCAGTTCTTATCTACCGTGTCCATTTCCTTCAGAAAATAAAGAGTAATATAACCTATCTGTTCATGACAGAGCCCATGTAGACATCTTATACAATTTTACCTACTGTAATTTCCAGTGAGGACCATTGCCGTCATTATTACAGGAGTTGAGAGAAAAGAAAAAGCAATGATTGCTTTAGAAAAAATGTTCATCAGCATAGATACTTCCAAGCAAATTGTTATATATTTTGTATATTCAATCAAGTTTATCGTCGACAGCGCATTTGAGTGCTGGGTTTCAACAGTTGTAGAATCACGACATACCAAGAAAGTAATAAGTTGGAGAACAGTTAATTATCGAAGCTTCTAAGTTTTGGGCAAGTACTGTTATGATCTGAATATACAATTATTTGATTGCTTGCTAAATTATAAACAATAAATAAAATATTTTAATTTAACCGACGTTGTAGCTACTCCTTGTAAGTTGGAAATGGACACAGTACACAATCGAGTATCTACATATATGATAGGTTTTTAAACTTAGTTCTCACGTGCTATTTACATAAAATTTGCATAAAAAATAACAATAAACCTAAGCTTGACAAAGGATATATCCCAAACGAGAATACTATATATTTTGTGTTACATACTTTTAATGTTCAAACGTAGTAAATTATAAAGGTCTCATTTTCTGGTTTACAGTTTACTAATTTTGTGTCATTCGTGTTGAAGAAATGCAAAAAACGGTGAAACCAGGAACTTTGCTATCACAGCTACTGACTTTTAAGACAGTGAAACAGAGGAGGAAAATATTTGGCGACATATTTCAAATGATTGAAGAGCAACAACGTATCAAGAAAGTTGAAGATCTGATAAACTCATCCACTATAAAATGAATGATTTTTTTAGAGTAATGCGTAAAAATACAAAATCGATTATACTGCTCGTTGAAAGAAACTTTCTAAAAATTAGATATAGGCGTTTTATTTTGCACTTAATGATACTGAAATCACAGATAAAAAACAATATTTTCAATACTTGACATTCAAAAGTTTGTCGGTTTTCCTGTCTTGAAACAGAAATTTGAAGAGATATATTACCTAAAAATGACAAGTTACTGCTTTGCATGCAGTACCTACTATATAGACAATATCCATCAAACAATTCTATTGTTTTTCTACAAGCTTTTTCTATAATTTAGATACAACAGAAAATCAATTTTGAGTCAATGATTCAATATCAGCGTTGTTAAGAGACACTCAAACTTTTCAGACGTGACTCTCTCTCGTTCTGATTTTGCTCCTCTCTTAATTGTCAGTATATGCGATCATAACCACATTCAATATCGTCAAAGGCGTGTTACCTAAATGATTTCCACCTCTGTCTGATTCTCGCTCATCTTATCAGATTCAACCAGAGCTATTTATCTCTCACGGCTTCTCCCTCCTACACGCTTATCGAATCTTCCCGCTCCCGAATCAGATGGTCTCGTTGTTGGATCTGTTGCTCCCTGTCCTCGTCATTTTCCCTCTCTCTGTCACTGTCATCATCATCCATGGAAGACGCATCGTCCACCTCGTAATGCAACTTCTCATCGGGGTCGTAATAAACCTCAGCACCAGGAAAAATGTACCTGCTCGGAGGTACTAAGTGGAAGGTGTTGTGCGGTAGCCTATCAGCCAGGCTGCGTTTGACTTTTGGTTGCCAGTAACCTCGAAGATCCGTTGTCGTGGGGGACTGGCTGTTATCCTGTCATAATGAAAAAAACCTTAGTGAAGTGACATTTAACCAAATATTTTAACGACGATCGTGTAACATCACAGATGATATACTAATAAGCTATACTTATGTGATACAGAGATGTGATAATTATTACACAAAAAGAAATTTTAGCTGATAAAACTTTTTTGGAAAAGGGAAGGGATTAAATCAAAAATACGTTTTCCTCATATTGACTTTTCCTGACTGTTGAATGAAATGACGGAGCAGCGCAAACGTTACTATAGTTATTTTATTCAATATAATATGGAGTTTCATTCAAAGGCTAATGACAAGATGAACCGATAAGACAACTACAGCATAATTTTCAATAGTGAAATTATGCTTCTTAGAAAAAGTTATTTAAATTCCGAATCAGTTATAGCATTAAGATTTCGAGAACATCCATGGTTCATATAATCTTTTATACTGGCCGCTTATTAAAACCACATACTGAATGCGTAAAGTTAGTGGAGGTATTCTGTTAATTGTATGTGGTTTCAATAAGCAGCCAATAAAAATATATCATGAACCAGAACTAAAACAACGTTTTTGTAATATGCTAAAATCATTCTGAAAGGATGTGAAGCAAATATCATTTTTTAAAAATTTAATTCAAAAAAGTCAAACAAAAAATAAAGCAGTGCCGTTATAACTTATCAAAACCAAAATACGTTCAGTTCCTGGTAGAGTAGAGAAAATGAAGTTTCAGGTATTGAATGGATAGAATAATCGAACAAGTTTTGTTGTCCTAGCTGTACTAATATAAATTTTCAATAAATTTCAATGAACGAACTCACCTGAAGCATACTATCAGATGACATCGTCACATTATTTTCTGAAACCAATCCATATCTTGCGCTATTACTGCTGATGGCAACTTCCGTCTCATCTGATGATTCTTCACATCTATCTGTGAAATTACTGTTTTCTCCTATACCTGAGTCTCTGGCCGAATCTATACTCATGTGTCTTTCTTTTTTACTCTCTTCCAGATCATCTGAAACGACGACGTGAATATCACATTCTAAAATATTAATGGCATATTAATAGAAAATGCAATGTGACGTCACAAATGCCTCCATCACTTCCTTGATAGATATACATTTGTCTTGTAGAATATGCTCTAGTGTAGTATAGTTTTTATCGTGTTATGGCATTGTATCTTCAAGATATAAATTAAGATTTAACAGAAACGGTACACCAGTAATCAAATTATAGGTTAAGGAATAAATTAATATATTCAGGCCAGTTAGCAGTAATGCATCTAGTTATATATTTATCAATATCACCACTTTTATACACAATCATTGATGAAACATGCTCACGTTCAGGAGTAAAAGACACAAGAATCACTAAAAAATACATAAAAGGCATCACGACAGCTGTTGTCACGCGAATATTTCCACAAAGTGAACACAAAAAATACTGCAGCCAAAATAACATGATTAGTGGACTTCTTGATGTAATAAACCTCTAATTAAAAAACATTTCATCCGATTATTACATGTCAGGTATACCCACCTGTAGTAATTGACTTTTGTTGGCTCTCTGCACACTTTCGGCAGTACAACTCTGCTGTGGCCGAACTCGACGTAGCGCTAATGACACTTGTGAACTGTCGACAACTGCACGCATTATCGCTGTCTTCTGGGTAATACGGTTCTTCTTCTAGGGGCAGAAGGGTATTACTTTGGCTTAGGAGTGTGTCGCTATAAACACCCTCTTCCCACTTGTTACCTAGGCTATAAATAATGAGATATTTTAGAAGATAACCTTAATCCTCTGATGCTAATTTTACTACTAGAAAAAATATCTCCAGGTATTCTGCATAAGAAAGCATTCAATAATTTAAGAATTTGCTTGGATTTGAGCAAAGACATATTGAGACCAATATTATTGGCAAATCAGCTCTCGTGGAACAGATACAGCAAATCGAAGGCAATGGAATGAATATATGCAAATTTGTTCGAAAATCTGCAAGTCATTACTGAAATATAAAAAAAAAATGAGAGAAACTTGTGTAACATTACAATAGGTTTCACGAATAAAAATCTCTAAACTGTCACGCGTCATTTATTTCTAAATCATTGTCATTCTGTTAAATTGACTTTTTACAATAACCACCTAGGTTATTTATTAACTAGCCGAATTCTATCATGAATATAAAATAGTTCTCATTCTAAAATCTAATCTTTTACTATGTCTAGTTAGTGTCCTAGTATATTATTTCATTTATATTACGGAAACATAGTTTTTAGCTATTAATTCGCAGTTTCCTAATTTCCAAGTCTCATGCGTTCAAAGATCAGTACTTACATCTGACAGAGATGGTTAACAATGACATCACAATCACCCATGAGCTCCACGTCGAATCTACAGTGCGGCAAAGGTTCCCTGTTGATCAAAACCTGCGGAACGTTGGGTGGCAGCGATCCAGGAATCAGCGCTACAGGTCTCACTTTCAAACTGCTGCCAATTACCAGCAGCAGATCGCAATGGCGCCTATCCTCTGCCATCGCTGTATGGAAGGCATCAGGGAGGCCTTCACCGAAAAATACTATGTCCGGTTTCATTATGCCAGATGAAACAATTTCTCTGAAAAGCAATTTCAAAGTCCTCAATAGGGAACAAGTACAATGCACAAATAATATTGTAAAAGTATGGTGCAGGCCTAGTTATACCTTAACAACATACAAAATGCAGTTAAATAAATTGACTAAAATTTCCAGAATTGAAACAAATACTCTGTTCAAGTGCAGCTCAGTCATCTACTGAAAGTTGTGGGAAAAGTCACTATAAGGTCAAGTATACATTTATTCCTAATTTCACTGAAATTTATACTACAATTTCACAAAATTCGTATGACAAATAAATAACGTATTAACAAAATTATACTAGTTACCTGAATAAATTAACAACGTCGCCCGAGCTGCATTTTAGAAGTAATAAAATTGTATTTTATATAGTATATGTATAGAAATCTGTTAATTATGACGAGGAAACAGAGAATATGGTAAAAACAAACCTGTAATCCCTGCTATGCTCTCCACTTTTGAGATCGGCTGTCGAGACTGACGTTTCCCTATTGTTTGCGTGACAAATTTCGCAAAGAGGAATTTTTTGAGCTAGCACCATGTCCCTTATTGAATCAGCATTCACCTAAGAAACAAAAAATATCACATAGCTAAAAAACACAATTGTAAGATCTGATATATATAAAAAAACATTACCCTTGAATCTACCAATAAGAACATATCAAGCTAAATGCAACATATTTCACTATAATATTTTGTTAACACTTCTGAAGAATATGAGAGTGCAGTTTTTTGAGCTAATACGTGATCTTAGATTCAAAATTATAATATAATGGAGTAAATTAAAATATCAAACAGGTTACCTACCTTATGTTCACACTTCGTACATGTTGCAGTAGCAAAAGATCCGTGGCATTCGATCACCCTTTCTATTCCAGCCATTTTTTCCAACGTGTCGATGTTTTGCGTGTAGTTTCTTAACAGTTTCTTGTTCTTCTCTAGTAGTCGTATGAATCTGATACAAACACAAATAGCTTCTAGTAAAAGGTACAATTCCTTCATCATACTGAAGGGAATTTTTTTGATAAATTGTGGTCACAAAACGTCCATAAATCATAGAACGTACATAGCTGGCGTATTAATTTCAGAACAGATGTACAAAGTAAAAACATATAAACGGAAAAAATAAATTAAAATAAAATAAAATGTCTGGTCACGGTAAATAAATAATCTAAGATCAAGCGAACACCACAACTTTCAAGGTTGTATAAATATTGATCATCAATGTTACCTCTAATATTTTTACCTTGACTTCAAATTTAGACTCGTATTTGTAATCATGACTTACCTATGGCAAGGGCTAGGCTGAAACTTTCCGGGATAGATGTCTCTGGCAAATTTGTAAAACGGTCGGGGATCTTGGCTGAAGTAACTGATATCAAACATTGCTTGTGGGTCCGGAAGGTTGGGAAAATCTATGGCCAATCGAGAATAGATACCGTCTCGGGATCGGAAGTCGGGAATACCACAAGATACAGATACACCCGCTCCTGTCAGGACTATGATGTTCTTCGCACCTGCAATTGAAACATAGTGGTGTTATAAACCGGGTCATAATCAGCCACTTTTATTATACTTGCATAAAATATTAAGGGAAAATTCAAATTAAGTTTATAAAACCATAATAAAACTTTTTTATATAGATGAGACCCAAGTGCAAAGGTATCACGGACCGCCTTGACAAGGCATGCCGAATAATGCCGATATATACTCCTTGACTTTGTAAAGATGCCAATGGACCACTAACTTTGAGCGATACTTTGAGATAAATATTATCAACAATCAATTAACTGGTCAATACTGAAGTTTGATACTCGGTTTGATACCACCAAGATCTTCAAGTTGACAAAATATTCAAGTTATAACCCATTGTTTCGGTGATTCGATGCGGATGCTCAACTTTTATAGTATAATAATTATAGAAGGGCAGACCCCGTATATAGGTACATAATATGGCTGCTGATATATCCGATCAAGCGTCAATGGGATTGAGAATAACTTTAAAGAGACTCCAGTAAAAATGAAATATTCATTCAATAATTTGCAGAGGCATGCATCACCAAAATATATTTTCTAGATCAAACATCCAGTTTGTCGATTATTTTGATGTTAACAGATTTGATTAATTAAATCGATGTAGGACACAGTATTCACTAAAATCAGTAGTTCTTGTGTTGTCTGAATAAACTTTGCAGTACAGAAATCGACTTTAGAACTAGGAAACCTGACATTTTTCAGTTTCAATCAATGAAAGTAATTAGATAGACAAAACTATAAGTTACTGTAGCATGCATTGCACACATTTAGTTATATTGTACTTATTGTATGAAAATGCAAATATTTTGCATCACGGCTTATGTAGGTTACCGCTATTGAATTGCAGAAACTGTAATACCATTAGTTATCGTGAAATATAAAGAATGATATTAAATAAAAAAAAAATGGAAAAAATCATTTCAGACAGAGGGAACTATTGTAAAGTCTTACAATCAACTATGAAACTTTGTATATGATTCAATTTCCGAGTTACCTTTCAGCAATCGTACAACGTCGTCCAACGTATTGACGTGTCTCAACTTGTTTCTACGAGGTGGCTCTGCGAGCATGTTGATGATAATTTTCCAGATCGTCACGTCATCCACATACTCGGGGATCTGATCATAGTCAACTCCCAAATCGGATAAGAGACTTCTGGGATTCGTGCCTTTCTGCATTTGTTGCTGAATCTATTGGGTAGAGACGGGTTTTTAAAGGAATCCGTGACATTGAGACATTTGAATACAAAGGATGACGCAGAAGTTCTGATATAACAGTGCAATTGGTGACAAGGCCTATCCCAGAAAAGATGCTCCAAATTATTTTCAAAAAAATGATGACTTGTTTCTTTGCTGGTACTAGGCACAGTAATATTATTTTATAAAATTGAACAATGTGAAACGTCTATCATAATAATTCAAAACAGTATATCAATCTTTTTTTTTTATCAAATTGTGAAACCTAAACATAAAGTTACACAAATAATGGAAATAAAACACTGTTATTGTGAGCCGTTTCAATTGAATATTTAAATCATTGTTAGACTGTCAAAATTCTGTCTGAAGTTGATTAAAATATTAACTTTATTTGTGAACTTTTGTGTTAAATTGCACAATTTTTATCAGAATCATCGGAGAGTTTAGCAAGTAAGAGCATCTATAATCTAAATGATGTTTGTTTTCATCTTCATCAAATTGTTCACATAATTGAATCAATATAAATCAAATTCCATTCATATTCTTTATATCTTATGCTGAAGGAGCAGTTGAAACTTCACCAGTTTTCTCTAAATATATGCGTTTTTAATGATTGATAAGTTACAACTGCGCATTTCAAATTGTATTTTTGTTCGTTATTTGCTAAATTAACGATAACGTCATTTAATCCTCCCTGAACGTCAAACAAATAAAAGCAGGAATCTTATTTTGAAAACCAATAATTTATACATAATAATGGCACTCGTAGTGTATACATTATACGTTACATGTACAAATTCAACATAGTGATTGATATGTCTGCTAAATACTGATTTGATATCAATTACCCATATCATGCTGCCCGCCATTGGTTTCCAGTCCTGCCCGCTTAGGTCACTCAAACCGCTCAATTCACTAACGGTGGAGGCATTGTCGTCTTCCTCCTCCTCCTCTTCTTCGTCATCTATGGACCCGCCCTTGTCACCCTCATCCGCCGAGAGCCCCATCCTTCCCGGAGAATCGTGCCTCGAAGGAGTCGGTATCGACTCCATCGTGCTCGCTTCATAGCCGGAATCGCAGTCTGCTGACGTACCTGTAGAAGAAAAAACGGTTTTGACTTGCTATTAACTGCTTACTCGCATCCAATATAATCATCCAGTATTTTGGAACATTTATCACAACTGAGAAGAGAGAATTGCATGCATACATTAAAGTGTGTGTTCTAACCGCTTGAAAAAGTGTTATTGAAATAATACCAGCAAGTTAATCAGTCAATCTTTTTGATTATCGTTCATTTACCTAATACACAGAGCATACTATGGATTATATGAATGAAAGCAAAAGATTGTCACGTCTGCAATTAACTTTTTAATTTATTTCCGTGGAACATTGCACAAAATCCGCATATGATCCCATATCAAACTCGTCTGAGAAAAGTAAAAATTCGATGGACGATATGGGGTCGTTAGTTCCTATACAGGAATGAAATATAGTAAAAATAATACAACTTGTTCTTATACTCTAGTGATTTTCATTGATAGGCTTTTTGACCAATTAATTGAACCATTTAAAATTTTAATGAAATATACTACTCCTAAATAAGTTTCTAATCAATAGTCAAGAGGTTAATGTTTCCAACTGTACACTTTAATTTGCTGGGATGAAACACAGTTTTAAAAAATCGTTGCAGTGGTTCGTTTTCGGAGGTTTCCGAGGTGTCATTATTTTCGAAAATTTATCTGGCTAGTTCAAATTGGGCGTGGAAGTTGAATGAAGGACGGGATCAATTTAATAACATTGTAGAATCGTCTATGCTGCCCTTCAAATCAGCTGATGTAAATCTTTAACTAAAGCCGTTGATCCTGCTCGCGTGAAAGTTTGCATTAATGAAACAAAGAAAATTAAAAACGAAGTTGCTATATATTGCAAAGATGATGATGGCTTTAAAAAAACTAAAATTTTCACTTAACTCTTAAATTTTATGAGAAATACGTCGTCACCTTAACGAAAAAATTATGGCCACGCATATTGGTGAAGAACATGCATTTCAGTCATCATAGTGATGATGATTAGCAACTGATTGACTCCATCATTTCACTGAATGATTTACATCAGTTTAATAATTCTGACTTATGGCATAGGTATCGTCCAATGCTTCAAGTGCTCTGCATTTGTTCACTCAGAAAAACAAAGCAAGTTTTCTGAAGATACTTGTCTCAAGTGTTCAGAAGGCCATTCCACAAAAAGTCGTAAAACAGTGACAGAAAATATAGAAATTGTGTAAACTACAATTCATATGACAAGTTGTCTTTTCCATGTCATGCTGCAACTAACAAAAATTTCTCTATCTAGGAAAAGCGAATTTCTGAAATGCTAAAGCTTATTGACTATGGTCTCACTTAATGATAACAGTAATGTCATTATTCTGGGTGATGTTAATGTTGATCTGCTTCATTGACAATTCCCTGTCGAAGTGTTTCGATACATATGGTTACAAACAATTAGTCACCTCGCTAACACGTAATACCAAAAAAATAGTGCTACTTTTTTTAGATCCCATTTTTGCAAATGAATGTTTTGACATAGACAACTTCATAACTTTAGACGTAGATTCAGTATCTGACCATAAGCTGACTCGTACCTTTTACAATATTGATTATGAAAAAAAAAACTTTAAAACTTTTCGTGTTTTAATGAACATGCTTTTCTAAATAACCTTAAGTCAGTTACCTTCCTCGATATCTATTTCATGCCTGACATACATGACAAAGTAGATTTATTTACTAATAAGCTAATATGTTCATAACAAATATGCGCCAGTAAGGAATCTTTCGCGTGAATAAACATAGGGCACCCATGGCTTACTTATGGTCTAAAACAGATTTTGAAAACAAAGAATGATGCGCGCTCTGTATATAAGCAAAGTTAATAGAACACCTGAAAATCTGGCGACAGTTCATTTTGATTTAGATAGCTGGAACCCACAGAAGTTCATACATAATCAAATCTGAGACCAAAGCAGTGGACGGTCTCAGCTTGTGTATGGTTAAATTGAGTTTGCCAGTGACTGTGATTTATATCAACCATACTGCGAGTAGTTTTTTGGAAAGAGGATATTTTCCAGACTTGGAGACAGGCAATTGCAATTCCCATACCCTAAATAACAACCCTAACGAATTTGCTCATTTACGACCTAATCGTCTGCTACCGATTTTATGAAAGATCTTAGAGAAAGCTGCCTAAATTTAATTGGTTTGTTATTTATATACAAATTCTATAGAGAAAACTAAATCAGACTTCCAAATTATCACCTCAGGAGTGCCAAAGGGTCTGAATTAGGGCCACTTCTATTCGTTATATATATTGCTGATCTACCCGACTAGGTTAGCGTATCTGAGTAAAATTCCTTTGAGGATGATAAGCAGCTTTTTCACTACTTTGACTAAGATTATATACAGCATGCCGAGTCTGATCTGAATGATTATTTAACAAATATATGTAATGAGATTGAAAGGGATAATTTATCAAGGCACGCTGAAATATTAAGATTGGCTCACAAAGTCTTAAATTATCAGAAAGCATTAAATGTGACATTGGACAAAAAGCTTAGAATCACTAGCCATGTTAAAGATCTTTTAAAAAAAAACTTACTTAAGACTAAGTACAATTTATGCTCACAGTCATCTTTAACTATAAAACAAAAAAACTGTAAATCTCTGGTCATATATATTTTTAATTACTGTGATATATTATTTTTACCTTGTCCTGATCAAGCAACAAGAAATCGCATCCAAATTGTTCATTTGATTTTTGGTCTAAGAAAAGTATCCTATTATAAGGTGGCTGAAAATATCTCAGTTAGTAAAACTTTACTATCTTGTACTTGTTCATAGAACAGTTACGGCCTCAAAACCCCTGTATCTATGAGAAAAATTGTTATTCAGAGCAGATGCTCAGAGAACTTGCATACGAGTATAAGACATGATTGAAACTTGACTGTACCTCACCATACGACTTCCCTTTGCAACGAGGCTTCTCGTAAAATGCTGCTATGCTTAATAACTCAGTTAGTGTTCAATATAACATGTTACCATTAATAGTTTCCGCCAAAAGATCCAAGAGCTTGATGTTTTCTAATAGTAAATAGATGGCAAATAGGTTCATCATGCCATGAATACTAGTGTAATATTGTTGCTTTTATATCTATTTTCACATTGTGCAACACATTTATACCATTTTTTATCCACTCCTCTTTTCTCAACATCTCATATATGTAAGGCACAGTGGTTGAGTGTAAGAGTCGCTGTTTGCTAAACTTCGCCACTGATGCCCGATCCCAAATAAAAACAAGTTATTATAATTTTGTTGGCGTCTGCGAAAGACGTTCTATGATACTTTTGACACCGATAAAAAAGAGTTTTATTTGCGAAATTGTGTGTTAAGTACACAATTATTGAATCTGCAATCTTTCATACATTTGAATTTTGCATTCAAAATATCTAATACATAGAATCTTTTGCATTAGCTTTGAAATAAAATTGTACGCGATATCCGACTCAACATGTAGATTTTCGAGCATTTGGAATATACCAAACAACAATAAACAATATTTTTTTCGTTATTAGGCGGCATTTTAGAGCGCAGTCCTGTTTTACTAAAAGGTGCAAATTTTTGTCACTTCTGTATGAGTAACTCTTACTTTCCAGTACTGCATTCCAATATAATAAGATCATAAATATTGACGAAAGTACTATTTAGCCCTATAAAAAGCGGCGTCAGAGGGAATATATTTATTGAATTTTAAAACGATCCATTTGAAGTCAATTTTGAAAATATTAAGTACTCTAAATATTAGAAAAATGGAAATTTTTTGGATTTTTACAAAAATTATGAAATATTTGAAGTTTTTCAACACTGAAAATTTAATTAAAAAAAAATCAAGTTCTGAAATCTGATTCATATCGTCATTTCTAAATTGATACCAGTGTGTGGAAAGTTCTCTCTGTCATTTTTCCATTCTAGATACTATATAACTTTTATCATACTCTACCCAAATTTAATTAATATGAATGCTGCGGTTAATGAGATTACGCGGTGGCAAAAACGCCAACAGACTGCCGCTACGGACATGTTTGACGGATTTTCGTGATTTTGACATCATATGTCAAACAATAACAGCGTCTCAAGTTTCAAAATCGCAATATTTAATTCGTTCATCAGTGTGGCAATAGAATCGCCATGAGGGACTGAAAAAAGTTTTTGAAGTGATCATTATCTTGCTATCACCATATGCCGCTAGAATAGTTTCCCTTTTTTTTTTATTTGAATGATAATTTATCGCATGTATTCCTGATGAGATGTAATTCGATTAATCACGAAAATAATATTGCGTCAATCTCAGGTACCTTTTTTATTATTTTCGCAACAGTTTTGCTCCTGAGCTTACTGGAAAAGATTGGCTTACCACGTTCCTTTACGGCAAACTAGACTATGTTCCACGCCATAGAGCCAACTACGGTTTAAACCCATTTTTGTCTAGGAGCACTCGACAAGCAATTCAGAATTGTAATATTTTGGACTATTTTGTTTATTTTTTATTATTAAGTATTAGGTGTTTTATGTTACTAAAATTCCATTTTGTTCAAATTGGGCAATGGCCCGTTGATAAATAAATGAAAATACATAAGCCCAAACTTGTCAAGTGATTTTCAAACCAAAATATCCAAGCATATTGCATGTGATTATTAGAACTGGTGTGCTTGTTGTTCCCCCATTTTATATGTCGTTCCATTGACTTGACTATTTATGGAGGTAGTACCGATCCGGGCCAACAGCCAAATTTAAAAAGTCATATCGCTCGAGAGGTGTCAAAATTTTGTTGGTGACAAAGAATTCCCAACATGAACAGAGTAACTTTTTGTATGGCAACCAAACACAAAACATTACCCGATTCATGTTTTCTTAATTTTATACGTTTTGGTTCATTGACAGAGTGTATCTTTTAGTTAGTTGCGGAATAACATGTATTTATTTAGTTTTTATTTGATTTGAATGAAAAATTTAGATTGTTATATTGTTTGGTTTACTAAATGGCTCACGATTCATAAGGTTCACTATATACATATGTTGATAGCAATTTTGCTCCAACATTTTGTTAATTCTTTTAATGAATATCAAACATATTAGACAACTAATGTAAAAATAATATATTTCACTGTACAAAGTATAAATTCATAACTATGGCGACTAATGTGACATTTCAAAGAATTGTACCGAAACTAGATACAACACTACCTGGCAACACAGCCCATCACTATCATTCCATTCTAGACTCCAGAGAGATGCAACTTTTGTGGTTAACTGGTATATCTTATTTGTACTAGCCACTAATTGAAACGACATATGAGTGACGAAAGAGCTTTACTAACGTTTCAACTCTCTCGACAGCCTTCATTAAAGTAAAACACGAATTAAATTAAATGTTGAGTTAGTCAAGCTCCTTTGTCATTACAATTTGGTTTTAATTCGCAGCCATTGTAAATAAGATAGATTCTAGAAATATTAATTGAAGCAATAAACAGTCCCGGATTTACAATTTGAAATGGGATGGAGGCAGAGTTCCAATTTGCCGCCTTCAAGGCAAAAACTTCACAGGTTTTTACTTAGTGTACGGTACCGATTGGCAACTGGCTGGCCGCCCTCTAGCGCTGCCAGGGATAATTGCCCCTTCTTTTCGCCCGCCCTAGACCCCGGCCCGGCAATAAAATACTTATTTCATCCATTGTGATGAATAACGCTTTTTTCGAAGTTCACGAAACGGCCCTTCATACCAAAAACATTTTTGAAACATCACAAATTACAGGATGAACTGTTCAAGTTACACGCTGTTTGTTTTGCAAATACACGATTTTTACACACAACCTATACTTCAACATCTTGCAAAATGAGGTAGGAATGATAACCTGTTCGACATTTGATTTTAGGAAACGGGTCAATTCTGAGGTGCAATCAGTAGGGCCTAATCAAACAAGAAATAAATGTGACAAATGATGACAGGATAACTAACGGCAGCTGTCAACTGTCTCGTGTTACCTAGCCAAAATGATTTATGGGAAAACCGGAAACATAGTTTTATTCTTATCAAACCAATTTCATTTAAATCAGAGTAGTTGTTTTCAAGACAGACAGGGTTCAAAAATTATTTACACGACCAATACACACCACATCGATAGAAACAACATAACATGGATTTTTGTGTTAAAATGAACTACTAGAAAACACGCTACCTCAAATTAAAAAATGTGCAGTTATACAATTTGTACCTTTATTGCCTGTTGGAATTATTACAGTAATATTCAAATTACTAATTATATTCAGGATATTAATCCTTTTTTGCATGCATGTTGGATGCTTTCGACATCTCAATTAGCACTTTGGAGTGGTGTATAAGCTTTCGGATATTAGGGATTAATCAAATGATATACAAAACAAGTTAAAAACATTATGTCCATTTCAAATACAATTTTACCGCCACAGGAAGTTAAAGAGGTCATTACATTTGCGCATGCGTATTCAGACGTCCAAATATGAAAATACAACTCAAAATATCGGCTTTTAATTTTTTTTTTCGTGCAACATCATGCATTTTTGGTAATATTTCCCATTTGAATGAAACAAATCATGCAAAACAGCTAATAAGGTAAATAAAAACACAAAATTCTTTACAATAATTTCTATTATTTCCCTCCAAAATTTTATAAAAATACGATGGAAAATGGCAATAATTGCGATGATGAGAAATGAAAAGGGTATAAATAATTGTATACTTTGAGAAATACTTCGTTTTTTCTGAGGAAGTGAACTTTGGAATCCGAGTGCACCACGCCTACAAAATGTCTGCAGTTTCTCCTTTGTTTCGGTCCGCCATATTGGATGCCATAAAAACTACCTAAACAGTCAAAGGTATTTTAGATTTTTTACCTTCAGAAACGTCAATCGGGCTGGTTGTAGTAGCAGAAAAACAAGTAAAAACCTCTTCGTTGCACAATTCACTGATGTTTGAGGTGACATGATTAAGTTTTATACGTTTCGCACAGGATTCGTGTTGATGTACGTCAGGATAGGAATCCATCTTTGACACGAATAAAATTCTAGTTCGTGCAACGCAAAAGGAACCGATCGCGCTGATGCCACATCTGTTCGCAATAAATCCTGGCATTACTTCACTTGAGAGGGTTGATTCCTGATAGTGAATAAACACTAAAAATTTTTTTGTTTTTTTTGTTCGTATAATATCATATATAGGTGTTCGTATGGTCATTGTAATCCTTATAGGAACTAATAGAGCACCTCATTTGGAACACATTATTCCTTATAGGAAGATTTTCAGTTGAAGCACAATTTAGATTCAGAATATCAATTGCGAATTTGGTATTTTGTTACTGTAGATCTTTTGGAATTAAATTTAAAAGATGTTAAAATATTGAAAATATATTTCAAAATTTTAAAAATAATTTTCTCGAACTACAAATTCCCCAACAATTTCGTTAATTCTATTTTTAAAACTCATTTAAGTTAAAATACAGTAACTTGTAGTTTTAGTAGTTGCTGAAACATGATTAGATTAAACAGTTCAATAACCTGTAGAAATAAGTATTACATCCGAAAATGCCGTAGCCGTACAAATTATATGGTTTCTGTATTTTTATGCAGGCAAAAATGTGTGAACCATCACCAATATCTAACAAGTACGGAGGATTACTGGAGACAAAAGCTTATTGATGGTAGAACGTCTTTTATTATCGGCAAAAAATGGGATTTTTTCATAGTTCAGCACCCCACACCAAATTTGTTTCCCCCATATATTTAACAAAAAAATTCGTGGGACCCGGAAACTTCCAAAAACGAAGTTCAATCGATTTTGTATTTTTTTCATTTATTTACGAATGTAAAGACAAGAATTTCGTCCTTCGATAGTAGTAACCAAGTGTCCAAATTTTATCAACACCTGTATGGTACTTTCCGAGTTATTCGTATAGTAGATGGGTGAAGTAATATCGGATAGACGACAGACATACTGACTAAAATGAGCGACGTGGTTTTTCAATTTTTGTTTGACATTGCGTATTCAAAGGCCAGACATTCATTCGCCATTTTTGAATGTTTTATTTACATTTGGTTAAGAAATATGTATAGTAAGTGAAAGTGAAACATCAAATTCTGCCTATATTTTGGAAGCTGAATCTCATATTCTGTACGTTCCTCATCATTTTAGGGCGGAGTATTATTTTGTGGCTAAATATTTTGTATTCTATCAACTTTAGCGCACGTAATATTACTTTTCATCTTGTCAACGTGTATAACAAAATTGTAAGTGTATAAAGAAATGTACACTGCGTCACATTATATCTAATTATGAGTAAATGTGACTAATCTAAGAATAGTTATAATCAAAACCATATTATACTGTAAGAAAAGTAAATATGGATTTTTTCTTTTGTAAATTATCAAATGTTACAAAGAGCAACTGTATTTTCGATGCTATATCCATATATGTATAGCTTGGCCTTTAAAATTTGCCTCCACTCTACGGATTTGCAAAATGTGTATATTCTGACAGTAGTGGCAGCACTGTAAATAAAATTCTACAGGGCATGTTAGTATAGTAATATAGTTGCTCATGCGTAAAAAATAAAAATTACCCAGAATCCTTATTCCTTACCGTCAAAGCGCCTGTCAAGGTTGAAGGTTCTTCACGATTTTATTTCCTGAAATTTTCAACAGAAAGTGAAAATACGTCGAATATTCCACTAAATTAGAAGTTTCGCACCACACTAGTTTGAAATGCCAAAGAATAAAGGTGAGTTTGTAGCCAAATAAAATACAAGATGAACGTTTATGGAAAAATCTTGGCATACTGCAAATCTGCAGTGCATGGCCACATTTTGACATTTATGTTTTACTTACGAAAATCTTTTTAAAATTTTGCCAAATCAATCCAGATACATTTATGAACTAATGTCGAAACATCGGCAGGCTCGAACATTTATTCGCTAATTTTGGAGATTTATTGTTGGAAGAAGATATAACTAGGGTACCCTTCGGTTGAGTTCATATAACTATCTAAATGTACAATTCCATTCATCTAATAGCTAATATTATGGGCCATTTCTGGAAAATTTTTGTTGAAACAAAACTATGAGCTATATCATGATCATAGAACATCCTAAAAAGCGAAATTATTTATTGGGATGTGATGACCTCATCTGATTTATGTGTTTTTGTAAACTTACAGGTAAAGGAGGTAAAAATCGTAGAAGAGGTAAAAACGAGAATGAAACTGAGAAACGTGAGTTGGTATTTAAAGAAGATGGTCAGGAATATGCACAAGTGACCAAAATGCTGGGAAATGGTCGGTTGGAAGCTATGTGCTTTGATGGGGTGAAGAGGTTATGTCACATCAGAGGCAAACTTCGGAAAAAGGTGAGAATTTGAAGGTATTATATTCTTATGAGCTTATATACCTATAATATGTGAATTAAAACATAACATAAGTATGCTCCAGTCCAATTATTTGATGTGGAACAGATGGAACGCTACATGTTTTTGATTTTATTTCCTACCAAACATACTAAAATCACTTTAAGCTACAATGTTATGGGGGAGATTCTTGTTATGTTTTGCTTAGGTTTGCTTTGGTATGGTTTGATCAAAATACATTAGAGGCAGATAAGGCAGTGAGCAGATACTCATTATTCACTAGATAAACTGTATCTGAAAAGTATTGGGTTGTCTCATATCTACTTTTGATGTACACTATTGGTGTCATTATACTAGATATTATTGTGAGGGTTGAAGTTTTTTCCAAGGTAAATTTTTTTATGAAGTGGCATTTTGAATTAGAGAGTGAACAAATCTCTAATCAAAATAAGTCGAATATTATTGGGTGTAAAATATGTTCCGAATAGTATACAATGATAATGACCATTTGTAGAATTTTATTTCTGCAAAATGAAAGGCATATTTGTCAGATGTGTTTATGTCCATAATGAAGTTGAAGGAGGCTGTGTTCAATTGAAAAAAAGAAACCTAGCACAGGGCTGTGATCAATAGTATTGGGTGTATGTTTTTGATGTCCCTTTCAAATCAATATAAGGAGTGTGTTGCACTTCATGTGGCACTGGATGTGTGTAGTGCATTCTGGCATTCTTTTAGAGACATTTGTTCTGGGAATTGCTGAGAAGGGCTGCTTTTTTTCATTCAGTGAGTGCTTCTTGAGCAAGTGCAGGGGTAGAGCAGTTGGTATCTACAGATGTTCTGTTTTTCAGGCCTAACAGACACTTGGTCCAAATTGATGAGTGTCATCACAAGGCCAATTGTATATTTTAACATAAACATTGAGGCCAGGTTGAGAAGTCTGTATCGATGGCTTTGGTTATTCGGGTTTGGCCAACCTAGGCTACATACACTGAACCATCCATCACTGATACTATTTTGTGAGTCCCACAATAGGCATGTGTACAAACAAAATCAATCAAGACTCTTAACAGTTATTGAGCTGTCTGATAGTTAAGAGTCCTCCAAGAATACATTAACCAGATAGATGTTGCTTTCTATATATGGGCCCAAACCATGGAGAATGGTGTAAGCATCTGCTGGAGTGGAGAATATCCAACTATTATAGGGGAGTTTCATGAATTCTTTTTTAATTATATTTGTCAAGTATCACAAGTTGTTGAAGGTTTGACTACATCTTACAACAGCTCAGTTTTCCATCATTCTCTGTATTGTTAGTGTATGACAGATGACAGGACTAAGCACAATAATATTATTGTGGCGTGAGTCACAGAGTGAAAATTTGAGGTGTGTGTGGTTTTTTGTTACTTCTGTACTTTTTCAGTTTTAAAATTACATGGCAAACCACCCATGCCAAAAAAAAAAGAAAATCATAGTGCATACTATCCACGATACATGTCACTTGCTACATACATGCATGCATGTCTTGGCCTCAGTCACAGTTGCTACTACAGTTTAACAGACAGTTAAGAACAAGTACTAATATAAAGGGTGGCCCAAATATATTTCATAGTCAGAACACATATTTGCACATCATATTTGAAGGAATGATTTGAAGATCCTTGCCAATATACAGGGTGTTTCATTAATATTCTCTTAGTAGTTTTATTTATTTAAATGGTACACCCAATATTTTATTGCATATTTAGGGTAATCTTTCAAGGAAAATAAAGTGTAATATACTATAAGGTTTTGTTGATGAATTGTTGAGTTATTTGATGTTTTGATCGAAAAAACCACAAACTATATTTTGAGAGCTGGAGCAATCAATTTGACACTACATAAAGTTTTATCTCAGTTCAACCAGTTTTCCAATTTTTGTATTTATATATATAGGGTGTTCAAAAACGCAAAATGTTTTTTCATCAAAAAAAGTAACATTTTCCATATTTAAATTCCCCTTTGAGTAGTCTTTCAAGGACAAGGAGTATTATATTACTAGTTATAACAAGGATCAAAATGTATCACACGTCACATCAGTTATGGGAGAAGGAAGTAGTAGATTATTTAGAAGCTCTTATTTTAACCAGTTTCCATAACACCAAAATCAATTTCTCTAGGAAATGATTGATAAAGAAATTATAAATCAATTTTGTTTTCAATAGTGAACAGTTGATAACAAAGGTTACATAATGTTGGATTTTTTAGGGTTATTTAATATTTCTCAACCTATTATAAAGAATGTAGCGTCTGCCAATAGCTTTCGTAGCCAAAAACAATACATTTCAAATATTATAATTGTATTACAATACATTTAGATTTAGCTATTTTTCCTTTAGAGTTTTCTTATTGATCTCAATCCATTAGATAAATATGTTTAAGCTTCATATGTATATATAATATTAATAATATGCAACTAACCCACTACACTACTTGTATTTTGTTTCCACCCTGTATGAAAGAATTCTAACATTCTGAAACTAGCTAAATTGAGTTGAAACTGACGACTTTAAGTTTGACGTAATTAGTCCTCAAAATCGCAGGTTCTAACCAAATAACTCAACAACTAACCAACAAAATCTGATTATCAAATCAATGTTCTTCTTATGAAAGGGTTTATCTGAATAATATGCAATAAAATATAGGGCATCCCAAACTATAACTTTGTTAGGGGCTCAATAATGGAACACCCTGTATATTGCTAAGTAGTTTCATAAGTAATTTTATCCTTAACACAGGAAAGACGGAAAGAATAGTATTTATCCTTCACCACCATGATCATGTGTCTCGGTTTTTAGCAGCCCACATGGATCTCACATTTAAATTTGATACACATATATGCACTGTATGTACAAAAGCAGCAGAATTGGTATATCCACTGGAAAAGTTGATGCAGGTTGTGTGCTCTATCACTCCTACTTCAGGTCACACAATCCATTCGACAGAATTCTTGCTTTGCAGAGCAGGACAGTAAGAACAATTGTGGGCCTTAATTATTTTGATACACTATAAATGCATTCAGAGAACTGAGGATACTTACCATTTTGTGAAAATATACATTCAATACCTACTCTTTGCTAAAACCTCAGGCAGATATCTCCCTGTTAGTGATCATCACCACAATAATATAAACTACAAAAATGGAGTGGAAATATAATTTATTTGGATCAAAAAATCTTGTAATGTAATGCTGTAGTGCATTACTTTCAGGAATGCATAATGAACCCTTTTTAGTACTCTTTCAATTGCGGTTTCTTTCTCAGAATATTAATATAATAAATTATTTTTGATTTGGATTTTTGCTTGACGAAAGTCAACTAATTTTATTTTGAATGCATTGTACTGAAGCACATAATGCTAGGTCTTTAGACAAAACTAGTATTTGCTACACATATAGATCATGATAAAACCGATCACAGAGCCATCTATGATGAATTGACGATCTCAAGTGGTGTCACGGGGGTTCATATAATGAAAAAAGCTGTATGGAAACTTAATTTTTTATTTTTGACTAGACTAAAACCTGCACTATTCTCTTGACACATTTTTTGTTTTTTATAGGTGTGGATAAACCAGGGTGATATAATCCTCATAGGTCTTCGAGACTACCAGAATGCGAAGGCGGACGTGATCCTCAAATACACGCCTGACGAGGCACGTAACTTGAAAACTTATGGCGAGTTCCCCGAATCAGTTCGCATCAACGAGACTGTTACGTTCGTGGAGGAGGGCTTCGATGAGGACATCGAGTTCGGAGACGACATCAGTTCGGCCGACGAAGCCGACCCCGTAGATGGCATCTGATCCGCCCGCACCATACAGGATGATATGTAATTTAATGATGGATGCATACATATAGTTGTTTTAGGATTTTTTTAATTGTACCACCACCTTGTCGCATCGCCGGCGTCATACATTATTCAGATCGAGAAGTGTAAAGGTGTTTCAGGTTTTTTCAACAGAAATATTAACATCTCAAATATTATCAAAATATACTTATATTTCGCGTATTACAGTACTGGACAAACATTTACAGCATGATAATTAGAATATTTAAGCTTTTAGAAAGTTACTAATTTTGGAATATTGACATTTTGTATTTGGAGTATCATGTATCAATTTTTATTTCAAATAGAACAAGTATTTTCTAACATTGAACAAAATAAGTTGATACTTTCATTAAACCAGGATTTTTTTATTATTTCATTCAGCATTCGACTATGACTCTTCTGATGTTCTGTGGATTATTATTTCTATCAATACCTGTTTGATGTCTGCTTTGTATCCAGTACTATACATACTAGATCTAATCCTAAATGAAACGAAATGAGTAACACCATTTTCGACCCCATACAGAATTATACTAGCACTCATAATTGCAAATTGATTGGAATGTAAAATATATGGTTCAGCTGTCTGAATGTATAAAGATATTGTGAATTTTGTATTCATAGTCACATGATGATTATCATAAGGACTTCGGTTGTGATAAATCATCTAGAAACTTATCCGTCAAGCAAAACAGTTATTTCAGTAAGATTGCGTTAGCTTGTTCAAAGTTTAATCAAACATTCGCATATGTGTGATTTCAGAAATACTCACTTCTTGATTCCCATGCATTTTGTATATTGGCCTTTACCCCGTAAAAAGCATCTGCATCATTTTGACTAAAATGTTTTTATGAAAATAGTAGCAAATGGTATTATACCATTGAAGGTTTTATAATCAAATATCGACCATTCTGTTTACCTTACTTTGTCCCCGTATTTATAGTTTTACTAGAAATTACGATGATACAAATAAAATAGGTGATTCACCTCTTCTAGGATTTGTTGTGATGATTCTACGATGGACGTACAAAAGTATTGTTGTATATCATTATATTTTGTATGCTAGGCAATATTTATTTTTTTGGTTTTCTATCGTTAAAAAAACAAAAGTAATTAATAAAATTGTGATATGAAATTCATGTTTATTCCTGTTTATTGTGGTTGTTAGAGAAACTAAGAAAAAAATATGGGCAATTATTCTATTGGAATTATACTCTGACCCATGAAAGGAATACATATAAGTACCAAAATGAAAATCATAAAATCAGATGAAAATTTATAAATAAAATAGTACATATTAGGTTTTGCACATCAAATCATCTCTGATTTTCCAATTATGACATTGTATTTACAAGATGTCTCCCACTGACAGATTATAGTATAATCCGAATAGTCTATTGGATGTACTTCGCCTGAAGATGGTATCGGTCATAAATCATAAACTTGCCACTTGATGGACCTAGATACGAGCCGCTTATGGTTATAAATTATGACTAAGAAATAATATTTTTGGATCTGTGTAATTTTGAAGTCCGGATTTTTTGGAAAAACTGGTTTTGTTCGAATATTTTTTTTTTATTGAGCTGTTGATTCATCATTCATCTGATGGAATTTGTTTGTTCTGAAAATCGGCTCAATTTTTTGGTATTAAAGAAGTACGCTTTTTGAATTAAAGGCCCAAGTTCTGAAATGTTATTTTTGTGTATTTACATACAAGGTGTAAAAAATTGGCCTCAAGGTATATTCAGTCCGCGGCGACGAGCCTCCTTGCCCCGTCTTGACATCAGTGGGCGGTCCGTTCGATCGACGTCACACTGTGTAGAAGGTGCTAGCACAGACATGCATTCAATGCTTGAGCGTCACGTGCCTACCTGCTTTTGCACGCATACTCTTTAGGGACGTCGTAAGGTGAATGTGATGAGCTTATTCCGATAACAGCATGCTTCATAGACGTTCCTTGATCCAAAAGAGAACCTATCACGCCATCACCTATGTACTCGTATTTTGGTTCTATAGCGTACATTTGAAGGTCCTTTACTGGTTATCGTTTGGAATGGTAATGGAAGAGGAAGTTCTTTGTTGTTATCCTCAAATAACTCCCTAATTCATAACGGGATGTTACGAGAGATCATTTCGGAATGAGTAATTTTCCTTAAAAAAATGGCATCAAATAGATCGACTTGGTACTGCATACGTATTTTCAATTTACATAAGTAATGCAGTTCTGAACATCAGGAAGCGTTGTTGTATCTGCCCAACAATGGCAGTGAATTATAGAAACCGTAAGAAACATTACTGGAAACAGTGACACCCCGCACACGTTGTCGACTTTTAAAGAAAATAAATTCATAAAACATATAATAATGAGGTTTAACACGTTCTTTTCGACCACTCGAAAGCCATTTTTTACAACGCCTGAAGCATATCGTTTTTTTCGGTACCATCCCCAACTTCCCAATATTTCCTGTCCACCTTAATGTTCCCACTATCATATTGAAAACTGACCAGAGATTTCTAAAACGTCCAAAAGCGGAGTTTCAGCATCTTTCAATATTATGTTTCCCTTTTTTGATGATTACTCCGCTGCCAATAATGGTTTTCTTGGTACTCTTCTTTTTGCTAGGAACTACCTTGTGTATGCATAACGATATCCTTGCCATAATCGAAGATTTGATAATACTCTATTCGTACTAAACCATACTTAACACAGTCACTGAAACGTACTCGACACTGCGAGTGGTTTTAATGAAGTTTTATAGCCGCGCTATAGCTCTTTTCAACATTCGCAGGACCCAACCGCATCTCGGGTGTTACGAAGTTCAGTCGCGAGCACACCGATGGCGCTATATAATTCTCATTTCTCTCCACTATCTTTCAACGGAGAACGTTCAAATTTGGGACATGTTTTCAAGACACAGTTACCTATGGTGCACTGCTGAATCTCCCTCCACTAGATCTTGTGATCAGGGGAGAGGCCAGGGTAACGGCATTCCGACTTTGGAGCCAAGGCAGTTGGGCTTTTATCAATCCGGGTAAAGGGCACCGTGCGATCCTTTTAGTGTTACAAAAGGAGACACCCATATTGCAAACAAGGAGTGACATAATTATACCCAAGTACCTTTTTGATTGCAAATTCATGGTGGAGTATCCAACAAGAGAGGAATGGGTCACCGGAGGCCGACAGCTCTTCGAGAGAGGTGGGCAATTCTGGTACACGGATGGCTCACTGACCGAGGAGGGCTCTGGCTCCGGGGTCTTTGGACCAATACAAGACTCATTCCTCCTTGGGGGATACATTATGGCGGACGCTTTGGCGAAGGCAGGATCAAAAGGAAATCTTTTGGGTCCGAAACCGGCTGTAGGGTTAGCCGCAGGTAGAATTAGAAAATCTACGGACGAGTGGATTCAAATTCAACACTCTTTGAGGTGGAATAGCATCTCAGGACATCTCCGTCAGGCACGAGAATTCATTAAAGGGCCTGTAGCCAAAGTGGGGCGATTTTGCCTCTCTTGAAAGGAGTCATCTTAGGTTGCTGGTGGGACTGCTCTGTAGTCATAATACCTTTAGGCGGCACCTGCACTTAATGAGGATAGTTAGTGACCCAACGTGTGCACGCTGTGGCGATGAGGAGTCGTTGGCACACATACTATGCCGCTGTGAAGCCCTCGGGAACCACAGGCAGGCCATGCTGGGGTCCATGATTCTGGAACCAGAGAATATAAGATGGACAGGACCCAACGCCATAATTAACTTTACGAAAAGGGCTGGCCTTGGGAACTAGAGCTGATAGAGGCGCAAAAGGGTCCGGCGGTGCCCTATGCACCGATGGTCCACATCGAAATGCCTCTTCCATTCATTCAGTCATTCATGGCGCACAATACTTTTTTCAATTTCAGCAGGTTTAGTTGCCAAGATATAAAAAATGATCCGTTGTAAAACTAAGTAGTCAGCGCCATTAAGAATTATTTCCTGGTTAATGAGCTGAATACCGCATGACAATATGTTCACTTTCAAGCAAGATACATTGGAAATACTTTTTCGGTAGGGTAGAAAGTGCTCTTAAACATTAATTGTTCATAATCGTATAGAATTTTTTTAAGTTAACATTTAAAACTTATTTTAAGAAAAGCAAATTCCTAGCAGCATCTTTTGGGGGACATACACTGCCTTGTTAATTATTTCGATTATCCATCTCATTCCATCATCAGCTCAGCTCGATAGAACCCAATTTATATTAACTGCTTCATTATTTTGTGATGATCTTTCCCTCAATGCCGAGTTGAAATTTACAACTTATCTAGTCTAAACTTTAGCCACACTTAAAAAGACTTCACCATAACGACTGTGTGAACTCATGTCATGTTGATATGACCTAGGTTATATATATATATATATATATATATATATATATATATATATATATATATATATATATATATATATATATATATATATATATATATATATAACAGAGTTCAGGAGTACCTATACTAGCTGCTTACGAATTATCTGACCTTACTGTAAGAAAACTATAACATAAATCGTAGAGGGGTGATCAATTACGATCAAGTATCAAGCAAGTTAGCTTAGGTCGGGAAGTTATTTCAACTTAGGTAAGGCAATGCATTGCTCGCAAACAGCTAATGATTCCGCGCCATAAATTTAACTGTCGAATTTGGTTTGATGCAATGATAATCATTTCATTCGCGTTGGATACATAAAAACTGTGCCAACAACCTCCGAACATGATAATGTCTCCTTGGTGCCTTATTATGCTTCCTCGATTTGAAATCAGCAGAGTACAGATGGACTGTTGTTGTATGAGGCAGTTTCATTGCGGTGAAACGTCGGCACGGAATAAATGCGTCATGGCTGTTTTAAGTTCTTTTTCTAGATTTTTATCGCTCCAATTTGTGTCTTTGAATCCCACATATAACAAAGTTTATGAAAGAATGAATGAGATCCAAATCGTAGCAAGATATAATTTGAAACACCAAGATTTCACACAATATAAGGTTAATATTGATAAACTTTTTTCAGTTGATCAAATGTTTCGCTTCATACAAATGATATGTGATTAGTTATTGTGATTTTTAGAGTTTCAGTCATGAAACTTGCAAGGGAATTCATTTTGTTTTATCTATGTAGGTATTTAAATAGTATTTTGAGAAATTTCAAATGCATATACACACTTCTATATGTAAAACCATTGATAGCAGAATTCTATCTGGCGCATGAAATTGAATGTATACTTTCTATCACATCAGTAAAAGTAGTAGTATATGAAGTATAATTTTACTATGATAAAAATTTATACATTTATCAATAATTTATATATATATATATATATATATATATATATATATATATATATACATATACATATATACATGATAAAAATCTTAGAAAATCATTAGATCTAGATGAGTGAATTGTATGATACAAAAAAATATATTCATAACAAAATAACAACTCATTTGTTCTTCAGGAAAAGTAGTGAGAACAGTGATTTTAAGATTTTCCATGTTTAACAAAGAATGAAACTAATAGACCACACATGTAAATCATATGAATGAAGAACATCTTTTCCTTATCCTATCAATCGCATTTTAATCTTCTGTAATTTAGTCTCAAACTAAAATTAATAACAGGAACAAATACGGTAGGATGTGTGGTTACTGATATTGGATACTTCATACATAAAAATGCTGACCATTTGTGAAAGATAAAATTGATTAAGATTGTATAGAAAAAGTTGACACCCAATTATGTTGGGAGGCCCACTAATTGATATAATCTATTAGAGGCAGAGATTCTAGCGTATATGGAAATATTCTTTTAAAGTATTTTTTACTGAAAATCTCTTAAAGCACTAATCGGTTTACAAAATACTTTGCAAAATATAATATAGTGAAATTCACGTCTGTTCAAAAACCTCTCCAAGCTCAAACTAGTAGGGTTTACTTCAAAACCCCTGATTAAATTGAGGAAATAACTGATCCAGAACTTGCTCTGATTTAGTGATTGTTAATCAATCGTAAATGTATATATTATACTAAGTTTAGAAATGTTTAGTGTGTCTGCAGCTTTGGTCAAAGTATACAAAAAGACTGATTTTTAAATGAAACTGACATTAATAGCAGTACAGTGTTTAGTTTCAGTTTATATTTCTATTTATGAAGCGTTATGAATAAGACGCCGATAGAAAAGTTCCACCAATACACGCATCTAGGTAAGTAAAAATATTGGGAGGTGAAATAGTATTTATTATTTGGATTTAATAATATATGATTTTGATATAAAATGGATGAAATAGTAAATGTTTGTAAGATCGCCCTTCTTAGAGCAAATTGCAATTATTGTACAGGTTTTTAAAATTATCAAATTAAATTAACTAATACAAACCTTTGAATTTTCCATTTCATGAGGAATGAAAAATGAGCATAGTAAAATATTATAGACATCAACTACCCTGCAATGAATAGTCAGTTCTTTAAATGTAATAAGAAAAGGAGATTAACACAATAAGGAAAAATACAATTTTCAGCTCATGAGAATATGGAAAAATAAATAATAATTTAAACATGCTTAGGTAGATAGATCATACTCTTACTTGGTGAAACTCTTCCATCATTTGAATGAAATTATGTAATTTAAACACAAGATTTCACAAATGAAACTGATTTTGTGATTCATTTCGAATCAATATTCTAATAGTTTTATTTGTGAAACCCTGGGTTTAAATTAGACAACTTTATCTGAATCATGGATTATATGATTAATTATATATTCCATTCTATATATTACAATAAAAATAAAATGAGTTAATTGAAAAATATCACACATTTTTCCTTAACATAATTCGCTATTCTAAAAAATATATACAATAAAGTCTGTTAAACAATTTAGAGGTAAAATAACTCCTTTATATTGATTTAGATTACGAGAACGCTCGTCATTTCAGATGATTCAACCTCCCTGAAATCAAAAAAATAGAAGTGAATATTAATCTAATGTGTTATTCATTATATTTATAGCTATGGAAGGAAGGTAGTCTTGCTTCTAAACCGTGAAAATAATTTCCATCATTTTGTCTGCCATTTTCATTGTCAATTTTTTATACCACAAAAGTTGTTAGGTCGCGAGATAGATATAACCAGTGTTATTTAATGATTCACTCTGTAGATTACCGACATCCCGCTCATTCTAATGATTGATACAAAGAAGTAACTTTTACTGATATTATGTAGCAATATTTTTTCATTAGTGTATTGGTGGCACTCACTGTCTTTCTGATACCTCCTAAGAGCTTCTTCTCTTTCAGTGGAATCGAAATACCACAAAGTGATCGCGTATCTTGTCTGGTAAGCAGGCTGAACTTCATGGGGATTTCTTCTATCTGACCAAAAAAATAATAGTCTGTCGAAAAGGGGTTCAATATCTGCAACCTAAAACACAAATAATCGTAAGCAATAACGGTTTTTCATTGCGAATGGAAAAATTACAGTTACAATATATGCACCACTATATATTGTTTGTTACATTAACAACGCATTCGAATCATAAATAAGTATGTTCTGTCGCTGCTACAGTAAGATACGGAAATGTCAGGTTTGAACTGATTAAAGTACAGAAGCCGAAAAGACATTTTTTGGTAGATTGCTTCATGCTATTGATGCCCTACGAACAAAGAACTGGTTGATCGGTCCTTTCTTTAAGTATAGGAACGTCTACGAATAAAAAGCGATAGTAGGCTAAGAGAATTGTGAAATAATGGAACAAAGGTGATAAAAGAACATATATTGTTCTTACATCAGAGGAAAAGTGCCATATCAACCAAAGTGTTACAAATAGGTACAATAACCTCCATCATTGTTTCAAGGACGAACACGGCAGTTTTGGGAGGACTGCCCACAAGATCCAAGAGCAATCTTTCAGGCAAGGTCTTATCTCAGATTTGTGAGATGTGAGAAACTGAAGTCTTATTTTTTTTTATTAAATCCACATGCGATTGACCAAATGACCTTAGTAACGTTCCGGCTGTCTCGGCAGCCTTAACCAAAGTAAAAATATTGCAACGAGATCAGCGGTAGCAGCCAAGAAAAGATCACCCTGTATGCAAATCATCCAGAGCGTGTGCAGTGTGCAGTGTGTCGACAGACATTTCGAATGTGCCAGTTTTTTCGATATTGGTTATGGAACATTCGAGATAAATTTTTTTTTGTATACGAGCATCGAGCAGTGAAACAAAGAATATAATTTCAGGTCAGAGAAGCTTCATAGGGTTGAATGATTGCATTTCTCAGTTTGGTTGAGTATGCTTCACGGAAATACCTTATCAATATTGTCCAAACAGGTTTTATTATGAATTATTATTGGATTCAAATTTGAGAGAATTGGTAATATTGCTTTTCTGAATCACACTATTGTATGTATTATTATTTTACTTCATAAGGCAGGCAGCACAACCCAAATGCATAATTTGTATTCTAGCCCTTAATAATAGTTCATATCAAGGTCTTATTTCATTACAAAACTGTACACCTGAAAGCAGTAAAAAATGTTCACATTGCTTAACGTGCACATGGCATTACGCCGAAGTCTTGCATTGCCATCAATAATTATGTTTGAAAGAGGCACTACACAATACTATGAACAAATTATGCCTATGCCCAGCCAAAGCTTGGCAATGGTGTACATCCATCCAATCACTAGAAAAACATAGATTTTACGCTTTAAGACGGTAATAAATGTAGGTATTCGTTATATTTTTCGCTGGCCGCTAATTGAAACTGCATGCGTATGGATGGAAACAGAATGAAAAAAAGATTCGGGATGTGCCTGCCGTCTTGCTAGCTCGGCGTTCTAGAGACCTTAGGAAGCTGTACCTAATGGAACAGCTACTACTACTCCACAAGGCTGAGATTGAAACCATCGCTGGGGTACTGCTTTCATGTGCTCTGAACCACTCCCTGAAGCATATGAACACAATCCAGAAAGGACCAAAGCGTCTTAACAAAGAACCTCCACAGTCTGGAACATTCAAGTGGTTTAGTTTCTACCATTGTAAATGTTAAATGCAGCTGTCTCACATAGTCGTACCTACAGTTCTCGGAGCAATAAACCAATCGGCCGAATGGCGCATCGTTACCGGCTCGATGTTCCAGCACCTCTAAGGAGCCTCAGCGTTCTGGATTGAGCTGCCAAGGAATTTGTTCTACGATAGATACAATTTATAACGTTTAGAAGACAATATGAATAGACATTTATATCCTCTGGAATCGCAGGCATACTTTCTGCCGTTGTGACTGGCTACTATGATACATAAAAAATGGGAACAAGATGTGTGCTGCGAAATAGGTTGTGCTAGGTTGTTGTAGTGTGCAGAACACGAGGAAAAAAAGTCGGGCCAGTCCTTAAGCTAATAGCGACCGCTTCGAGTGATCATCCGCCTGCATTGGTTTTGTTGGGGCCTAAATAAGCTTCATTATGGCCGTTGAAGATTTATGTTTATATCAAAATAATAGACATTAACTTCTCGAAGCTAAAGACCCTTGAACTGGCACTGGTGTATTACCGTGAAATTTTTGCAAGCCTTTCTGGAGTTTTAGATGTGATTAAAGGTTCTTTATGCTATCTTAGAGTTGTTTTTAATCTCATATCAATCAATAAACATTTGAACTTCTGGGGAGGGTGCAAATTCTCAATATTCTGCAATATCAATTCTTGTTTCAATATAGGAGAATAATAATCTTCGCTAGAGACAAATTATTTGATACCACAAAGCAGACAGTCTAAAAAATTGCCCGCATGTTATTTAGACATAGAAACTACAAGCATTTTTTATTTTGAAGTTTGAAAAAGACCACCAAGGCAATACAAACGTCAGTGAAGTTTATACAATAAACATGTGGATATCGGTCGATAATATTGGGTATTTATTTATTATCAGCTAGGAAAACTGCAAATCCACGTATTTTTTTAAACAGATATCCATTCGTAACCAACTTATGGTAGGGCCACCGAACAGACCACGGAAGAACTGTATGAAAAATTCTAGTTGAATGCTCGACCGCAAGAAGGTGATATTCAAATAATACAAATTTATTTTAGTTGTTTTTTGTGTTTGTTGAACTAAATACACTTGATTTGACTGTCTCCTACCTGCGAACGAGCGTTAGAATAGAATTTTCATACAGTTGTTCACATACACGTGGTACAAAAAAAGCGCCATAACACATTACGATAGTGGAGGTGTTGTCACTAGGTTCTCGAGTATTTACAGTTTGCGAGATTCGGAGGAAGCTTTGGTGGAGTGGAGAGACCTTTTATTACCATAGCCATGTTCTAACGATTTTGTACACGGTGAATTGGCGTCATGGGCTGAAGTGCTGGAAGAGATTACCGGAGTTGTAGATAACGCCGTCATCAGATTTTTTCCATGTTTTTCAAACTGTAAGTAAATTTGCATTACCTGGTTTTAACCCTCTTGCGAGCGTTCGAATACAATTGTTACACTGAATCTACTATTAAAGATTTTGGAACAGAAAATTCATAAAAACCTCTGAAACGAAAGATATACATGGCAAAACTGATTAAATTAAAAAACATCAAGGCCATATTTGTACACCAAAAGTGTTTTGGCATGAATTAATATTTGGCTATATACTATATATTTCAGTGGCCTTATTAGACTTACTACTGGTATCCAAACAAAAGTGATGTTTGAATATCAGATTACCTTTGCTACGTTTAGTGTGGATATATTTTTGGATTTTTATTTATATAGATATGTTGATGATATTACGATTTTTACTTAGAACCAGAGCTGAGTCAATCTTTTTGAATGAGATTTAAAAGAAACTTACTTTTCCTTCTAACAAATAATTTAAATCTAAACATGATTTTAAATCATATTTTGCTGTGAAATGATCACTGCTCTGCTTAGACCTATATATGTGACATCACCACACATTGCATTAAAGTATTAACTTAAATGCCGTTAAACGGAAGTAATTTTGCAAATGATAAAATCTAAACTGTATATGCAGGCTAAAGTGGAATGACGAGGCCACGAATCTATCTTAGTAGTGAATATAAATCTCGTTTTTCACCTTGTCTTCTCTCCATCCTTCAGGAAATATCCTCAGTAGTCCACCACTCGTCTGTACATCCCAATCTAGATTTAAATAGTAAATAGCTGTTATGCATCTACCATCTCCATTGGGATTGTCCACATGCTTTACGTAGTGTGATCCGTGTCCTGGATAACATGCAACCATTGCCTGAAGAAAAAAATGGTGTCAAATATATTAACCTTCGTTAAATTAAAAAAAAATCTTGTAGATGTTAGATGCTCTTACTTGGTGAAACTCTTCCATCATGCAAATAAAAAGATTGTGTAATTACCACACAGTTTCGTCGCGTCACTGAAATAAAAAGAGTTTTATTTGTGAAACTGTGTTAATTACACAATCTTTTTATCTGCATTCTTCTATCCTGACAAACATGTGATACGCCCAGATCAGCGCTTTAGTAAAATATGAAAAATGAAGTTCAATAGGCTTCTTTTGTATAGTTTCTTATTCAGTATATTGTTTTAAAAGCATCCACAATCTAAATGGAAAAATTGATAATTCTCTATCAGCATCAAAAACTACATGGCTGCGTGAGGTTTGGTCGAAATTCCAGTACACCATAAGCAATCATTTCCAGTTAAATAATTTTAAGTGTACATTAAAATTAAACGTCACATCTCAACGAAATAAAAAGGAAGATTAATTTTTTTTCAACAAAAAAATAATTACGGCCAAAATAGTCAACGCCATCAGAAATATGAAAATGTAGTTCAATTACTTATGCAATAAATTACTTACATTTAATTATGCCAAAAGTCTTGATACACTATCAATGACTATGATTAAAATTGTTTACCAGTAATATTCTGATACATAACTTGCTTTTCTCCGCAAGATGGAGTTTTTGATACATAAATTCGAAATAATTCAAATTTACAATACAATAAAGTCATGGTCATGTAGATTGTAGGTCTTCTTACTTGCTGAAACTCTCTTTACTATGTATAAACTCTTCTAAAACCTCACAAACAAAATTGATCCTATCTGTGATGTTTTTCGCTTTATTTTAAAGCATTATCAGATGGTAGAATTGACTATTCATAATGGTTCTTGAATCTAATGGTCAGGTTATCCTCCCTTAGGTTCATATATTTATGTTATACTATGTGCTCAAAATGGATTTTGAATGAATATGGGAGGGGGGGGGGGGGGTACTGTTTTTGGATACTACATTTGTCCTAGGGTTGAGGGGAAATTTCTATGAAACTTCAACCATCACTGTCAAAATTATATCTTAAGAGCAAATTAGAATACAAAAAGATATTCAGCAAACTATATTGAGAGTTATAGTAGCATACTGATGAACATTGTGTGTATGATCATTAGATTCAGTCAGGGTTGTAATGTCATGAAATTTATTTATGTAATCTTTTCAACTTATGTGTGTAAATTTATAGACACACTGTTGAGTAGTATTTACTTAATATTAACTTCAACTAAATTCGCGCTTTTATCTTACCTTAGTCCTACTGTTAATATTGTACTGTCCCAGCTTATCATTATCTAACATCCTATTCGCCTTCACAATGACTGCATCTACTTGAGTGATCAGAAATCCAATATTTGGACAGTGTGGCTCCTTACCATCTACCCAACATATCTGATCACCTCTAATGATCCTTTGATCTTGATTGCTCTTTGCAGATACTAACTGGCCATGTTTAAGAAGCCCTTGAGAATGGATGTCCAGCACCTAACAATATATAGGATATCAATGCCTTTTGGCACTATATTATCTGTTTGAAAGAAAATGATTATTCCAGCTTACATAACTATTAACAGCTCATTCATCCACATATTCCAAAACCGATTAAATACGATTAACCGTTTTTTAGAAAAACGTCAACTTTATAGGCTAAATCACAAAAGCGGTGGTTTATTAATTCTTTCAATATATTTTGTACAGATTATTCTGTGAAACGATGATTAAGAATTTCTCAACTTGAACCTTGTTTGGACATTATTTTTTGTTTCAGATAGTACACCACAATAGTATATTGACTGTGTAATAACTGATGATTGTAGAGCTGTTACAAATTAAAATAAATTAGTTTCAAAATGATGGAATTTTCTACAACCTTTTACTACGTGTTGAAAGTGTTTTATGATTGACCAGATCCATGTAATGTTACATAAATTGCTAGCATAGAAGATTTTGGTTGAATATCCACGTCAATAATTGCACATTATAAACAATGAGTAGGAATGAAAAAAAACTAACGATTCCTTTGTCCTTACATACCTCCAAATATTTTTCATCTATACCTCATCAAACTTGATATTGATCTATGAAGATTTGTAAGTTGAGAAAAGTAAAACCTATAAAAAAAATATTTCTGACTGCGCTTGGTCTGGAACTTTATATTGTGAAAATGTATTAAAACCAATCCCCTCAAATTTAAAAAACACAGTTCCATTGCTTATGCAGAAAGTAAAAGATAAAAGATTGCAGGGGTCAGCAAACAGTGCACAGTGCTCTGCCCAGACCGCCAACCTAAATAGTGCGGACTAAAAAACACAAAAATATGGCAGTAACTAGCACAGTTTTGTATAAAATTTGTGTGTGGTGATAAATACTCAGAACTGAAAAATAGCATTGAAACCTATATTTGTGAAGCAGTAATTTTAAAGAGAAACTTCGATCCCGACTAACCCATGGACATCTTTAATGGGGATAGGTTGCACCAACTTACTCAAAACCTCAGAAAATTGTAATTTTTCGCGTGAAGACTATTGCAGATACCACATCAATGAAACTGTGGAGATATAAAAAATGTACAGACATTGAAATATTGAAATCTTTCAAGTTCATATATTCATCAACTAGGCAATTAAAAAACAAATCCTCTCACCAATTCAGCACACACACAATATAAGTAAAACAAAAAATTCTAGTAGTAATTTATCACCAATAATAATACTTATTGGGTCTTATATGTTGTTTTATGAACAAGAAATTTCATTTTAAAGTCAAGTAAATTGCATAATCTGCCAAAACATGAACTACATATTACCTTTAGTGTTATATAGAACTAAGTTATACTACATCAACTAAGTAAATTAATGTGAATATAAAGCTACTTAAAAATACATTCAGCCTAAAACTGTTTTAAACCATACATACCTATTGAGGACAAGTACAACACAATTGACTTAGCCAATCAAATGTTTACAATGTTAAGGTATATAGGTAATTGTGATCTTTGTCATTGTAACAGTAATAGTATATTATGAAAGATAATAATTGTTTGGATTGTATGATGTTACAGATAACTTTAACAAGAGCATGTCCAATGTATTCTTATTTACCTCTCTCAGTACAGCTTCACCCTTTTTACGACCTAAAAAATCATCTAAAACACACAGCCCATAGGCACTCAGATCCTGTATCACATTTCTGCACATTTCTTCTAGGTCTGTATCATCCAGCAAGGATACTGAGCTGTTATTTAGGGATATCTCTGGAAAATCTTTAAAGCTTTTCTGTTTTGATTGCACCTGTAATAAAATATCGATTATAAAAGTCCTTCCACTGGAAAATAAATTAAATGATTTACCATTATGTACGACTAATGACTCACATTTCTGATATACTCAATAGTCATAGTTAATGTTTACAAGTATAAACAGCTTTTGTTCATTATATATTTTGATAACATGAAATGTGTTGATCTTTGTGGAACTGTTGATCTTTTGGATTTTTAACTATTAAAAAAATTACATGATTTTGAATATTATATATATATATATATATATATATATATATATATATATATATATATATATATATATAATCTTTATTGTCTGCTTCAGCAAAATGGCATAGCAAAGGTGCTCAACTACTACTATCATACCAGCTATCCTGTTAAATCATTAAGAACTAGAAAACAAGTTGTGAGAAGTTGCACTACTAAAATTAATATTATCAGAACAACATGTTTAAAGTTACATCTCATAAAGTGATATGATCAATGCACAACCCTATAATTCTTATTCTAAAGTTGGAAGACTGCTATATATGATTATAGTGCGAAATGTCCTATATCTCTGTTATTAGAAATATAGAAAATATTCTACAATTGGCATGGATTTACATAGTGGAAATATCTCTTTTATAGAATCTTCAATACCTTGTATATAATTTTAGGACTGAATATATATTAGGGTCTGTATAACAGTACAAAACAGTAAGAAAATTAGGATTCTGAGACATATCGTCATTATTTCATAGTTAAGACATTGTTAATGCTTACAGAATTAAATCCAAACCTGATGAAAGTCAGAAATCAATGAAACTGATAAATCAGTACTTATATATGAATACCTTATTCTCTCCAGAAATGGGCATTGCCGTCTTGTAACACTTAAGCGCCTTTTCTGTTGCGGACCTATCGTCCTGCACAGTAGTTGCTGGATATATACTTTGAGCCAGACTGCTGAGTATCTCGTTTTCTGAACTGCCCTCAGTGGGCAACTGACTTGTTTCCTGATTGGTGACGATATGCCCGTAACGACTCTCCACTGTATCTGTGGAGGGTGGCACTTCACTCTTCTTGTTGCAGATTAGCTTGTGCTTCTTCCAGTCTTTTCGCTGGTGCTCCTTGCTGCAGTAAAATGCCAATTTACACCTTGCACATCGCTGCAAGTTTTCACAAGTACCGCATACGAGACAAGTGTTGATCGACCAAGCTACGACGTTGTTCAATGAAGTCATCGTCGCTCATCAGCATCGGATTAGTTTATTTTGGTGCACTGAATTTGTTGCTACCTAGTTGCTATTCCAGGAAAAGCACAGGAAAGTTTCATTGCACTTGTTATGACATTAATGACGCTTCAATGACGTAGTGACGGTAGTGACAAATGACAAATGAAACCTGGAAATACGTCAAAACAATAACATTGCCGACGGTGACAGCCACAGTGACAGCAAGCGCCGCTAGCGCTTGTTAGCGGTTTTGCGCTAGGTCCTCTTAAACACGTCCAACGTTTTAGTGAAGAGATCTCGGGAACATCTCCCATGGGTAGTGCGCAGTGATAGGAGTAGATAGAAATAATTTGCATCAACCTGAAATTCCGCTGCGCGTGCGAAAATAATGTTTTGACGTATCTGTCTATGAAACTAAATTGTAGAAGTGCGTAAAGCAGCCCCTAGAGGGTCAATATGCATTGATCAATAATATTGAAGTCTCATCAATACGCTTCAATGTAGATTCAATATACCTACCTAGCTCTCAACAATACGAGTACTTTTGACTCTTCGTGCTCCGAAAGTTTGCAATCAATTGATGCAACTGATGCAAATATTGATCAATATACCTCATAAACATTCAATATGCTCATCAATATTGTTTCCATCAAAACAGTTCAATATAAATTTCTGTCAATATGCTTCAATATGCTAACAATACCTTTGAAGCTCTCCTAAACGGTCAATACAGCCCTCAATACGTATTGATCAATGCATATTGATCAATAATATTGACCGTCTAGGGGCTGCTTCGCACTCCGTTCAGTGGGTATAGTCTTTGGTTCCACGCTACTGAGGAACTGTGGCGATACTCGGAATAGGTTGAATAGGTACTTGTTATATTCTGTGGTTATTATTGTGAATAGTTGCACGGAACAGGCAACTAATACCTATTCCAACCAACTAGCTCCTGTTCCGTTGTAACAGCCCTAATGTATATGTTCTGTGATTTTCAGGCATACATCAGCTGATGCTGATCGTTTGAGGTTGTGTAATGTTTGTTTGTTTTAAAATTGATACATTTTTAAATTAATACATAGGTATATGTTATTAATTAGATATAAATAAATGTTTCATTTGAAAAACTTGAATCGTTTGCTTCTCAACGATACAAAAACATATACAACTATCAAACAATGTTTGAACAAGTCCGCTGCCTTAAATACTTTTTGGGAAAGAGATGACAAGGGGGGCTACAGAGACGACAGAAAATTTCCGCCATTTAGAGAACGCATGCGAGAAGGGTTAAAGGAACTCAAACAGGAAATAGCCCTGTGGTCACAAGAGGTATTTGAATTTTAGATAATGTTTGATTTTTTATATGTAATTGAGGAATTAATTGATCAGCGAATACTGGTTGTGCTTGACAACTTTGATCGAACGAAGGATACATATACTACATTGACGAGATAAGAGATGATGAGTTATGCTGCTTTCAAATACTTTGAATGTTTAAGCCAGATAGATCATTTTTAAGAACTTCCATAAAGTGGAGAGGCCTCAAGCTCAAATCCCAGTTGGGTAGAATTTTGTACCATATTTTTCACATTCTTATTTATATTTGTACTTTAGATATGTTCGATTATTTTACCACATGTATGTTTGTGCAAAGTATTTTCAATCACTTGTTTGTGTATTGAATCACTGTTTCATTTAATCAAATCAAATTCATCCTATCAGTCATTAATAATGTTCTAAAACAAGTCATTACAGCATACATGTGTACAAAAGAGCCATTAAGTAATAGAGCAGAACCAAAAAAATATGTTTATTTCACAGAAATTAATAATAGCTAGGATGTAATTTTTGAAAACCTAAAACATGCCAGGATACTTTCAACACACCCATATGAAATGTATATCAGTCATCACTTGTTCTTAATTATATAATATTGAATAAACAACATATGAATTGTTATCAATAATAACAATAGTCTTTATTGCGCTACCAGAGGAAATAAAAAAGTCATAAACTATAATAAGTATACCCATTAGAGGGGTATATTCTACAAACAGTTTTTATATTTACTATATTTTTTTCCCTCTGAATAACTGCATAATTCTTAGGGTTATAGATTATATGAATAGAATGGTTATTTATATTGACCTTAAACTACTAGACACTGCATCTCTATTGTTTGCAATCCTGCTCTAGTTGTTGTTATGTGAGAATGCTCAAACAAATATTTTCTAGACAGAATCTATAGCACAGTGATAGATTTGCCCCTTTTTTCAATGTTCCAGCTTTTTTCAAAAGTGTTTCCCTGAAATAGAGAGGCCTCAGGTTCCAATCCCAAATTGACTGAATTTTCTCCACATTCTAACTTATATTCATTATATGATTGCTATATATTTACTTATAGTTTTTTATTATGCATAACTCTATGGTCATGATGCAGAATCACTGTGTCATTACTTCCTGGAGAGACTTGTTTGATGTATTAGAAGTTTGAACCAATGAGCATGCGCACCAATTGGGCGCCCCCGGTGTTTGCTATAGAAATGGGACAGATCAGCTGCTTTTTTAATCTCATTTTTTAAAGTGTTTCCCTAAAGTGGAGAGGTGCCAGGGTCGAATACCAGTTTTGCTATTTTTTTCCACTTTTCACGTTCTAAATTAGATTTGCTGCTTGGACAAGACGGATTGAGCTCCTTTTCTCCAATATCACAGACTGTTGAGATCCTGTGTAAGGTTTGGTGGGTTCACTAGACTTATCACTCTCTGCTAGATTGAGTCTGGAAGCATCAAGAAGTGTTTTTGAGCACATTTCCACACATGTGAGCAGTATCTCAGAAATAGTCTTATCTGATCCCTGTAGCAGTAGCATCCATTCAGATGAATACAATTTTCTGGAACGAACGAGAACCCTCATCTTCAGGGAAACCGACCTAACAAGGCCGCCAATAATCGTGCCCAGGACATGTTATTGATGATGTTAATCCCAAGAAGTTTGATGAATGGCTTTAGTACTGGGCTTCTTGCCGTTCCTACAGCTGGCAGAACAGCATGTGATTTTTAGGGTAGTTGTCTCAGTCTTCTCTGTCGAATGACGTTGACCCTAAGTAAATTTTTCTTGATGTGAACTATACATATAGGATCTAACCAGGGCTGTGTACCCAAAAACAGCATTTAAATAAATACATATTCCTGTGGTTACTTTTATTATTGTCCACCCAGAAAATACATATAAATTAGATTTCTTTATGATTATAAAAACATTGAGAGATCAATTGTTTACTTTTGTTTTTGAGTTTGGTAGAGTTATTGTTGAAAAAGAAAGTTTGTTATAAAGTTTTACAGCACTGCACCCATGTATCAATTGAAGTGTGATAATATTGATGTCAATTAATATATATTTTATAGCTATAACTCCGATTATACTATAATGTTATTATTTGTTTTACTGATCAGACCCAAGAATTTTACCTTAGCTGTGTCAGAATTTCTTATGTTTTTTTTTGTATATTGTTCTCATGGATAATGATATATATATTTTACGTTTTTATTGATATTAAAGGTGAAGGAAAATTTGGAAGCAGACCCTATACTGATTTGCAGACCAGGGGAGGTTGATGTAGCTTGGCAGTTTGGAAACAGTGATGCTCTAAAGAAATGGGTTGTAACCAGTGATACTGACAACAATGAAGGCTTCAGCAGGTGTTCTTTAGATCTAACTAGTGAAGGGACTGGGATTTTCTCTGGAAATATTTCTATGAGAACGCCGAAGGATGGGAGGGTCAAAAGAGCTGGATACTGTAATATTCGAACTGTTAGGGCGAGGGTAATGTCAATCTATTCATTTATGGGGCATTTTATATTTATACTGTCAAAAGGTCACGTAATATCAACTCACATGCATTTATTATCAGAGAATGTTAGCACTAATGGTGCAGCACTCATTTTTCAAATTTTGCTGTGAAGTAGTTGTAATAATAGTCACAAATTTTAATAGTTTTGTTGAACCTCTACTCATTTCAGCGGTTTGACAAATAAACATAGTTTTTTCCTGTTTTAACATATACATTTTATTGGGGAAACTATAATAGGTTTGTTTTGGTCTCAGTATTCTGGGTTAGTAGTATTTAACATTTTTTTCTATATACTTGTTTCCAGTCATAACTTATACATACCCCTCAAATCAAAAATTTATTTATTACACAATTCAAATTTAAACTTTGGAGGTTTTCAGTTACCACTGGTATAGTCTATTTGCCAACCTTCAAGCAATAATTTGCTCTTTGAAACTTTGAAATATACTGCCCAGAATATCATTGCATATCTATGTTTTTTGATATTTTTTGCCTTTAATAGTTATTTGTGAATAGGCACAAAATTATCTATGCATATTGTTTTCAAAGTTTGGTGTGAATTTATTTTGTAGGAGAGTTTACAGAATACCAAAAGGTAATGGAAACTAAATGTATTACTTTCATTTGAAACTGACAGTAGAATCGGGTTCATATAAATGTTCTGTCAAATGCCCGATATGTGTCTCAGAAGCACGCAATTGGATTCATGTCTAGACTACTCACATATCACAACTTTGTTTAATTTGACAGTTTGGAGTTTTAGCCACCACACTATACTTCAACTGATAGATTTAATTTTTTAGATTACAGCATAAACATATTTTATGAATTCAGATGGCTTCTCATTAGGCGTTGATATCGAGAGAATGAAATAACCATTTGAAAAAATGGCGTCATGGAAGTTGACGATGTATTTTCCATGTATGATATCAGTTTAGAAATATGGATTTGTATAGGATTTTAGAACTATGGATAGTCGGAATTGAATTCAAAAATATGGAAATTCTAACGTCCTAAAATAAATTTTGAGTATTTTCAATTTTTTTCATTTGTTAACCTTAATTCGTCGCCACTGAATCGATTTTCAAAAACAAAACAAGTCCTTGCCATAGTAGTTACCTAGTTATAAAATTTACTCAAAATCAGATTGGTACTTTTTGAGTTACAGCATTGATTGAGGGTTATGTAATATATTACTCAATGGTTATAGACGGCCAATGAAATAAGTAACATGGTTTTTCGTGATGTATGTCATCAAACATCAAGAAAATAGAAAATCTCGAATTTGAAATTTTATACAATTACAATACTGCCATACCCATTGGCGTAGAAAGTCAAAACGAAATAAGTAGAAACCATAAGTTTTGCAAGTGCATAATTTGTATGTACAAATATTCGTGTTCGATTCCCAGTTTTCTTTTCAAAAGAAAAGTGGGTACTTTGTGTACATTGGCAATTAAACTTCAAGATAAATTGCCTCGGATGATAATGCCAATCAAGTTGGAGTTTTTTTGTGTGGTTTCATCAGCACAATTTATATTCGTATAATGCTTTTGCATACTGCAAGATTCAGTGCTAATTGATTTCCATATTTTTGTTGGTATCAGCACCAGCCTGAATGGTATTTGAATCTACTTATACCAATCTTTAGACCGTCTGTAGGACAGTTAAAATTCACTCGTGTAGCTTACAGCACTGAACATTGAAATATTTTTACATTGCCCCATGAAGAACGTGGAGCTTAATATATGACTTGCACACATAGCGGATATTAATTATCACATTTACCAACAATATTCCAGTGAGGCATCTTACCAATACGCTTTATCAAATGCTGTTAAAATATGACAACTTTTGGCGTTTCCTTCAAATAAGTATTTGAAGTTGGCGATACTAACTGCCGGAATTAGAAATAGAATTAATTCAAAAAGTTCGATATTTTTTAATATCATGTTTTCCAGAAATCCTTCAAAAGAGAGACATACTTGGACTGGACTTCCTACAACATGCTGGTAATGAGAGTTAGAGGGGATGGCAGATCATATTTATTGAACATAAACACCAGAGGGTACTTTGACATCACTTGGTATGATATGTATCATTATGTACTGTTTACAAGAGGCGGACCTTATTGGCAAGTAGCAAGGGTAAGTTTCAATTGTTCATAAAGAGCACATGCTCTGTCTTATTATTGGACCTTCAGTGCTAAATAAATTATGTTATTCGCATGAATCTATAGAGGTTGGGAAACAAAATTTCAAATTGGGCTGTGTTTCTGATACATGATTTTGATGATCCTACCTAGTTATTGATTTAAATACCCTTATATAGATAGCACTCAGAATTATACCTCCAAATTATTTCATACGTTACTCTTTCTTACATAAGTATTATGATATCAAATTTGAGATGATTTTCTTGGCATCTTTATTATGTCCACATGCTGACAATCCACGATTTTAATTTTGGTCAATCTGTCTGATGGTCTGCCTGCCTCTTTCATATTAGCCATTACAATTGGATATATTTTGAAACCCATATTATGTATGTGTGCGAGCGTGGAGTAGCTATGTAAAATTACTTTTAAAAACAAATGTTTTCGAAACGAAATGAGCTCTTACTTATATAAAAACTGATATAAATCTAAAGTGATGCATTTTTACTCAAAATCTTCTTCAACGAATTTCAAAAAATTTGATGTATTTATAAATGGCAGCAAATGTTAGAAACAAATAGATATCTAGGAATTATCTCCAATAGTAGACTAAGACTTCACCATCATGTGACTAGTATAATGCAAAAATGTTACGGCAAATTCAGATGCTCATATAAATTTATATATGTACTTCCAATTGATACTAAAATCAAGTTAACACAATCTGTGATTATGTCTTAAGTGCAATATGATGATATTATATATGGTCCTTGCTTGAGTAAATCCGAAACATACCATCACCCCTAAATATCTTCATGTCACTTCCTTATATTCGCAATATGAAATTCTTCATTTTGAAAAAGGCTGGATCCCACAACTTATCTGCTTGGAGCATCAAATATTCAAAAATCAGCTTCCATCTTATTTATATAATAGATTTACATTTATAAATACTCTACATTCAAATACTCTTGCTGTTCACTGTTATAATAAAATGCCACCAAAGATCAGATGTCAAAGTTGTGAAAGGTGTCTTATTAAGTGATTTAATAGAGTTATACAGCTGTGTGTAATAAATTTTTATATTTACTATGTTTTTACTGCAAAATTATGATTTTTTTAATATGAGATACATTTGTTGTAAAATTTTAGGAAGTTTCATGTTAGGAGGATATTAAGTAATGTTTTACAGTGATGGTTGAGGTCTACCACACTCCTACTGCAAAAGAAGTCACAAAAAACGCCTAAAATATACAAGTTAGCTCGGCTGAGTAGAGTAACTTAGTTGGACTCAAAGACATATCTTGCTTTAAAATCGTGCTAGGTCCTTGTGAATTAGTTTATCTCAGTACGGTTTCGGGCTTCCATTGTCTATAAATGTTCGTTCACGACAACAAAATAAGCAAATGTGCCATATTCAGAGGCAGGCTCTGATGCAATCAGGAAAATATGGTGGCGATATAGAATTCAGACCAGATGTTCAAGGAACATCGCAGTTTCCTCAAAAAAAGGAAGCATAAGAAAAAATATCAGAAAAGCAAGTTCTGCATCTACCAAATGCCTTGTATGATCTCTGCAAGAGAGACTAAAAAAATACACCGAGCGTCTACAGCGAGTTAGTACTTTCACTGGACCTTCAGAAAAAGTATCTTTTTTATTCCTCTGCTCACAAAACAAGCTATATATACATTTATAGCTTTAAGCGCCCATTTACTGTTTGGGCTAGGGGATCACCTACTACATACATTCAGTGTCGTTGAAATATCATACTGCTTGTGTCAAATTCTAATTCTGGAAAGAGGAGGGGGATCGTTTCAAGCCCCTTCTTGCATTTTATATTCATTTAATATAATACCACGTCAGAAATTCATGAGTTTTATGTGTTTTCTACATAAGTAGGTACACATTTAATAAAAACTTTTCATGCGAATTATGAGCTTGAATTTATAAAAGCATCTGTCATTGGGGATATATTCTCCGATATTTGAATGATCTCTTTTCCAGATACCTTTTTCAAAATTCTTCTTGGCATCAAAAGGCAGAATTCAGGACAGGCAGGCCCAGATTCCATTGGACAAAGTAACCACGTTTGGTATCACAGCCGCTGAAAGATATGGTGGCGAATTTAACTTGGAGATTGATTACATCGGGTTGGAGTTTGATCCTAATCACACCGAGGATTTCGCGTATGAGATGTATAAAACCCAAAAATATATTGTAGCTGTTTAGAGATGTAATAAAGTGTTTGTATATTGGTTTTAATGTGTTTTTTTAATAATGAGAACCTATGTTAGCAATTTCAGAGGAATATTAATATTGCACCTGAAGATGCTAACATAGTTAGCGAAACACGTGTCGGGTTTAATTAAAGTGGTTTGGCGAGTGGTAAAACTGTGTACTGTTTATGGATGATTGGTGGTAATAAGGTTAATATCAGCCATCAGCTTCTGACGTAAATGATGCCGATAACGATGCATCGTAATAACCTTTACGAAGGATAATCTGCAAATCCGCTGAACACACAAATTCATCTTTGTTGATAGATGTCTTGGGGAGTTATGTATCGCCGCTATTAGGCAGTGCCCAATATACCATTGATGACGCTAATGAGTAGTACAACTTCTCGCGATACCTGGAGCAAAATGTGAATGATTAATTTTGGATAATACATAAGTCAGAAAAAGTTTTGAAACATGTTCAGTATTTGATCTGTAAATATTTATATCCCAGCTATACAATTCCAGTTTGAATACCAGAGGAGCTTCACCAAGAGAACATTTAGTTAACCCATTACTGCAATCCAATATAAGTCTAAAATCAATAATGCTGAAAGTATACTCAAAATAAACTATACTTCTCTTTTCTTTTGCAACCCTGTAGTTCATTCTGCATATATATTATTGGTGTACAGTCATTACTTCGAATTGGGAGGCACGTGGAGCATGAAGCAGTGATATTACCTACTCGTTCATTTGTGCCATCGATGTTCACTTCATTCGGTTAAGACAATAAGAAGAATGCTGTTTTCAAAAACAGTAACTATTCAGATTGACAAAAAAGTGATTCCATTGACTTCCATTCTGTGTAAGTATACTTCATGATTCTATGAAAGCAATTGGAATTTTGAATCATAATATATCAGGCACAGAAAGTGAATAGCTCAATTGAACTGTAACTGTATTATAAAATCTCCATTATAATGGAGTACAATGAATTTGTCTATTTGAAAATGAATGATATGGGTGCTTATTTAAATATGACCAATTAAAATGGTTTAGAAGTAGTTTGCAATGGGTGAGCATTAAACTTTTTTCAATTTTTTAAATTAAATCCGGCTGTTCAGTTTATAAATGTCAATGCTGTTTATCTATCCGCTTCCACCTATTGATGTTACATCCACGTAGTGATGTTTCTAAATGTTTATTTTTCTACACCTTGGTCTACTGTTTCTCACGATTTTTTTTCACTTCACAGCATAAGTGAAACTTTGGCAGTAGGTATTTGAAATTTGGCCTTCAGGATTTGAAAAATCTCCTAGAAACTGTGGATAATTTAATAACAGTCCATTCCAACTCAAGAATAATCTATTTGGGCGAAGACTCCAACCACCTCCGAATGAATGAAATTCAAATGTTTAAGTTACTTCAATACTACGTTTTATTCATTTAATCATTATATCTACCCCAACATTTACTTTTTTTAATAAAATATTTGAGGTCATTCATATGTTTGTTAGGTTATTTGTTGTTAACCTTAATTAGAAATGAATAATTGAAATACTGAAAATGTCAATGTGCTTCAAGTTGATAATCATGCCAGATTTGATTCTGTTTCAGAAATCTGATTATCTCTTCGTATTGTACATTTTCACATCAATTTTTTTTAGCACCGCAATGCATATTGATAAGAGATTTATAGTATTTTATTTGACGACTATTTGTTTGGAGTGTGTTGGATGCATGCAAAAATTACCTAGCTGAAAGTTTTCACTGCGAATTTTTGAAAATTATTATGCTGAATGGGAGGCTTTTTTCTTCAAAGGCTGAGGGCCTCAGCTACCATTTTGTTCGCTGATAATGTCAGCTCCATACTTTTTCGCGTCAATTTCTGTTACTGTCCAGCTGGTTTTGAATATGAGTTCCTATTCGTCCTTTGCCACTGCTACTACCGCTAGGTGATCAGCATTGGCAATAGTGGTAATTTCTTATGATAATTACATAGACAAAACACTGTTATACAGGAGATTCCATGTTGGGCCGAGTATAGACCCTTGAGGGTTCCACTATGTACCAAGGGACTAGCGCTGGGTCCATTGATTGATGTCATTCTGTCAACTTTCTTGTTGTCCAGATTCGTTGCTGATGACTTCGCCGAATCAGTCCTGAAGATAGGTCAGCTGAGTGGAGAATAGTCGAACCATTCCAGCATTACAAAGTGAGTAGGAAGAGACCCAGAATTTGCCACCCTTGTTCCATATGATCCACAGATCCCGCGATGGGATGAGGTAGCCTTTGACAGTTGACGTGATATTTGACTTCGCTCGACTCTGGTGTTTCTACCTCAGATGATTCCTTTTCGTGATAGTTTAGGTATTGGTGAAATTTATAATGAATACTTTGTAAAAGTATCAAAGATATCTTAAGTAGTTTCGGAAACGGAATTGTTTGACTAAATGTTTTCAAATTACCATTGGATATATTTTTCCATGTCTTATTAAATTTTGTTAACAGGTCTCTTGAAAAGATTCATTTTCCTATTTATTTCGAAATACTATACGGCTCCAAAGATTTTTGACGACAGACAGACAGAAGACACACAGACCGACGGAAGTGAATGTCATTTCTATCAATATTACAATTTGGTTTGTTTTGCGTTTATTCGTGTGAGAAGTAATATGATCGCCTAGAAATACAAAAAACGGAGTTTCATGAAGTTACAACAAATATCTACAAAATCCATTTATTGAATAATAATAATAATTATTATATAACTAGAGACTTGTTGACGACAGAGGTACAGAGAACGACAGCAGTATTGTCAAATATTCTTGAAAATTTTTCGTGTATTGAAACATAAAATATCCAAAATACGAATGGGCTGAAAATATGAAATTTTGTGATCATAAATTATTTCACTGCTTATTATATGTGAAGTGGAAGTATTCAAAAAATGGTGGACAAGGAGTTTAAGTTACTAATGAATGTCTCGACCTTTTATGAAAACGCGGATACGGTTATTTCTGGAACCGTCGTTTTATATCCTTGTATTTGAGAGGCATGAATATTGATCCCATTGCTAGGAAGGTATATTGAAAAATGTCAACTGCTGGCATTAGGACGACGTTCATATGGGCTGTCTTGGTTTAATACGGAAATATTTGGCTAAAAGTTGGAATACAAGCGTAGACTGTCTAGTTAAATGCTCCAGACGTTACTCATTTTTACATAACAGTAAAGTATTGGGATTGCACCACTGGCCTGTTGTTACATACGTACAATGAATTCTTTATTATTTTGTTATGAATATTTTTATCGTAAATGACGTGATTAATCAACTCAATTCGTCTGCTAGACTTTTGGAACAACTTTTTACGTTACGGCTCTTTGTTCAAAATACGAATGCATTTTGACTAGTCTCGTCTCCAGATGATTTGTTATGATTTGATTAGCAATATTGCATTACAGGGCAAGGTGAGTGACTTCTACTCAAAGGATACTGAGAAACCTATTCATGGTTATAAATAGAAAATAGCAGGAAATTTACAGTACAGTGTTTTAATACAACAATTGTTTCGACTCAAAGTGTATGTTCAAACCTACTGATATATGAAGTAAATTTCGGACTGAATAACAAGAGGAAACTTAAATTCCATGAAAATAAAGAATTACAATATTGGAAAAAAAGCGTAAACACTCCAAATAACTAAAGGAAAGTTCATGAATTGTATGTACTATGCTAAAAAGGACGTTTGGTTGCAATGAAACCTCATAAACGATTTTGATCAGTTAAGCTCACTTCATGCGATTGATTTATCGCGCACGCACAATGCAGACTGAACAGACATATGACACTCATCGGAGTGGTCAAAGATCCAATCTGTCAGAAGTGCTGGGAGGAGGACGAGACCTCGTTCCATTTCCTGGGCGAATGTGCCGTATACAGCAGCCTTAGGACTGAGGTGTTCGGCACAGCAGAGTTGGACAGGGAAGAGTGCTACTTAGCTGAATGGTCGGACATCGTGACCTTTATTAAAAGGTCTGGAAGGTTCGACACTAGGATGTCACCAGGTCTGCCATAGTGTTGTTTTTTTTTTAGTGATGGTCTTTGGGGTTCGAGGTCGGCAAAAAGGGCCAAAAGTGGCCTACTACTATTCCTCGATAGTTACAGTCTACAGCTATCCAAGCTCAATACGAATAGATGGAGGTTTTTTTGGAGCTCGATGGTATTTTTTCATCTGTGAGAACTTATCTATACCAGTGAGGAACTGGGATATTATTAGAATTAGTTTGATTTACGTAGATACTATATTTTTAAGTTTAATATTAGTAACCTATAATCACATCAGATAGATCAAAACCACCCAATTTCCTCACTTCTAGATCTCAATACTCTCGATAAAAACGATTAGTTGGAAAATCGGGAAATTAGAGACCAGTTCATTTATCAATGTCGCTGGTATAACGTTGCACTGCAGTTGATAAATGTTTTAAAGTATCGTATCGTTATACTGGATGCCCTTTAGATTCTGATTACAAAGAGTTGTTGCAATTTTATTTGGAGAGAAATTAATTGGAGCTGAAGTTACGGGAATTGTTTCGACAGGGCTGAGAATTGAAACAAGTGTATATGTCCTGAGAAAAATGCTATAATAAATAAAAATGTCAAATAATATATTTTTTTGGGTAAATGTGTTTCATTAGTAGGATTCCAAAACAATTGTAATAGATCGTTAGTTGTTAAACAAAAAACGGTTTCTACATCTCAAACCCACAAACTATTGTTGCATACTTTGGAAAAACATGTTTGACAAATGGGATGCAAAGTAAAATGGGAGCAATAACAAGAGAATGGTTAAAGAATCTCCGTTGTTTTAGGGAGATCGAATCAGAATTACCTTCAAATTCGGGAAATTAATGTTTCCTTAATTAAAGTTGATCCGATTATTTCAAAGGTGATTCTAATTAAATACAAAAAACATAGGCCTGATCTTGTCGGAAGGAATGTAGATACACTCTATTTCTTATTCTCACAAAATTGACTATCAGCTTTGCCAGTGATAGCATTGTTGAGACTATATGGAATAACGCTATAAACTATCACTCTAAACCTATAAGGAATGAATTAATAAAGTTGTAATCTGACAGATTTTATCAGATTCCACTGCAATACGTGAGCGAGACAATAAAAAATTAGAAAAATGTGACGCCAGCGGGAATCGAACCCATAAGCTCCTGCATTCTAGGGAGATGCTTTAAACCAAACGGCAAATACGGCAATACATCCCCCGTGCGATTCAACTTCCCATGTAACATGTACAGCACGATCTTGGTTAGACATCTAGTAGCCAGTGATACTATCACCCATCGAACTACCGTGATGTATCGGCGAGCCAAATGCGGGAAATTGCCGCCTTCACAAAATATATTGACAGATTTTAACGGAATCAAGTGGAATCCGCAAGCAAGACTTAATTGATAATTACAAAAATTATAAAGAAAAATGTGTCGCCAGTGGGAATTGAACCCACAACATCCTGAATTATAGGCGTACGAATGTTGCATAAGATATATATACCCCTGAGCAATATTTACTTCCAATTTTTTTAATTATTGGTTAAATCGGGTTTCTGGATTACAGTGGAATCCAATGACGTTCATTAGCGTATTTGCCGTTTTGTGTGGGAGTTCTCCATATCATATTGTTTAATGCGTCTACGCTAGAATCAAGGATGTTGTGGGTTCGATTCCCGTTGGCGACACATTTTAACTTATAATTTTCCAAATTATTTAGTTATGTTGTAATCTATTTTTCAGATTGGTGAAATATGGACAACTTATTTGATCCAATCACCCATGCTGGGGAAACCGGAACGTTAGTAGAGTTTTTCCATTTTAACTAATGTGGTTGTAATAATAATAATAGTATTAATAAAAATAACTTTATAGTGGCCAGTTGAAATGCGCTGAACCTGCTAATTACAGAAAGGTGTTTGGAGGGGTTAAAAGTGATTGAAATGTACTATTTTTTCCATATTTTATTTGTCTTTAAGCTTTCGACTTTAGAGAGTAAAAAGGATCAAAATGGTTAAGTTTTATTCAATACTTTCAACTTTATAAACAAATTGTAGATCGTTTAATTATCCATGACTTTTATATTATTTTTGATAGGTTTCCCCTATAATCGTGTAGTGTATGGACTACCATTACCAATTCTCGACCATCAAACTCCATCTTGCGGAGAAAAGCAAGTTGTGTATCACGATTACCTCTGCATAGTGAAAGACTATGGCTGTTCGAAACAAGAGGTCTGCTGTCAGTAATCGCGGTCGGAGATAGTTACCAACCCAAACACTGGCGCTGCGGCACCTCGAGATACGAACGACGCGCGCAATTTGAAATTCGGAAGGATGGCTTTGTGGGGGATTCTGCCTAACATATCATCCGCCCTCTGTAACGACTGACCAGCTACCCAGTTGGTTCAGTTGGTCAGAGCGCCCGACATGACATCGGGAGATGCGGGTTCGAATCCTGCACTGGGTCTTCTTTTCGGATTTCTAAATGCGAATTTATGTATGAACAAATGATACTAAAAAAATGTTTGTAAAATTCGGCTGATAGCTGGTAGGATAAATTACAAACAAAACAATAATTTTACTCATTTATTGTAGTGTAGTACAAGTATTTATCTCGAAGAGGCGACCGCACAATTTCGTTTGCTAGTTCGTTTCAAATGCGTTGTGGTTCAGTTTCCCACAAGCCCTTATCAGTTCTCCGTCCAGTAGCAGAAATACACCGGGCGTGAGAATGACAAGGGTCTGGGAGAAAACCCCGGTGGTAGCTCAACATACACAATGCGCCTTGTCCCTTTCTAGCATATGGGAGTAGTCTATTCACATGTCCGGGGTATATCATGGGTTGCCGAGTTTTCCGGATGTTGACAGCCTCCGGTTGTCGAAGGGCCGATACGTCACAACTCTCTGTAAAGATAAAACGTTAAAGGTTAGATAGAGGTCACAAAAATATGAACTTTTGAACAAAGTATCATTTTACTACTTTTGTGTGAGTATCTCGTGTAGAAGTTCACGTTTTGGTTTTACCAAATATGGGTCGCTAGGATTGGTTAAAAGTGGAAAACATAAGTTGACCAAGTGGCGTTTAGTTTTTTACAAATAATAAATAACTCAAAAAACATTCCAAAATTGAGGTAATATTGTTATAGTAATAAAATAATCATAAAACTTATACAGAATATAACGAAATACACAGTTGACAGTTTGAGTAAACATACAGTACTGCATGTGCGAAAATGAATTTTTATTGATCCCCCATAATTAATGGACAAACTGACCGACGAAAATGACTGACACGGTTTTTCATGTATTAGAAATGTCGCTACTGTAATTAAGCATGCACATTATTCGTGACAAAACTTCACACTAGTAATACACCCCGATGTGGCGTTTTCGGTTATTAAATTTGTCAGTTGCTCCGTTAATGAGACTCCTCCAGCAGCAAAAATATAATTCGTCTATGCCGTCCATGTAATTACTTCCCGTCAAGTGTTGTCAAAAAAGGGCGAGCGTGAAGCGGCATTGAAAAAAATTTAATAATTCAGTTGGGAGCGTTAAAAAGGGTAACTAGGTGGATGGAATCTGATGGTGAGACGGTTTCCGTTAATTAACGTTTATGATTTCGTTAAATGCGGCATCAGCTGAATGCTCTCTGTTGGCTCTCATCTCTGTACACACAAAGGTGCTAGTACAGCTCCGGGGCATAATTAGACGAGCGCATTTGTGTTTGCTCTAGGTGTTGTTGAGATGAGCTTTAACAGTAAAGTATTTCTTTCATACAAATGGTTTTCTTGTTCTAGGTATTATTCTTTTCGCGAGTATTAAGGAATACCTTCAATACGATACTTATCACTATTACAGGTAATATATATATATATATATATATATATATATATATATATATATATATCACATTTGTGCACAGAGATATGTGATTGAAGGGCAGCAATCATTTTGAACGTTTCCTATGGATGTTCTCGTTATATTGCCTTAATGATAGAACGTACATTGTTAGAAAGAGGCGCTTCCGCTTATATGATTGTCCTTCCAGATGGATTCCGGACGCCCTGCTTGCAGTGCATGGCAGGTATAACGAAATTTTGGGCAGTGCCATTTTTTTTAGTAATGCTATAATAAATTTTGGTTTATTTATTTAAGGGAAATACAGTGGCGTGTCAAAGGTGATTCATGAAAAAGTTGGAGGCTTTACTTCTTCTTCTTCTTCCTTATATTAAGGGCGAATCGCCTGTTTTTTCCGTCGTCATTCTGCTTATTACATCCCCAAGTTGTCACTCCTTCGTTTTCGAGGGCGCCCTGGACTCCTGCGACCTAACGGTGATTTGTCGCGTGCGATTATGACTACTCTTCTGTTGTCCATTCTATTGATGTGTTCGTTCCATTCTTTCTTTCTACCTAGTATCCACTCATTAGCATTTTCTACCATGCATGTTCTTGTTATATTCTCTCTTCTATCTCTGTCCAATAGCCTTTTTCCAGTTATTCTGCGAAGTACTCTCATTTCGGTTGTCTCTAGTAGTTGTTTTGTTTTCGCTGTGTCAGGTCTAGTTTCTGCAGCATGTCATAGTTGGTCTGACCACTGCTTTGTAGGATTTACGTTCAGGTAAATTTGAGAATTAAAATATATTGACTATAGTAAACAGTCCATCAAAACATATTTCGGAACTGAATAATGTTTCTACATAAACAAAAAAGAAATAACAAAATTGTATAACTATGAAAACATAATCTTTTTAAGCTAGTATTCCATTTTGTATATGCCAACCGAAACATGTTTTACCAGTCGTAGGGCACAATCTCAGCACGATCATCACAGCTGCTCTTTCTGTAACTAGATTTGGGTGCTATAAAGATAGACAGACAGCTGAAGTTAGTTTATATACGTTTTTGAGAGAATTTAACGATATTCGGCCATAGATGTTGTTGCTACTTTACTGTTCCATGTTGTATCTCGATACAATAATTGATCTAATTTTGACATATTTAGCCAGAAAATTTATTTATTTTCGCAGTGGACTACATAGTAGATTGAAGTGATAAATTCCTAACAAAATTAATGTCTTCGATATGTCATAAATTTATATTCTTTAGTCCTTATATTGTATGCCTTTTGTTTTAAAATGACTGTAATCAATTAAATACCTGGTACAGCATTTCATATTCACCTTGAGTTAGTGTGTTAAGTGATAGTTTTTTTAAAGGTTCCATAGAACTAAGATACAGTTCTTTGACCTAAGAATATTTTCCCACCACTCCATAACAACGTGTCGACTGCCACTGGTCACCTAACTTAGAAACACGTTGCTCTTTCTGCAGAATTTTGGCGTCTGAATTACAAAAGATTCAACAGGTTAGAACTTCATGACAAAACAAACTACGATCTTGTTAAAAACATGGGCCGATAAATTAGATTATAGAATATTTTCACTAACACTTTCACCCCCGCTGGAAGAACATAAATCCCTTAAACATACTGATTTCTGAAGTAAACAAATGAGTCTTTTTCGGCCTGTGGGAAGGACGATGTATTGTCTATCATTAAATAACTAGTATCTTCGATCTACCCTTCCAATTGTGTTGTCGTTATTGGATAGCTGTTGTACGTCGCTTTTTTGTGAGACATAGCCGTGTTTACTAAACAATGTACCATCGTTCAATTTGAGTTGTTGAGCAATAAATTGAAACTATTGTATATATCTATTTCACCTATGCCAGTGTCTGCGAACTTCAGGGCAATAAATATCCATCATCTCATCTAATTTCCATTCAGGTGTGAATATCAGCGGCAATACACGACAGTGGCAGTGTAGTCCCTAAATTCACGGAGTGTTTCATCCGACCTGCTTCTGACATGGAGAAGACACCAAACACAGCCGAAGCGGCCCTTGGAACGAAACCGTATCTGTTTCAAACATGTGCCTCGTCGTTGATAAAGTTATGAATTATTAATGGACAATTTGACACATCTCTCTGAATTGAATATGCAATTCCACTGGTGCTGCTGCTTACCCGATGGCCCTGGCAAGAATTAACATAAATACATAAGCATTATATCTAGTCACTGTATGCGAGCTGGTAGCAACTTTGTTATAGTTATACTCTATTGCAAATTATTAACTCACATGGCGTTATAAAAGAAATCACATTGGCAGACTGCTTAGAGATTTAGGTTCCCATACGAATATGCTGGGAGGGTATTTTTGACACGAAGTTTTCTTTTATTAGTAATTGAAATTGATGAAACCTCGATTTTGCATGTATCTGTCGTGTAATGGTAGATGCAAGGTAAAGGTTAATTGATTTCGGACTAATTTGGTATACCAGGAAAAAATGGCCTCATGCTGCTGTTGTTCCCACGCAATCGCATCACTTAAGAAATAAATACCTGAATCGAATTTCGTACGGACTCATGTTTCTTTCTGGTGTGTAGCGACCCCGTATTTGTAGGGTGAAGTACCATTGTCCATTATAATGTAGTTATATAAGAGTTTTATAGGGTTCATTCGTTTGCATTGCTTCTTTTTACGAGAAAGAAATATAAAAAACTGGACATGTTTTTGTTGCTTGTTGTTGATTGATTGATTTGCGTGGTAGAGTTTCAATATTCAATATAAGATTGTTTGGAGACCAGTCAGTCCATTGTGAATGTAACGTGATCTCAAAATACATAAGTGTTCTTGCGACACAGCGTATCAATCCCTAAATTCCATTCATTCTTCATAGCGTCATTCATACTTTGAACTTTTGATAGTTTAGATGAAAATGAAAAAGTAAACCTATTTGAGTTAAGTTTTAAGATGGTTAATAAAACTTTCGCTATTATTAATGTATCCAAATTCGTTAAAATGCAGTAATTTTTTAGTAAAATTCGCTAAAACAGTAAAGTGGAAAAAGCAGTTCACAACACTCTAAAATGGCGTATATTTGTAAGTGTAAAAAAGAAGAAAAAACCCTAATCCTTGGTAGTGGTGGCGGAATGGTGCATTCTCAATTTTTTGACGTTGATAAAAGACGTTTCATCATCTATAGAAACAACTCTATTCTAGGTAATTCTCCGTTACTTATTATTATTGATTTTCGTTCACACATTTAGCGCCAAAACAAAGAAATTATTGAATTGAATGAATTATTTTCAATGGTTGTACCATTTCCAAAACAAATCGAAACCAATTAAGTTTTTTACAATTATGCAGTGGATTGGGTTGCTGGGAAACAGCTGGGTGCTCAACAGACTATAGTTTGAGTCTTAAACATAATAGAATTGACGCTGATCGCATCATTTATAGTGGATCTTCTAATTTAGAAAAAACAATTATAGTTGACTGCATTTTTACTGGATAAGATTCATGAATAATTAAGAAATTAAAAACGGCGTCCATTAGTTTGATTCTGTCCCTATTTGATATATTTGCAGATATCCGTTTTTTAAACATTTGGATCGGAATTTTGAACAGTTCATTCACTCTAAGTTAGTTTTGGAAATATTAGACGTTATGAAAAATTTAGTCTTTCAATATTTTCAATGTTTATTATGATATATAACAGATATACAACACTTCAAAATCTGATTAATATATTCATTTCTAAATTGAAACCATTGCGTGGATAGCACAGCGTTAACCTGCCAAACACCATTAAAAAAATACTATAGGAGAAAATAGTCATACTAGTCAAACAAATTGGTATTTTTTAAACTAAGAGAGCAAAATTAATCATAATCACTATATAAAGCAGATATTTGCAAAGTCGATAGATTCCGATTGAACGATAAAGTATCTATGGTCATATTCAAATTTGTAACGCATAGATACTAAGTGTATAAGCTACATTTTCTAATGGTAACTGATCAGAGCGTTTATGCAAATAGCAAGCTTCCTGAACCATTATGCCAAATTCAAATTTTAAAGGAAATTGATACGAAAGGTTATGATCGCTTGCCCTTACAATATCGAAGATTCAGTTATAGCAGTATATAAAAAGGGAAACGACTTATTCATTTATTATGGCAATTTAGTTATGCAGAGACATGCCTCAAGTAATTCTACGCACATAACATGAACGAGGAGCAAAGTTAAGGGTTTCTTTGGCGTTCTCTTTAACGGAATAAAACTAATTTAAAAACCAGCTTTAGCTACAGAACAGTTACTGTGACACGTTCAACTTTGTTATTATTTCAGCTAGTATTAGACCGTGATCTGGGAATCATAGGCATCTCCCAAGATCTTAGGATTTTATTGTTTGATAAAAATGAAATTTTGGATTTCGCTAGCCTACAAAACTACACGCGAATTCCAGTATTATTTCCTTTAATTTTATGATGACCATCTGATGTAACCCGGTCATTGAAAATCACAGAAACATGTATTTTTGGAGATTTGAAAGTCTAATATTATGTGATTTTTCAAAACGTAAGTTAAAAAAATTAGTAAAATCAGATCACTTTTAAGGTCATCTGAAATTTTAATATTTCAAGTAGAGTTTTCAGATAGAATATTGGTTTCTATTCCGACTACAGGGCTATAAGTATACATCTATATCTCATAAATCTGTTCTCCTCCAGGTTCGGTATCCCTTTCAGCCATTTCGATTCTACCAGTTGCTCGCAGCTTATAGACTCTTCTCCCTAAGATGTATGCGTCTCCATAAACGGATTTACTGCCCCTTTCGTCATTCTGTTGCAGCTCAGATTTATGTATTTGAAAGGCTACTTTTAAAATGTAGACGGTTTCCATTTTATGGCACTTTGAGGGTTTTATTGCACAAAAATGGACGATTTAGATCGATTTGGAACGCTTTTGTGAACGCGTTACATATCGGATATGTAACCTGGAGAGGGATCAGATCAGATCATACTGAATTGATATGATGGCTTTTCATAACAATTCCATGTGAAGTTATAGTTCTATCTTAGGAATTTATATATATATATATATATATATATATATATATATATATATATATATATATATATCAAAATTGAATTAATGGATATTAATGTGTCTTGAGGTGAACGTAAGAAACATCTATCCAAAATTTTGAACACTCTAAAAATATTGTTTGTCTACGCCTTAGAGTGATTCGTAACTTGAGAATCACACAGAATCGAATTTAACACTTTGTTCACACCTGGGATGAAACTCCAATCAAATTAATTTTGTTCACTACGGCCGAGAAGTGTAGCTAGAAAATTATCTGGGAAATTAAGGAATTTACATATGTAGTGCCAGTCAAAAGGAATGCCCCTCAGTTAATATAATTAGAAAAACTTAACTTTGTTAGCCGATTTTCATTTGTTATTAAGTTATAACATAATTGGCAAAAAAGATTCTTTGTTTTATTGTTTAATCGCTTCGGATTACATATCGGCGCCCTACCAGATCTTCAGACCTGACAGTACTTAACAACTGTTTATAGAATTACTTCAAAAATGAGTTATACAAAATAAAAGCCGACACGTAATAGTGGAGTGTCGTAATTGGAAGTGTTAGTTCGGCGGACCAATGAGGATATGAATATAGAGATCATCCGCATTTAATTTGATTAATTAATTAATAAGTACACATCTTGATTGCTTTGATTTGAAATTTTGTACTATCATAATCACAAAAAATCTAACTGCTTCGGCTATATCCTTGATCATTCAAAAGTTTTTTAGATAGTGATGTATATTATTCATTGATCGAATGGTGATAGGAAAAATAAACTATATGAAGTAATCGGATCATATTCAATAGCTGTGAGCTTCTTGAAAGATATCACCTAGACCTGGTCTGTAAATTTCAATTCTTATTCGGGGCAAGCTTAGAGTTTAACTTTAATTTCACAGCTGTTGTCATTTGTTGGCTAGTATGATGTTTTTTGCATGTTTCCGAGAGTACACCTTACTATACTATCCGCTGCCTGATTCTGGCATTGTCACGCAAATGAAAGAACATACACTGAGAGAACGTTATCGGTCTAATATCAATTAAACGTAGTTCTGCCTGTAGTAATTTTAACGATGTATAACAAGCAATCAAGGGGTGGTGTTGGCCAATAAAGCAATAAATAGAGCTAAATTGGAGACAAGGGTAGGATGACACGCGAACAACAAGAAAACAAAGGGGGCGGGCTGATCGCGAAGGGAGAGGTTCATGTCTCGGCGGGTGATTAGTTTGCTCTGTTCGACAGCCAGTTTTAATACTGGCGCTGATAGGCAGATACTTCCTTTACCGGCTAAGGATTACTTAAGCGACCCCTAGACGCTCAATATTACTGTGCAATTCATTCACCAATATTTGGACACATACGATGCAATATTTTAGGTCAATTATACTGAAGTCGTTGCGGTATATGGTTTGTGGTGGAAGCATATGTTATCAGTAGAATTTCTTAAATTGCTTGTGCACAATAGATGGGAAGCACGACGCCATTAAAGACCACATCCCTTGTTAATATCAAAATTATAAAAAATAAGTATTGTCGTGTTTTCTTCAGGTCAGAGATTTGTTGAAATATTTTTCGATTTTTAGTAATACTTCGGTTAAAAGACTATTCAGGAAATACGTATAATAACAATGGAGATGGATTTTTAGGTATTATCTCAGTATCCCTGATACATCTGTTTTTGTATATAACATGCTTGATGGTTGAGGATAAACAAAAACCCAATTTTTTGTTGTTGATGTTAACCGATGACGTCCTGTATAATAACCAACTATGCGCAGCGGGACAGGGTAGTGTACGGCTATCCAAATATATAAATATTAATGCCAGTGTTGAAAAAATACCAATTGGGTCGAAGAGGTTATATGCAAATGGCACAAAAAATAGGTGATAATTGAATATGGATGTGCTTAGCCATACATGCATGCAGTTATATTAGAGAAGGAAGTGATACTTTGACCCCAGCAGTAACTCTCGATTTCTGTATCATTCACACGGCTTGAAGGCGTTCGACGCTGACATAACAACTCCTGATATGATTAAGTACTGTGTGCGTTAGAAAAAGAGGTTTAGATAAGGTTCACTGTTAGTTTCTGTTTAAATTGTACATAAATCCACTATAATGGTGGTTCATACTGAAACACTTACCAACTAACAGGTCCAATTCCATGCGTCTATCTTTGAGAAATTTTAATCTGTAACAAAAAAAAAAAGATTTGAAATCTCCTTTAAAAGAAATATTCAAGTATATTTGTGATCTGTATCTTAACAGAATCTGTAAAATATATTCAAATATAAAATCTTAGGAAGACATTCAATTGAACAGTCAAGTTTTGCTTTTAAATAATATACGGTAACACTTGATTGCAAACAGTGGGTATTTGCGAAATATGGTTGCATAATTGAATTTTTGATTCTACTTTCCATATTGATATTGATTGGTATATAATTTTTAGATTGGTGTGAAGCGCAAATGGTAGTGCTGCGATCATACAAGTAGACGATACATTTCATTTAGTTTCCATAATTGATCATTCTGCAACCCAAATTGAATTTTCCCACTTTGGATCTATTGGAACATTATTATAAAACGATGACAAAGTCTCGCCATTTGAATAGCGAAAAATATATACTTGTATTTCAATATTCTTGTATTCTTTACTTTTATAAATAAGAGGAACCGAATAAAAGTTAATAACACTGGCTTATTATGTGATTCGAATAGCACAATAGACTACAAAAAGGTGAAAACATAGAATAGAAACAAGAATAGTAATTTCTAATGCAACTTTTTTGTCTGAATTTCGAGATATCTTAACCTAGAAGTGCAAAAACACAGGTTTCCTATATTTATCTAGCTGGTATAACTATACAGGGTAATTATTAGTTATATAAAGTCATAGGGTAATTGAAAGTAATAATCTATTTGTTCTGAAACCATGGCTATTGTTTATATCTAAAACGTGATAAGTTAACGCTTGGCGTAGACCACTATACATATTCGTCACTTGAAATTAATACAAAAATAAACCAGTAAATTTAAGTTCGCAAATCAGAGAAGAAATAAAACATATCTTGTGGTGGTCTCTTTTATATATCTATTTTTACTGGCCGTTATTGAAACTACATGTTACTAAATAATGAACATTCCTGACGTTTATGCTGCACTGGCAATTACAATTTTAATTTTTCGGACTTTGGTGGATGGTTATATTGCTAAAATTATCATATACTGTTATATAATCTGAAAAATGAAAAAAATGAGGTTCTGCAATTTTCAGGTTAGGCGTTAGGATATCTCTGAACTATACATCGGAAATTACGATTATCGCTGACCCTTGATGATCTCTGTAAATAGTCAGTAGAACAGTAAAGCATTAAATCTCATGAGTTTAGTACATGTATATTTTAAAAATGGGTTTCTATTGTCTATCCGCTGTGAGTTTTGTTCTATCAATATATGGAAAGTAAGAATTGGCCAATTCTTTTTACCATTATCAGCTTCATTAACATTTTTACATATATTATGATAACTCCGCCACTAGACTGATTTTCAAAAATCATGATTTTTTTGCCCTGAAACAAAAACAACCCGCTTTTCTATTACCATATGGCTTATAAAGGGATCAGGAATTATCGAACCGTTAAACATAGATATCTATGAAATTAGCGGTATGAAGTTCGTGTACTTTATTAGCTTTAATTTTTTAAAATCTTTTCAACTATGTATGGTCTGGTTGAGCAAGTTTTGTGGAAAGCCTTTATTCCTAACAATTGCTCAATTTTTTTATTCTGATAAGGCGTTACGATACATAGAAACGTATCCTGATGTTCAGTTATGTACGGAGCATTTGTGATTCATTCGATAGTATGAGCTTCAAACATTAAATTTTATTGAGCATTTAACCAATATTCTAAAATAAGTATAAATGAAAAATAAGTTTGATGACACTTTCATATATATTTCATAATGCTGCAAGTATTATGAATAACAATGAATAAACTGAGACAAGGCTTATCAACAAGTGAAATGTAAAAAACAGCGTAATAAATTAAATAATGCAATCACATACACGTTTTAATAGACTGTCGCCAAATGTTATCATATTTGCACTTGGAGATTCCTGATCATTTGTTTTCTTCATGAATGAACTTTCATTAGATATTGGCGCCGGCAAGCGGATTATGTGGGGGACTGTAAACCTTCTGGATTCAGTTGTAATTTCATAAACTTATTTTTTAAAAATATTAAAAAAACTGTTCTGAGCTAACTAGGTTATATGTTATGTACTTTTGATAATACATGTGTCAAAAGATATTTAATAAAATTTCTTTTACCACCGATAAAAAAATGAGACTTTCTTCTGAACCACATCCAATGTATGTATTTTTATGTGTGTGAATGATAAGCGACTTCGGAATTTTGCAATTTGTTTTTTTTTAGGATAACACACTGCATCGATTTTCAAAAACTACCGTGCCTACCATATTACTAATCTTAACAAGTGAAAGGAGCAACTTCCTGCTCCTGCCGCCACACGATTGTGAGGGTTGGATCGATCTGTTAGCATAGGAAAGAGTTCTATGCGAAGCAACTACTTTTAGACACCGTTTCTTAAAAAACTTCTGATAATACTAGATTCTTGATGATATGGAGTAGCACATTGACCATGGTCATTTCGTGATGATATGTCGGTTATCAGTGAATGGTAAATGTTCGAAATTATCTAAGTCAAACACTACCAGTCATGTTTACTTTGCGATATGAGCGGCTACAAAATATCACTTTATGATAGCATGAACCTTTATGAACAACATGCGAAAACGTATTTTAAAAACTCATTGATTTTCAGTACTTGGATTTTGAATATTGGGTTTTCTAATTTTGCCATGAAACATTTAAGCTTTTCGGATATCTTTATTGTCTCAAGTTTTTGTAGTTTATACGTGTTGAAATGATAAGGGCATTATCTAAAGCTTTTCCACCTAAATTCTTAGTCATTTGCACATTTCATTTTTTTTCGTCAGCCTGTCGATTCAAGGAACTTCAGCAATATCCAATAAAACCTCCAACGATAACGTTTTACAGGCAGAAAACACATGCATTTTCACCCTGCGCTGATTTCTCCGTATCAACTATTCACTTTTTCTTTTTCAATGATTTCATATAGTTTAATTAATTTAATTTTAAATTAATTAAAATAATTTAAAAATAATTCAAAAATCAATTTGTTAAATTTCAAAATATTGAGGTGGAGAAGATCATCAGCCACCAAACTGGTAGTATCAAGGGCGCATGTAGTTTGGTGTTGAAAACCAGTTTTAATCAACAGTTACCCATGGCATTATCTTGATAGCTGTGTTATAAATTATGTAGACTAGACGCGCGGTCAGAGACAAAAATTGCGTCTGGAGCTGGTTGACTAATGTAGACTGTGGACGATTGACTTACTATCAACTCACCTCAAAATGTATATCAATTATTCCATTAATTACAAGAGGTATGTTGGTCAACTTGAGAAATTTTCTCAGCTGGTTGCTATTGCAAAAATATAGGTGTGAAAAAAAATCAGCTGTGCGAAAAGACCCATAATTGGAATCTAGTTTCTTAGATTTATTACAACTTATTTGTGCACGAAATTGGTATAGCCTGTCAGGTTGTCTATTCGAAATACCAAGAAGATCGCTGACTTTTCTCTGACTTACACTAACCATTTCAGCAAAATTTTCTCACCAATAGCCTTTTCTCAGGTGATCATTAGCAAAATAGTTCGGAACTCTACTTTCACTATATGGTAATATGAATAAGAAAATAATAATAAGAGAGACGTAATAATTCGCCAAGGCGAGATTTGTTCTGTAAAAAATATACCACTTTTTAGTAATATACCCTAGCTTTTCGAATGACCTGGTGTTTTTCCATGTTAATTAAGTGACTTTTCTCCGAATTCACCGAGTTTCCCGGAAGTGGAAGCCTTGTCTTTGAATACAGGATTCCGTAAGCACATACCATACCTGTACTAAATTTGCCATTAGTTAGTATGTAGTTTAGCCTACCTCAGACATTAAGTCAATAAACACAGAATTAATCTGAACTCACCTAAGTGTCGCCCTCTATGGGGACGCCCATTGACATCTTACGAAACCAACGATCCTAACACCTGGACTGCCTTGAAGCGGCAACAGATGTCCATTAAGACAAGGCAGTCCAGGTGTTAGGACCCTTGGTTTTGTAAGATGTCAGTGGGTGTCCCCATAGAGGGCGACACTTAGGTGAGTTCATGTTGCTATCATACCCTTTGCTGGGTTACGTATATAACACCCGATTGCTCTCTACAGTTAGACCGCCAGGCTATACTGACGAGTCTATGCTAGAGACGAAACATGCATGTCTATAGCAGGTCTAACGCATTGTGGAGAGCATACAGTTAATAACAGAATGAATCGTAAATCGGCTGACATGTAATTGTTATACTAAATCATGTGTATAACCTCTACCTTGACCAATTCCGATCTTTGTGCATTTGTTTTCTATAGAACAAAAAATCTATAAAGTTCAATATCTTTAGTGCAATATACTCTTATATCTTTATCTGAATACAAAAAATATATGCGTTCAAGTTAGAAACTACTCGACCCGGTCTCTTCAAGTATTTTTGACTCTGACTTAAAATGATCAGAATCTTGAATAGTGTACATAAATAAAGTGGGAAACTGATAGATCCCTCCAAAACATGTTTTATTGCCTACGTCCAAAAAGGAGAAGAGAACTACGAACAGACCGAATGATCGATCGAATGAGTGATACTGATTTTTGTGAGACATAAAACAGTCAAAAATGTCTAACGTAAATTCGAAAATCTGGCGTCACAATACGTACATCGTTTTCAGACCAACTTACTCCTTCATGGCACTGGGGAGGAACGTAAAAATTAATGAAATTATAAATATTACTAGCTTCTATCAATACTGGTCTATTTAAGATACAATTTGAGTGTTTTACCATCATGAATTATGTCTGATTGATATCAATAAAGATATAACAACAGCTCAGCTTCTATAAGAAAGTGTGATGTACCGCCATTAATATCAATAAAATTTAATGTGCGAACATTTATGAATCGGACTGACTAAGTACATCGAACCACAGCCACATACAGCTGATCTGCAGCATGCTAGGATAGATAGGTTGAGGGTTGGTAGGTTCGAAAGTGTGCGACTGGTTTTCCATTTAATATCTTCGCCAAGCCGGAAAACAAATGGAAAAGCGTCAACTGGAAAATCCGATCAGGCGTTTTTGAATCACTACAGCAGTGATGCCAGATAGCGATAGCTCAAAACTGTTTGTACAGATTAACTATAAACACTCGACCTTCCTAATCTTCTATACTATGTAAAATGAAGAAATATTTGGGAAACTCAAAAGATTGGTACCTAACTTTTGACATTATGAAATAGTTAATGTCTCCATTATTTTCAAAATCTTTCTAATTTTTATTCCAAAAGATGGACAGTTCCACTCTGCGTTCAAATCTTCATTACCAAACTGATACATCCTATGGAAAGTATAGCGCCGCGTCGTTTATACTTTGACAGATGCTGAAGATATTGTAACTGCAGTGAAGTTTGTTTCCTTGACCATAGTTTTACATATTTTTTTGAGAAAAAGGAGTAATTTATAAAAACCTAAGATTTTAAACAAATCCATAATGGAGTTTCTTCAGTATGAGGAGGCCCTCAGGCAAAATAATCTTGTCGATTATATTTCCCTTCTGTTCATTTACTAGAATGTATTAAAAAGAATTAAATAGCTTAAAAAAAACTTAAAACACGAAATATCTCAGCCGCAAAAAAATATTTCCACTTAGACAAACAAAATAAAAAATAATTTAACAGAACAAAAACTAGACAAGATAATTAGTATGCTATATTTGAGAACTTTACCTATGTATTCATGATCGGATCTAGTTAGCTAGTTGACAAGTAACCTGGGTAGGCTTTGTAAACACGTCAAATCTGACAGCCCGACGATGATTTAAATATATATCGAAACGCGTCACTGAAGGAAAGAGAGGTTTGTTAAATTTTGTGACAAACACATTTTTTATCCGAACGATGGAAGAGTTTGACTAAGTAAGCTCATCTACAATCTACATATTTATTAATATTCCAAATATGAAATTCATGTTTCTAGTATCGCTGAGGACGAATACATCAAATTATATATTCCTTTTCTGTGTGTAGATTATATAAATAAAGAAAGTAGTGGAAGAACAGTAATAAATAACAACAGTGGCAATGTGAAGCGAATGACAGCAATCAAGAATAAAAAACACAGATCCTTGAAAAATCTACTACTTTGCAAATGGAACGGCAACTGTGTTTTCCACTCAATTCGGCAAATGGAAACAGCAGCATCGGAGGGAAGCCGGCATTGCAAAGTACCTGAGAGACAAGAATAGAGGGGGCGCACAACTCGATGTGAAAGATTGAATATGTAATTTGCTAAGAGAACATAAGACCGACAGTGATGTATGTACCTGAAGAACTATCCCCAGAGAAAAATTATAGTTTGGGTCGGATAGGGATGCTCATGGAAACTGTACGTTGGTAAAGGAGTCAAGTAAAAAGCAAATTACTTGGTACTACTACGCACTAATGGAGGAACATATAAAACTTTGAGTTTCATACCAAGTTGTTCACTATGCGTTGTTTATAGAACACTATTGTCATAATAAAAGTTATTTATTATTTCTTCCACTCCAATGGGTAGGAAGTATTGTAATTGGAAATCATTCCTAATTCAAAATATTGTGTAATCCTGACGTTTCATGACACATATGTAATTCAAGAAAAACAATTTCACTATTTTTCGTCGGTTTGTATGTGTTCATCCCGTAACTCTCGCTCTCTCTCTCTCTCTCTATAACTTTCATCACTACTAGCAAGAAATAAAGGTATATAGTTTAAAAAAATTGGTTTAGTGGCTGAGGAGTTATAGTAAAAAAATCAAGAAAAAAAAATAAAACTTGGAATGTGAACGTTTTTGATGTCCCAGACTGTTATTCATTTTTTTTGAAGGATTAAATATTGGGGAGACGGGAGAGATCTCATTTTTTTTGCTATTGGTAAAATTCATCATTTATAATTGTTTGACCATGATAATCCTCCGTACTTGTTAGACATAGATGATTATTCCTACATTTGTTTTAAAAACACAATTAATCAATAGTTCTCCACTTAAATTTGTACAACAGATTTTCGATGCATTTCATGAATGTTGATTTTTTTAGCTGGCTTTGTTTCGTGTTTGCTTTAGCGGCTTTTACTACAGATTATTGTGTTTTTACTGAATAGGGATCATGAATAATAAGGAAAGTGCTATACGAAGCATCTTAAAAAATGGCGGACGTTATAAAATATTTAGTTTTTCAATATTATTCAAATCAATTAGAACTATTAAAAATTTTAACCATACAAATCTTTGCGTGTGAAATATAACGTCAACTTATTTGGGGCTATTTTGCAGCATACTCGAGTGGTAGCCTTGTATCTTCATTATCAGTACTATCTAGGCTGTTTTGAGAGAAAAATTAACATAATACATATTAGCGTAAAAAATGTGTCGCTAGCTAGCATTCACATCCCGCACTGCATATGAAGAATAATGTACCGTTTAAAAATGAAATTAGGGCCAGCACCGCGAATCTGCCAACTCATACGTTCGCTATGGGGGCGCTGTCGGTGTATAAATGGTGCAAATACGTGCTGTACCTTACTGATTAACTCAAACAAACATTATCTTAAAAATGTACTTCCGCTGACACAGTTTTTATCAACTTCCTCGCACGCTTACATTAGGCTTGGTGACATCATTCGCCAAAAACGATGCAACCTAAGGAACTTGCCTCCATTATTACGATTACGATCTTCCGTTAATATGATAGTGTTGATCGAGGTGTTAATGTAACATTTGGACTTTATTCGGAGGTTAGCTTCATTCATTCATTCTAGAGATGTTACGATGTGGTGTCGGCATGCCATTTCGATTTTCGATAATTCGGTTCACGACACCCAGCATAGTGTAGCCCCATGAAACGGGTTTAATAAATTGAGTTAGATGTCCATATGTCTATATGGACGTGCTCCAAAACGATCCTTCCTTGTATTCAAACATCTGAAACCGTATGTCAATCACTACCATTAATAATATCTCAAACAATGAGTTTGTCATATATTATTTCCGTGAATCACATTCAAGGATTATTGGACAGTCATACATACTGATGGAACGTATATGTCGTGAAACATCACCAACAAGAAACACAGTATATCAGTTCCGATTTTTCCCGCGATTGCATTTCCCCGCATATGGGCGTGGGAAGTAAAATGGCGTTTAGTACATTGATTCGGTATTTCACGTGCAGTGGTAACAGTTTTTTTGAAAATTTTGATCGAATTTCAGAGCTGCTGATTACCTTTTTTCAGGAATATTGAAAACGATGGAATTTTGTGTAACCATATAAATTTTGCAGATAAAAAGATTGTGTAATTAACAAACAGTTTCACAAAAGTCTTTTTATTTCAGTGACGCTTGTCGATTTAGGTATATTCAAATAATCGTCGTACACACACAATCTTTTTATCCGCATGATGGAAGAGTTTCACCAAGTGAGAGCATCTACAATCTACATATACATTTTGTAAATTTATTTGATTAAGTATAAAATATTTTAAAATTCAAATCCAACTATCAACATCTCAAAAATCCTATTCACACGTCGATCTTTTTGACCATTCAAAAATCTTCATTCACGAGCGGCAATATATACATTCTGCGTTTGGTTCACAAACAGCTGTAGCAGTTGTTACAAAGCATTGATCACAGTAAGGTTGCGAGCATTCTGCATGAATACTGGATTAGCCAGATTGAAAGATCTAGTAGCCGTCTGTGAAATCAGGCTATCCAATCATCTTTGGCCTGACTTTTTAATTGTTTCCAGGAAAAGTTTTTTCAAAATAAGACTTCAGTATGAACTATCATGAAAGGTTAGAATACAGATGATGCATTTACATTGTTGAAAAATTTAGTTTTTCTTTTTTGTACTTTGATAAAGGTCGCAGCCGAAAACGATAGTAAAGTTATTTTCTCAATCGCATATGCCTGTTATTAGCGGCTTGTAAAAATATAAGATGAGCCAGAGAGACAACTACACGAATAGTTTCACAAGTTAGATTAGCCTATTGAAGATGTACTACAAATGATGTTCCACCACTTATGTCACTTAAAAACCATTTGATTTAATTATATCAAATAAATTTGTATCTCTATAGAAATGCTCCACAAATCCATATTTTCCAGTTTAACCATTCAGGCAGAGAGGTCATTGACTCTCTCAAAATAAATTTTCCTTGTGCGAAATTAGACAAAGATTTACGAGCTAGTAAGTAGGGTATTAATACGTACTAAAGTAACATACATATAAACTAAGAGGAGGTAACAAAGACACACATGTACGCAAATATAGATATAAGGAAATCAAACACAAAACAGACATACAAGCAACACACATATCCGAACAATTTAGGTATTAAAACAATATTATATTTGTATTTATGTCGTGTTGATAGTGATAGAAACGGTTGTTTAATAATCCGTTTAGAACACCCTATCTAGACAATAAATATATTTCCACAATCTACAAGCGTAACTGAATCTCTATAAAGATATGTGGTGGTTGTAAATTATTCTTATCATACAAATGGGAATATTGCATTCAATAAAATCAGAATGTGAAAATAATTAAAAACAAATCATATTAATCATTTTTTTTATTTGTAAGAATGGGGCTGATCATTTCTCAAGCTAAATCGCCGATTACTATTTACGGCTTTGCATAACAATTTTTTAATTAGTAATAAAATAAACAAGTTGAGATACCTAAAACTATGTACTCTTATTACAAGTTGTATAATATAATAGTAGGTAATATCAATATAATCATTAGCTTGCGGCTCAAAAAAGGAGTCATCAATTCATATTATAATCGCAAATTTTAAATTTAATAAAAGCGGTCCTTTTTTCGCTTCAGATTCTTATATACTTGGCAAAGTTGCATTAGAAAATAGTCATACCTGTATGTCATATTGCCTCTTTATACTCTCGCCACCAAAAAAAAAAACGTTCTCTCAGATCAGCTACTGAGGAAGGACTTCTATATAAATGTATTTGGACACTTTATTAGAAATGAAGCATAATTTGAAAAATGTTGGGGGTATTCGGTGTTCAGTTGGCGGAGCATAGTCTATTTTGGAGAGACATCGTTAGTAAAAGTTTTGTGAATGTTATATATAACTCACCTATAGAAACTTCCTGATCTTCATCCGATAATAAATCATGATAAAAGCTCCGCCGGAATTCAATTCACAAATTGCCAGGATTACAGGCCCGGCGCGGCGACGTATATAGTTGCTTGAAAATTATGAATGTTTACGTCTATTCCATGCGCGCCAAAAATATCACTAAATGTAAGAAAACCGAAATCTACCCACTTTAAAATACCCGACCGTCTGAGATGTGACTAGGAGTACATACGAAATGTGTACGAGGATGCCAATGCCAGACGCAGACGGTCACGCCGAAAATCGCAGTAGGCTGCTCTTGAACGTTCCGACGATCCGACGTTGCCACGTCTAGTATTCTTATAAGAACCTATTTCCGGGTTTACTAATCCAGTATATCATTTAGAAATTTTTAACAGTGTTTCCTAAAAAATTTTACTATTTTAGACGGTTATCAGTGTTCGGTACTGTCAAAATTCACAAGTGAAAAAAATTATGAATCCTTCAAGAAACACAAACAGTTGAAAAAGTAGTCGCTTATCCCAAGTGCTCTCAAGTTTCGGACTACTCTGAGAACTACTTATATTTTTCAAATTTCTCCCTTATGGAGTTCAGTATTTTGGTCTTCTCGAATTCTGCAAACAGATCAAGTTAATGTTTGCATGTGAGAAGAATTGAGTAAATCTATGTATTTTGAAAATTCCGAGCTTTTACTCAATAGACATTATGTATCATTATAAATTTCGAAAAAAAAATCACACACAAAATAAAAACAAATATCACGTTTCTGTAATATCTCTTGAGCGCATATGAAAATGTATGTCTCTCAATTCCGTCGGTCTGTCTGCCTTTTCAGTAATTTTGGATCTCTAGCAATTCCAAATTTATTGTTCGAGTTGCAACGAAATTTTGTTAGAGATTAGTAATCTGATTAGAACGAAAAAGCTTGATAGCTTTCTAGAATCTGTCCAGTGATGGCATAATACAATTGGACTGGCTGCTCGTTATATTTATATAGCCGAAGCAGGATTCAAGCAACAGCTTTTGAGGACCCCAAAAGCTGATGGAATGTAGTATCTTGATAAAAAACTACTTTTTGGGAAGAGAGGCCGTTAAATATTTCGGTCAAAAACCTATAGAGCAAATGTAAAATGTAGACTGTTAATGTAATGTAATAAGTAACTTAAATCTGATTCAACAATTTGAGAGCTAGTAAAAAGTAGGCATCAGTGAGAATAGCACCTACCCCTCTATGATTCCGTCAATAGTTGTAGTTTCTTGTAAACATGTTAAGTGTAGTATTTAGTAAACTATGAAAAACAGTCGCTCCATCCTTTTTTGCGATCCCAAACTGACAAACACCCCATCTAGCAAGAAATAGTGCTAGTTGGGTCAGTTAGATCTCTGATCGCTATTTGCACTTCCCTCTCCCATTGCTAAATTTGACACTGAGATGAGAGTTTAATTCGATCCAAATTCACAAGTCACTAGTTGTCGTTAGATGACGTGTTTGGTAGCTTAAGATAGCGAACTAGGATGTAGCGGCTGGACCAAACCTAACTTTTAAAGTGAGTATGCAAAAAACTATACCAGGGTGTTGTGCCTGTAATTGTAAACGCGCTTTTTTGTTCGAGATATGAAATTTTTTAACTTAGTTTTATTTAGCCCTTGCCCCTCTCGCGTATGAACAAGAACTTAAATCTGAAATGTTTCAAGCTGTGTTAAGGAACTGTATGACACAAATTAAGACATTTTGATAGCCATTGGTGTACAGCTGAGTGGAGGTGCTCATAGATACTATAAGTTTTTTGTTCTATTCCCTTTTTTTCTTTAATGTAGCATAAAATTATATTATTTCTCCAAATCGGCAACACCGTTGCTGGCGTCGGTCGTGTATGCTGTAAAAGTGTAGATTAATATTGACAGCGCCGCGATGCCGACTCCAGCATAGCCATGGAATACGGAAACAAACGACGATCGGCTGATCCAAAATTGACACCCGGCAGAAAATTCAATTTCACTTTGTCTCAAGACGATCTATCCACACAAGAATCCTATGATTGATAACAGACCGAGTGTAGAAAAATACAGTAAAAACAGGCTGTTCCAAAGTACTGTGATTGGAAAAAAAATTGGGAACTAGGATTTTGATAGTTGTTGTGTAGGGTATACATGCGTCACGTGAATCGATGCCATTATATTTTATCGCATTCAAATAATTTGACAGTTGCTTCTGCATGTCAAGGCAATCACAAGCAAATCGGACCAATTTGCTTGTCATTGGTGGCCATGAAAGAGCAGCTGTCACTGTGCCTTATGCAGATATTTTCTTGCACTTCAATTCAGTTCCTCACTGTACGGGAGACAAACGCGGCGAAACATTTTGCAATTCATTTGACAATGATTTTTGCATTGTCAATACATCCTTGAATATGGAAAAGACATTGATTCGCAATATTCTTGCCTTGTCCAGATCAAACAAGTAATTTGTTGTATGATTTCGCGAGAAAACATTTGATCATACTCGCCAAAGCGGTTTGCGTGTATGGTCATCCTTAAACTAACACCCTTAATGAAACGTGCGCTTTCGGTAATCCGGCTTGTAGGAAAGGTAGTAGGTAGTACATGGGTTTTCCAATTATATTCCTTTTCCTTTTTACATTTTAATAGGGTTGTAGCCGAGAGCATTGAATATTATGAATAGTAAGTAACGAATAATGAAAGAGGCTATCGGGAACATCGGAATACTTGAATAAATGTTCCCAAGAAACAAATGATAAAAAATGACTATTTCAAAAAACATCTTCCATCCACTCAACATAAATATGGTGATAATAACTAGAAATGCCCCGTGACCCGGTAAACATGACACATTGTTGGACCATTCCATTTTGTGAACTGTAGGAGATTTTTTAAACATTTTGGATTTATATTCCTGAAACATTTTTTTCATGACCAGGCGTCTCAGGAACGTGTCTAACGCAACCATTCTGGAATGATCAAAATGTTATAGACACGTTGCTGAACACATGATCATTGGCGCGTGCGTCTAATGTCTAACCTCATATTTATTTTCGACGTACGTCCCTACGTCTTTGGAAGTCCTGTATTTTCGACATATGAGTCACTTTTTGACTTCAATTGGTGCTTCAAAATTTCAAAACAAAATTTAAAAAAGGAATTCCTCAAACTCAGAATAACTGCAGTACCTACAAGTTTCCTTTCCTATTCATATAGTTTGTCTTGTTGAAGTTTTATCATGATGTAGTGTTTAACCGTAATTTTCTTTCAACAGCTTTCGATTCGTATTTAAGACAATAATGTCGTAATATTTGATCCGGTTCCCTTCAAACCTTGCTTTTGTCTGAAGACAGATCCTTTGAGTGATATTTGTAGACAGAATATCAAATCGTATTTTTCAGACTGTTACAATGATATATTGCCAGATATACGTAGTTATTATGATCTTTCAAAAATATATCGTGTTTAAAAGCGTTTATTTAAGAATTTGCTTTCCTATAGAAATTCTGATATCAAACTTTTAGTTGATAGTCAGTTGCATCCCAATTAAAAATTTACCTCACAACCAAAACAGTTTGATATCAAAATTTGTACAGTAAAGAATAGTCTGAAACTAAGCTTTTTAGCTCAGAGCTATGTTTCTGAAAGAAGGCTATATTTTGCAATATTTCACTTGGAACATTCTGAAACATACGATTTGATATGTTTTAAGTGATCATGTTGGAACATTTTAAAATGTTTTCGTGGATACGTTCCACAAATTTGCACAGAAAAATTTCATTGGAATGTTTTCGTACATACCGGAAATGCAACGAAAAGCAAAACATTTCATGGTATTTAAACACTCTTATCTGAGCCGTTTCTGATACATACAATTCTTTATAGAGGACCTGTTTCTTTATATTCATTCTGTTTATAAATCCATAAGGCGAAACGTGTACCTTATGACGTGACAGTGACAGATATTTCCCACATAATTTTCTAATAACGGAAGAGTCACAGTGATAAAATATATTTTTCAGTTTTTTAAGAGGCCTAATTTGCTTACGAAACATTATGTTCATAAAAATGATTAAGTTGATCAAAAATGCTTGAGCCCCCGAACATCCATAGAGTCGGCGCGCCGCTGTTTCAAAATGAAAAGCATTGAACTACCAAGATCAACCAATGTATGCAAAGACACGATCTGATTCCAGCGGACGAGCGACCTACCAACTGCTCACCGTAAGGGCTTTTGTGACTCGGCGCGGCGGCTGTCTCGTAATAGTATGAAGGGTGCCATACAAACTTTCTTTAAATCAGCATACAATGAATACCTTGAGCCCCTTAAGGGAACTTGATCTTGAGGTAACCATACACTACAAAATGATCCGCAATTTAACCACATATTTCGAATAAAATAAATGAAATCATTTATATAATATATAATATATATAAATACCTTGAATGAACTTTTGTTACTCGAAAAGACTAATATACATAGAAATATTTCATGAGTTTCACATATCTGACTATAAATGAAACGCTGAAACGCTCAGGATGGAAAATATCTTTCTTTGATTAATTTTCAATGAACTCAGACCGTTATTGTGTTTGTAATTATAGTTCATTCGCTATATGTAGAACTTCACATTTTTCAGCACATTCAATGTTAAGATACAAGATACAACAATAAATAAGAATAAAATTAAAATCAGTCTTATACATCTATATTTTAATGGCAACTATTGGGACGATGCAAGCCACTAAAAAGCCTTATGCATCACCGTTAATATGTACTTTATTGACGATATGTCAAATGGAATAAAACTTCATCAATTTGGCCGACCTCAGATACAATTAGGGTGTGTCCCTTCTTCTACTATACTAAACAATGAAAAAAATAGATACGGAATGCTTATCTATAGAGAATGTGTCTCACACTTTACTTGGTAATGTAGAATAAGGTTTTTAAAAATTTTGAGGATGATAAAGTCACCATAAGAAATGTATGCTCTGCCCTATGGATCAGACCTGCTATAGACATGAATGTTTCGTCTTCCGACGAGACTCGTCAGTATAGCCTGGGAGAGCAATCGGATGGTATATGCGTAACCCAGTCAAGGGTGTGATAGCAACAACAACTCATCTCCAAGTATCGGCCTCTATTACACCCATTGGCAACTTATGAAATCAAAAATCCTTACACCTGTCGCCGCTTCAAGGCAGTCCAGGTGTTAGGACCTTCGACTTCGTAAGTTGCTAATGGGCGCCCTCATAGAGGATGAAACTTGTTTGCTCCCCTCTGAATAAATTTCTGGAGACGCCCTTGCATTAGTACCTCGTTGGAACGTATGCCGACAATGTCGCAAATTCAAAACCTATTAGAAGTTAATTATGCCCATACTTCTACACCATCTTGGTCTAATAATAAGTAAAATGTGACTCAAATTTGAACCGGAAATTTTGTTTAACAACTTAATTATCCGATCTTAATGCCCATAATGTGTGGAACGTTGCCTGTGCAAAACACAGTCGCCGAGGCAACTCGATATTTTAAATGTAACGCTTGTGTCATTATGTGTCAAAAGCCTTCCAACGTTGGACACATGTAGGTTTGCCACAGCGTGTGGCCATTGAGCACATCAACTTTCACAAAGGACCTGTGTCCAATGTTGGTCACTGTCGTCGTCCACTTTTTCAATACTAGACTACTGTATCAAAGGTTGGTTCCAATATTTGGAATCAAATTTTGGATCCAACCTTTGACGCATCGTGTGTCGCCAGCTTAACCCCAACACGACCGTACTTAAAGCAACACGTAAAAACATAATGTTGGGTAAATCATGAAATTCTACCAAGCTACCCGCATATTAACTTGAATATAAGATACATCATATGAGCAAATTAGATAACAAGGCAAGTTTATGTAGATTAGTGTTATTGATCGTTTTGCCATTAATATCATTTCAAAAATATTTTAGTTTTCATTGAAATCTTCTGTATGCGCCAATATAAACAGCAGCGTCTTATTGAGCATTCATATCAGAAAGAGACCGTCCATCTATACATATATACATACGTGCATTATCTCCCTATTACCATTCATGACTCACTTCAGTTCGCTCGTTTAACCTCGGCAGTGTCAGCCATATTGCCAAGGCGCCCCAGCCGATAGCGGTATATTTATGTATCGTGTGCCATTGTCACCATCTCTCAACATTACACAGAGCAGAAAATAGACATACAGGAGGATTAAAGGCATTGGTTGAGAGTCGATACATTTTAAATCTTAATGGTTGATCTTGACCGAATTTGGAGATATTTGAGGTTAGTCTGATGATTGATTAGGATCAGACAATAAATGAGTTAGTTCGGCAAAGGCATTTATATATTCTTAGGATTGCACTTTCTTTAACAGAGTGTTGAATCAAACCCGCCGTAAAACATATTATTATGGATGATTCAATTATTTTTTAATCAATAATTTTAACTTTATCAATATTTTTTCAATATATATATATATATATATATATATATATATATATATTGAAAAATATATATATATATATATATATATATATATATATATATATATATATATATATATATATATAGGCATTGGTTGAGAGTCGATACATTTTAAATCTTAATGGTTGATCTTGACCGAATTTGGAGATATTTGAGGTTAGTCTGATGATTGATTAGGATCAGACAATGAATGAGTTAGTTCGGCAAAGGCATTTATATATTCTTAGGATTGAACTTTCTTTAACAGAGTGTTGAATCAAACCCACCGTAAAACATATTATTATGGATGATTCAATTATTTTTTAATCAATAATTTTAACTTTATCAATATTTTTTCAATATATATATATATATATATATATATATATATATATATATATATATATACACATATATATATATATACACATATATATATATATATATACACACATATATATATATATATATATATATATATATATATATATATATATATATATATATATATATATATATATATATATATATATAACTTCAAATGATTCCATTTACCTCACAGAAATGTACGTTTTTGACAGCAGTATGCAAGACATGGTTTCCCAATAACAACAAGGCCACATTTCCTTTAGAAAGTAGGATTTTTTAAATGTTCAATAAATAAATAAATCACTTTTTTCGCCACTCAATGTTTTTGACTGTCCCAGTAGACCCAGCTGGACCATCACAAATAGAATGATCATTGCAATGCATGCCTGAGAATATAAACATAAGGGTATTACAATTTTTTATTGTATTGGCAGATAACACTAACCATAGTGTAATCAAAGTCCCCTTTCTGCGGAGACCATGGCATTGACTTGTTTCTGATCAGTCAGGCAATGGTCTGGTCTGGTTTTTGAACATTAGTTATTCCAGATTCATCAGATGAACTTTGCCTACAAGTCGTAATTGTCAAGCACAGAAATATAATTTTCGAAATATAATATCACGTTGGTTCTATTGAAGCTAAACATCATAGCAAAAGGTATTCGCATAGAGATTTTTCTTTATCTTTTGAATACATTGACAGGCTATGATCCACCCTGAGGGAGGTGTTGTCTCATTGCATACATGGTCTCGGTCTCCCCTAATTTCCATAATTTTTGGAGATGACCTATTTCACTTTAATAGAAATGCTAAGCATACAAACATAAATTATATTTGGCCATCAAACTACGAGGGAATTTTTTTTTTCGAGATGGTGTATCACTGCTATCAAAAGAATGAGACTATTTGAAGACTATCACTCAAAATAGCTGAAAGTGATGCTACCTGTTTCTGCCTGAGGGGGTAAAGTACATACACTTGCGTTATGATGAAAATATATGTATAATTTATCACACTGTATATCTCACACGCGAATGAGACATGTACAGATCATTCATGGATATAATGACTCGCGAAATTTGAATGACACAGGCAACCACTACGCTAATAACACTCATTGTCATTCTGGAGGAATATTTTGATACTATAAAAGCATGGGTCTTGTGTGCTATACCTATGCATACATATCAATGAATGTATTTATGCAGGATGTAAAAAGTACAATTTGTAAAACTCAAATAATAGAACTAACTAAGCTTTCCCATAAATAATGTTGTGCGGTATTTCCAATGTAATTTAGGGTGGATATATAGGTTTAGGATTTTTTTTATTTCAAACTTCAGCTAGACTACGCTTATCAAAGAGCCCAAAGAGTGAATCAAAAAATCTTTAATTGGAAATATTTGCCGTAGATGTGACAACTCTGTAGCGTATAACATCTATGAATGCCCCCAGACAGCTGTGATAGAACATGAATAATCTAATCCATAGGCGCCGATATAGTGTCACCGAGGGGATAGGTTATTGGCCCAGGCATGGATTAGGATCAGATTTGTCTAATCGTGGGGAAGGTGGGAGGGGGGGGGGCTAACTTCTGTTTGTGGAAATTTTGAAGAGGAATCAATCCCACAACCTTTAGCAGTAGCTCAACGGGCGGGAGGAGATAATTTTGTCTATCAAAAGCCCCATGCCGTCGTTCGTTTGAAGAACCTCGGCGTTGTGAAATGAGCTACCGGGGAGTTTGGTCCACGAAGGTTACAATCTACAGCGTTATAAAGTCAATGTGGATAGACTTTGGTCCTCTCGTCTAGCTTATGAAGCATGATAGGATTTCTGCCTTTGCGTGGGGCTATCTATTTAAAACGGGACGTGTTCAGAGGGGGAGCTAATTGCATTGAAATCTGAAGGAACAAATAAAGCTTTCAGAATAAAATTTTACAGATGAAGGATTTCTAGTACCATAAGGTTATAATCATTATAATGCTATCAATTTTCCAATAATAGATCAATTGTATACACTGCAAATCATATAATTAGAACGAATTATTAACACCTAGGGAATACATACCATTTACTAGGTAGACCGAAGTTCAAAAATTTCAATACGTTTTATTTTGAACCAAAATGTAAGCAACTTATTAATTCTAAGGAGATCACAGCAAAAGAAGGTACAATAAAATATTAAATGTAATAAAAAAATATTCAGTGATATTTTGATGAAGAGAGGCAAAATAAAACATTCATTATTTCATTCATGAATCCGGCCAGAGACTGGATGGACTTATGTCCTCTTCCCCCTCATGGGCGCCCTTGGTCCAATGGCTCGGCGCTTGCCAAAATCTTCAATATATTTTGTATAGGGACGGTTGTGCCCTGTGGACAACCTATTTTGAACATCTGGACTACTTTACTGGGATCGGTGATTCCTTTTTCTTTTATTATACTTGGAAGTCCAGGGGCGGAGTTCATACCCGGTATGCAAACAGCATGGGCTAAGTAAAAGTCACTTGACATGTTGAGTCAAACATTCCTATAGTCTATTTCCCTAAATCATGTATAATTTAGTGTGCGAATGGTTAATAATTAATTTCGGTCCGTTTGGATATCGCATTACCATCACATAACGACACGTCAATTTCCGAAAAGCGGTACACATCAGCGAATTCTATTTTTTGACTTTTTGATGTGCCAATAGTCGGAAGCGCACAATGGAAACAAACATGGCTGCCATAACCGACGCGCTAGCGCAACCACGCAAATAGATTTAATTATAATACCGTTTGACACGTTGAAATATATCAACATGTTACAGCGTCCTTTGGTTCCGTTTAGTGTAAATAGATTTCGAGCCAGTACTTCCTGTCTAAATATACGTAACAATTGAGAGCATTTAAAGATATTGTGTTGTCTTCATTAATAAT